>OV702282.1:379016518-379641518 GCA_916181665.1 Avena sativa
CTCCCCTCCGGCCACCTCTCCTCTGCCTCTCTCTCCCCGCGCCGGCCGCCCGTCTCCGGTGCCCCGCCCCGCCTCTCTCCGCCTTCCTCTCGAGCCCGCGGCGCCGCCTCCTCCGCGTCGGCCCGCCCGAGCTCGCCCCGGCCAGGAGCTCACCGGTGCCCCTCCACCGCCGCCGGCCTCCTCCGTTCGTCCCCGACCCGAGCATCTCCCGCCGCGCCTCCTCCCGCCGCCGTCCTCCTCCGTTCGTCCCCGACCCGAGCATCTCCCGCCGGCCTCCCCCCCCCGGTTCTCGCCGGTCTGCTCCACTGGCCCGGCCCCGAGCTCACCGGAGGCCACCTCCCGTTCGCCTCCTCGCCGGATCTCCCAATCCTCTCCTCTGGCTGCCCGCCGCCGCGTCCCCGTCGAGCCTGGCCCAGCGCGCTCCGGCCTCGTCGACCCCCCTCTCGCCGCCGAGCTTTCCCCTCTGCGTCCGCCGACCGCGTTCTCTGCCCCGCCGTCGTTGGCTGCTAGCAGCCCGAGCCGCGCCTCCGCGAGCCAGGCAGGTCTCTGTCTCTCCTTCCCGGGGCCCACCTCCTCTGCAGCGGCTTGTCCCGAGCTTCTCTGTTCGATCCGATCCTGTAGCGCGCCGAGCCGTACCGTCCAGCACGTCCTCCGGCGGAAGGATGACCTTGAACATGTGTTGGTGAGACCGGCCCTGCAGAACATGAAGCCGAACCGCAACCCTCGGAACGCCATGATCTACTACGCGGATGAGATGGCCGAGTCCCGAAACCGAAGACCAAGCCTCGACACCCCGAACCCGGTGCTGCGCCAAGATCTCCGAAAACCCCGGTACCAAACAAGTTCACCATCGACCTCGAGTTCTCCTACACGGATACCATGCGACAAGTTCTCCTTCCCGGCGCCGAAGCCGAGAACCCCGACAAGAACCACGACACGGATACACCGAGTTCTCCATCGAGGAAACCAAGGTCGTCGACATGGAACCGAAGGACGCCAAGTACTTCACCCCGAATGCCAGAACCGACCCAACACAAGGACCCGACAAGATCGACACTGACTAGGGCGAGGCCGATGCGCCCCGACGCCGAACCAAGTCCTTTTTCGCGGAACGCCAAGATCTACTATGTTATCCGAGAACGATTCCGCCGAGACCGAACCCCAGATCCGAACCCTGAGACCCGACCCCGAACCCCGGAACCAAGATCGCCGAACCCTAATGTGTGACCCTTATCCGAGAACCCTATTTTATAAATTGTCAACTATATAAATTGTTGCATATTTAAATATTCATGCATGCATACTTGTCTGTGGTTTGGGGGCCTTATGCCGAGTCACCTCATAATTAAATATGGGGCCCATATGCGGGCAAATCTAGTCTAATATTGGTCCCATTTAAATTTGTGTAGCGAACCGGTGCTATCTTTTGCCATGTTAATCCAACATTTAAATTGCGGGTATCTAAATAACATGAACCACCTAAATATTTGTCGGGACCCCGGTTCCGCTTAATCTTGCCTAATTGCATCGCACCTTGCCATGTCATACATCATACATGCATCATGCCCGATCTTTTGCCGTCGTATTAAATAGTGCATCCGGTGTTTGTGCTAGTGTTTTGCTTCTTCGCGGACTAGGCCGATGAGTTGTTGCGAGTGTTGACCCGGTCTTGGATGAACCTTCGGCAATGTTTTCAGGCGAGCATCTCCCCCTTTCTACCTATCTTACTTTTATAGTATTTATTCCCTCCTGTTGATCTATTGCTATCTGTGTTGCGTTGCTCTAGCTTTCGTACCCGTGATATCCCTTGCAGCCTTATATTGCCTTGGACACCTCCTATTATCGTTGTTTGGTAGATAGTTGAACCTGCGCGTCGTAGTCGCTTGCTCAAGTGCTGTTGCGTGTCGCCAAGTACCACAGTTGTTGGAGCTTTGCCGCATGTTTAATGTTGGAGATGATCATGGCTTTATTTATCGTTCACTTTAATTATTGTTTAATAACTAAAATTGAAGTAGGTAAGCAGAGGCACAGGTGGGCAATAGATGTTATTTGGTTGTTAACCGTCCACTTGTGTCCCGTAGGACCCCGAGTACTTGATACCTGTTCCTTGAATATTCGCGCTATCCACATCCGGGAGGATTATGGGACCCCCCTGAGCCAGAGTTTGATTCATTCTTATTTCTTGGGGCCACAAACTAGTTTGAGGTTTTATTTACTATCATGTACTTATGCCATGCTTTACTGCTTTATTTACGATTGTGCGAGGAGCACCTGTACTATTTAGGATCGGGACACGATTTCGCGGTATCGACAAGCCCGAGTTTTCGGGTTCCCAGTCGTTTACAGCCGTCCACCCAAACCTCGGGTCCGTCTCGGAGTCAGCTAACTTCGTTGCGGGTGTACTCCAAGGGGTGGCCCCCTGAAATATTTCTGAATCCTGTGATTGCTTTGTCGTGAAAGCCTCGTTGGGTTTTGATTTGGTTTTTCCGAGGTTGATCGAGTGTGTGTTGCTATTTGTGCACCCCTGCAGGGTAAAAATTTCCGAAAGCCGTGTCCGCGGTTATGGACGACTTGGAGCACAGTATCTCGATCATAGACAACTATAACTAAAGTAGTGCTATAAACTTGACTTTATAATGACTAGTAATCAGTTTCACTATAATGGAATGGCTAAATAAAACTGCCAACAATTGCTTGTTTGGGATGTCGCTTGCGACCATTGTATCTGACTAGTAAGTATTGCAACTACAACGGAATGGCTAAATAAAAGTACCAACAATTGCTGGGTTTTGGGATATCTCATGCTAATTATATTTGACTAGTAAGTGTCGCAACTACAATGGAATGGTTAACTAAAATTGCCCACTGCTTATTATATCAGGATGACTATCTATACCTGACTAGTAATCTCTGCAACGATAACTGAATAAATAAAACTGCCAACTGTGTGAGTTCCTCGGTTGACTTCCTCGTTTGGTCTCGAGGGGAAAATACCAGGATGGGTATGTTCGGTGGTAGCATCAGGTTGGTTCCGACTAGGTCTTTCTTACCCCTATCTGATAGCCGCTAGTTGTATCGAGTCTCTATAGGTTGTTTAGTGCATGCTGCCGCTGCCGCTTCAGTCCACCATACCTACGTAGGCGAGGACCGCCGAATTCTAGTCTCGCCGTGTACTGGCCTCAGTACTGACGCTCCTCTTTTTCCTTTGCCCTTTGTCGGCACCCCTTTTGTTTAAGCAGGTTTGAGGTCGACGTCGTTAGCAGGGTTACCCTTCCGGCTTGGCCTGGGCAGGGTTATGGACGCCATTGGTTATTCTTCAGGGCTCTTAGCCCCATTTGCATCTTGTCCGTAGTCGGACGCTCTATCATTTTCAAGGTGATTTGGATCTTTGTATATTATATATGTATTCTTGACTCTTTGAGTCGCTGTTGTATATATATCTGTTCTGTGGGTCCCATCGAGGACTGTTGTGTAATGTTATTACTTCGTTTTCCACCCGCACGAAAGTGCCTGGTGGGCACCTTTGAATCGTTTCTATGCGGGTTTGGCGGGAAGCGCTGAAACTTGCATAGGGTCGATTCTGAGGGTGTTACAGAGTGGTATCAGAGCTCAGCAGTTGCGATACCCCACAAATCCAGCCTGTAGGATAACCTCGCTAACGTCCGAAGTAGAGTGTCAAAACTATTTTTGCAAAATCGGTTGGATAGTTCTGATTAGGTCTGATTTTACTCCTTACCCCTCTGCTGCTCTCCTCTCACCTTTGCGTGTTTTGAATCCGCTCTCTTCTCTCTCTTCGAGTCCAGGATTTCTCGTGGTTGGGTTCCGTCGTACCTTCAGGGTTTCGCTTCCCCTTTGGTAACGGTGTTGCTACATCAGGTGTTCATGCTGTCTGAGGAATCCGTCTACTGTGGTACCATTCTTTGCTCCTTGCTTGTGCCTTCCGGTGTTTTCCGACGCGACGACATCATCTACGCCAGATCCGATGCAGAGTCTGCATCACTCCTTTGTTTCCGAACCTCGATTGTCGAGATCTTCAGTCTGATTCCGAGAGTTGGTTGCATAATCCGCCTATTCGTGTGTAGAGTAATGGTTTGGGTGCGCGATGGACTGATCACCATCCGACTACTCTTATCATTCGCTCTTGTACGTCGGATCAGTGGATCCAGCAATTTTACTCCGTCCACGGAAGCTAGAGGTGGCTTTGTTGGTTGATACCTCTACCTTCGCCTTTGTTTCCCGGAGTGTTCTCTCGACGATCACGGACAACGACCTCTTGTTAGTGGTGTCGCGAGGATCTACACGAAGCGAGAAGATGCAGATCACCGACCTTCTTTCCGGTACCATGAGGCGGATCTCGAGGGCGAGATCCATTGTTAGTGGTGTCGAATTGTGGCATCCCGCGAAACCACTACTAGAAAATCGCGTTGTTTTTGTGCTTTGCAACGTCATCAACATGCATTTGTTTGTCTGAAACTATTTTCAATAAGCCTATTTTTGTTTTCTAAAAATACCCTTCTCTTATTTCAAAATAAGTCTTATAATTATCTGTTAAATTGTTTGCCTAAAAGTTATTTGCTAAAAGATTTGAAACCAAACAACACCATAAATATTTTACAAGCTAATAAAACCCAAACCATAATCTATTCCTACCCAAACCTAGTCTACCCACCAACCACAGCACGCCACCTCACCTTTCCCTCCACCTCATCACACCCACCGCCACCTCACCAATCCACACCCCATCCTCTCTCTCTCTCTTCCTCACAGCCAACCCCATCCCCACTTCCTCTCTCTCACCCGCCTGCTCCCCCTCTCCCTTACACCCCGGCCCCACCTCCTGGACCGACCCCACCCGCATCCCTCACTCCCTCTCTCCTCTGCCCCACTCCCTCATACCGCCCCACCTACCCCCTCTCTCTCTCCCTCACCGACCGCCTGGTCCCATCCCGCCTGGGCCCGGTCCCACCACTCCCCACTCCCCCTGGCCGCCTCCCCCGTTCCCTCTCTCTCTCTCCCCTGGCGCCCCACGCAACCACCCCGAACCGCTCCTCTCCCTTCCTCTTCCTCCCCTCCGGCCACCTCTCCTCTGCCTCTCTCTCCCCGCGCCGGCCGCCCGTCTCCGGTGCCCCGCCCCGCCTCTCTCCGCCTTCCTCTCGAGCCCGCGGCGCCGCCTCCTCCGCGTCGGCCCGCCCGAGCTCGCCCCGGCCAGGAGCTCACCGGTGCCCCTCCACCGCCGCCGGCCTCCTCCGTTCGTCCCCGACCCGAGCATCTCCCGCCGCGCCTCCTCCCGCCGCCGTCCTCCTCCGTTCGTCCCCGACCCGAGCATCTCCCGCCGGCCTCCCCCCCCCGGTTCTCGCCGGTCTGCTCCACTGGCCCGGCCCCGAGCTCACCGGAGGCCACCTCCCGTTCGCCTCCTCGCCGGATCTCCCAATCCTCTCCTCTGGCTGCCCGCCGCCGCGTCCCCGTCGAGCCTGGCCCAGCGCGCTCCGGCCTCGTCGACCCCCCTCTCGCCGCCGAGCTTTCCCCTCTGCGTCCGCCGACCGCGTTCTCTGCCCCGCCGTCGTTGGCTGCTAGCAGCCCGAGCCGCGCCTCCGCGAGCCAGGCAGGTCTCTGTCTCTCCTTCCCGGGGCCCACCTCCTCTGCAGCGGCTTGTCCCGAGCTTCTCTGTTCGATCCGATCCTGTAGCGCGCCGAGCCGTACCGTCCAGCACGTCCTCCGGCGGAAGGATGACCTTGAACATGTGTTGGTGAGACCGGCCCTGCAGAACATGAAGCCGAACCGCAACCCTCGGAACGCCATGATCTACTACGCGGATGAGATGGCCGAGTCCCGAAACCGAAGACCAAGCCTCGACACCCCGAACCCGGTGCTGCGCCAAGATCTCCGAAAACCCCGGTACCAAACAAGTTCACCATCGACCTCGAGTTCTCCTACACGGATACCATGCGACAAGTTCTCCTTCCCGGCGCCGAAGCCGAGAACCCCGACAAGAACCACGACACGGATACACCGAGTTCTCCATCGAGGAAACCAAGGTCGTCGACATGGAACCGAAGGACGCCAAGTACTTCACCCCGAATGCCAGAACCGACCCAACACAAGGACCCGACAAGATCGACACTGACTAGGGCGAGGCCGATGCGCCCCGACGCCGAACCAAGTCCTTTTTCGCGGAACGCCAAGATCTACTATGTTATCCGAGAACGATTCCGCCGAGACCGAACCCCAGATCCGAACCCTGAGACCCGACCCCGAACCCCGGAACCAAGATCGCCGAACCCTAATGTGTGACCCTTATCCGAGAACCCTATTTTATAAATTGTCAACTATATAAATTGTTGCATATTTAAATATTCATGCATGCATACTTGTCTGTGGTTTGGGGGCCTTATGCCGAGTCACCTCATAATTAAATATGGGGCCCATATGCGGGCAAATCTAGTCTAATATTGGTCCCATTTAAATTTGTGTAGCGAACCGGTGCTATCTTTTGCCATGTTAATCCAACATTTAAATTGCGGGTATCTAAATAACATGAACCACCTAAATATTTGTCGGGACCCCGGTTCCGCTTAATCTTGCCTAATTGCATCGCACCTTGCCATGTCATACATCATACATGCATCATGCCCGATCTTTTGCCGTCGTATTAAATAGTGCATCCGGTGTTTGTGCTAGTGTTTTGCTTCTTCGCGGACTAGGCCGATGAGTTGTTGCGAGTGTTGACCCGGTCTTGGATGAACCTTCGGCAATGTTTTCAGGCGAGCATCTCCCCCTTTCTACCTATCTTACTTTTATAGTATTTATTCCCTCCTGTTGATCTATTGCTATCTGTGTTGCGTTGCTCTAGCTTTCGTACCCGTGATATCCCTTGCAGCCTTATATTGCCTTGGACACCTCCTATTATCGTTGTTTGGTAGATAGTTGAACCTGCGCGTCGTAGTCGCTTGCTCAAGTGCTGTTGCGTGTCGCCAAGTACCACAGTTGTTGGAGCTTTGCCGCATGTTTAATGTTGGAGATGATCATGGCTTTATTTATCGTTCACTTTAATTATTGTTTAATAACTAAAATTGAAGTAGGTAAGCAGAGGCACAGGTGGGCAATAGATGTTATTTGGTTGTTAACCGTCCACTTGTGTCCCGTAGGACCCCGAGTACTTGATACCTGTTCCTTGAATATTCGCGCTATCCACATCCGGGAGGATTATGGGACCCCCCTGAGCCAGAGTTTGATTCATTCTTATTTCTTGGGGCCACAAACTAGTTTGAGGTTTTATTTACTATCATGTACTTATGCCATGCTTTACTGCTTTATTTACGATTGTGCGAGGAGCACCTGTACTATTTAGGATCGGGACACGATTTCGCGGTATCGACAAGCCCGAGTTTTCGGGTTCCCAGTCGTTTACAGCCGTCCACCCAAACCTCGGGTCCGTCTCGGAGTCAGCTAACTTCGTTGCGGGTGTACTCCAAGGGGTGGCCCCCTGAAATATTTCTGAATCCTGTGATTGCTTTGTCGTGAAAGCCTCGTTGGGTTTTGATTTGGTTTTTCCGAGGTTGATCGAGTGTGTGTTGCTATTTGTGCACCCCTGCAGGGTAAAAATTTCCGAAAGCCGTGTCCGCGGTTATGGACGACTTGGAGCACAGTATCTCGATCATAGACAACTATAACTAAAGTAGTGCTATAAACTTGACTTTATAATGACTAGTAATCAGTTTCACTATAATGGAATGGCTAAATAAAACTGCCAACAATTGCTTGTTTGGGATGTCGCTTGCGACCATTGTATCTGACTAGTAAGTATTGCAACTACAACGGAATGGCTAAATAAAAGTACCAACAATTGCTGGGTTTTGGGATATCTCATGCTAATTATATTTGACTAGTAAGTGTCGCAACTACAATGGAATGGTTAACTAAAATTGCCCACTGCTTATTATATCAGGATGACTATCTATACCTGACTAGTAATCTCTGCAACGATAACTGAATAAATAAAACTGCCAACTGTGTGAGTTCCTCGGTTGACTTCCTCGTTTGGTCTCGAGGGGAAAATACCAGGATGGGTATGTTCGGTGGTAGCATCAGGTTGGTTCCGACTAGGTCTTTCTTACCCCTATCTGATAGCCGCTAGTTGTATCGAGTCTCTATAGGTTGTTTAGTGCATGCTGCCGCTGCCGCTTCAGTCCACCATACCTACGTAGGCGAGGACCGCCGAATTCTAGTCTCGCCGTGTACTGGCCTCAGTACTGACGCTCCTCTTTTTCCTTTGCCCTTTGTCGGCACCCCTTTTGTTTAAGCAGGTTTGAGGTCGACGTCGTTAGCAGGGTTACCCTTCCGGCTTGGCCTGGGCAGGGTTATGGACGCCATTGGTTATTCTTCAGGGCTCTTAGCCCCATTTGCATCTTGTCCGTAGTCGGACGCTCTATCATTTTCAAGGTGATTTGGATCTTTGTATATTATATATGTATTCTTGACTCTTTGAGTCGCTGTTGTATATATATCTGTTCTGTGGGTCCCATCGAGGACTGTTGTGTAATGTTATTACTTCGTTTTCCACCCGCACGAAAGTGCCTGGTGGGCACCTTTGAATCGTTTCTATGCGGGTTTGGCGGGAAGCGCTGAAACTTGCATAGGGTCGATTCTGAGGGTGTTACATGATGGAGATCATGTTCGTGCTTGAAGATGGAGATCGGAAGCACAAAGAAGAAAAGGCCATATCATATCACATATTATGAATTGCATGTGATGTTAATCCTTTATGCATCTTGTATTGCTTAGTCGACGACGGTAGCATTATAAGATGATCCCTCATGCACATGAATTTCAAGTCATAAAGTGTTCACCCTTAGTTAGCACCGTTGCTAAAGCTTGTTGTTTCGAAGCACCACGTGATGATCGGGTGTGTTAGATTCTGCAAGTGTATACAACGTGAGCAAGCCAGATTTTCTCATGCGGAAACTAAGGTTTGATCTTGACGAGCCTAGCATGTACAGACATGGTCTCGGAACACGGATCATCGAAAGGTAAAGCATGAATCATATAGTAGATATGATGAACATGTCGATTGTTCGCCATTGAAACTATATCAACTCTCGTGATGATCAGTGTTGATGTGGTGGATTTGATTCGTGTTATCACTAAAACAATGTGAGGGATATTGTTTTGAGTGGGAGTTCACCTAGATTAATTTTATTATTAATTTGAACTCAGTTTGTCATAAACTTAGTATAAACTATTGCAAATATGTTGTAGATCAATGGCATCCCCTACCATCAATTTTAATGCGTTCCTAGAGAAAGAAAAGTTGAAAAAACAATGGAAGCAACTTCGCGGATTGGTTCCGCAATTTGAGGATTGTCCTCACAGCTGGTAATTTGACCTATGTGCTGGATGCACCGCTGGGTGACCCACCTGCAGCTGATGCTGCCGATGAAGTAAAGAATGTTTACCTCACTCGGAAGACTCAGTACTCCACAGTTCAGTGTGCTATCTTGTATGGTTTAGAATCGGAGCTTCAGAAAAGGTTTGAGAATTCAGACCCATATGATATTGTCGAGGATCTCAAATTGATCTTTGAGACTCATGCGGCAATTGAAAGCTATGAGGCTTCTGAAAAGTTCTTTAACTGCAAGATGGAAGAGGGCAGCTCCGTCAGTGAGCATGTGCTTAAGATGTCTGGGCACACAAACAAACTTCAAAGCTTAGGTATAGTGATTCCTAATGCTTTGGGGATTTACCGCGTCCTCCAATCACTACCACCAAGTTACAAGAACTTTGTGATGAACTACAACATGCAAAACATGAACAAGACGTTGCCAGAACTCTTTGCCATGTTGAAATCTGCAGAAGTGGAGATCAAGAAAGCGCACCAAGTGTTGTTGGTCAATAAGACCACCAAATTCAAGAAAGGCAAGTCTAAGCAGAAGGGACACTTCAAGAAGGGTGGTAAGAAAGTTACCACACCAACGAAGAAGACCAAGGCTGGACCTAAGCCTGATACTGAGTGCTTTTACTGCAAGGGAGAAGGTCACTGGAAGCGGAATTGCCCAAAGTACTTGGCGGATTTGAAGAACGACAACATCAAGAAGAAAGGTATATCCGATATACATGTTATTGATGTGTATCTCACTAGTACTCGTAGTAGTGCCTGGGTATTTGATACTGGTTCGGTTGCTCATATTTGTAACTCAAAACAGGTGCTGCAGAATAAACGGAAGCTAGCGAAGAACGAGGTGACGATGCGCGTGGGAAACGGATCAAAGGTTGATGTGATCGCGGTCGGCACGCTACCCCTTCATCTACCATCGGGATTAGTTTTATACTTAAATAATTGTTATTTGGTGCCTGCGTTAAGCATGAACATTATATCGGGATCTTGTTTATTGCGAGACAGTTACTTGTTTAAATCCGAGAATAATGGTTGTTCGATTTATATGAGTAATATGTTTTATGCACATGCACCTTTGATAGATGGTCTATTCTTATTGAATCTCGATAGTGGAAATACACATATTAATAACATTGAGGCTAAACGTTTGAAATCGAGCGATAACTCGACCTATATGTGGCACTGTCGTCTTGGTCACATTGGAGTGAAGCGTATGAAGGAACTCCATTCCGATGGACTTCTTGAATCACTTGATTTCGAATCACTTGAAAGATGCGAAGCATGTCTGATGGGTAAAATGACTAAGACTCCATTCTCTGGTATGATGGAGCGAGCTACGGACTTATTGGAAATCATACATACCGATGTGTGTGGTCCAATGAGTGTAGCATCGCGCGGTGGTTACTGTTATGTTCTTACCTTCACGGATGATTTGACTAGATATGGGTATATCTATTTCATGAAACATAAGTCCGAAACTTTAGAGAAGTTTAAGGAATTTCAAAGTGAGGTAGAGAATCAACGTAACAAGAAGATTAAATTTCTATGTTCTGATCGTGGAGGTGAATATCTAAGTTACGAGTTTGGCGAGCATTTGAAGAAATGCGGAATACTTTCACAAAATTGACACCGCCGGGAACACCACAGCGTAATGGTGTGTCCGAACGTCGTAATCGAACTCTCTTAGATATAGTTCGTTCTATGATGTCACTTACAGATTTACCACTATCATTTTGGGGTTATGCATTAGAAACAGCCGCATTCACTTTAAATAGGGCACCATCTAAATCCGTTGAAACGACACCGTATGAATTATGGTTTGGGAAGAAACCTAGATTGTCGTTCCTTAAAGTTTGGGGTTGCGAAGCCTATGTAAAGAAGTTACAGCCGGACAAGCTTGAACCCAAAGCGGAAAAATGCGTCTTCATTGGATACCCGAAGGAAACTATTGGGTATACCTTCTATCATAGATCCGAAGGCAAAATCTTTGTTGCCAAGAATGGATCCTTTCTAGAGAAGGAATTTCTCTCGAAAGAAGTGACTGGAAGGAAAGTAGAACTCGACGAGGTTGTTGAACCTTCTCTCGAAATTGCGAGTAGCGCAGCACCGGAAGAAGTTCCTGTGGTGCCTGCACCAATTAGAGAGGAAGCTAATGATGATGATCATGAAACTTCGGTTGAAGTTGCTACACAGCCTCGCAGGTCAACGAGAACTCATACCACTCCATATTGGTATGATCCCGTTATGAGTATCATGTTGGTGGACAACACCGATGACCCTGAGACATATGAGGAAGCGATGATGAGCCCAGATTCCAATAAATGGCAAGAATCCATGAAATCCGAGATTGGATCCATGTACGAAAACCAAGTATGGAATTTGGTAGACTTACCGGATGGCTGGAAGGCTGTCGAGAACAAATGGATTTTCAAGAAGAAAACAGATGCTGATGGTAATGTTACTGTCTATAAAGCTCGACTTGTCGCAAAGGGGTTTCGACAAATTCAAGGAGTTGACTACAATGAGACTTTCTCACCAGTAGCGAAGCTAAAGTCTATGAGGATTATGTTAGCAATCGCTACATATTATGATTATGAGATATGGCAGATGGATGTCAAAACAGCATTCCTCAATGAAGACATTGATGAAGAGTTGTATATGATGCAACCCAAAGGTTTTGTCGATCCTAAAGATGCTAACAAGGTATGCAAACTTCAACGGTCCATTTATGGATTGAAGCAAGCATCCCGAAGTTGGAATCAACATTTTGATAAGGTGATCAAAAGTTTTGGTTTTGTACAAACTTATGGAGAAGCTTGTATTTACAAGAAAGTGAGTGGGAGCTCTATAGCATTCTTAATACTATATGTAGATGACATATTGTTGATTGGGAATGATGTAGACCTTCTTAATAGTGTCAAGGAATATTTGAATAATAGTTTTTCAATGAAGGATCTTGGCGAAGCAGCTTACATATTAGGCATAAAGATTTATAGAGATAGATCAAGACGCCAAATAGCATTGTCACAAAGTACATATTTGGACAAAGTTCTAAAGAGGTTTGGAATGGAAGATAGCAAGAAAGGGTTCTTGCCCATGTTGCCCAATACGACCTTGAGTAAAGCTCAAAGTCCGACATCGGAAGAAGATAGAGAAAGGATGAGTAAGACTCCCTATGCCTCAGCCATAGGATCTCTAATGTATGCCATGCTATGTACTAGACCCGACATTGCATATGCTGTTAGTTTAACTAGCAGATATCAAAGTGATCCAGGAGTGGATCATTGGACAGCGGTCAAAAACATCCTTAAGTACTTGAGAAGAACTAAGGATATGGTTCTTTCTTATGGAGGTGATGAACAGCTCGTTGTTAATGGTTACACCGATGCTAGTTGGAACACCGATCCGGATGATTCTAAATCACAATCTGGATACGTATTTATTTTGAATGGTGCAGCAGTTAGCTGGAGGAGTGCAAAGCAAAGCGTTTCGGCGAGATCTTCAACTGAATCGGAATACATGGCTGCTTCGGAGGCTTCACAAGAAGCTATATGGATGAAAGAGTTCTTTACAGAGCTAGGTGTGGTTCCTAGTGCGCTGGACCCAATGTCTATCTACTGTTGTAACATGGGTGCCATAGACAATGCGCAAGAACCAAGGTCACACAAGAAGCTGAAGCACATGAAGCTACGTTTTCACGCTATTCGAGAACATGTCCAAGATGGGGACATAAAGATTTGCAAAGTACACACAGATCTGAATGTGGCGGATCCGTTGACTAAACCTCTCCCGAGGGCAAAACATGACCAACACCAAACTGCCATGGGTGTTCGGTATATTACCATGTAATCTAGATTAGATGACTCTAGTGCAAGTGGGAGACTGTTGGAGATATGCCCTAGAGGCAATAATAAATATGGTTATTATTATATCTTTGTGTTTATGATAAATGTTTATATTCATGCTATAATAGTATTAACAAGGAAACATTAATACTTGTGTGATTTGTAAACTTAAATTGAAGTCCCTAGTAAAGCCTCTATACATCACTAGCTTGTTGGTTAATAAATGATTGTGGTTTCCCTATCATGAACATTGAGATGTTATTAACAACAAGATCATATCGTTAGGAGAATGATATGGTGGACATACTCCTATAGATAAGCGTAGCATAAAGATCAAGTCATTTTAATAGTTCAATTGCTATATGCTTTCTGATACATAGTAACCTAATTCCTTCGACCATGAGATCATGCATATCACCTTTACCGGATGGATGCTTTGATGACATCAAACACCACACCGTAACTGGGTGGCTATAAAGGTGGCATTGAGTGTTCGGAAAGTATTGGTTGAAACACATGGATCAAGAGTGGGATTTGTCCATCCATATGACGGATAGATATACTCTGGGCCCTCTGTAGGGGTTCGTAGCATGGAAAACAAAAATTTTCTACCGCATGCAAACAAGCCAAGATCTATCTACTAGATTGTAGCAACGAGTCGATAGAGGAACTCACCCTCAAAGATTCCAAAGCGGTTAACGAGAGCAGATTCTCGTGGATGATGTAGTCGTACTCTTGCCGATCTCAAGATCGTGTAGACGATCCTTCCGGCGCTGCGTTCCGGCAGCGCTCCCGCAGTCGGTCACACGTTCGGTACTCGAAGAAGACCTTCCTCTCCCTTGTTCCAGCAGGCAGCGGAGGTTGTAGCACTCTCCTCGCGATTCCGGCAGCACAACGGCGTGGTACCGGAAGTAGAGGGGAGATCTCGCAGGGCTTCGCCTTAAGCCGGAGCGAGTATGGTGGAGTATGAGAGAGCCCTCGGTGTTCTAGGGTTTAGACACACCAAGGAGGTGATGCTAGAGCCGGCAACTAGGGTTCCGGGGACCCCCAAGTCGGCGGCTAGGGCACAACCCTAGGGGAGCGGCGGCGGCTATGGTGGTGGCGCCAAGCTAGGGTTTGAGGAGAGGGACTTGTGTTTTCTAGGAGGGAGCCCTGCCCCTCCTTATATAGGTGGAGGGGCCGGCGGCCAAAGGGAGGGAGGGGAGTCCCTCCCCAACTCGGCTTGGGTGGTGCGCCGGCTTGGGGAGGAGGACTCCCTCCCCAACTCGGTTTCACCTTCCTCCTCTTTTCCTCTTTCCAAAACTTGCCGTTTGACTTTCAAACTAGCCGTTTGACTTTTCAATTTAGGATTTGAATAAACCCTTTATTTTGGACAGAGAATACACTTAGTACATGATGCAATCATTCCAACTTGCAATGACACACTCATGTACCCCTTCCCCTCTGGAGTGCCGGACATTCTGGAACCTTCTAGAACATTCCCAATGGAAACACCGGAAACATTCCCCAACTCTGAAACGGGACTTTCCTTATATGAATCTTATTCTCCGGACCATTCCGGATCTCCTCGTGATATCCCGGATCCCATCCGAGACTCCGAACAACATTCGGTCTCTTTCTCATAATACCATAACTACTCAAACAACGTCGAATCCTTAAGTGTGTCTCCCTACGGTTCGTGAATTATGCGGACATGATTGAGACACTTCTCCGAACAATAACCAATAGAGGAATCTGGAAATTCATATGGCTCCCACATATTTCTACGATTACTTTGCGATCGAATGAACCACTTACATACGATACCAATTTCCCTTTGTCACACGATAGTTTACTTATCCGAGGTTATGATCGTCGGTATCTCTGCATACCTAGTTCAACCTCGTTACCGATAAGTACTCTTTTCTCGTTCCCGTGGTATGTGATCCCTTGTGAGCCAGTCACATGCTTGCAAGCTAATTGGATGACATTCCACCGAGAGGGCCCAGAGTATATCTATCCGTCATATGGATGGACAAATCCCACTCTTGATCCATGTGTCTCAACCAATACTTTCCGAACACTCAATGCCACCTTTATAGCCACCCTGTTACGGTGTGGTGTTTGATGTCATCAAAGCATCCTTCCGGTGATGGTGATTAACATGATCTCATGGTCGAAGGAATTAGGTTACTATGTATCAGAAAGCTTATAGCAAATGAACTATATTAAATGACTTGATCTTTATGCTACTCTTAACTATAGGAGTATGTCCATCACATCATTCTCCTAATGATATGACCCTGTTGTTAATAACATCTCTATGTTCATGATCATGAAACCATAATCATATATTAACCAACAAGCTAGTTTAACAAGAGGCTTTACTAGGGACTCTTTTATGTTTACAAATCACACAAGTATTAATGTTTCCTGTTAATACAATTATAGCATGGTATGTAAACATTTATCATAAGTATGAAGATATGATAATAACCACTTTATTATTGCCTCTTGGGCATATATCCAACAGTCTCCCACTTGCACTAAAGTCAATAATCTAGTTTTAAACCTTTTGTGTATTCAACACCTATGGCTTTCCGGTGTTGTATGTACACGATTGCTAGTGGTCAACTGATCTCCGGATCTGACACTTCCAGGTCCGTGTGTAATTGCATGTCTTTGCGTCTCTACGCATCACTCATTCTCGAATGAGATGGCTTTGTACAAATTTGGTCCTTTGGTGTGACCTTCAGTTCTTTGGGCTTAAAACATGTTGATAATATTGTCGTACAATATATCTTCATAGTATTATCCCGCTTTGAACTACACTTAGTTTGATAACAAACTACTTGACACAAATGCCCTCTTTTGCTGCTATTATAGCAGTCATATACTTTAGCCTTTTGTTGTAGTATCTGTCACAATGTCTTAATTTTGGAACTCATCCAAATCCATTATGGAACTTACTTTCCATTATATTGTGCCACCCTTAGTTTAGATTGAGATAAACTTAATTTGTACTTTGCGACAAAACTAGTATCAATGTAATACTTTTACAATGAACTAACCATCTATTTGTCACTTCTACAAATAATATACTCTTAGTTCTTCCAAAAGATCAAAAGAATATCCTTACTATTGTCCAATGATCAACTTATGAATCATTCTGGTATATGCTCATAATATTTAGAGTACAGGACATATCTGGATTTGTACATATCACAGTATGATTGATAAATATTCTTTGTGATTTCATACATCAAGTATCAATCTATACTTGAATCTTTGTTTCACTTACCAAATGTCAATACACTTGAATATATCATCAATATTGAACTCATTCAATCCTTTCTGTGCGACAAGAACCTTTCTTGTAGTTTCTATATTGAACTCATTCAATACATCATCTATGTACTTTCGGCACAACCCTATTAGCGTCTATTGATGCCAAATATTTGGGTTTTGCCTAAGCCTTTCATCGAGATGAAATTCTTATCATGTGTTAATAAAATACATCATTTTCAATCAACAATATTTCTTCCACATAACGTATTAGAAACATGTCTTAGCGCTCCCACTTAATTTCTTGCAAATGCAAGCATCTTCATCGTCTCTGATGAAATTAAACTCTTTTAACAGTCTCATCATAGTGAAGATTCCAACTCCGCTATGCTTACTTTAACCATTGAAGTTTGCATATGATTTTTAGCATCCTTTGAATTAACAAAACCCCTATGGACCATGTTATTCACATGTCCTAGGCAACAATTCTATTAGAAGAACTTGTTTTGTTTATTCAACTACCATATAACAAAATTATATGTAGTGGTTGCTACATTAATCCGTCTAGACTAAATATCGCTATGAAAGATCAAATCATGTCATATTCAACCTTTGAACATTGTTGTGAACTCTTTCCCAACATGTCGACTATTTCATAGATGTGCAACATCCATGTCTATTTCTTTATAGATCCAAACACAACTGTAAGGTCTTATACCTTTCTCGAGGGTCCTTCAAGTTCAAAACTTGATTTCTCATGTATGGAATTATCACGGATTTTATGGCTTCAAGCCATTAGACGGAGTCAGGGCCCATCATCGCTTCTTTGCATGTAGTCGGATCATTATTGTCAAATAATGATTTAACTCTCAAATCTTGGTATTTGATTGTTTACCCGACCTACTTGTTTCAATAGGAACTTAGATTTCCGTGACCACAACCTTTGAGGCACGTGAGCCATGAGCATTGTTGCTGCCTCCGGAACACTTTTCGGCGCTGCGCAACTCTGCACATATAGCTAAGGTTCCTTTAACCTTATCAAAGTTCTATTGTCCTCCCACTTATCTTTTCACGAAAAATTCCTTCTCAAAGAAACTTGACGTTCTAAGCGACAAACACTTTTGTCTCCGGTGTTTATGGAGGAATACTTAACAGTTATTCTAAATAACATACAAAGACAGGTTCATCCGACTTTGGTTGCAAACATCCTTTTTATGCATAGCATGCCAATGTTTAAGAAAGGACAACTTGGGTTTTATCCCAAACCATAACTTTATATGGTGTCATTTCAACGGATTATGATGGAGCTCTTTTCAGTGGAAAAACGGTAGTCTCTAAAGCTTTTAATCTTTAAAATATAATGACAGTTCTATGAATTACACCTTTGATCTTACCATGTCAAACAAGGTTTAATTACATATCTCGAACGCTCCATACTCTTATGGTGTTTCGGTAAATGCAAATCCACGGAACGATTCCTTAAATCTTAGGTATTATGCTAAACTTGTAACTCAAATATCTTCCTTTATGATCTTATCATAAACTATTCATATTCTTGTTACAATGATTTTGCACTTCATCTTGAAAGTCTTTGAACTTTTCAAATGTTTCATACTTCTTCCTTATTAAGTAAATATTCATATATTCACTCAAATTTTCGGAGAAAGCATATGAAGTTGAAATCCATCGCTCTTGACTACACATAATGGACTTCGTACAACAATATGTACAAGTTCCAATAAGCTAGTCATTCGTTCCCTTTTGGCCTATGAACGAAGTTTTAATTATCTCTAGGAAAGTTTCACAAGCGTTATTTGATCAAAATCAAATAGACTCCAAAATTCCAACCAGATGGAGTTTCTTCATGTTTTCTTTCCAATATAATTTAAACGGCGATGTCACTTCCGAAGTGATCTTTCAATCGATTTGTCTTTCGACATTTTTAGCACTAGTTTTATGGATGTGATTTCTCCAACGAGATTTGTGAATCATCCATCTTTTATGGATTACGGAAATTTTTTGAACAACCCTTTTGTTCTCATAATACCTGATAAAACAAATCCTGAAGGCAAGCTTTGATGTTTAACGAGCAACACAATAACCCTTTATTTGTTCTAGATGAACATCATCACATATTCTTTTGCTAGTTACTTAGGCCATTGTAATTCATGAATTGTGTTGTTTCGTATGACGATTCATACCAACAAATTCAGTATCAAATACTTAGGAACCACATTGTTTAATAAGCAAAGAATATAGCCATAACACGTATATCATCTATATACTTAAGCTGAACAATTCTAGTCTTTTCTTTTCTGCCACATACTTATGAGATTCTCTTTCAGTATTTCCTTTTCAGTTTGAAAGAATCTATCAACATCAATAGTGGAGTCATACATATGACACATAGTCCAAAGCGTGTATAGTTAAATACCAATGTCTTTGAACTTGCACTTTGAAGTATATCACCATCATCAAATGTTTGGTGTTCTTTCAAATTCCTTTCTTTAGTAATCTCTTGGTGTAGTAAACATTTTACCTACATCAAATATTCACCTTTATCATGGAATCGTCCATGATCAAGCTACTTTTATCTTATAACGATGAATTACGAGTATAATGTTGCTATCCAAAACCTTTTGGAGGATTAGGACAACAAGTGTCTCCAACCTTTTGCAAATTCTCATCAAATATGAGAACATGACTTTTGCCATATTATACTCTATCATGTTGCAACCAAAACTTCGCTTCAGATATCACAATATCTTCCACGCATCATGGTTTCTGAAACAACTCTTTCAGATCCTAGATAACCTTGATATTAATACAATCCTTTTGAATATCAAGAATCATGGAAACAAACATGATACTCATACACTAACTCTTGGAATTGTCACTCTTGTTTTAATACCAATTATTAAACTTCATGGAGTAACCGGAACTTACTGAAAGTTTGCAATAGGACTTTTTAAACTTTTAGATTAACACTTCAAAACAATACGATACCAGTTCGTAAAGTAACTAACCAGAATTCTATAGTTCTATCATCTCAATTATAACTAAGCGTAAGGTGGTAAACGGATGCCAATGACTACAACAACTATGCAATTCACTTTGATTTAATTTATGATAAATAGTGTTCAACTTTTAATCATATTGCTGTTAAACTCCCACTCAAAACAATATCCCTCACATTGTTTTAGTGATCACACGAACCAAATCCACCATATCAAAACCGATCATCACGAGAGTTGATATAGCTTCAATGGCGAACAATCAACATGTTCATCATATCTACTATATGACTCATGCTTTACCTTTCGGTGATCCGTGTTCCTGAGACCATGTCTGTACATGCTAGGCTCGTCAAGATCAAACCTTAGCTTCCGCATGAGCAAATCTGGCTTGCCCACGTTGTATACACTTGCGGAATCTAACACACCCGATCATCACGTGGTGCTTCGAAACAACAAGCTTTAGCAACGGTGCTAACTAAGGGTGAACACTTTATGACTTGAAATTCACGTGCATGAGGGATCATCTTATAATGCTACCGTCGTCTACTAAGCAATACAAGATGCACAAAGGATTAACATCACATGCAATTCATAATATGTGATATGATATGACCTTTCTTCTTTGTGCTTCCGATCTCCATATTCTAGCACGAACATGATCTCCATCATCACCGACATTGCATCAAGGTCAATGATGCTTCTCCATGGTTGTCGTCCACCGGCTTCAACTATTACAACTACTTTGAATAGACACGCGGGTCTTAACAGAAATTAAAGACAACCATATGGCTCCTGCCGGTTGCCAACTTACAATAAGGAACATTGCATACATCAAATATAATCACAATCATGGCCATATCACATCACAATCATTTCCAATCAACAATTTCATCAGAGACGATGAAGATGCATATGGTTGTGATTATATTTGATGTATGCAATGTTCCTTATTGTAAGTGGGCAACCAGCAGGAACCATATGGTTGTCTTTAATTTATGTTAAGACCCGCGTGTCTATTCAAAGTAGTTGTAATAGTTGAAGCCGGTGGACGACAACCATGAAGAAGCGTCATTGACATTGATGCAATGCCGGTGATGATGGAGATCATGTTCGTGCTTGAAGATGGAGATTGGAAGCACAAAGAAGAAAAGGCCATATCATATCACATATTATGAATTGCATGTGATGTTAATCCTTTATGCATCTTGTATTGCTTAGTAGACGACGGTAGCATTATAAGATGATCCCTCATGCACATGAATTTCAAGTCATAAAGTGTTCACCCTTAGTTAGCACCGTT
Source organism: Avena sativa (assembly GCA_916181665.1). Lineage (NCBI taxonomy): Eukaryota > Viridiplantae > Streptophyta > Magnoliopsida > Poales > Poaceae > Avena > Avena sativa. The sequence continues at coordinate 379,037,336 of OV702282.1, forward strand.
GCTAAAGCTTGTTGTTTCGAAGCACCACGTGATGATCGGGTGTGTTAGATTCTGCAAGTGTATACAACGTGAGCAAGCCAGATTTGCTCATGCGGAAACTAAGGTTTGATCTTGACGAGCCTAGCATGTACAAACATGGTCTCGGAACACGGATCACCGAAAGGTAAAGCATGAATCATATAGTAGATATGATGAACATGTCGATTGTTCGCCATTGAAACTATATCAACTCTCGTGATGATCAGTGTTGATGTGGTGGATTTGGTTCGTGTGATCACTAAAACAATGTGAGGGATATTGTTTTGAGTGGGAGTTCACCTAGATTAATTTTATTATTAATTTGAACTCAATTTGTCATAAACTTAGTCTAAACTATTGCAAATATGTTGTAGATCAATGGCAGCCCCTACCATCAATTTTAATGCGTTCCTAGAGAAAGAAAAGTTGAAAAAACAATGGAAGCAACTTCGCGGATTGGTTCCGCAATTTGAGGATTGTCCTCACAGCTGGTAATTTGATCTATGTGCTGGATGCACCGCTGGGTGACCCACCTGCAGATGATGCTCCCGATGAAGTAAAGAATGTTTACCTCGCTCAGAAGAATCAGTACTCCATAGTTCAGTGTGCTATCTTGTATGGTTTAGAATCGGAGCTTCAGAAAAGGTTTGAGAATTCAGACCCATATGATATTATCGAGGATCTCAAATTTATCTTTGAGACTCATGCGGCAATTGAAAGCTATGAGGCTTCTGAAAAGTTCTTTAACTACAAGATGGAAGAAGGCAGCTCCGTCAGTGAGCATGTGCTTAAGATGTCTGGGCACGCAAACAAACTTCAAAGCTTAGGTATAGTGATTCCTAATGCTTTGGGGATTTACCGCGTCCTCCAATCACTACCACCAAGTTACAAGAACTTTGTGATGAACTACAACATGCAAAACATGAACAAGACGTTGCCAGAACTCTTTGCTATGTTGAAATCTGCAGAAGTGGAGATTAAGAAAGAGCACCAAGTGTTGTTGGTTAATAAGACCACCAAATTCAAGAAAGGCAAGTCTAAGCAGAAGGGACACTTCAAGAAGGGTGGTAAGAAAGTTACCACGCCAACGAAGAAGACCAAGGCTGGACCTAAGCCTGATACTGAGTGCTTTTACTGCAAGGGAGAAGGTCACTGAAAGCGGAATTGCCCAAAGTACTTGGCGGATTTGAAGAACGGCAACATCAAGAAGAAAGGTATATCCGATATACATGTTATTGATGTGTATCTCACTAGTACTCGTAGTAGTGCCTAGGTATTTGATACTGGTTCGGTTGCTCATATTTGTAACTCGAAACAGGTGCTGCAGAATAAACGGAAGCTAGCGAAAAACGAGGTGACGATGCGCGTGGCAAACGGATCAAAGGTTGATGTGATCGCGGTCGGCACGCTACCACTTCATCTACCATCGGGATTTGTTTTATACTTAAATAATTGTTATTTGGTGCCTGCGTTAAGCATGAACATTATATCGGGATTTTGTTTATTGCGAGACGGTTACTTGTTTAAATCCGAGAATAATGGTTGTTCGATTTATATGAGTAATATGTTTTATGCACATGCACCTTTGATAGATGGTCTATTCTTATTGAATATCGATAGTGGAAATACACATATTAATAACATTGAGGCTAAACGTTTGAAATCGAGCGATAACTCGACCTATATGTGGCACTGTCGTCTTGGTCACATTGGAGTGAAGCGTATGAAGAAACTCCATTCCGATGGACTTCTTGAATCACTTGATTTCGAATCACTTGAAAGATGTGAAGCATGTCTGATGGGCAAAATGACTAAGACTCCATTCTCTGGTATGATGGAGCGAGCCACGGACTTATTGGAAATCATACATACCGATGTGTGTGGTCCAATGAGTGTAGCATCGCGCGGTGGTTATTGTTATGTTCTTACCTGCACGGATGATTTGACTAGATATGGGTATATCTATTTCATGAAACATAAGTCCGAAACTTTAGAGAAGTTTAAGGAATTTCAAAGTGAGGTAGAGAATCAACGTAACAAGAAGATTAAATTTCTACGTTCTGATCGTGGAGGTGAATATCTAAGTTACGAGTTTGGCGAGCATTTGAAGAAATGCGGAATACTTTCACAATTGACACCGCCGGGAACACCACAGCGTAATGGTGTGTCCGAACGTCGTAATCGAACTCTCTTAGATATGGTTCGTTCTATGATGTCACTTACAGATTTACCGCTATCATTTTGGGGTGATGCATTAGAAACAGCCGCATTCACTTTAAATAGGGCACCATCTAAATCCGTTGAAACGACACCGTATGAATTATGGTTTGGGAAGAAACCTAGATTGTCGTTCCTTAAAGTTTGGGGTTGCGAAGCCTATGTAAATAAGTTACATCCGGACAAGCTTGAACCCAAAGCGGAAAAATGCGTCTTCATTGGATACCCAAAGGAAACTATTGGGTATACCTTCTATCATAGATCCGAAGGCAAAATCTTAGTTGCCAAGAATGGATCCTTTCTAGAGAAGGAATTTCTCTCGAAAGAAGTGACTGGAAGGAAAGTAGAACTCGACGAGGTTGTTGAACCTTCTCTCGAAATTGCGAGTAGCGCAGCACCGGAAGAAGTTCCTGTGGTGCCTGCACCAATTAGAGAGGAAGCTAATGATGATGATCATGAAACTTCGGTTGAAGTTGCTACAGAGCCTCGCAGGTCAACGAGAACTCATACCACTCCAGATTGGTATGATCCCGTTATGAGTATCATGTTGGTGGACAACACCGATGACCCTGAGACATATGAGGAAGCGATAATGAGCCCAGATTCCAATAAATGGCAAGAAGCCATGAAATCCGAGATTGGATCCATGTACGAAAACCAAGTATGGACTTTGGTGGACTTACCGGATGGCCGGAAGGCTGTCGAGAACAAATGGATTTTCAAGAAGAAAACAGATGCTGATGGTAATGTTACTGTCTATAAAGCTCGACTTGTCGCAAAGGGGTTTCGACAAATTCAAGGAGTTGACTACGATGAGACTTTCTCACCAGTAGTGAAGCTAAAGTGTGTGAGGATTATGTTCGCAATCGCTGCATATTATGATTATGAGATATGGCAGATGGATGTCAACACAGCATTCCTCAATGAAGACATTGATGAAGAGTTGTATATGATGCAACCCAAAGGTTTTGTCGATCCTAAAGATGCTAACAAGGTATGCAAACTTCAACAATCCATTTATGGATTGAAGCAAGCATCCCGAAGTTGGAATCAACGTTTTGATAAGGTGATCAAAAGTTTTGGTTTTGTACAAACTTATGGAGAAGCTTTACAAGAAAGTGAGTGGGAGCTCTATAGCATTCTTAATACTATATGTAGATGACATATTGTTGATTGGGAATGATGTAGACCTTCTTAATAGTGTCAAGGAATATTTGAATAATAGTTTTTCAATGAAGGATCTTGGCGAAGCAGCTTACATATTAGGCATAAAGATTTATAGAGATAGATCAAGACGCCAAATAGCATTGTCACAAAGTACATATTTGGACAAAGTTCTAAAGAGGTTTGGAATGGAAGATAGCAAGAAAGGGTTCTTGCCCATGTTGCCCAATACGACCTTGAGTAAAACTCAAAGTCCGACATCGGAAGAAGATAGAGAAAGGATGAGTAAGACTCCCTATGCCTCAGCCATAGGATCTCTAATGTATGCCATGCTATGTACTAGACCCGACATTGCATATGCTGTTAGTTTAACTAGCAGATATCAAAGTGATCCAGGAGTGGATCATTGGACAGCGGTCAAAAACATCCTTAAGTACTTGAGAAGAACTAAGGATATGGTTCTTTCTTATGGAGGTGATGAACAACTCGTTGTTAATGGTTACACCGATGCTAGTTGGAACACCGATCCGGATGATTCTAAATCACAATCTGGATACGTATTTATTTTGAATGGTGCAGCAGTTAGCTTGAGGAGTGCAAAGCAAAGCGTTGTGGCGAGATCTTCAACTGAATCGGAATACATGGCTGCTTCGGAGGCTTCACAAGAAGCGATATGATGAAAGAGTTCTTTACAGAGCTGGGTGTGGTTCCTAGTGCGCTGGACCCAATGTCTATCTACTGTGATAACATGGGCGCCATAGCCAATGCGCAAGAACCAAGGTCACACAAGAAGCTGAAGCACATAAAGCTATGTTTTCACGCTATTCGAGAACATGTCCAAGATGGGGACATAAAGATTTGCAAAGTACACACAGATCTGAATGTGGCGGATCCGTTGACTAAACCTCTCCCGAGGGCAAAACATGACCAACACCAAACTGCGAAATGGGACTTTCTTTATATCCGAACTCCGAGGAATCATATCCGAACTCCCGAGGAATCATATCCGAACTCCCGAGGAATCATTTCCGAACTCCGAAACGGGACTTTCTTTATATGAATCTTATTCTCCGGACCATTTCGGATCACCTCGTGATATCCCGGATCCCATCCGAGACTCCGAACAACATTCGGTCTCTTTCTCATAATACCATAACTACTCAAAACAACGTCGAATCCTTAAGTGTGTCTCCCTACGGTTCGTGAATTATGCGGACATGATCGAGACACTTCTCCGAACAATAACCAATAGAGGAATCTGGAAATTCATATGGCTCCCACATATTTCTACGATTACTTTTGCGATCGAATGAACCACTTACATACGATACCAATTTCCCTTTGTCTCACGATATGTTACTTATCCGAGGTTATGATCGTCGGTATCTCTGCATACCTAGTTCAACCTCGTTACTGATAAGTACTCTTTTCTCGTTCCCGTGATATGTGATCCCTTGTGAGCCAGTCACATGCTTGCAAGCTAATTGGATGACATTTCACCGAGAGGGCCCAGAGAATATCTATCCGTCATATGGATGGACAAATCCCACTCTTGATCCATGTGTCTCAACCAATACTTTCCGAACACTCAATGCCACCTTTATAGCCACCCAGTTACGGTGTGGTGTTTGATGTCATCAAAGCATCCATCCGGTAAAGGTGATATGCATGATCTCATGGTCGAAGGAATTAGGTTACTGTGTATCAGAAAGCATATAGCAATTGAACTATTGAAATGACTTGATCTTTATGCTACGCTTATCTATAGGAGTATGTCCACCATATCATTCTCCTAACGATATGATATTGTTGTTGATAACATCTCAATCTTCATGATAGGGAAACCACAATCATTTATCAACCAACAAGCTAGTGAAGTATAGAGGCTATACTAGGGACTTCAAATTAAGTTTACAAATCACACAAGTATTAATGTTTCCCTGTTAATACTATTATAGCATGAATGTAAACATTTATCATAAACACAAAGATATAATAATAACTACATTTATTATTGCCTCTAGGGCATATCTCCAACAGTCTCCCACTTGCACTAGAGTCATATAATCTAGATTACATGGTAATATACCGAACACCCATGGCAGTTTGGTGTTGGTCATGTTTTGCCCTCGGGAGAGGTTTAGTCAACGCATCCGCCACATTCAGATCTGTGTGTACTTTGCAAATCTTTATATCCCCATCCTGGATATGTTCTCGAATAGCGTGAAAACGTAGCTTAATATGCTTCAGCTTCTTATGTGACCTTGGTTCTTGCGCATTGGCTATGGCGCCCATGTTATCACAGTAGATAGACATTGGGTCCAGCGCACTAGGAACCACACCCAGCTCTGTAATGAACTCTTTCATCCATATCGCTTCTTGTGAAGCCTCCGAAGCAGCCATGTATTCCGATTCAGTTGAAGATCTCGCCACAACGCTTTGCTTTGCACTCCTCCAGCTAACTGCTGCACCATTCAAAATAAATACGTATCCAGATTGTGATTTAGAATCATCCGGATCAGTGTTCCAACTAGCATCGGTGTAACCATTAACAACGAGCTGTTCATCACCTCCATAAGAAAGAACCATATCCTTAGTTCTTCTCAAGTACTTAAGGATGTTTTTGACCGCTGTCCAATGATCCACTCCTGGATCACTTTGATATCTGCTAGTTAAACTAACAGCATATGCAATGTCGGGTCTAGTACATAGCATGGCATACATTAGAGATCCTATGGCTGATGCACAGGGAGTCTTACTCATCCTTTCTCTCTCTTCTGCCGATGTCGGACTTTGAGTTTTACTCAAGGTCGTATTGGGCAACATGGGCAAGAACCCTTTCTTGCTTTCTTCCATTCCAAACCTCTTTAGAACTTTGTCCAAATATGTACTCTGTGACAATGATATTTGGCGTTTCGATCTATCTCTATAAATCTTTATGCCTAATATGTAAGCTGCTTCGCCAAGATCCTTCATTGAAAAACTATTATTCAAATATTCTTTGACACTATTAAGAAGGTCTACATCATTCCCAACCAACAATATGTCATCCACATATAGTATTAAGAATGCTACAGAGCTCCCACTCACTTTCTTGTAAATACAAGCTTCTCCATAAGTTTGTATAAAACCAAAACTTTTGATTACCTTATCAAAACGTTGATTCCAACTTCGGGATGCTTGCTTCAATCCATAGATGGACCGTTGAAGTTTGCATACCTTGTTAGCATCTTTAGGATTGACAAAACCTTTGGGTTGCATCATATACAACTCTTCATCAATATCTCCATTGAGGAATGCTGTTTTGACATCCATCTGCCATATCTCATAATCATAATATGCAGCGATTGCTAACATAATCCTCACAGACTTTAGCTTCGCTACCGGTGAGAAAGTCTCATCGTAGTCAACTCCTTGAATTTGTCGAAACCCTTTTGCGACAAGTCGAGCTTTATAGACAGTAACATTACCATCAGCATCTGTTTTCTTCTTGAAAATCCATTTGTTCTCGACAGCCTTTCGGCCATCCGGTAAGTCCACCAAAGTCCATACTTGGTTTTCGTACATGGATCCAATCTCGGATTTCATGGCTTCTTGCCATTTATTGGAATCTGGGCTCATCATCGCTTCCTCATATGTCTCGGGGTCATCGGTGTTGTCTACCAACATGACACTCATAACGGGATCATACCAATCTGAAGTGGTACGAGTTCTTGTTGACCTCCGAGGCTCTGTAGCAACTTCAACCGAAGTTTCATGATCATCATCATTAGCTCCCTCTCTAATTGGTGCAGGCACCACAGGAACTTCTTCCGGTGCTGCGCTACTCGCAATTTCGAGAGAAGGTTCGACAACCTCGTCGAGTTCTACTTTCCTTCCAGTCACTTCTTTCGAGAGAAATTCCTTCTCTAGAAAGGATCCATTCTTGGCAACGAAGATTTTGCCTTCGGATCTATGATAGAAGGTATACCCAATAGTTTCCTTCGGGTATCCTATGAAGACGCATTTTTCCGCTTTGGGTTCAAGCTTGTCCGGCTGTAACTTCTTTACATAGGCTTCGCATCCCCAAACTTTAAGGAACGACAATTTAGGTTTCTTCCCAAACCATAATTCATACGGTGTCGTTTCAACGGATTTAGATGGTGCCCTATTTAAAGTGAATGCGGCTGTTTCTAATGCATAACCCCAAAATGATAGCGGTAAATATGTAAGTGACATCATAGAACGAACCATATCTAAGAGAGTTCGATTACGACGTTCGGACACACCATTATGCTGTGGTGTTCCCGGCGGTGTCAATTGTGAAAGTATTCCGCATTTCTTCAAATGCTCGCCAAACTCGTAACTTAGATATTCACCTCCACGATCAGAACGTAGAAATTTAATCTTCTTGTAACGTTGATTCTCTACCGCACTTTGAAACTCCTTAAACTTCTCGAAAGTTTTGTACTTATGTTTCATGAAATAGATATACCCATATCTACTCAAGTCATCCGTGAAGGTAAGAACATAACGATAACCACCGCGCGATGCTACACTCATTGGACCACACACATCGGTATGTATAATTTCCAATAAGTCCGTAGCTCGCTCCATCATACCAGAAAATGGAGTCTTAGTCACTTTTCCCATCAGACATGCTTCGCATCTTTCAAGTGATTCAAAATCAAGTGATTCAAGAAGTCCATCGGAATGGAGTTTCTTCATACGCTTCACTCTAATGTGACCAAGACGACAGTGCCACATATAGGTCGAATTATCGCTTGATTTCAAACGTTTAGCCTCAATGTTGTTGATATGTGTATTTCCACTATCGAGATTCAATAATAATAGACCATCTATCAAAGGTGCATGTGCATAAAACATATTACTCATATAAATCGAACAACCATTATTCTCTGATTTAAACAAGTAACCGTCTCGCAATAAACAAGATCCCGATATAATGTTCATGCCTAACACAGGCACTAAATAACAATTATTTAAGTATAAAACTAATCCCGATGGTAGATGAAGGGGTAGCGTGCCGACCGCGATCACATCAACCTTTGATCCGTTTCCCACGCGCATCGTCACCTCGTTCTTCGCTAGCTTCCGTTTATTCTGCAGCACCTGTTTCGAGTTACAAATATGAGCAACCGAACCAGTATCAAATACCCAGGCACTACTACGAGTACTAGTGAGATACACATCAATAACATGTATATCAGATATACCTTTCTTCTTGATGTTGCCGTTCTTCAAATCCGCCAAGTACTTTGGGCAATTCCGCTTCCAGTGACCTTCTCCCTTGCAGTAAAAGCACTCATTATCAGGCTTAGGTCCAGCCTTGGTCTTCTTCGCCGGCGTGGTCACTTTCTTACCACCCTTCTTGAAGTGTCCCTTTTGCTTAGACTTGCCTTTCTTGAATTTGGTGGTCTTATTAACCAACAACACTTGGTGCTCTTTCTTAATCTCCACTTCTGCAGATTTCAACATGGCAAAGAGTTCTGGCAACGTCTTGTTCATGTTCTGCATGTTGTAGTTCATCACAAAGTTCTTGTAACTTGGTGGTAGTGATTGGAGGACACGGTAAATCCCCAAAGCATTAGGAATCACAATACCCAAGCTTTGAAGTTTGTTTGCGTGCCCTGACATCTTAAGCACATGCTCACTGACGGAGCTGCCCTCTTCCATCTTGCAGTTAAAGAACTTTTCAGAAGCTTCATAACTTTCAATTGCCGCATGAGTCTCAAAAATCAATTTGAGATCCTCGACAATATCATATGGGTCTGAATCCTCAAACCTTTTCTGAAGCTCCGATTCCAAACCATACAAGATAGCACATTGAACTATGGAGTACTGATTCTTCCGAGCGAGGTAAACATTCTTTACTTCATCGGGAGCATCATCTGCAGGTGGGTCACCCAGCGGTGTATCCAGCACATAGGTCAAATTACCAGCTGTGAGGACAATCCTCAAATTGCGGAACCAATCCGCGAAGTTGCTTCCATTGTTTTTTCAACTTTTCTTTCTCTAGGAACGCATTAAAATTGATGGTAGGGGCTGCCATTGATCTACAACATATTTGCAATAGTTTAGACTAAGTTTATGACAAATTGAGTTCAAATTAATTAATGAAATTAAACTAGGTGAACTCCCACTCAAAACAATATCCCTCACATTGTTTTAGTGATCACACGAACCAAATCCACCATATCAACACCGATCATCACGAGAGTTGATATAGTTTCAATGGCGAACAATCGACATGTTCATCATATCTACTATATGATTCATGCTTTACCTTTCGGTGATCCGTGTTCCGAGACCATGTCTGTACATGCTAGGCTCGTCAAGATCAAACCTTAGTTTCTGCATGAGCAAATCTGGCTTGCTCACGTTGTATACACTTGCAGAATCTAGCACACCCGGTCATCACGTGGTGCTTCGAAACAACAAGCTTTAGCAACGGTGCTAACTAAGGGTGAACACTTTATGATTTGAAATTGATGTGCATGAGGGATCATCTTATAATGCTACCGTCGTCTACTAAGCAATACAAGATGCATAAAGGATTAACATCACATGCAATTCAATATATATGTGATATGATATGGCCTTTCTTCTTTGTGCTTCCGATCTCCATCTTCAAGCACGAACATGATCTCCATCATCACCGGCATTGCATCAAGGTCAATGACGCTTCTCCATGGTTGTCGTCCACCGGCTTCAACTATTACAACTACTTTGAATAGACACGCGGGTCTTAACATAAATTAAAGACAACCATATGGCTCCTGCCGGTTGCCAACTTACAATAAGGAACATTGCATACATCAAATATAATCACAATCATGGCCATATCACATCACTGCACACCCCTGCAAAACAAAGTTAGACGCCTCTACTTTTTTTTGCATATTTTACGTGGTTTGGGGCTTTCAATAAGTGTCGTTCTAACTTACGAACAAGAACCACAACATTGATACTAGCATTGTTGATCACCGGTTGTAAATTGGATCTTAACTATTCTAGGAGAAACAGGCACCCGCAAAGCCACTTATGCAATACAAGTTGCATGTCAAGCGTGGAGCAAGTCTCATGAACGATGTCATGTAAGGTTAGCCCGGGCCGCTCCATCCCAACATACCGCAAGATGCAAAGTACAAGAAGTAATCGACAATAAAAGCATCAACGCCCACAATGACCATTGTGTTCTACTCGTGCAACAGATCTACATATAGACACGGCTCTGATACCACTGTAGGGGTTCGTAGCATGGAAAACAAAAATTTTCTATCGCATACAAACAAACAAGCCAAGATCTATCTACTAGATTGTAGCAACGAGTCGATGGAATAACTTACCCTCGAAGATTCCAAAGCGTTTAACGAGAGCGGATTCTCGTGGGTGATGTAGTCGTACTCTTCCCGGTCTCAAGATCGCGTAGACGATCCTTCCGGCGCTGCGTTCCGGCAGCGCTCCCGCAGTCGGTCACACGTTCGGTACTCTACGAAGACCTTCCTCTCCCTTGTTCCAGCAGGCAGCGGAGGTTGTAGCACTCTCCTCGCAATTCCGGCAGCACAACGGCGTGGTACCGGAAGTAGAGGGGAAATCCCGCAGGGCTTCGCCTTAAGCCGGAGCGAGTATGGTGGATTATGAGAGAGGGCTATTAGTGGTCTAGGGATTTATACACACTAATTAGAAGGCTCTAAACCGCAGGCTAAAGCAATTAGAAGCTCTAAACCAAAACGGCTCTAAACCGGAGATTAGAGGTAGAAACTTGTGTGTCTAGAGGAGGAGGCCCTGCCCCTCCTTTTATAGGTGGGAGGCGCGGCCAGGGGAGGGGAGTCCCTCCCCAAGTCGGCCTTGGGTGGCGCGCCGGCTTGGGGAGGAGACTCCTCCCTCAAGTCGGTTCCCAACTCCTCTTGCTTGTTTCCCACAGTTTCTTGTTTTAGCCGTTTGACTTTCAAACTGGACATTTGACTTTTCTGTTTTAGGATTCAATTTAATCCTTTATTTGGGACAGCAAGAACACTTAGTACATGATGCAATCATTCCAATATGTAATGACACATTCATGTACCCCTCCCCCCTCCCGGAGTGCCGGACATTCCGGAACCTTCTAGAACATTCACCGGAATCATTTCCGAACTCCGAAACGGGACTTTATTTATATGAATCTTATTCTCCGGACCATTCCGGATCACCTCGTGATATCCCGGATCCCATCCGAGACTCCGAACAACATTCGGTCTCTTTCTCATAATACCATAACTACTCAAAACAACATCGAATCCTTAAGTGTGTCTCCCTACGGTTCGTGAATTATGCGGACATGATCGAGACACTTCTCCGAACAATAACCAATAGAGGAATCTGGAAATTCATATGGCTCCCACATATTTCTACGATTACTTTGCGATCGAATGAACCACTTACATACGATACCAATTTCCCTTTGTCTCACGATATGTTACTTATCCGAGGTTATGATCGTCGGTATCTCTGCATACCTAGTTCAACCTCGTTACTGATAAGTACTCTTTTCTCGTTCCCGTGATATGTGATCCCTTGTGAGCCAGTCACATGCTTGCAAGCTAATTGGATGACATTTCACCGAGAGGGCCCAGAGAATATCTATCCATCATATGGATGGACAAATCCCACTCTTGATCCATGTGTCTCAACCAATACTTTCCGAACACTCAATGCCACCTTTATAGCCACCCAGTTACGGTGTGGTGTTTGATGTCATCAAAGCATCCATCCGGTAAAGGTGATATGCATGATCTCATGGTCGAAGGAATTAGGTTACTATGTATCAGAAAGCATATAGCAATTAAACTATTGAAATGACTTGATATTTATGCTACGCTTATCTATAGGAGTATGTCCACCATATCATTCTCCTAACGATATGATCTTGTTATTGATAACATCTCAATCTTCATGATAGGGAAACCACAATCATTTATCAACCAACAAGCTAGTGAAGTATAGAGGCTATACTAGGGACTTCAAATTAAGTTTACAAATCACACAAGTATTAATGTTTCCCTGTTAATACTATTATAGCATGAATGTAAACATTTATCATAAACACAAAGATATAATAATAACTACATTTATTATTGCCTCTAGGGCATATCTCCAACAGTCTCCCACTTGCACTAGAGTCATCTAATCTAGATTACATGGTAATATACCGAACACCCATGGCAGTTTGGTGTTGGTCATGTTTTGCCCTCGGGAGAGGTTTAGTCAACGGATCCGCCACATTCAGATCTGTGTGTACTTTGCAAATCTTTATGTCCCCATCCTGGATATGTTCTCGAATAGCGTGAAAACGTAGCTTGATATGCTTCAGCTTCTTGTGTGACCTTGGTTCTTGCGCATTGGCTATGGCGCCCATGTTATCACAGTAGATAGACATTGGGTCCAGCGCACTAGGAACCACACCCAGCTCTGTAATGAACTCTTTCATCCATATCGCCTCTAGGGCATATCTCCAACAGCTTTATGTAATGATCTCTCAATATGCACCCAAGAGGGGTGAATCTACCCTAGAGAATTCAAGCATAAGGATAAGAAATCAAGCTCAACCACAAACACTAAACCCTCAGACCAGCATCACTGGGTTTAGTGTTATTTTTGCAACTTAGATCATTTTCATTTGATCCTATCAGATCAGGGCACATCTCTCAAAGAGAGAGTAGCACCTCTAATCCTACAAGATTCAAACAAATTATTGACCAACTAACTAGGAATTACATCCTAGAGCCTCAGACCAACATCATAGGCAAGATAAGAAAGCTTCCATATTATCTTATCAGTTTTAATCACAAGCATAATCAAGCTAAGCCTAGAAATAAAAAAATCTAATCACTTGTGTGCCAAAATACAATGGTATCACAAGGACAAGTTCTTAATGAGCTAAAATCATCTTTGCTTAGTTCCCACAGGAAAAGGGACAAATCATTACATATCATTTTCCTGAGCCAAATGCCAGGAATCAACCTTAAATTCATTTATACATTCACAGAAATCATTGCAACAATGATTTGATTCAGTCAGTAAAATCTCAGACAAGCCAACAGTATAATTGCAGTAAGCAAACGCTGTCAGTATAAGCAAACTGACAGTAGAGTAAAGCCTCAGACCAACAACATAATCCAATTAAGTATTTGATTGAAACAACTAGCCTGGATCATGGTAGATTACCACTAGGACAAATCTGACAGGCAACTAGTAACATCAAGGTACTATCAATCCTTAACCACAGCAAGCAATCATTTTACATGATCAAATATGATCAACACTAGATCGAAAGCATCCTAGATGTGATCAACAGAGGGGTTATGAACCCTAATCGTGAGATGAGCCCAATCAGCACATCATCACTCAACATCAGAAGCCACTAGCTACACACCAAAAAGAATCAAGACAGTAGCATGAACGAACACCACAGAGACCACTTACCCAAGGTCCTCGCTGATGAATTGAAGAGGAAGCAGAGGGGCCGACGCACCGCGGCGGCACAGGGAGCACCCAGAAGGGCGCTGCAACCTGCACCTGCCACGGCGGCGGCTGCAGTAGCACACGAGCCCAGCACACCACCGCAGGCGGGATCGTGGCGGCGGCAGTACCTTTTCCCAACCCTAGGGTTCGGGAATGGGGTGGACCTGGCCACGGGGAAGACCCAGAGTCAAATCCAAGTGGACAGAACGAATGAGCATCATCGACAAACCCAACCCGCACCATGACGGTGGCCAGAACGGTCGAAGACGGCGGGAAATGACGGTGGGGGCATCGCCGGCCACGGGATCAAGTCAGAGGAGGAGGAGATGAGGTCGAGGGAGAGAAGGAGGCAGAGTGGGGTGGGTGGGCTACAACCCTTCGGGGTAGTCATTTGACCCTGCCCTATTGAGCCACCTTGGCCCAATAATCCCAAGGGGGCCAGCCCAGGATATTTAATAAATCTTTTGATTAATTGGAAAAGACCAAAATACCCCTGACCTCAATAAAATTATAGAAAATAAAATAATAGTCCAAAAATCATAAATAAAATATTTTTGGATTCACAATAATCCATTCTATCCAAATAAAATAAGATATCAAATTTTGGACATTCAAATTTTTATAAGAATTTTGTAATTTAAATATTCCTTGTGGAATTTTACAAAATTATTGAAAGGTGGTTAAAATAAATAAAAATCACTTTCATTATTTATTAATATTATAGTATTTTTGAAAAATACTAAATAAATATTTAGTAATAAAATTAAGGTAAAATAATTAAAGGAATTATTAAATCAATAAAAGTCAAATAAAGGGAAATAAAATAAAATAACTAAATATATGTTATAAATATTAAAAAGAAATATTTATAAATCCCTTATTACTCAAAAGGGAATTTTTGGGATAAATGCATATAAATTTAAATAATGCATTACATTACTTGCATAATCATTTTGCTTCTTTAAATATCGTCCTTACCGGGCAATAATGATGTTTTTGTAGACCTAGAAGCTCAAGGTCCAGTGCAAGCATCAGACTTCACTACCTTGCCATCACAAGGCAAGTTCATCACTTGCTCATGTCCTTTGAAGAGTCTTTATCCAAGTGTTTGCAAATTGTGCGTTATCATATGTGCTATAAAAGAAAGAAAATATTATCTTCATAAACAAAGAAATCATAGATATCATCCTAAGTGGTGATATAATGGAGCAATAGAACTTAGAGTTCTAATTGCAACAATGATGATCAAATAGGGACTTAATAACCCCTGACATCAGTGATTCTAGCGCCGTATATTACGCGTTAGCCATGAGATTTGGAATGGGACAGAGAAGTCAGCTGTATCTTCTTCCTCTCGCATGAAGCCGGATGTGCAGGTCGTGGCTGTTATCCTCGTAGCATGCATATTAAATGGTAATTCGTAGAGGATATGCAGCATATGGGTGGGAACCCTCAACGTCCCACGATAGTTCTGGCATCTAACGGTTTGTACAAACCATTGCCATAATTCATTATGTGGGCATGGTGTACACCAAGGAGGCATGCGGGGTCGCGAAGGGGGAAGTGATTGGCTTGGACCAACTACTGGTCCCCACATCATGGAATTGTGGATGGGAAAGTACGCCTGGTTGTGCAACAAGGAGTTGATGTCTCATGGGTAAAGTAACGCACCTCTGCAGAGTGTAAGAACTATAACTTGTTACTCCCTGTTCCTGGAAGGAGCTATGAACGCAGCAGGAAAGGAACTCCATGAAAGTTCTAGTCAACCTGTGAAGGCTGATTGTCATAGTTTTTCAGAATAAAATCAATCTTTGAAGAAAGATTTACAAAAAAAACTGCATAGTGCCAAGGATTTATAATCCGAGGTGGTAGTTAGAGCATCAAACTTCCCACCTTGCATATAATGAACTTGTTGGGTAACGCTGTTACTCATTCTTTCCTTTGATCTCTTGCTTAGACTCTGAGGTTCCCGAAGACGTGCCAATGTATGCAGCCGAATGCCAAGAAGACATGTTCTACGAGGAACCTGATCTATCCGGAGAAGTTGAAGGCGTGGACTACGAGATCCGCTATGGTGTCGATGAGAACGAGTCCACTTAAGGGTCTAGTTAGTAGTAACTAACGGAGCCGAACAGCATGAACTCTATAAAATAAGTTGTTGAGCCCCACTCCTAGTCGGAGTTGTTCCGCTGAACATCTTATATTTTGGTTTGTAAGTTGGATCTTTTGGAAGTCTTGAACTTCCGGTATTGTAATAATAATAATGTGTGTACCTTTGTAATATATACCCGCAATGTTTCTGTTGTACCACTCTGAGGGATGTGATATTTACGGAATGGTCTTTTGTGGATGTCATGTCAACGACTATAGTGTACTACACATGCAGTGGTATGCTGGGTCACCGCATCGTCTCATGGTTTCCTTGATGGTGCAAAGAAGCGACACTGAAATGAAGTAGTTCTCGTGGTGCACGGCGGGGTGTGGGCTTGATCCTTAGTAGTCTGACTCTAACCATTAGTAGGGGGTGTTTGTTTGGGCTTTTTTCAACTTTCCGGTGGAAAAAGCATGCAAATTGAAACAAACGGGGTGCTTTGGCTACATGCTTTTTCGAAGCCACCATGCAGAATAGGCATATGCGGGAAAGCACCTCCGGAGGTGCTTCCCGCGGCTTTCTACTTATCGAGCAAAGAGTTTTCGCGTTGAATCATATTATTATAGCCTATTTACGTGCAGAATGCCACTCTGAGCTGTATATTGCTGCAGTTTCCGACCCGTGATCTATTTATAGAAATAAAAAAGAAAACGAGCCCACGTCCCTACAATGTCCACGTACGTATATATATACACGTTCTTCCGCATGCCCGTCGCAGCTAGGGTTCATCGCCGGCACTGCCACGCTCGCTCTACCGCCTCCATCTTGACTCCTGCCGGTGACCTGCCTCCTCCCCGCCGTCGAAACTTCTTCTCGCCGCCGCCCGACTGCCCGATCCCAAGCCCGTGTGCCGCTGACATTGTCCCAGTCAGAGGTGAGTCAAACAATCATCGTTTTATTCATTGTAGCTGTGGTGACCCATCATACCACAGCATGATGTAGTATACTATAGTCCTTGACATAACACCAATGAAACACCGTTCACTAGTATTACATCCCTCAGAATGGCACAACATAAACACAGCGGGTCCAATACATGGCTAAAGGTTACAACTCACTCTTTACATAAGATCCATAGAACACTCTAGGTTAAAGAGAGAGAAAGAACTTCTTACGGAGAAGAATCAAAGACAAACAACGCAAGAATTATTATACTATTAAGAATAGTATTTTAACTAAGATATTGGCATTGCTGCTATTGCAATACACTATAGAATTAGGTTCTTTGACTAGATATTATATTCCTATCTAATCAGTAACTTCGTCTTCACTTGAGTTGAGGTATATATTGACTTCCTTGCCTTCATTTAAGAGCTTTAGCTTTGGATGATAAGTCCTGGAGCATAACTTGATGTGGATGTTGTCTATCCCGGCTTCAGAATCTAGCAAGGGTTAGGAAGATACTTTGAGTACGAGCGTACTCAACAAGTTCACTAGAAAAGGAGTGTTTGATGCACTATAACTATATCCACAGACCATAGGTCGTAGGCAATGCAAGTTTTCATAAACATTTCTTCAAAGGTTGCTTTTATTCTGAAAAACAACTATGTCTGTCAGCCTTCACGGGTTTACCAGAACTTTCATGGAGTTCCTTTTCCGCCGCGTTCGCAGCTCCTTCCCAGAACAGGGAGTAACAAGTTACAGTTCTTACACTCTACAGAGGTGCATTACTTTTCCCATGAGAGATCAACTCCTTGTTGCACAACCGGGCAGCTTACCCATCCACAATTCCATGTTGTGGGGCCCAGTAGTTAGTCCAAGCCAATCACTGCCCTCTCCGCGACCTCATATGTCTGCACGATCCTTCGGGCTAGCTCACCTTCGTTAAGCCCCCTTTCGGGCAGGCTAAAACCCTGATGAGTTCCCGAAGACTCTATGACCTGGTGTTGCCCTGGCAAGTGCCATATAAATGGTCCATCCACTAAACACCGTCCATAGATAATCTAGACACCAAAAGTGTGGGGCGTAAGGGTGCCCACCCATATGTTGGATCCACACAAGGAATCACAACGTCACGTTAAGGTCGTCTTGCCTCCATACAAGAGGAAAAGGATACAGCTGACTTCCCCGTCCCATTCCAAATCTCATGGTTAACGCGTAATATACGATGCAAGAATCACTGGCGACATTGGTTGTTAAGTCCTAGATATTATGTTCCTTTACCACCGAAACTTTTTATAGTAAGTTAGTAATAACCTATAATCACATTATTATGAAAATAGTGTTTTCAGACCTTTTTCAAATGCAAGTGATGTCCACATTGGATTTGTAAAATACTTTACAGAAAAAAACCAAAGGACATGAGCAAGTGTGAACTTGCCTTTTGTGATTGCAAGGTTATGCACTCACGGTCTTCGAGACAGTATAAGATCCAAAATATGAAATCAGCATCATTGGTCCGGTAAGGACTAATGTTTAAAGAATCAATATGCTTTTATGCATAAGTAATGTGACGCACGTTACAAACGCGAATCCCGGGGATAACGTTGTTCTAGGGTTTGGATTCCGGAAATGTTACTTTACAATGTGTTGTCTTTTTAGTTAAGTTTCACACTTGTGCTTCTTATTAGGGCTTGTGAGTGTGTGTGTGAACAACACATACTTATGCAGCAATAGAATATACACCTATGAAATGCTATTCAAGATTGTTGATACTGTAATTATTTATCTTCAAACTTTACTTTATAAGTAAAGTTACTTATAAAGAGCTTTAAGTGTTATTGCTCCTAGGTATACGAGTGAAGTATGAAGTAATGTGATCTTGTTTATTTGCCCTATATTATTTGAAGTGGCAAAACGAATAACTTTTAAAGAAAATATTCCTTTTTCTAAGGTCTAAACAATCTTTGTGGTTAGTTAGTAGTGTTCGATGTTATTTGTGCTTGCTTGAATAGTTTGGGCTTGAGATGCTTTATAACTTAACTAGTTCAGACCAAAGTTAACTATAAAACATATATCAATGTTTATAGTGTTATATTTATATTCTTGTAGACTAAAGTTAACTTTAAAATAAAGATAGTTTGAAAGTATAATGCTTATAACATTTGTACTTTGCGTAATTGGTAATGTTGCCTTAAGGTTACTTAAGAATGGTTATATTTTTCTATGATGTGGTGGTTTTATTGATTTTATAATGGAATAGTATCACTTACCTCTTTTATGGATGAATGGTTATGGTTTGTAAATCATGGAGTAATGTTACTTAATTGCTTATGAGTTCATTTTAGTGTTTTAGTGTGTTGATAATCTTGTGGTTAAAGTAAAGGAAATAAGTTTTTATTTAACTACAAATTATTCTTGATGATTTTGGATTTGATAAGGATTCTCTTTAGAAAATATTACACACCTATGGTTGAGGAGAATTCAATAAAATTGTAATTAAAATGTGTTAAACTATTTGGACTTCATATTATTAATGTTGAAGACTGATACTATTTATTAGACTCAATTGGTTAATTTTAGACATATTAGCAATTTTTTATTTACCTTTATATGAATAATCAATTAAGTAAATAAGTTAAATTTGAGTTATTCAAATATTTGAATTTTTAATTAACTCAAAATTGGAATATTATATTTTTAACATGTATATATTCTTTTTGTGATCATTTTGGTATATTATATTTAATTTTATGATTTATAAATAATAAGATATGATTTTTATAAGATTTAATATTTTAAAAATACTTAATAAATAATAAAATATTTAAGTAAGTGAAATAATAATGCATGATTATAGTTTAAATTATAGTCTTTTATTTTTCTAAGATTTTTGGTATTTTATTCATATTTTTGTAATATTTATCATTATTGGAATATGAATTATCAAAGTTTTTATTACTTTTAAACCTTTATTAATTAATATTTATTTAAATAATCACCACAATAATATTGGATAATAAGTTTAAGTTGTAGATTTATTTTTCTACAAATTTTCATATATTATACATATTTTTCTAATTTATAAATCAAAATTTATTAATTAAACAAGTTTTAATCATTTGTTTGATTTCTGGAATATTAACAATTGAGTTTATAACATTTTATTATTTCTTAAACAGGAAATACCTTTTTACACCGCACCCCCACCTATCCTGAGTCACTGACCAGTGGGCCTATGTCCACCTCAGCTCTCAGGTTTAGAAAATGTATTTGTTACCGACCCTGCCTCTACCCCTAGTCAATGACATATGAGCCCTAGGCCATGTCATACGCCACGCTAGCAAAGACTGGTCAAACTAGCTGACGTGGTTCGAACCTGATGTAGGCATGACGTCACTTGAGTTGATCCTCACTGGTTGAGGATCGATCGGTCGATCTGATGCGCGCGGGGGGCTATGACTAGGTGCGTTGGACAGAGGAGATCAAGGCGAATCTATTGGTGGTGGCGCCGCTACCTAATGGTCACCGGAGCTGCATCGGCGATGAGCTACCGCGGCGGCCAACGGCGGTACTCACGAAACTAGGCCTACGACGAGAATTAGCAAGCGAGGGTGGTGTCCAGAGATGCATAAGCTTACCCTGATGATGATAGGAAGGTCTAGGAGGCTCGGGGAGGCGTGCCGACGACGAATCGACAATAATGGCCATGGCGGTCAAGGAAGAGGAATGCTCGATTTCACATGATTCCCGGCGAGCGGGCCTCCGTGCTTGGTCCTATGTGAGTAAGTCCACGACAGCGCTTCCAACGGTGGCTACTACGTGACAAGGGGTGGTCGGAGTTGACCGGAACGACGAACTCCGACAAACTAGGGTTTCGGGTGAGGAAGGAAAGTGATGCTGGAGAGCGAGACTAGAGACGATATTGGTATGAGAGGATAGAGGAGGATGCGGCGATCTTATCTACTCCCTCCAGGGACGGCGGCACGCATTGTAGCGCGGCGGTTGATCGACGGTGGAGCTCCAGCCAGGGAGCTGCTTCTAGTAGGCGAGGTAGACGACGAAGTCGTTTTTGCAGAAAACCCCCTGGCGCTTCTTTCCCCTCAACCCGCAGTCCTTACCTGACCCCACTTCTCAGTCACAGGATAGAATGAGTTGGGCTGGTTACTAGGCCTTTGTGGGTTGCACCTGGCAACAGGTAAGCAGGTAAGGGTTGGGCCACGACCAGGTCTTGTTTTTTTATTTATTTTCCATTTTTTTCTATTTTCTGTTTTTCCTTTTCAGATTTGAATTTAATCTTTGATTTGAACTTTTCTTTATATAATTTATTTGTTGGATAACTGAAGTAATACTAAAATATATTTAGTATCATTTGTGAACTTTTATTATATAATATTTTTATATTTCTTTTAATATATAACCCCTTTTTAATATTTTGTAGAAGCTTTTCTTATATTTTTCTTTCCACTTTTAATCATGGATTTATTGAATGATATGTTCTTATTTTTTTATAAAACTTAACTCTAACTGAATCATAGTTTTGAATGAAAATTTGATATATGTATAATATTACTATATCATTATTTGATGTATGAAATATAAAAGAAATTAGTATAGTTACTACTACTTCCATTAACTTGGAATGATAATGTATATATAATCTATTATGATAGATAAAGAAGTTTAGGGTTTGAATTGTGAATATTTATCCTAGGGTTTAGGGATTTTAACATATTTATATTCCTTTATGGATATGAGTATAGATTTAATAACTAAACATATTGTTTTATGTTTGGGATATTGGATGTCATCACCTCTAGGACTAGAAAGTTATATTTAGAATGTTTTATAGAAATAAATAGATAAGTATACTTTTAAACACCTATAATGCTGATGTTTGGAGTTGACAGAGATGTGCTTTTGTAATTTGCTATAGGGAAATATTCCTATTTAGTGATATAGATATAAGACGAGGAATTCTTAATATGGAATGGATATTATACTTGGTTTTAAGATTTAAAGTTGATGGTTTACCAAGAATTACTATCTTCCATAATTCATAATTCTAGACTTCTTATTAAGGAATTCCTTTCCTAGATATACTACCTTTTCCTATCTATCATCATGATTAACATGATGAGCTTTACTTCATATAAATATTCTTATTCACTGATTAACCTTCTAAACTCATGGATGAATCCAATGAGTTTGATACTAAAGCATTCATAACTTCCTCATATCTTTGCTTGGTTGTATCTACTATTCTACTGTTGATAGCCTTCCATACAAGAAGTAGTTCCTTCAAACTCTACTCATAATCTTCTTTAATCATCCATCACCAATATTTCTTCATTAGATGTCTAGATCAAACTACTTCACATCAAGTGTTGGTATTTCCCAAGAGGAAGCTACTACCTCTATAATCCATGTTGCTCTAGCATCATCTTAATCATACGATCTTGTCTCTACTTAACTCCAGTATCTCATACTCCAACCTCACATTATATTAATGTGACTTGTCATAGCTATCTTAGGATAACATATCTATACTAGGGTTTCAATCATGTTCTACCCACCAATGTCACTTTTACTTGAGATATATATTCAATTCTTGGTGAGCAATATATGATCATTTTAATCCTTTAATCATTTATAACTTAGATTTTTAGTTGGCTAAGCAAGACTTTATCAATACACACTCACAATTGTATTGGAATTATCTTCTTAGTTGTTCCTTTGTAGACACTTATTTGTAAACTGTGTTATGATCAAGAGTTTGATAGGTTGAGAACGGTGAATCAAGAGTTGATTTCTCAACATTGATGAACAACTGATATGGGAATATAACTCAACAGAGATGATAAGGATTGATATAGAAAGAAAGATATATGGTGAATAAGCTAAACTTAGTTTCTTTCCTACTCAATCTTACTTAAGAAGTAGGATTAGTCATTACCATGATACTCATGGTATATGCAGATGAGATTAAGATATAGTTGTTACATTCTTATTATTTGTGTTATATCCTTAACTTGGTACTCATGAGTG
The DNA here is from genome assembly GCA_916181665.1 of Avena sativa. Taxonomy (NCBI): domain Eukaryota; kingdom Viridiplantae; phylum Streptophyta; class Magnoliopsida; order Poales; family Poaceae; genus Avena; species Avena sativa. Next base: position 379,060,317 of record OV702282.1, read on the forward strand.
ATTATAATGAATACTATAATATGATAACCTAAGGATCATATACAAATCATAATGTATCAGGGTTTAACTTTTATTACATTTGATCTACCCTTAGATCAAATCTCCATTCCCCAAAATAAGGTTTTAGCAAAGGTCATATTAAAACTTTCACAGTCAACTTGATGATCAACTTCTATTCCATCAAGTGAAAAGAAGCTTTAATCACTTTGACAAGTTTTGTTCAAAAGCGCGAAAATTATTCGGATTTTCTATGCATGAATGCAAAGCACACATCTGGGTTCAGATTATTTCCAGGCTCTAATGCTGGGATGTTACAGTAGCACACACGACTTCCAATAACTCATGGAGGGTGGAGCTGGAGTAGCGACAGTACCGTTGGTAGACACAAGCAGTATTGTACTGTAGCGCTCCTCAAGTGTTGTCACTACTATAACTTTTTTATTAAATCGCTGCTTGTACAGATTGGTAAAACAGACTGTCGAACATCCATTATTTAGCTTGAAATTTGTATTCTCTTTGATGTGTGCTACGGCTACATTATGTGTTGGAATTATGCCCTAGAGGCAATAATAAAGATGTTATTATTATAATTCTTGTTCATGATAAAGTTTATATTCCATGCTAGAATTGTATTAAGCGGAAACTTTAATATTTGTGTGGTTTGTGAACAACACCGTGTCCCTAGCATGCCTCTATGGACTAGCTCATTGATTAATGATGGTTAAGGTTTCCTAACCATAGACATGAGTTGTCGATTAATAATGAGATCATATCATTGGGAGAATGGTATGATGGACAGACCCAAACTAAGCAGAGCAATTAGATCGTGTCATCGTGTTCATCTTTGCGAAGCTTTTCTTATGTCAAATATTGTATTCCTTAGACCATGAGATAATACAACTCCCTGGTATCGGAAGAAAGCTTTGAGGTCATCAAACGTCATCCTATGAGAGGGTGATCATAAAGGTGTCTCTCAGGTGATCGGAAAGTACCTGTTGGGTTGTATGTATCGAGATGGGATTTGTCCCTCCCAAGTCGGAGAGATATACTTCAGGCCCACTCGGTAATCGATATCAACACCGCTTGCAAGCATGTGGTTAAGGAGTTAATCACAAAGTGATATCGGATTACGAAACGAGTAAAGTACTTGCTGTGAACGAGATTGAACTAGGTATGACGGTACCGACGATCAAATCTCGGGCAAGTAAAATATCGCGAGACGAATGGAATATATATGGGATTGATTGAATACTGGCATCGTGGTTCATCCGATATGATCATCTATGAATGTGTGGGAGTCAATATGGGTTTCCAGACCCCGCTGTTGATTATTGATATAAGATCATGTCTGCATATTCTCGAACCCGAAGGGTCACACACTTAACGTGTCTCGACGCTAGGATAGATTGCATAATTGGTTTATGAGTTTTTGTTCGGAGTCTCGGATGGGATCCGGGACATCACGAGAGGTTCCGGAATGGTCCAGAGAATAAGATTCATATAAGGCAATGCAGCTTTTGGAGTTCGGAATTGTTTCGGGTTAATCGATATTTTACCGGAAGCTTCTAGAACCTTCCGGAGGGGGACCAACGTGGCCCCACCTGCTGGGAGGGGGCATGAGCCTATGAGGGAGTGCCCTGGCCGCATTGGGCCAGGGGCACAAGGCCCCATAGGGCCCAGCTGGCCAAACCTAGGGCAAACCCTAGGGGAGCTTCTAGAAAGGGGGGGGACTTGCCCCCCACTCCTCCCTCCTTGGCCGCCGGCCCTAGGGCTTGGGGGAGGGGCAAGGGCTGGCCGCCCACCCCTCTATATAAAGAGGGCTGGGGGCGCACCCCTCCCACACCTCCTCCTCAAGCCCTAGCCGCCCTGCTGCCCTCCTCTCTCTCCCTCCCGGCTGCGTGTAGGCGAAGCCCTGCTGCAAAAACTCTCCACCACTTGCACCGCCCCGTCGCATTGTAGATCCAATCCGTCTCTCCACCATACTTGCTGGACCGAGGAAGGAGGAGACGTCGAGGTGCCGCACGTGTGCATCTCTCGGAGGCATCGCCACTTGCGGTGTTAGATCGGATCGGATCGCGAGGAGGATAAGCGAGTACGACTACATCACCCACGTTCCGTCGAATGTTCCGCTGTTCAAATCTTCAAGGGTATGAAGATCTCATCTATTCCCCCTCGTTGTTTGCATCTCCTAGATTAGATCTTGGCTTTCCCGTTCGCATTCGTAGAATTTTTTTGATTTACTATGCTGCGAAACCCTTCATTATGATATGTATATGTATTGCTTGATGTGTGGTACGTACTGCTCGAATTTTGATGCTGCTTGATGTGGTACTGCTGTAAAATTTGATATTCCTTCACGTGGTAGTGATATGAATTGTGATACTGTTTGCTACTACTACTGTGAGTAGTCAAGACCGTGAGGTTGATTGCTGCTACTTGCTTGTCTTGCTGATATTTCTTGCTGTAGTACTGATGTGATGGTGCTTGCTGCTACATGTGCATGCATTCTGCTACTTGCTGCTGGAAATAAAATGGTATTTTAAGTAATTGGGTAGTATTTTTTTTCAGTTATATCTTGCTAGTACTTTGCAATGTCGAAGGCAATTTGGGATGCATACCGCACTAGAGTTCTCTGCGAGCTTTGTATGGACGAAGTGAACACCAACAATAGAGAAGGGGGTTGCTTGAGTAGAAAAGTTTACAAGAATCTTGAGGAAAAATTTGCCGAGAAAACAGGGGATAAATTAGTGAAGAAGCAATTCAAGAACAAATGGGATAGTTTAAAGAAAGATTACACTAGGTGGATGGAATTGCAAAATTCAATCGTACTAGGTTGGGATTCTGTCACAAAAACTATGGATGCAGATGCTGATTGGTGGAAGAATCACCTAGTTATAAGTTATAATGTTCACAACTTGTTCTATGTTTGTATCTATATATTTTTTTATCACGCAAATAGAACTAATCTATCTATTATGTTCTTGTTTTCTGATTCGCCCTGATCATGCAAAGTTCAGGAATGGGCCACCTTCCAACTTAGAACAACAAGATGTTATGTTTAGGAACGCACATGTCACCGGAGAATCGGCAACCATTGCAGGAGAGGAAACAGGAGATGGCAGGGAAGCTCCAATTTTGCTTAACGATGATACCCCCAAAATAACAGGGAAACGCAAGTACGTAGAGAGGGAGTTTTTCACGGTATACAACAATGCATTGAACACATTGTTTCAAAGCATACCGAAGGCAATTCTAGCAGCAAGGATGATGATGTCCCAACCATGAAGGAATTTTTAGGGATGGTTCGAGATTGTGGAGTGACCGAAGGAACTGATATCATGTTCAGTGCGGGCAAGCTATCCATGAACAAGGATCATAGAGAGGTTTTTGCATCATTTGCAACAATTGAGGGGAGGCTCGATTGGCTCCAGAGGACACATGATGAGATGAACAAGTAGACGTGCATGTCTACTATTTATTTGTTGGAGACTATTTGCTATCATTCTAGAACTTGTGTGTCCTATTTTTTTGTTGGATAATATTTGTTATCATTCCAGAACTTGGTATTTGTTGAGGCTATCAGTTTATAACTTATGAATCTTTATGGTTATTATTTATGTGTCATTGATGCTTGTTGCTTGTCTAGTTAATTATTGTGTGAAAACATTGATGGTTGTTACATTATGGTTTTGACATGAAGTATTTTCTTTTATAAATGGATGATGGTGGCAATGATCGTGAGTATGAACTAGAAAGGACAAAGCATTTGCTCGGAATGGCACATGACCTTGCCGTATTGGGATACTATGGTAATCTCTATAGCAAGAAGTATTTGCATAAAGAACCTAGGAGGATTCCAGAACAAACTGGGCTTGAATGGGTGAATGAACAACTTCGAAATAGGAAAAGATGCTACAAAATGTTTAGAATGTACCCTGATGTATTTGAACAACTACACAACCTTCTAGTTTCTAAGTATGGACTAGAGTCAACTAGAGACATATCTTCGGTTGAATGTCTAGCTATGTTTCTATGGATGGTTGGAGGACCACAATCATTTAGGCAAGTTGAGAACCATTTTAGTCGCTCAACTGAAACAATTCACCGGAAGTTCCACATGGTTCTGAATTGCTTGTACAAGTTGGGTAAGGATAATATACAACCAGTTGATCGAAATTTCAAGGATGTGTATCCAAGACTTCAAGATGCACACTTTGGCCTCATTTCAAAGATTCCATTGGCGCCATAGATGGCTCACACATTCCCGTTGAAGTACCTGCGAAAGAGGAGGTAAACCATACGGAAAGGCATGGTTACATGTCACAAAATATTCTAGCGATATGTGACTTTGATTTGAGATTCACATTTGTTGTTGCTGGATGGCCTGGTTCGGCGCATGATACACAAATTCTACAACGAACCATCGAGAAGTATCCAGTAGAGTTCCCCACTCCTCCTGGTGGTAATATTTTATATCTTTATTGACATGCTTCACACATTGTTACATATGCATTATTGTTGTTGATATATTTTTTGTTTATATGCAGTTACATATTACCTTGTCGATTCTGGTTATCCAAATAGAAAAGGATTCTTAGCTCCAGGGACGGAGCCGGAAACAGCCCATGTCTGGTGCTAAGACTAGCTTAATGGTGCTAATTACCTAGACTGGTCAAATTTGTAACCTTAAAATGTAGCACATACTTGTTGGAGTCGGCAGCTGGACCGGTGCTACAGCATCATTAGCACCACAGCCGGATCCGCCCCTTCTTAGCTCCTTATAAGAACAACACATACCACATACCAGATTTTCGTCGAGAAGGGCGGCCAACAAATAGGGAAGAGATCTTTAACTACCTACACTCATCGCTTCGAAATGTGATTGAGCGTGTTTTTTGGTATCCTAAAAAACAAATGGCGCATATTGAAGTATATTCCTTCATGCGGTCTCGTTACACAATAAAGAATTATTCTTTCTTGTATAGCACTGCACAATTTCATTAGGGACTCCAACTTACGAGACAAACAGTTTGATCGGTGTGATTCAAATGAGAATTACATTCCTAAGGTCCAAAGGCAGTCAGTAACATTAGCAGGTGATACTGCTCCGAGTGGACTACACACAGTTGACATGGACTCAACGCGTAATCGAATTGCTACCGGATTGTTCAATGCTAGAAGGAGATGATCGATTTGTGCTAGCTAAATTATTGATGAGTGTAATGGCATTGTTATATAATGAATATATATGTACGGATGGTATACTATTTATGCAATGGTACGGATGTGTAGAATAAGCTATATGTGATCAATTATTTTTCTATTTACTATCGTGAATTCATGGTTTTTATAGTAACAAATACGTTCAATCAACAAGTATATATGTTCTCGAAACGTTAGGGGTATTTCTGTTAATTCCTTATCATACATCTAGACAGCCTGTCAAGTTGCCAAACAGTCAAGCTCAGAAAAACAGCATCCCCTACACATCAGCTCTTCCTGCATAGCAGAGCAGCCATCCACAGCCAGCGAGCCACAACCCAAACAAACACGCTCGTAGTCTCGTAGAAAACAGACTTAAGGTGGAACCATGCATGGTAATTTGGAGATCGTCGCATTAAGAGTAAATTCCAGTTTTTACCCTCTAGTTTATCTTGTGTGACACTAATTACCCTATTTAATTTTTTTTCATCCAAGTTACCCTATTTAGTGAAAGTTTTGCCAATTTTTACCCCTTTTAAAGTTTGTATAGTGTTTCAACATCTGGTCTAGGCTGTCAGGTCCGGTACATAATAGGTTTATCACTGTGAGATTTTGCGTATGAACATAGCTGATTGCACGATACGAACAGTTTAGTTTTTGGATGAGACATGCCTACATCATTCGTACAGATTGATGAACAACACATATATACCTTTAATCAGCAATAGGTCTGTACATATAGATCATAGCTGGAGTGCATGTATGCATGGATCCCAAAGACTGATGCGTGTGGTGAGAAAAAAAATCCTTTGGTCGCTTCATACACAACTAATATACGAGAGATACAAATCTAGAAAAGTTAACCTGAACCCACTCACGTGAGAAAATATTCCTTGCAGAAGATCTTGGGATGAGCATTCTATTTTCCATGCTAGCCGCCACCTCTGGATCCAAGGTTCAGCCCGCGAAGAGGCGCATTTAGGCCTCTTCTTTGGCGAAATTCATTAGAAGGGGTAAAATTTGGCAAAACATCCACTAAATGAGGTAATTAGGGTAAAAATATGCTAAATGGGGTAATTAGTGTCAAAAATGATAAACTAGGGGGTAAAAAATGGAATTTACTCTCGCATTAATAACCAACGGCACATGAAAGAAATTGAGGAAAACACGCGGAGAGAAACAAGCATCATCAAGCACAACGACTGAAACAAACTTTCAAGCGAAAGCTGGTACAAATCAAGACAGACTCGGACACAACACGCAATCAAGCACCTCTTTTTGCGAGGGAAGTACAAATACATATAGTGGAGGCATACGGCAGATCACCTCGCTCCTTATTTATAGCATTCAGCAGCGGTAGGCAGGCTGCGTTGCGTACAGTGCAGCACAGCTCGCGCGACCGCACGGCTATATCAGGCGGAGGAAGCGTCGAGGCAGACCCACTGGCCAAGGAAGACCCTGAGGCAGTTGAGGTTCGGGTTGAAGCTGAGGAACTCGGCTTGGGTCAAGCCGACGCTCTGCGCGAGGTCGAAGCAGGTGTCGCCCTTCTGGAACCCGTGCACCTTGTTGCACGTCAGCGCCGGCACCGTCTTCGCGAACGTCGTCATGGCAGCGTTACTACCTTCCTGCACGCCGATCCTGGCGTCGGCGAGGGTCACCGCCACGAGGAGCGACGCGATCAGGAGAGCGGCGGCTGCGTGGTTGGCCATTGTAGATGCTACGACGAGGGGAAAGGGAAGGATGGATAGATGCAGTAGGCTTGTGCTTAGGCGAGTGCGATGCTGATGAGAGTTACCGCTTAGCTCTCGCCTTTTTATAGCGTGATGACATCGAGTGTAAATTCAGTCGATGAGATGGTTGTGGCGTGAAGAATCAGGTGAACACCTTGGAAAGGTCGTGTGATATGTACGGGCGATATGACTTATGTTGACGAGGTATGGACATTGCAGTAATCTGATCTGTGAGTCCGATGAGATTTACTTTGGACTATTCTATGATGTGTATTTTTTTTTGGTTCGGCTCTGTACCGATTTTGACTGAACAGGGCTTTTTTACATTTCGCTTCCTCCATATAATGTGGGGATTTTGCATGAACAGTACGGGTCGACATGGCCGACCCAGATCTCAATCAAAAAATAAATAAAAAAGACATGGCCGACCGTCTTTCTCTCATCCACACTGGGCGGAGCCAACGGGGGTCTAGGGGCTAGACACACCCCCCCCCCCCTAACCATCAGCCTCCTTTAATAGATAGGTGCAGATTTTAGTACTAAACTAATGGTCGTATAGGCTTAATTAATACTAAGCCCAAATTTAATTGATTTATCGTGCTTCTCTATACCAAAAGCCAAATATAGCCCATGAATTCGTTTTATTAGTTAACCGTAGTAACATGTCCCAACATTCTTCATTTGTGTAACTAGACCTAATAGCTAGCACTATATGAAATTGTTTAGATCAACTGACTCGATGTCTGCCACCATCGCTCGCTCCTACTCAGTAGTCATATGCCACGCGATGTCGTGGCCGCGGCGCCATGCTAGCCAACAATGTTGTTTGCCAGTTTCTACCTTTATTAAAAATGCCGCAACACCAACAATAAGCATGTTGTGCCATCGAGTAGGAATCAATCTTCCTCGCTCCGATTGAAGGTATCAAATCGTTAGTATTTTGTCAATAGATTGCATTATCTATAGTCTAATTGATTAATTTACAAAAAATATGGGTCTTTTGTTTGATGTTTGCTCGGTGATAACGACAACTTGTTGTAAAATAATTGGAAAATAATAATAGGAAGGTCACCTGCAATGAAATTATCAGGCTTTATACCCGTAGAGATAAAGTTGATCCAATATAAACTAATTTTTTGTTTTCTATTGTCTAAGATTTAGTGATACATATTAATATTAGTTATATGCCGATACTATGATATACTGTTATGATTTTTATCCAAACAGTTCTTCCAACACAAAATAATAGCTAATTGTTGTCTTCATGAGAAAAAAATATTATATATGATCATCAGTATCTTCGCCCCTCTCAATGTCAAATCCTGGCTCCGCCCCTGTCCACACATATAGTTTTTGTGCAGTAAAATATGTGTGGATTTTCTGCACATGACAGCATCTTTTGTATTTCAAAAATGAGTGAGTAAAATTATAGATGAAGTGATACGAAATTAATGTATTTGCAAAAGTTATTGCAAAAAACATAACAACTATATTACGTTGCAGACAAACACATGATAATTTTTGATATGTAACAACATCAAATACACATTTTTATGTATTTACAAATTGTTGTAACTTTCTCGCGGATTTACATTTTTCCCTAACCCTGCGCATCTATGATTCCTTTCTTAACCTTTTTCTTTCCTCAAAAACGTCGGGACCGTCGGTGTAAACCGTGACCAGGCCAGCCCCCTCCAAGCAGTCGTCAGCGTAAAATTTCTCTCGGCATAGAATAGCTACGCCGAGGGTAGTCGGCGTAGCTAGTTTCTTTTTTATCTTATTAATTTTTAAAAAATCATAACTAAATCATTCTGATTCAAAAAATACAAATAATATATCAAGATTTGCGTAAAAATAAGATCTATCTATCTACAATCAAATATTATACATTTGTAAATAAAAATTAAGTGAAATATAAAACATTATATATAGTTTAAAACGGGCATAAAAATTTCAAAAACGATCCAAACAATGTGAAACCTTCCCGTGGTGTCATATTATGTGACATAGTTAGAAGGAAAAATATCAAACTTGGTATATTGATTATGTCTCAAAAAAACCCTTATAAAATGACCTATCTCATTCGAGGTTTTCTGGCTTTTGGGTCAAATGACCAATGTTATGGCTAGAATCAAGGCATAGTTTATGATAATGTGTCCATATTATGCATACATATGCATCATGGAATAACAAACAATGTTGCAGGAGGAAGTTTTCCTTTTCGTCGCGCCAAAATGCCATTTTCCATTTTCTGAGTGCAAAAATGGGCGATTTTCTGAAGCAACCACCAAATGCCTAATTCAAAATTCTATCACCACATTTTTCAAAAATAGTAGACCACCTTATATGGACAATGTCCTAACAGGAGAATCTCAAACATTTCTGTCTATCTCTGGTGAAAAAGACAAATTCCTGCCGAATCGGTAGAAAGTGGGTCAGATATGAACTATATGTACATGATCTGATGCTCATGATTTTATTTAAATAATTCTTAGGTTTACAATATGCTATTTCATCAGAGATCCACTTCAAGTTTATCGAGGCTCAGCCCCGAGCTAAAAATCTTCATGCCCGCCGTTCAATAAAGTTTGATGATAGTTTAAAACGGACATAAGAAATTCAAAAACGATCCAAACAATGCGAAATCTTGGCATGATGTCATATTATGTGACATAATTAAAAGGAAAATATTAAACTTGGTATATTGATTATGTATCAAGTACCTTCACGTCCTGTAGTGAATGTGTTTGTACATCGTGACGGGTTTGTCGTTAATGATATTATGATAAGTACCTGGGGAGAAGACGGCTGGACTAACGAGCTACTCGGTTTGTTAAAGCTCGGCTCGTTTAGCTCGTGATCGTTAAGCTTGTTTATAACGAGCTAAAATCATTGTTTGGCTATGTTCGTGACATGCTCACGAGCAACTCATTAAGATCGTTAGAAAAATATTGGCTAACAGGCTAAGTAATACATACATGATACATGTACATGGTAGGTAGACTGGGACGTGAATTAAGGAGTCGATGAGAAAATCAAGGAGACGATTGTGGATTATTGAGGAATTGAGGCATCAAAAGGATAATATATATTTACTATTTGACGGAGATTTGTGCCCATGAAAAAACAAGGGGTCCAACTAGCCCTGAATTCGTGAGGGGCTAAACACGCGAATAGATCTCCTCAATGATCTTGACACGGTGGTTTTTACCAATGTTCCAAAAATCGGCCGGTCCGATTAATCGGTAATCGGCAGGTCACCGTGTAGAATACATCAAATCGGAAGGGTTACTCGTTAGATCCGTTTAACCGGTCTGACAACCGATTAATCGGGATCAACCGATTAACTGGTCCAAACGTCAAATTTTTGGCCCATCCGCCCGACGCACCGCCTCCCAGCACGATTCGTGTGCCCCTCTATTAATGCTGTGTGCTCCCCATTACTCCGCTTCCAAGCTGCAATTCAATCAGCGTCCGTTTCTCCGCCGCCACTCTGGATTCAATCGGCGGCCTGTTTCGCCGCCGACAGTGCTGGGTTCAATCGGAGTCCACGCGCCCTGTCTCTCCTCTTCTCCCTCACGTCGCCCAGGATCGAGCTCGCCCTCGCCTCGACTAGGATCGAGCGCGTGGCCTGGCGCACCCAGCTGCTCTGCATCTCGGCTGCTCCAAGAACTCCCCGTCAGTCCAATCTACGGTATGATGTCCATCGGATTCCTAGTCTTATGCAGTACTAGTATTATGTAGTACTCTTGTCTAGGGATGAATGAACCAAGATCAGATCAAATTTTCTACATACAGATGCAGTACTATCAGTAGTATATGTAAAATTATGCAAGTATGTAAATTCGTAGTCTGTACAGAGCATGGTGTTTATAATTTTATGTTGAATTGCTGCCAGTTTTTGCAATACATGATGCGCTTCAAATTTATTTATCATACTCCCTCCGATCCAAATTAGTTGACTTAGATTTGTCTAGATTCGACTATATCTAGACATGATTTAGTATTAGATATGTACGTATTTTGACAAATTTGACTCAACTAATTTGGGTCGAAGTGAGTACTAGTAGTTTTGTATAATAGTTTGTTTTTCTTCATCTTAGTAAATAAATATTAATGGAACAGCATGTCGTGTTGTATGTAGATGGCTACTGCCATTTTTAATTTTCCCGTCAAAAAGAGCATTATGTTTTCTTAATGCTATTTTTTGCAATATATGATACAGTTGCCACCAATTTTATTTTTTACAGATGGCTGCAGCCGGTGCTTCTGAGGCGGCAAGTTGCCAAGCCCTTAAGAGGAATTCAGATGATATGGCATGGGAATTCGCCATGCTCATTGATCCAGATGACTTGCAAAGAGTTAAGTGTAAGTTGTGTGGAAAAGAGATGTCAGGAGGGGTCAATAGGATGAAGCAGCAAATAGCTCAAATTAGAGGCCAAGTGACACCTTGTTTGGTGGCCAATGCAGAATAGCAAACTCGGTGTAGGGAGGCTTCCAAAAAAGAGGAAGAAGCTAAAGGAAAAACAAGCAGAAGAAGTACGAGCCGAGGTGGACCATAGACATTGAGGATGATGAAGAGTTGAATGCAGTTGGTAAAGGTGATCCAAAGAATGCAGGCCCTATGAATCAGTATGCGCTTCCAATTGACGCATCCGATTTTTGGAACAAGAGAACTAAGATTTATTTGCTGGACCTAGTTACGTGCTATAGACTATGGACTGTCGTGATGCTACATCTATATTTAATTATTTATATGTGGACCTGATTTGCAATATGTACCATTGCTACTGTTCTATGTTGAATTGTTGATTGGCCATTCCTAATATACAACAGTCATGATATTATTATATAATTATTATTTATTTGTGGTGCAGATGGCTACCTAGGTTTTGTTGATCAATATTTTACTAATGCATCTTAAGGACACAGAACACATAACACGTTGGTTTTTTTCCATTTTGTAGCTTTGTCATGTTCACTTCAAGTATTGAAGGTTACTAATACTTCTCCTAGATATTGCTTTTATGCTCATTTGTAACTTTTTCCTTTAATGTACCATATTTTAGTTTACAAAACCTGGAACTTTTAAAAATCCTCGCCGATTAATAGTCGACCGATTAAATCAGTTAATAGGTCGATTTTTGATTTATCATTAAACTTAAGCCGACCGAGCAGTTAACGATTACCGATTTCCCAAACATTGGTTTTTACCTAGATTCGGAACCCTCGTGAGAATGTAAAACTCCTACTCATGCTTGGTTATATTGCTTGCGATGCTTCGTGAGGGGAGTTTCAGATTGCAAGGATCGATCCTCTTCTAAGGTAGAGTGGCTCCCCTTTTATAGTGGCACTGGGCCTCTTCCCCCAATCTTTTGCCAGGAAGGGCTTCCACATTGCCGCCTAAGGAGAACGGGTCTACAAGAATGTTTTACATAGACTGAGTCTAGACTCATCGAGGAGCTTTGGTCCAAAGCTTCGGTCGTCGATGATGTCCCTCCTGCAGCATCACGTCATCTTCTACCCCCTTGCACCAAAGCGGCATGATGAGCTCTGAAGGACGTCGTTGTCGTCAGCCTTTCTTTAGCACCAAAACGGCCAGGCATAATCTTCCCTTTATCGAGGAAGGTGACACGGATGGAAGTACTGCTGGGTAAACGTACTCAAGGGTTCGCTCACCCACTATCGCACCCTCAAGAGGTCGAGGTAGTTGTCGCTCCACCGCTCCCTCATCTGCCAGGTGGGGGGGCCTCGAGGGAGGCGGCGAGGTTCCTTCTAAACTTTTCCCCCAAGGTTCGACCCCTGGAGGAGGGTCGGCCGCTGTTGGTGAAGAGCTTGATGATGCAGCTGAATCGTCCTCTGGTTCTTCGGTTGAACTTAGAAGTCGAAAAATCGCCCATCCGCTAGGCCGCAAGAGGCCGAGCATGGGAGTCGCGCCAGTGAGCTCGCCTTGGGAGATCCCCCTACCCGGCGTGCCAGATGTCCTGTATTCATTTTTGACACCAGGGATATGAGTCCCCCTTTGTTATTCGGCCAAGGGCACAACGTCCGGCAAGCTCAATCAGCAAGCTAGACGAACACAATCAAAGAGAGTGACACGGTGTTTTTTATCCAGGTTCAGGTCCGCAGTGAGTGGATCCCTACATCGTGCAACTAGATACTATCTTATTATCACAAGGTTACAATCGGTTCCTTTCCCGAGAAGGTTCTCTACTCTAAAAATCATCCTCTCCTAAGCTTGACCTGGGCCTCCTTTTATACAAAAAGAGAACACCATAGGGTTTGGTAGGGCGGTGCGAGCTCAGCAACGCGGCAGACCATGGCCTTCAACGTGGCCTTGCAACCCTGCCTAGGTACCGCGTGTCACTCAGAGCCTGCCTAGTATAGACTGGCGCTAGGATGTGTCTCATCAGTCAGGTCCATGTTCCCTGGTGGCCACCTGGGGTCGATCTGCCGCCGGGGGTATTGTCGGGATCCCGTGAAGAGTCCTTCCTGAGGCCCCGCATGGGTACTGATCCCGGATCGCATACCGCCCACGGGTCCCTGAACACCCCGATTCCCGTGGACGCGATAGAAAAAACCTAGGTTTATCGAACCTTGGGAAGCACTTGCAATATGGAATTGAGGAACGTCTACAAGATTTGCTAGAAGATTTTGTTTTTGAATTTATCGGATTTACTTTGTATCTTGGGTTGTTTTCAATGGATGGAGATAGGACAGGATTGAAGATTCACCTGCAACTATGCATTCGTATGGGATAAATATAAAGTTAAGCACATTTATGTGTAAAATGATCTAATGGTGATAAGAGTTGGGGGCAGCACATCCTCTGCTACTAGAGCTCCTGAAACCATAGGCCACGGTAGTCTCTTGGTCCAACCGTTATACCACGAAACCACGGGCTACATCGATTATTAAGTAAAACAAACCAAAGCCTTAACATTAGTAATGTTGCTTTAGGTCCCAAGGGGATCACTAAGCGAATACTTTACTTCCCCTTTCTATCACTAAGGTTTCACGCATAATACGCTGATCTACACTCATCTTACCTCACACCTTGATCAATCCGCGGGGTTTTGGGTACCTACAAGTTCTCGAATCGAGGTAGAGACAAAGATACAAGATAACAAAACTCCTATGCAATCTCTACACAATATTCCCATGTAATTAGATGCACATAATCGTTGTGAGGCTTCACCTTAACTCGTAGCATGTGAGGACTACACACTCATAATAATAAGATCAAGGATAAAAATTATTATTTAAATACTTAGATTGAAATCAAATATTATTACAATCGTCGCCAATTCGCAAGGATATCTCTATTACAAGATAATGACTATGGCTATGAAGGGGATTGGAGATGGAGATGATGAACTATGGTGGTGGTGGTGTTGTGGATCTCCTTCGGTGTGTAATAGATGAGATCTAGGGATGGCGACTATGTTCTGGGGCGGCTCGTTCTCGAATGATCTCGCTCCCTTCACATAAATGGTTCTGTTTAACCTAAGGGAGGCGCCGACGGGTGGTATGGGTGGTCCTTGCATGTACTGATGCTCATTACGGCTCTTGGAACCGCCTTTTCGTCGCTAGTTGAGTTGGATATGTTGGCAACGACTTATTCTTCAATAATTGCTCCTGATTTCGCCATTAAATATGGTTTTCCGCACATCATAAATTAAGAGAAGGATGTGCACATCTTTGCAATAATTAGTTATTAGTAGCGATTGGAGAGATATTTAGTCAATTTCTTGACTTAAAATAAGATTTTAACACGGATAAAGATAGCTATTTTCACATCCATCAGCTGCGCACGGAGATGAACTTCCCCGAGGTGTGTAGCCTCGCCGTGTCCGAGATGCTCGCGTTGCCGGTGCGGATGGTCTCCGTGAGGAGATGGAGAACCACCGCATGTTTTTGCAGGTTTAGGCTCGTGACGACGACGAGACGACGGTGGCAAAGATGCACGAGGACCATCCAGAGCTCGTGCAGTACAAGATAGAGTACTATATGGCGAGAGAAGTCGCCAAAAAGAAGAAGGATGCGGAGGAGGCTGCAATGTCGGCGTCGGCGTGGGAGGCAGGGCCCTCCGTCATTGACATCTTGTCGGACTCCTCCGAGTTGGACTTGGATTTCTAGAACAACCTCGTTAGCTCCGACGACGACGATGAGTTTTTGGTTCGATGTGTTGGAATTTCCGAAATGTCGAAGATTAGTTCTATCCGCGTGTCCAAGTTTAGAGTCAAAGTGTCGAACTTTAGGGTATCTACGTCGGAGTAGAGTTTGAGTGTATCGAACCATTGGAAGTGTTCGAATTTACGTTTGTGTTGTTCAATTTGAAATTTAAACTATTGAATTTGAAATTTGAACTCTCGAAGATGAATGAATATCTAGTGTAGGTGACCTATTGTACATCACCTGTTGCGGCACAGGTGCCCTAAAGTACGTCACCTAGAAAAGCAGAAACTGTAAAACATCCATTTTGGTGATGTATGAATTTTACACCATTTGTTTTAGTATCCTATTATACACCCGTTAGAGTTGCTCTTAAGCGCGCGTGAATAGAGGTCAGTTCTGGGATAGTGGCGGTGCTCAGTAGCCTTAGCGTCGCATGATCCTTCGTTGTTAGGGCGTCCAATCAGGCGCTCCTATAAACAAACTGAGGTGAAACAATGGTAATTTGGAGATCGCCCCATTATCCACAACACACAACACACAACACACAAAGTTCAAGAAAACATCGATGAGAACACTGAGTCAAGCACATCCAACTGAAACAACTTTCAAGCCGAAGCTGGTAAAAAAGACAGACTCGATCGGACTAGTCCAGACGTACATGCAACACGAAATCACCTCTTATTGCGAGGGAAATACAAATATATGGTGGAGGCATACGGCAGATCGCCTCCTTATTTATAGTCATACTAGTATTTAGCTAGCAACGACCGAGGAAGCCAGGCAGGTCAGGCAGAGGAAGCGTCGAGGCAGACCCACTGGCCGATGAAGACCTTGGCGCAGTTGATGTTTGGGTTGAAGCCGAGGAACTGCTCCTGGGTCAAGCCGGCGCCCTCCGCGACGTCGAAGCAGGTGTCGCCCGCCTGGAACCCCTGCACCTTGTTGCACGTCAGCGCCGGCACCGACTTCACGAACGTCATCACAGTACCTTCCTTCAGGCTGCCGCTCTGCACCTGCAAGGTGATCCTGGCGTCGGCGATGGTCACCGCCACGAGGAGGGACGCGATCAGGAGAGCGGCGGCTCCGTGGTTCGCCATTGCGAGAAGGAAGGATATGCAGCAGATAGGTGCAGTAGAAGCTTTATGCTTAGGTGAGTGAGATGATGCTGATGAGAGTTACCGCTGAGCTCTCAGCCCTTTTATAGCGTCACAAGTGTAAATTCAGTCGAAAAAAAGGCCTTGGAAACGGCGCGGGCGATATTACTTATGTTGAGGATTGTTAGTATGGACATGGCCGTTCAGAAAATTTACATCCCAGGTAATCTGGTCTGTGATTCCTATGAGAGTAATTTGGAATATTCTGTGCTGTGTAATTTATTTGGGTTTGGCTCTACACCGATTTTGACTGAACAAGGCTTTTACATTTCGCTTTCTCCATGCTCCATATCGATTGTGTCACCGTGACATGACAGAAACAATAAATTGCTCGCCAAAGAAAACGTCCTAGGAGGAAAAGAGAAGGCCTGCTGTTTTGAATCGGATGACGGGCAAGAATCTCCTGAGTCCTGCGCAGCCTGTATACAAACGTGAGAGAGATTTTTTTTTTTGACTGAAAATTTCAGGCTTTATTCATCTCCTGCACTATCACATTGGCTGCTCTCTTCGCATGTTGAATACAAAAGGATAAAAAAGATGAAGATAACCCTTTGACTTTAGAAAGAATTGATAGAGAAAACAACGTATGTATCAAATGAAGCCGTATAATTGCTACAGGATGTACTACGCTGCTCCGATAAAACCTTTCTTTCCTAAAGTTCAATGATATGAACTCTGACCAAACTTATAAATAAATATCGAGAACTATAATATAATATTATATAGATATAATATGAAAATGTAAGTTATGATATATCAAAAATATTGATTTAGCATGGTAGATGTTGATAATCATTTAAGAACTTAGTCCAATATAAAAATATTATATGGCTTATTTTTTGGAACGTAGGTAGCATGTTTTACTATATCCGAGAACCAAGCGCTGGCTTGGTGGCAAGGCTAGCGACTGCGCAGCCAGACCACCCGGATTCGAGTCTCCATGGGAACCGAATTAAACCTATAGCCTATAGCCCGCTGCTGGAGAGGTCTCATCTATCTAATAACCTATAGCCCGCGAAGGATCGTTCTCCGGGAATCAACGTTTTATGTTTTACTGTATCCAGTAGGTACAACATGTGCAGTGTATACAAAATGGGGTGTCTAAGAAAACTTTTCATCCCTTAGACTTATGTCTAAAGGGTGGAGAAGCTGGGTCTAAAAAAAATATTCTTGGACTTGTGTCTAGTATAAGACCCATGGACTAGTGAATTAAAATATTTGATATAATACTTTAAGGTATTTTTATTGGCCGGAGCACTAGCAGTTTGTAGAGAAAAAGGAGGAAAAGCTGCTACATGGGACCCACACAAGAGGCCTAAACAGTGGAACAATTTTAATTTTGCATGACTCACGTATAGTTATTTTCTTAGCTCATGTCCAAGCCTTAACACACTGCACATGCTCTAAGGTCCCGTGCTGGTTAGGCTAGATATGCCTTGGATTATGCAATCTCGGGATCATGACTTAAGCATGAGAAGAATCTCTTAAATTTGACATCATATTGTATTTGACAAAGGTGCACGGAGCAATAATAAGCAAAAACCCCATCCAAGGCAACAACCTAGCTTTTGTTTTGAATTTTGATCCAAGGGGGTCGCCCCAGCTTCATTAATAAAAATAGAAGAGAGTTGCATCACAGATGCCAGCATATCAGCAGAAAATAACAGGTCTGAAAAACTACAAAGATTGTTGGCTAACATGTGAATTAACACCTAGATTGAGTCATTCCTAATGAAAGCTGTGGACCATCGATTCTTGGACATGTTGGCGCCCACCGTTCTACTAAGATCTCCATTGTCGATATATTGAGCTTCTTAGTTCCTCCCTGAAGCTCTATCCGCATATTTTTCTTCAGCAAATCACTTTAATAATCAATTCAATAGCATATATGGAAGATAATATCACTTGGATCCCCACACATTATATGATCAAAGCAAGTTTTGTTCCCCATTTTCCATAATATCCAGAAGATAGCAGCTAAGCAAATTTTAGCTCCATTTTCTTTCTATCCTAAAACTTAAGAACCCACTCTACTAGTTTTGCAACCAAATTTGGAGGAGCAAGGATACCAAAACCACATTGGAACACACCAAGGTATATCTAGTAACTAGGAATTTATAGAATATACGTGATATGTGCTCTCATCGATAGCATATGACATACATTGTGTAGCCCCTTCCCATCCCTGCTTCTTTAGTTTATCGGTAGTCAGAATTCTCCCACACGTGACCCGCTAGCCAGATCACCCCCCACAAATATGTCCCAAACCAAAGACAAACTCCCTGAGATAAAACAAACTTGTCCACCTTTGCATTTTTTGCTAAACGCGGGTTGTATAATCTAGCAAATCATCAGATAGAGATTTATTCAAATGGCATATACCCTCCTAGAATATGGTTTTATTCCTGAAAACTAGAATTCTATCACAAAAGGCATATAAATTGTGTTTAAAGGGAAAATTCCAAATTGTATGTGGCCTATGAGGAAGTTTATTTTTGAAGATATTTTTTCTTCAAAATATATTTTCAAACCACGTCTTCATTCTCCAGTTTCCAAGGCCATTTGCACAACAAAATAATGTTCATTAAATCAAGATTAGGGAAACCTAAATCCACTATCCTTTTGGAGAACACGCAATTTCTAGTTCATCATGTGGTACTTCCTAATATCCCAATATTCCTTCCATAAAATCGTACCCATGAAAACATCAAACATTTTCCTAACTCCAGCTGGTACTCTATAAAAAGACAACACAAAAAATGGGACTCATACACGCATTGAGCAAGGTAGTTCTTACACCAATATGCAACCACTTTCCTTGTACCCATAGAAGTCTCTTTTCCATATAATATTATGCAGGTTTCCGGTGTTTGGTGAGAATCATATTCTTATCAATAGGTAAACCCAAATATTTAATAGGTAAAGACCCATACTTACACCAATATGCAACCACTTTCCTTGTACCCATAGAAGTCTCTTTTCCATATAATATTATGCAGGTTTCCGGTGTTTGGTGAGAATCATATTCTTATCAATAGGTAAACCCAAATATTTAATAGGTAAAGACCCATACTTACATGTGAAAAGCTCCTCATAAACCTTACTATGTTCTAAACACTTGCTAAGACAAAAAAACTCCACTATTGAAAAAATTATATAAGTCATTACATATGTTCAAACGGGCATAGCAAGAACTTGTGATTCCTAGCATTTTCAGAAACTTTATCTAAAAGAAATATTTTTTATATCGGATAATGGTAGTTCCATGCTATTGTAAGTGAGGTAACATTCCAATGATTAAATTATTCTCTTACGTGTTTTTTTATCATAACACTCTTGGAATCAACAATATTAAAAAGAAGGGATTTCTATTTTTGTGCCCCTGGTTCGTTAGTTGTACTCACTTTTTTCCAGTCGTTTAGTTTTTCCTCACTTTTGTCCGGCTCCTATTATGGAACTCTCACATCGGTCTGAAACTCGCTCTCTGTCGGGTCCCGTTTGTGAATCCTGGCCGTTACGTGCTGACAGTGGGGCCGCATTCAGGTGGGTCCCGTAGTGGACCCTCGCCGGTACGTGCTAACAAGTAGGACCCACCCCCGTTACGTGATGACAGGTGGGGCCACGTTCAGTCGGGTCCCGTAGTAGGACGCCTCATGGTGTGGGGCCGGCTTGTTGGGAACGCGTTTTGGGGGATGTGATGTGGGACCATGTGGGGCGCGTATGATAGTTACGTGCGCCTGTCGCCTAAATTGGAAGATTTATTTTTTGTTATTTTTATGATTGGCCTTTTTAAGAGCGTCTTTTCCCTTTTATGTCGCTAACAGTTGTTATTTTGCCCAAAAAGGCAGCGAATTTAGAGCAGTTTCTCTCTTCATTCATGGTTCTTTTTTGCCCTCGTATTTTTTCAAACCATAAATATGTAGATAAGCAGAGCAGATGTAGATAAAGCGGCTAATAAAAGATTATATAGTACGATACTTAAACCAGGTTCGACAATTAGGCTGCTCAGCAGCAGCACCTTACAAGTTCAACACAGACAACAAAACAAAAGAAGCTGATTTACAGCATCAGCACAAGATCAGTGGCCCCTCATGGCCTCCGATAGGAGGGCCTCCGCCTCCTCCCTGTTGCGCTTCCTCCACTTCCTGATGTCCAGTCCATTGACCTTGGGCGCCTTGGGCTTGATCGGGGGCATGCGGCCCTCCTCGATGGCCACCTTATGGAGGTTGCGGAGGTGAAAACCGATCGCCTTGTGCTGGGCTCTGAAGGCGTTGCCGTTCTTTGACGGGCTGCAGGTCTTCATGTCCTCGGTATGTAGGGGTTCGTAGCATGGAAAACAAAAATTTTCTATCGCATACAAACAAACAAGCCAAGATCTATCTACTAGATTGTAGCAACGAGTCGATAGAGGAACTCACCCTCGAAGATTCCAAAGCGGTTAACGAGAGCAGATTCTCGTGGGTGATGTAGTCGTACACTTGCTGATCTCAAGATCGCGTAGACGATCCTTCCGGCGCTGCGTTCCGGCAGCGCTCCCGCAGTCGGTCACACGTTCGGTACTCGGCGAAGACCTTCCTCTCCCTTGTTCCAGCAGGCAGCGGAGGTTGTAGCACTCTCCTCGCGATTCCGGCAGCACAACGGCGTGGTACCGGAAGTAGAGGGGAAATCCCGCAGGGCTTCGCCTTAAGCCGGAGCGAGTATGGTCGATTATGAGAGAGGGCTATTAGTGATCTAGAGATTAGACACACCAATTAGAAGGCTCTAAACCGCAGGCTAAAGCAATTAGAAGCTCTAAACCAAAACGGCTCTAAACCGGAGATTAGAGGTAGAAACTTGTGTGTCTCAAGGAGGAGGCCCTGCCCCTCCTTTTATAGGTGGAGGGGCTAGGCGCGCCAGGGAGGGAGGGAAGTCCCTCCCCAACTCGGCCTAGGGCTGGCCGCCGGCTTGGAGGAGAGGAACTCCTCCTCCAAGTTGGTTTCAACCTCCTCTTGCTTGTTTCCCACAATTTCTTGTTTTAGCCGTTTGACTTTCAAACTGGACATTTGACTTTTCTGTTTTAGGATTCAATTTAATCCTTTATTTGGAACAGCAAGAACACTTAGTACATGATGCAATCATTCCAATATGTAATGACACATTCATGTACCCTCCCCCCCCCCCCTCCCCCCGGAGTGCCGGACAATCCGGAACCTTCTAGAACATTCCCGATGAAAACACCGGAATCATTCCCGAACTCCGAAACGGGACTTTCCTTATATGAATCTTATTCTCCGGACCATTCCGGATCACCTCGTGATATCCCGGATCCCATCCGAGACTCCGAACAACATTCGGTCTCTTTCTCATAATACCATAACTACTCAAAACAACGTCGAATCCTTAAGTGTGTCTCCCTACGGTTCGTGAATTATGCGGACATGATCGAGACACTTCTCCGAACAATAACCAATAGAGGAATCTGGAAATTCATATGGCTCCCACATATTTCTACGATTACTTTGCGATCGAATAAACCACTTACATACGATACCAATTTCCCTTTGTCTCACGATAGTTTACTTATCCGAGGTTATGATCGTCGGTATCTCTGCATACCTAGTTCAACCTCGTTACCGATAAGTACTCTTTTCTCGTTCCCATGATATGTGATCCTTTGTGAGCCAGTCACATGCTTGCAAGCTAATTGGATGACATTTCACCGAGAGGCCCCAGAGTATATCTATCCGTCATATGGATGGACAAATCCCACTCTTGATCCATGTGTTTCAACCAATACTTTCCGAACACTCAATGCCACCTTTATAGCCACCCAGTTACGGTGTGGTGTTTGATGTCATCAAAGCATCCATCCGGCAAAGGTGATATGCATGATCTCATGGTCGAAGGAATTATGTTACTATGTATCAGAAAGCATATAGCAATTGAACTATTGAAATGACTTGATCTTTATGCTACGCTTATCTATAGGAGTATGTCCATCACATCATTCTCCTAATGATATGATCCTGTTGTTAATAACATCTCTATGTTCATGATCAGGAAACCATGATCATATATTAACCAACAAGCTAGTTTAACAAGAGGCTTTACTAGGGACTCTTATTTTAGTTTACAAATCACACAAGTATTAATGTTTCCGGTTAATACAATTATAGCATGGTATGTAAAAATTTATCATAAGTGTGAAGATATGATAATAACCACTTTATTATTGCCTCTTGGGCATATCTCCAACAGTCTCCCACTTGCACTAGAGTCAATAATCTGGTTTCAAATCTTTGTGTATTCAACACCTATGGCTTTCCGGTGTTGTATGTACACGATTGCTAGTGGTCAACTGATCTCCGGATCTGACACTTCCAGGTCCGTGTGTAATTGCATGTCTTTGCGTCTCTACGCATCACTCATTCTCTAATGAGATGGCTTCATACAAATTTGGTCCTTTGGTGTGACCTTTAGTTCTTTTGGGGTTAAAACATGTTGATAATATTGTCGTACAATATATCTTCATAGTATTATCCCGCTGTGAACTACACCTAGTTTGATAACAAACTACTTGACACAAATGCCCTCTTTAGCTGCTATTATAGCAGTCATATACTTAGCCTTTTGTTGTAGTATCTGTCACAATGTCTTAACTTTGGAACTCATCCAAATCCATTATGGAACTCACTTTCCATTATATTGTGCCACCCTTAGTTTAGATTGAGATAAACTTAATTTGTACTTTGTGACAAAACTAGTATCAATGTAGTACTTTTACAATGAACTAACCATCTATTTGTCACTTCTACAAATATTATACTCTTAGTTCTTCCAAAAGATCATAAGAATATCCTTACTATTGTCCAATAATCATCTTACGAATCATTCTGGTATATGCTCACAACATTTAGAGCATAGGACATATCTGGATTTGTACATATCACAGTATGATTGATATAAATACTCTTTGTGATTTCATACATCAAGTATCAATCTATACTTGATTATTTGTTTCACTTTACCAAATGTCAATACACTTGAATATATCATCAACATTGAACTCATTCAATCCTTTCTGTGCGACAAGGACCTTTTTCTTGTAGTTTCTATATTGAACTCATTCAATATCTCGTCTATGTACTTCTGGCACAACCATATTAGCGTCTATTGATGCCAAATATTTGGGTTTTGCCTAAGTCTTTCATCGGGATGAAATTCTTAATATGTGTTAATAAAAGATACATTATTTCCAATCAACAATATGTCTTCCACATAATGTATTAAAAACATGTCTTAGCGCTCCCACTTAATTTCTTGCAAATGCAAGCATCTTCACCGTCTCTAATGAACTTTTAAACTCCTTTAACAGTTTCATCACAGTGAAGATTCCAACTCCGGGATGCTCACTTTAACCATTGAAGTTTGCATATTCTTTTAGCATCCTTTGAATTAACAAAACCCTATGGACCGTGTTATGCACATGTCCTAGGTAACGATTCTATTAGAAGAACTTGTTTTGTTTATTCAACTACCATATAACAAAATTATATGTAGTGGTTGCTACATTAATCCGTCTAGACTAAATATCACTATGACAGATCAAATCTTGTCATAGTCAACCTTTGAACATTGTTGTGAACTCTTTCCCAACATGTCGACTATTTCATAGATGTGAAACATCCATGTCTATTTCTTTATAGATCCAAATATGACTGTAAGGTCTTGTACCTTCCCAGAGGGTCTTTCAAGTTCAAATCTTGATCTCTCGTATATGGAACTATCACGGATTTTATGGCTTCAAGCCATTTTACGGAGTCAGGGCCCATCATCGCTTCTTTGCATGTAGTCGGATCATTATTATTAAATAATGATTTAACTCTCAAATCTTGGTATTTGATTGTTCATCCGACCTACTTGTTTCAATAGGAACTTAGATCTCCGTGACCACAACCTTTGAAGTACGTGAGCCATGAGCATTGTTTGCTAACTCCGGAACACTTTTCGGTGCTGCACAACTTTGCACATATAGCTAAGGTTCTTTTAACCTTATCAAAGTTCTATTGTCCTCCCACTTAACTTTTCACGAAAAATTCCTTCTCAAAGAAACTTAACGTTCTAAGCAACAAACACTTTTGTCTCCGGTGTTATGGAGGAATACTTAACAGTTATACAAAGAAAGGTTCATCCAACTTTGGTTGCACACATCTTTCTTATGCATAGCATACCAATGTTTAAGAAAGGACAACTTGGGTTTTATCCCAAACCATAACTTCATATGGTGTCATTTCAACGGATTATGATGGAGCTCTTTTCAGTGGAAAAACGGTAATCTCTAAAGCTTTTAATCTTTAAAATATAATGGCATTTTTATGAATTATACCTTTGATCTTACCATGTCAAACAAGGTTTAATTACATATCTCGAACGTTCCATACTTTTATGGTGTTTCGGGAAAATGCAAATCCACGGAACGATTCCTTAAATCTTAGGTATTATGCTAAACTTGTAACTCAAATATCTTCCTTTATGATCTTATCATAAACTTTTTATATTCTTGTTACAATGATTTTGCACTTCATCTTGAAAGTCTTTGAACTCTTCAAATATTTCACACTTCATCCTTATTAAGTAAATATTCATATATTCACTCAAATTTTTGGAGAAAGCATATGAAGTTGAAATCCATCGCTCTTGACTACACATAATGGACTTCGTACAACAATATGTACAAGTTCCAATAAGCTAGTCATTCGTTCCCTTTTGGCCTATGAACGAAGTTTTTAATTATCTCTAGGAAAGTTTCACAAGCGTCATTTGATCAAAATCAAATAGACTCCAAAATTCCATCCATATGGATTTTCTTCATGTTTTCTTTCCAATATAATTTAAACGGCGATGTCACTTCCTAAGTGATCTTTTAATCAATCTATCTTTCGACATTTTTAGCACTAGTTTTATGGATGTGATTTCTCCAACGAGATTTGTGAATCATCCATCTTTTATGGATTACGGCAATTATTTGAACAACCCTTTTGTTCTCATAATACCTGATAAAACAAATCTTGAAGGCAAGCTTTGATGTTTTAACGAGCAACACAATAACCCTTTATTTGTTCTCGATGAACATCATCACATATTCTTTTGCTAGTTAATTAGGCCATTGTAGTTCATGAATTCTGTTGTTTCGTATGACGATTCACACCAACAAATTCAGTATCAAATACTTAAGAACCACATTGTTTAATAAGCAAAGAATATAGCCATAACATGTATATCATCTATATACTTAAACTGAACAATTCTAGTCTTTTCTTTTCTGCCATATATTTATGAGATTCTCTTTCAGTATTTCCTTTTCTGTTTGAAAGAATCTATCAACATCAATAGTGGAGTCAAACATATGACACATAATCCAAAGCATGTATAATTAAATACCAATGTCTTTGGACTTGCACTTTGAAGTAGATCACCTATCATAAAATGTTTGGTGTTCTTTCAAATTCCTTTCTTTAGTAATCTCTTGGTGTAGTAAACATCTTACCTACATCAAATATTCACCCTCATCATGGATTTATCCATGATCAAGATACTTTTAGCTTGTAACGGTGAATCGCAAGTATAATGTTGCTCTCCAAAACCTTTTGGAGGATTAGGACAACTAGTGTCTCCAACCTTTTGCAAATTCTCATCAAATATGAGAACATGACTTTTGCCATATTATACTCTATCATGTTGTAACCAATACTTCGTTTCAGATATCACAATATCTTCCACACATCATGGTTTCTGAAACAACTCTTTCAGATCCTAGATAACCTTGATATTAAGAGAATCCTTTGAATATCAAGAATCATGGATACAAACATGATACTTATATACTAACACTTGGAATTGTTACTCTTGATTTAATACTAATTATTAAACTTCATGGAGTAACCGGAACTTACTGAAAGTTTGCAATAGGACTTTTAAACTTTAGATTAACACTTAAAACAATACGATACCAGTTCGTAAAGTATCTAACTAGAATTCTATAGTTCTATCATCTCAATTATAACTAAGCGCAAGGTGGTAAACGGATGCCTAATGACTACAACAACTATGCAAATTCACTTTGATTTAGTTTATGATAAATTGAGTTCTAATTAATAATTAAATTAATCTTGGTGAACTCCCACTCAAAACAATATCCCTCACATTGTTTTAGTGATCACACGAACCAAATCCACCACATCAAAACCGATCATCACGAGAGTTGATATAGCTTCAATGGCGAACAATCAACATGTTCATCATATCTACTATATGACTCATGCTCTACCTTTCGGTAATCCGTGTTCCTGAGGCCATGTCTGTACATGCTAGGCTCGTCAAGATCAAACCTTAGTTTCTGCATAAGCAAATCTGGCTTGCTCATGTTGTATACACTTGCAGAATCTAACACACCCGATCATCACGTGGTGCTTCGAAACAACAAGCTTTAGCAACGGTGCTAACTAAGGGTGAACACTTTATGACTTGAAATTCATGTGCATGAGGGATCATCTTATAATGCTACCGTCGTCTACTAAGCAATACAAGATGCATAAAGGATTAACATCACATGCAATTCAATAATATGTGATATGATATGGCCTTTCTTCTTTGTGCTTACGATCTCCATCTTCTAGCACGAACATGATCTCCATCATCACCGGCATTGCATCAAGGTCAATGACGCTTCTCCATGGTTGTCGTCCACCGGCTTCAACTATTACAACTACTTTGAATAGACACGCGGGTCTTAACATAAATTAAAAACAACCATATGGCTCCTGCCGGTTGCCAACTTACAATAAGGAACATTGCATACATCATATATAATCACAATCATGGCCATATCACATCACAGCACACCCCTGCAAAACAAAGTTAGACGCCTCTACTTTCTTTGCATATTTTACGTGGTTTGGGGCTTTCAATAAGTGTCGTTCTAACTTACGAACAAGAACCACAACATTGATACTAGTATTGTTAATCACCCGTTGTAAATTGGATCTTAACTATGCTAGGAGAAACAGGCACCCGCAAAGCCACTTATGCAATACAAGTTGCATGTCAAGCGTGGAGCAAGTCTCATGAACGATGTCATGTAAGGTTAGCCCGGGCCGCTTCATCCCAACATACCGCAAGATACAAAGTACACAAGAAGCAATCAACAATAAAAGCATCAACGCCCACAATGATCATTGTGTTCTACTCGTGCAACAGATCTACATATAGACACGGCTCTGATACCACTGTAGGGGTTCGTAGCATGGAAAACAAAAATTTTCTATCGCATACAAACAAACAAGCCAAGATCTATCTACTAGATTGTAGCAACGAGTCGATAGAGGAACTCACCCTCGAAGATTCCAAAGCGGTTAACGAGAGCAGATTCTCGTGGGTGATGTAGTCGTACACTTGCCGATCTCAAGATCGCGTAGACGATCCTTCCGGCGTTGCGTTCCGGCAGCGCTCCCGCAGTCGGTCACACGTTCGGTACTCGACGAAGACCTTCCTCTCCCTTGTTCCAGCAGGCAGCGGAGGTTGTAGCACTCTCCTCGCGATTCCGGCAGCACAACGGCGTGGTACCGGAAGTAGAGGGGAAATCCCGCAGGGCTTCGCCTTAAGCCGGAGCGAGTATGGTGGATTATGAGAGATGGCTATTAGTGATCTAGAGATTAGACACACCAATTAGAAGGCTCTAAACCGCAGGCTAAAGCAATTAGAAGCTCTAAACCAAAACGGCTCTAAACCGGAGATTAGAGGTAGAAACTTGTGTGTCTCAAGGAGGAGGCCCTGCCCCTCCTTTTATAGGTGGAGGGGCTAGGCGCGCCAGGGAGGGAGGGAAGTCCCTCCCCAACTCGGCCTAGGGCTGGCCGCCGGCTTGGAGGAGAGGAACTCCTCCTCCAAGTTGGTTTCAACCTCCTCTTGCTTGTTTCCCACAGTTTCTTGTTTTAGCCGTTTGACTTTCAAACTGGACATTTGACTTTTCTGTTTTAGGATTCAATTTAATCCTTTATTTGGAACAGCAAGAACACTTAGTACATGATGCAATCATTCCAATATGTAATGACACATTCATGTACCCTCCCCCCCCTGGAGTGCCGGACAATCCGGAACCTTCTAGAACATTCCCGATGAAAACACCGGAATCATTCCCGAACTCCGAAACGGGACTTTCCTTATATGAATCTTATTCTCCGGACCATTCCGGATCACCTCGTGATATCCCGGATCCCATCCGAGACTCCGAACAACATTCGGTCTCTTTCTCATAATATCATAACTACTCAAAACAACGTCGAATCCTTAAGTGTGTCTCCCTACGGTTCGTGAATTATGCGGACATGATCGAGACACTTCTCCGAACAATAACCAATAGAGGAATCTGGAAATTCATATGGCTCCCACATATTTCTACGATTACTTTGCGATCGAATAAACCACTTACATACGATACCAATTTCCCTTTGTCTCACGATAGTTTACTTATCCGAGGTTATGATCGTCGGTATCTCTGCATACCTAGTTCAACCTCGTTACCGATAAGTACTCTTTTCTCGTTCCCGTGATATGTGATCCTTTGTGAGCCAGTCACATGCTTGCAAGCTAATTGGATGACATTTCACCGAGAGGCCCCAGAGTATATCTATCCGTCATATGGATGGACAAATCCCACTCTTGATCCATGTGTTTCAACCAATACTTTCCGAACACTCAATGCCACCTTTATAGCCACCCAGTTACGGTGTGGTGTTTGATGTCATCAAAGCATCCATCCGGCAAAGGTGATATGCATGATCTCATGGTCGAAGGAATTATGTTACTATGTATCAGAAAGCATATAGCAATTGAACTATTGAAATGACTTGATCTTTATGCTACGCTTATCTATAGGAGTATGTCCATCACATCATTCTCCTAATGATATGATCCTGTTGTTAATAACATCTCTATGTTCATGATCAGGAAACCATGATCATATATTAACCAACAAGCTAGTTTAACAAGAGGCTTTACTAGGGACTCTTATTTTAGTTTACAAATCACACAAGTATTAATGTTTCAGGTTAATACAATTATAGCATGGTATGTAAAAATTTATCATAAGTGTGAAGATATGATAATAACCACTTTATTATTGCCTCTTGGGCATATCTCCAACACGGTATGCATCATGAGGGAGTTGACGTCGGCGGCAAGGCTCCTGGTGCAGAAGGGGCACATGTTGACGTCGCCGGCTAAGAAGCCGTTGAACTGGCCGGACTTCAGCTTCCTCAGCACCTAACGAGTCTTGGTGTCCATGGAATCGTCGTCGCTGCAGACATCGATGCTATCCACCTATTACAAAAAACCGTAGCACGCAATAAGGACATGATTGAGATACCGTGATTATCGGGATTGATTACTTGCATAAATTAACCGATTGAGATCCCTTGATTATTTCCCAATCCCCAAATCTCAAACCAAATCGAATACTGATCCCAACTACAGATCGGTGCTAGTACTGATCCCAACTACAGATCGGTGCTAGTACTGATCCCAACTACAGATCGGTGCTAGTACTGATCCCAACTACAGATCGGTGCTAGTACTGATCCCAACTACAGATCGGTGCTAGTACTGATCCCAACTAGGGGCATTCATCAAAATAATAGATCTAACACAAGACGATTAGCTACTGTAAAATACCTAGCATCCACCCATTGAAAATACGAATAGCCAAGCCCTAATAACACACGGTCTAGCATCCAACGATAGGAATGGGGGAAGAACAAAGGAAGGGGAGAAAACCCTAGTTACCTCTGACCATGGGTCGGCTAAGCTGGTGCCGAAGGGGTTCTCCAGCCTGATGTAATCATTGTCCCCATAGGGCTCCCAGCCACGCGGGATCTGCAGGAGAACGGCAGGGGCCTGTACGGGAACGGGGGCCTCCTCGCCGGCGGCTACGGCGGAAGCGGGAATGGGGGTCTAGACGGGGATGGCGACTGCCTTCAATGCCTCGATGGGGGCCAGTATGGGGACAGGGGCCTTCTCGATGGCCGCCTTGGAGGCGACGATGGCCACCGCGTCGTTCTTCTCCATCAATGGCATGGTTGGGGTTTTCTTGGGGGTTTGCAGAAGGTGATGGTACAGTGAAGATGGTTGCGCGAGTGAGTGAGCGAGTGAGTGATGAGTGAGAGTGACGAGGCCTCTATAAAGGTGAAGAGAGGAGACGTTTAGTTACACCACCGTGCACCGCGTAATCGCGTGCGCTACTGCACCGTGCACGGCCACACGCGTCCTCTATCACCCTGTGCACCGCGACACGCGTACCATGCGTCACGTTTTCCTGCTCGTGTCTAACCTTGGCCACTTAGTTGTGCTCAGTTATAACCTCGAGTGTAGCACTGGCAGTTTGGTTGTACTCAGTTTTTCCCTCAAGTATTAATACTGTCGTATGCAATATACTCACTTTTACCCTCCGGTGGCTGGTCAACAGAGAGTCAACGAATGGGTTTTAGCTATCTAATTGAATCATTTTATGCACAACAAATTCAAAAAGATCAAAACATAGTGGCATCTACCCAGGGAGTCTTATTATGTGACCTGCCACCATAAGAAATATATATATATATATATATCAAGTTTTAATCTAAATCACCACTTCTCAAATCACCTACTATCTATTCATGGCTTTCTACTCAAGCCTCTCCCCAAAACATCCCTCCCCAAAACATAATTTGTCTGAATGAGGCAATAATTGTCAAACTGATGTATATTTGTATTCCAAATAGTTTGATGTATGCCAATCTATATTTTATTGTATAAAAGAAGCATTTTCCATTTTTTAAATCTCCTTTTGTTTTCTATTTGAACCCCCTTGTCAGTTTTCCCTTGGTTTTAAAGTTATACTCCATTTTGCCCTTGGTTTTTAAGTTCTACTCACACATGTGCTCATCTTGGCTGCTACGCTCTGATTGATCGAGACAGTTGTCACGCGGATCGTACCCACCAACCTGATCCTCTGATTGATCCTGTGTGATCTAGCGGACAGGATAACCCCTGTATCTGTCAATTATAAACACTCTTTTACATTAAGAGTTGTATGATTTTTTTAATTTGAAAGTGTTCAAGAGTTGTGTCAATTGTAAACACTCTTTTACATTAAGAGTTGTATGATTTTTTCAATTTGAAAGTGTTCAAGAGTTGTGTCAATTATAAACACTCTTTTACATTAAGAGTTGTATGATTTTTTCAATTTGAAAGTGTTCAAGAGTTGTGTCAATTATAAACACTCTTTTACATTAAGAGTTGTATGCTTTTTTATTTGAAAGTGTTCAAGAGTTGTGTTAATTATAAACGCTCTTTTACATTAAGAGTTGTATAATTTTTTTAAATTTGAAAGTGTTCAAGAGTTGTGTCAATTATAAATACTCTTTTACATTAAGAGTTGTATATTTTTTTAATTTGAAAGTGTTCAAGAGTTGTGTCAATTATAAACACTTGCACATTAAGAGTTGTATAATTTTTTTTAATTTGAAAGTGAATCGCTAGCCGTGCGGGAGTTGTATCAATTATAGTTTCAGACCGCGCGAGAGTTTCATAATTATAAATACTCTTGCAAACCAACTGAATCGCCACTGCTTTAGGAGAATTTACAATAGATTTTAGGGAGATTTTATCTATCTCTGAGAGTTATGGAGGTTGAAACCACCGCTGGGAAGTAAAATACAGAGAGATATTGTTCACAACCACGAATTACGCCAGCACTGGATCAATCCTATTCGAAAAGCAAGGCAGTTAGTTGAGCACCAGCGATTCACGTTCAAATACTACCAATAATTAACCCACAAAAGGGAAATGATGCTTACCCAGATGGAATCCATGCGTTAGATCCCTGCGATTTCACCCAATCTTCTCCGTGCTCGACGGGGATGGACGGCGCACCAGCCGGCGTTGCATACTGTTCCACGAAAGGGGTAGATCTAGCAGGGGAGGGAGCAGAGCCGGAGGTGAAGGGGGCTCCACGGCTTGGGGGAGGAGGCGGCTCTAGGGCTGAGGACGACATAAGGTAGGAGGGAACGACGACGGGGCAGCGGAGCGGCAGTGTGGGAGCTGTTCCAGGCTCGGGGGGAAGCGAATACTTTGGGTGAGTGAGAATGGCCGGTCCGACGTGTCCCCATGCGGCCCCACTCTTCACCACGTATGCAAGACCCGTCCTAACGCGGCCCCATCCTTCACCACGTATGCAGGCCCCGTCCTAACGCAGCCCCACCGGTCAGGCATGTAACGATCGAGGCCTCTTAACGTAACGCTTAACGCCCGACCCGCCCCAACACGGTCCCACCAGTCAGCATGTAACGGTCAAGTCTTTGTCCTGACGGCATCCCTCCGTCCAAGCGCTTGCGAGGGCTTCTTAACATGGCGAGGGGAAAAGTGAGGAAAAGTTAAGTGACTAGGAAAAAGTGAGTACAACTAACGAACCAAGGGTACGAAAATAGAAATCCCTAAAAAGAATAGGAGACATGATCACCCTATCTCACCCCTCTTGGGCAAAAGCACCCAACTGGTCATTTATTTTAATATTTTCTTTACTAGTAGTTATAATGCTAAAAATCATACTATTCCATTTTTAATAAAAAAAATTTTACACCATCAAATTCTACAATAAGGCCCAATTTACACCGACGTAAGCCTTTGAAAAGGACCCCGGACATTGTTTTCCCTTTAAACCTTATGTAACACCTCATGTAAAATTACGACTACTTTGGTAAGTATTTTATCAATAATTTTATCATTTCAGAAAGTTTATTGTTTACTCGTTTTCTAGTTAATTTTAGACTATCATTCATGAGCTAAATTGACATCATTTTAAGGATAATACTGATAGTCTAAAAATTCATCTCTCGGTTACTAAATTTCCTGTAGTAAAATCATCAATCAAACACTTCAAATAAATCACATGGTGTTTCAAAAGATTTGGTAAAATTACCCAGGAAAACCATCGGGTCCTAGAGATTTGTTATGAGCTACCTAAGCACCTAACACTTCTTACATCCCCATACACATGCTTGTAAAGCGACAACAACGAGTCTGGTGGGATTAAGCGACATCATAAAATGTTCAAACTATGCGTGAGGTTGGTGAGAAGGATACCTCACTATACTAATATTGAGCACGTTGAATTTTAATTCACAAGGAGACATGATCATATGATCTAAATTACTAGAACTAAAAATTCATTAACATCTAATCGACAAGAGGTCCTCACCAATATAGTGAACCACACCATGTTCATGCTCGGGTCAGGAGATGTGGAATGAGGGCAACGCAATAGTGGTTAAGAATTTCTCATAGATGCTAGCAATCTCTTGTGTAAGGTAAAGGAGTAGGTCCTATTTTGGTAAAGGCTGGCTGACACTAAACATTTGAGGTCCCTAAGGCTAGGTGACATGATTATATCCTACGGGTACACAACATTAGCATACCTGGTCCACCCCAAGGAAGGCCCACAAGAATATACGCGACCTGTGGAGATTTTCGGGTGACCCAGGCCCATGACGTCTTCGGATCCTTGGAGAGCAAGACTAGAGTAGATAGAATATTTAAAGAGGCAAACCCTAACTTGTAACCGACTCGATCTGTGCTTGGGACCTGTCTATCTCTATATAAAGGCTAGGAGGGCACGACGAGGAGAGCACCTTCTCACCACATACACACCTCCACGCCAGATTGCA
Source organism: Avena sativa (assembly GCA_916181665.1). Taxonomy (NCBI): domain Eukaryota; kingdom Viridiplantae; phylum Streptophyta; class Magnoliopsida; order Poales; family Poaceae; genus Avena; species Avena sativa. Next base: position 379,094,310 of record OV702282.1, read on the forward strand.
TCTGCGTACCCCTGTACTTTTCGGTTCTGCCGTAATCAAGAGCAGACAAGTAGGAGTAGGGTTTTCCCTCCGGGGGCCTGAACCTGGGTAAATCTCGTGTCCCCTGGTTGCTTGTCTTTTAACCGTTCCGCGATCTCCAGTACCTCCATCTTCTTTAAAACCCAAGCTCATAACAATGGGCATTGATGAGATCGAACTTCGTCAATTGGCACCGTCTGTGGGAAACAGGGGCGCTGATTGTGTGATCGTCAGCGACCATGAAGGATTTACAAAGCGATCTACAACTCCTCGGCGACGGAGAGTCATCTTCTATTCGGCGCTTTCGACTTCACCGCCCACTCGCCAGCCACCATGAAGGATTTCGAGCCCGTATGCGACGGGCTCGATATTCTGTTCGGGAGCTTCTGCTTCCAGGTGGGACAGACTGGCACTCTCCGCCTGCCAGAGCGGGTGCCACTGCCATCAATCAGGCCCGCCTCATGGGCCCCGCATCCCAGCGTGCTACGCACGTCAACACTGACAGACGAGTCATATGAGAACAGCAGCTACAACTCAGATCTATACGCCCCCCCATCGGATGAAGGAACCTACGGTTCTGGATCTGAAAGTTGCGGCAGCAGCGATCCAATACGCGAGCGCTACCAATGCGCCGTGGTCATCCAAAACGACGTGGAACAACAGCCACCGGGTTCGGGTGTCGTGGTCATCCAAAGAGTAGGTTTCTGTTATTGTGGCATGGTTGTGACTAAGCCAAGTTTCTTAAGAACTCTGTTATATAAAACTCTTTTCTTAATTAACAGATCGAGACAAAGCTTTTGCCTCTATTTCGAAAAAAAACTGCACCAACAATGGACATATGGTTTCTAGGTGGAGATTATGACATAGTTCTAGAACCTACAAATTGATATAAAATGTGATTAAATTTTTTCATATAAAACATACCAAAATTGATATACATGTTTATGTACAAAGCGAGTAGGTTCCCCTATGTGTAAGCAGGAAAACTGCATGGCTATACATGTTCCACCACATCGTTATTGTGACATTTTCGTATGTTACACACACATTTTAATTAAGAATGTTTTATACATTGTCACCAAAATGTCACAAAGGAATTATATTTCAGGGATATTGTACAAAAAGATAGACACGATAAGGCCAGTCGAATAGCAAGATATGTAGTCTCCCAAGATACCCTTCTCTTCAAAGAATGAGATGTGTTGATATGACATTGTCACTAAGGTAACGAAGTAACCATGAAACGTATTGTTTTTGGTTCATTTACAACTTTTAATTCTAGACATTTTTCACTGAGATATTATGTACTGAGGGTTGTAGACATCTCTTTATGTATTTGGTGACACTGTGATTGAAATGCGCAACTATGACGTTGTGTATGTGGTGTTGTGTATATTATGATTGAAATTGATGATGTCAACATATTGCTTGTGTTCTGAATGTGTTGTGAAATGTGTACATATACTATGAAATTTTTAAATGTGGTTAGTATAAGCAGAATCAATGCATATTGCAAACAGTAAAATCCATAAATATGTTACTGATGAGACAATCATGCAAACGATGCTTTATAATCAATTTTTATTGATGAACTACTAACATCGGCAATGAACATATATGCATGTCCATTTGCGTTGAGTGGCCTCAATGGACAAAGACACAACCTTGTTGCTGATAATCCCTTCACATCGGTGATAGGATTCCAGAGGGTGAGCCTTTCTCCATCGACAAAGAGGGTTTACACCAGTGTTGGTTGCTCTGCACTAGTGGACTAATGCTTGAGAATTATTATTTTTGTATTTTTATTTATTTTATTTATTGAGCCTAACTATACAATGCTAACACATCTATAACACTCGAAGATGACACAAAAAGAACCCCAGGGAACCTTATTTTATCCTAATTAAAGAATTTAAATTTCTATGCAAATTCTTATATGGTTGTGGTGGACACTAGGTGATTGAAGTTGTCAACCATCAAGTTATGGTATTAGGGTAAGTTTTTCTTTGGTAAAAACTATCTATCAGAGTCCGGTGGGAAACAATTTGTTGGACCTCTCCCACGATGTCCATCTCGTTACGATCGAACGTACCGGATGCCCACCTCGTATTTTTTTTCTGTTAACCAAGCACCGACCAAAATCCCAAAATTTCCCGTCATAATGCCTCCTGACGTTTCTCCCTGCCTCCACAATCGATCCCCAATTATGCCGCATCGTCGTCGTTCGCCTCCTAGCTGCTCTGCTCCGTGATCTACTGCATCGCCATATCTCCCACCATGCCGCTTCCTCCCCTCCAGGTCGTCACCTCTGCTTGGTTCATCTCTGCATTGGCGCGGCACGCATGACGCTTCGCCACGGGGTTGTTGCCTTGTTGGCAAACTGAGGCGGCCGGTGCCCGTGGTGTGAGAGGCAGCTTAAACCGTCTATGAAACAATCCGGCGGCCGAATCTGTGGGTCGTAGGCAGCTTCACAGCTCACTTTAAGGACTTCACGATCCGGGAGAAGGTACTAGCAACTGACGTAGGTTCCAATCTGTGCCTATTTTCTCAATTTATGAAATATAAATCCTTGCAGTCCTTCACTAGACGAATTTGTGGATTCAAATTATAGACCATTCATATACCGATATTCATATATTTTGGATCTGCTAGGTTGTAGATCTTTATGGGGTAATATCAGTAATGTTCATGATGCTAATAGCTAATTTTTTGTGGTTCATGTACTGCTTACTGTGTGAGATTCATATTCTTCCTTTGTGTTTAGCATGCCTCTCATGAAGTATACACTGCCGATGATGAAGTCGGGTTCATATACGGATAAATTGGCAGCAACCAGTGTTATGTTATACTTTCCAAATTTGTCTGCATCTACATATATTTTAATATGTTGCATACAAACAATTTTTTTACTTCTATGTTTCTATGCTTCCAAAGGGTTTTTCATAAATTTCCTAACTACTGGATGTTTGCTTCCACATAGTTTTCCTAACTACAATCTCACACATTATCATGCTTCTGATCTCTTTTGTAGCACACATGTTCAAAATGACCAAGGATGCCAAACCAGATTGTATGCTGAAGAGTCATTTACGACGGTTCAACCGAGTTAGGTAGTACATGGGCTTAAGGAACCTAGGAGGAAACTCGTTATTGATCTGATGGTGGGGTGTTCTTCTTACCGCGTGTCACGCCCCGAAAACGGGCCTAGTCGTGACAACTGCCACATGTTTATAGTCTTGCGATTATAAACATGTAAGGCTTAAAGAAATCAAATTAATTTTGTACAAGTCTAAAACAAAAGGACATTTTATTTATCAACCTTTTTCCATTACACAAGTCATGTTACACACAAACTTCTTTTTATACATAACCCATCCCTTATCACTACTCCTACACGATTGCCAACAAGTCCAGCCATTCCTACTTCTGCAAAAGAATTTAAAATGGCAAGGGTGAGTATGAAGGCATACTCAGCAAGCATACATACAAGAAAACATTAGATGACAACGGATCAAAATAGAAGGATTAGCAGGATGATAAAGATAAAATAGTTATAGAATAGAAGGACTTTAAATGGAAGGAAAAAATATCTGGCATCACACATGACAGCAAGCTTCCCAACCCGGGAGTCACAGGGGTGAATATTCACGCTTTTACACTCTGCAGAGGGGTACTCCGATGCCGACAGTCTCAACCAGAACCAACAGGCGCTAGTCGAGCAATGTTCTTTTACCCGCTAAAACCCGAACACTTTGACATACTAGTATCGGCCGCTCCTACGGATCCATCACCGACACGTTCCGGAAAAAGGCTGTCCTTAGCGGAGAACCCAGACAGTCCCATACCTGTACTGCGACCGGTACAATACGTTTGCCGTCGTGATACCAGAGTTTTATCAAACAAGAGTTCTCATATGAAAACTAATAGACAAAAAGAAAGATGTCACAAGGTTTTTCTAAACATTTTCCAAAACATGGCCTCTAGCCATTTCACCATATTAAGCTAGACTTAAATCCTAACTTTCTGAGAGTAGCACAAAAGATTTCTTTACTAGATGGAGTAAAGAATCAAAGAAATATGGTGCATGAAGCTGAATACCAACTAGTAGAGTACAAGAGCCCAATGGCAAAAATCATGGTGCTAGAGGCATGCATGCATCCTCATCCTCATCGATCAGGGCTTTACCAATAATATTAAGATAAGGATAAGATATACATGACTAAGCAGCAGCAGTACTGAATAGATGTAGAGCAAAGAAATTAGGTAGGCTTTATGGAGCGTGATAGGACGCATGCTTGCCTTCTTTTTCTCTCTCTACTGCGGTACAACACCAGCTACTCTCTCCAGCGGACTACACTCTGATTCTACTAGCGATCTGACTGTTTTGATATGGTGATATATGATTATCAAGACACACTCGCACACACCCCTTTATATAGGCTAGGAAGAGAAATATCTCAGCTCACCGCTTAAGAACTACCGCTTTGCCGACTTCTCCAAGTCTAGACACGTAGACATGATCAAGCTTACTCAGCAACTCAGCAACGCCACGTTGTTGGTTGCATGCAGAAATGTCTGCTACCGTGTGACACCGGCAAAGTAAATCATGCGGCTAGTCAAACAGAATGCATGCATATGCTCACCATCGATGTATGCATGAGAGAGTACACGTGAGTACCAAAATATCTAGTAGTACTATCTAGTCCACTATTTTCCATTCATCTAAAATAAAATCTCCTAATTAATGGCAAGCATGGACACTTGAAAGTAGACTAGATAAAATATTTCGTCTAAACACTATTTAATTATTCTCAAAGTAACACGGGTGTTACATCCTCCCCTCCTTATAGAAATTTCGTCCTCGAAATTTAGTCACCTATTTCCTCCTCGTTTTCGGTCATCGCACCTTCTTCGACATATTCCTCCTCTTCTTCGGTTTGTTCCTCATGGTACACTTGTTCTACCGTAAGAGCTTTGTTAGCGACATCACGAAACGATTTCATCTCGAACACTTCTACTCGCCCTTAATTGGTTGCCGAAGCCCTTGCACAAACCGCCTAGCCTTCGCCTCATCATCTTGGGCATATATGGGACATAGCGAGCAAGTCTAGAAAATTCTATTTCATACTCGGCTATGGACTTCTCCGCTTGTTTGAGTTGCAAGAATTCGAGCTCCAATTTCCTCTGAAAACTTTCGGGGAAATATTTCTTGTAAAACTTCTGCTTGAATATCGACCAAGTGACCAAGAAATCTTCTGCATATTTCTTCTTGTGCACATTCCACCAGTCAAAAGCCCCGCCTTGCAGCTTAAAGGTAGCTAGGGTCACTTTTTCTTTCTCTGGACAATGCATTGCTTCAAAAACTTTCTCGATCTCAGTTAGCCAGTCCTCTGCTTCCATTGGGTTTGCACTGCCAAGAAAGGCAGGGGGTTTCAATCGTAGAAACTGACGCAAGCTGTCCGGTGTCCCATCTTTACGAGAATTCTCTCCTCTGGGTGATTGTTTCACCATGTGCTCCAAAATCGTAGTCTGTCGCATCTGAAGCTGGTCTTGGCGTCGTAGCATTTCCAAAAGAATATCACTTGGAGTTAGTTGACCTTCGGTGGCTCCTTGGGATCCTCCTCCATTACCTCCGGTATGACTTGAAGAAAAATCTCCATAGCCATGGTGAGCCATCTATGTTATTATGCAAGACAAAGGTGAATCTAGATAAACAAATCGCTGCAATTTCATAGCATGCAAATTTACTTTACTCAAAAGGTTGACACGATGGAGAAAAAATGCAGGTCTTATCAGATGTGCTAATGTTAACAACGTGCGGCAGAACAAAGTGCAAACAACTGCATATATATTGTTACTACGAAAGGCTGCCATCACCACATGAATTTAGCATATTAGCACATGATGGCACTAGATACTAAGATATTGCAACCAAAGTCATGCAACATGAAAAAAAAATCAACATATAACGAATACAAGGCGTTTGATTCTAACTTACGTGCTAAACTACCCCGTTTGTCCCACGTTAGTTGAAAAGCTTGTTTATTTATTTAACCTAAGCTCTGATACCACTTAATTGTCACGCCCCGAAAACGGGCCTAGTCGTGACAACTGCCACATGTTTATAGTCTTGCGATTATAAACATGTAAGGCTTAAAGAAATCAAATTAATTTTGTACAAGTCTAAAACAAAAGGACATTTTATTTATCAACCTTTTTCCATTACACAAGTCATGTTACACACAAACTTCTTTTTATACATAACCCATCCCTTATCACTACTCCTACACGATTGCCAACAAGTCCAGCCATTCCTACTTCTGCAAAAGAATTTAAAATGGCATGGGTGAGTATGAAGGCATACTCAGCAAGCATACATACAAGAAAACATTAGATGGCAACGGATCAAAATAAAAGGATTAGCAGGATGATAAAGATAAAATAGTTATAGAATAGAAGGACTTTAAATGGAAGGAAAAAATATCTGGCATCACACATGACATCAAGCTTCCCAACCCGGGAGTCACAGGGGTGAATATTCACGCTTTTACACTCTGCAGAGGGGTACTCCGATGCCGACAGTCTCAACCAGAACCAACAGGCGCTAGTCGAGCAATGTTCTTTTACCCGCTAAAACCCGGACACTTTGACATACTAGTATCGGCCGCTCCTACGGATCCATCACCGACACGTTCCGGAAAAAGGCCGTCCTTAGCGGAGAACCCAGACAGTCCCATACCTGTACTGCGACCGGTACAATACGTTTTTGCCGTCGTGATACCAGAGTTTTATCAAACAAGAGTTCTCATATAAAAACTAATAGACAAAAAGAAAGATGTCACAAGGTTTTTCTAAACATTTTCCAAAACATGGCCTCTAGCCATTTCACCATATTAAGCTAGACTTAAAGCCTAACTTTTTGAGAGTAGCACAAAAGATTTCTTTACTAGATGGAGTAAAGAATCAAAGAAATATGGTGCATGAAGCTGAATACCAACTAGTAGAGTACAAGAGCCCAATGGCAGAAATCATGGTGCTAGAGGCATGCATGCATCCTCATCCTCATCCTCATCGATCAGGGCTTTACCAATAATATTAAGATAAGGATAAGATATACATGACTAAGCAGCAGCAGTACTGAATAGATGTAGAGCAAAGAAATTAGGTAGGCTTTATGGAGCGTGATAGGACGCATGCTTGCCTTCTTTTTCTCTCTCTACTGCGGTACAACACCAGCTACTCTCTCCAGCGGACTACACTCCGATTCTACTAGCGATCTGACTGTTTTGATATGGTGATATATGATTATCAAGACACACTCGCACACACCCCTTTATATAGGCTAGGAAGAGAAATATCTCAGCTCACCGCTTAAGAACTACCGCTTTGCCGACTTCTCCAAGTCTAGACACGTAGACATGACCAAGCTTACTCAGCAACTCAGCAACGCCACGTTGTTGGTTGCAATATCTGCTGCCGTGTGACACCGGCAAAGTAAATCATGCGGCTAGTCAAACAGAATGCATGCATATGCTCACCATCGATGTATGCATGAGAGAGTACACGTGAGTACCAAAATATCTAGTAGTACTATCTAGTCCACTATTTTCCATTCATCTAAAATAAAATCTCCTAATTAATGGCAAGCATGGACACTTGAAAGTAGACTAGATAAAATATTTCGTCTAAACACTATTTAATTATTCTCAAAGTAACACGGGTGTTACATCCTCCCCTCCTTATAGAAATTTCGTCCTCGAAATTTAGTCACCTATTTCCTCCTCGTTTTCGGTCATCGCACCTTCTTCGACATATTCCTCCTCTTCTTCGGTTTGTTCCTCATGGTACACTTGTTCTACCGTAAGAGCTTTGTTAGCGACATCACGAAACGATTTCATCTCGAACACTTCTACTCGCCCTTAATTGGTTGCCGAAGCCCTTGCACAAACCGCCTAGCCTTCGCCTCATCATCTTGGGCATATATGGGACATAGCGAGCAAGTCTAGAAAATTCTATTTCATACTCGGCTATGGACTTCTCCGCTTGTTTGAGTTGCAAGAATTCGAGCTCCAATTTCCTCTGAAAACTTTCGGGGAAATATTTCTTGTAAAACTTCTGCTTGAATATCGACCAAGTGACCAAGAAATCTTCTGCATATTTCTTCTTGTGCACATTCCACCAGTCAAAAGCCCCGCCTTGCAGCTTAAAGGTAGCTAGGGTCACTTTTTCTTTCTCTGGACAATGCATTGCTTCAAAAACTTTCTCGATCTCAGTTAGCCAGTCCTCTGCTTCCATTGGGTTTGCACTGCCAAGAAAGGCAGGGGGTTTCAATCGTAGAAACTGACGCAAGCTGTCCGGTGTCCCATCTTTACGAGAATTCTCTCCTCTGGGTGATTGTTTCACCATGTGCTCCAAAATCGTAGTCTGTCGCATCTGAAGCTGGTCTTGGCGTCGTAGCATTTCCAAAAGAATATCACTTGGAGTTAGTTGACCTTCGGTGGCTCCTTGGGATCCTCCTCCATTACCTCCGGTATGACTTGAAGAAAAATCTCCATAGCCATGGTGAGCCATCTATGTTATTATGCAAGACAAAGGTGAATCTAGATAAACAAATCGCTGCAATTTCATAGCATGCAAATTTACTTTACTCAAAAGGTTGACACGATGGAGAAAAAATGCAGGTCTTATCAGATGTGCTAATGTTAACAACGTGCGGCAGAACAAAGTGCAAACAACTGCATATATATTGTTACTACGAAAGGCTGCCATCACCACATGAATTTAGCATATTAGCACATGATGGCACTAGATACTAAGATATTGCAACCAAAGTCATGCAACATGAAAAAAAAATCAACATATAACGAATACAAGGCGTTTGATTCTAACTTACGTGCTAAACTACCCCGTTTGTCCCACGTTAGTTGAAAAGCTTGTTTATTTATTTAACCTAAGCTCTGATACCACTTAATTGTCACGCCCCGAAAACGGGCCTAGTCGTGACAACTGCCACATGTTTATAGTCTTGCGATTATAAACATGTAAGGCTTAAAGAAATCAAATTAATTTTGTACAAGTCTAAAACAAAAGGACATTTTATTTATCAACCTTTTTCCATTACACAAGTCATGTTACACACAAACTTCTTTTTATACATAACCCATCCCTTATCACTACTCCTACACGATTGCCAACAAGTCCAGCCATTCCTACTTCTGCAAAAGAATTTAAAATGGCATGGGTGAGTATGAAGGCATACTCAGCAAGCATACATACAAGAAAACATTAGATGGCAACGGATCAAAATAAAAGGATTAGCAGGATGATAAAGATAAAATAGTTATAGAATAGAAGGACTTTAAATGGAAGGAAAAAATATCTGGCATCACACATGACATCAAGCTTCCCAACCCGGGAGTCACAGGGGTGAATATTCACGCTTTTACACTCTGCAGAGGGGTACTCCGATGCCGACAGTCTCAACCAGAACCAACAGGCGCTAGTCGAGCAATGTTCTTTTACCCGCTAAAACCCGGACACTTTGACATACTAGTATCGGCCGCTCCTACGGATCCATCACCGACACGTTCCGGAAAAAGGCCGTCCTTAGCGGAGAACCCAGACAGTCCCATACCTGTACTGCGACCGGTACAATACGTTTTTGCCGTCGTGATACCAGAGTTTTATCAAACAAGAGTTCTCATATAAAAACTAATAGACAAAAAGAAAGATGTCACAAGGTTTTTCTAAACATTTTCCAAAACATGGCCTCTAGCCATTTCACCATATTAAGCTAGACTTAAAGCCTAACTTTTTGAGAGTAGCACAAAAGATTTCTTTACTAGATGGAGTAAAGAATCAAAGAAATATGGTGCATGAAGCTGAATACCAACTAGTAGAGTACAAGAGCCCAATGGCAGAAATCATGGTGCTAGAGGCATGCATGCATCCTCATCCTCATCCTCATCGATCAGGGCTTTACCAATAATATTAAGATAAGGATAAGATATACATGACTAAGCAGCAGCAGTACTGAATAGATGTAGAGCAAAGAAATTAGGTAGGCTTTATGGAGCGTGATAGGACGCATGCTTGCCTTCTTTTTCTCTCTCTACTGCGGTACAACACCAGCTACTCTCTCCAGCGGACTACACTCCGATTCTACTAGCGATCTGACTGTTTTGATATGGTGATATATGATTATCAAGACACACTCGCACACACCCCTTTATATAGGCTAGGAAGAGAAATATCTCAGCTCACCGCTTAAGAACTACCGCTTTGCCGACTTCTCCAAGTCTAGACACGTAGACATGACCAAGCTTACTCAGCAACTCAGCAACGCCACGTTGTTGGTTGCAATATCTGCTGCCGTGTGACACCGGCAAAGTAAATCATGCGGCTAGTCAAACAGAATGCATGCATATGCTCACCATCGATGTATGCATGAGAGAGTACACGTGAGTACCAAAATATCTAGTAGTACTATCTAGTCCACTATTTTCCATTCATCTAAAATAAAATCTCCTAATTAATGGCAAGCATGAACACTTGAAAGTAGACTAGATAAAATATTTCGTCTAAACACTATTTAATTATTCTCAAAGTAACACGGGTGTTACACCGCGGCTCTTCATCGATAGCCACATAGCCCCATCGATGACCGCCTCCACTGCCTCACGTTGCCCTATAATCCCATCAGCGAGTGTTGCGGAGTTGGCATGGCAGATGTCTCTCCTATAGCACCTTCACCAAGGCTCCAATGGTTATGACATCGGGCTTGTCCACGCGGGGGCACGATAGTTGTCGTCTCATCTTGAGGAAATTCTCCCTATGTAGCGACTTAATGGCTAGGTTGTCCAGGCAGTGCAGAAGCACACGGGAAACAAGAAGGGAGCGAGCAGAAGGAAAAATCGAAGCATAAACGTGATTAGCAATGGATGCATGCATGGTGGGAGCATATTATCTATTAGATAGGAACAATTTTTCATTTCTTTGGAAGCTATTCCCTATTTCATTAGAAGCATTTGATTATTCTTATCCTTGATGCAAATAATTAGTTATGTTGCTGGAAGTATTTCTATATGATAAAAAAAATGTATTGTTGGAAGCATGTTTCTAATCTAATCGATCATTTTGGAGCTTTCTCTAATCTAATTTGATCATTTTATTGAAGCATTTCTCTGACTGAAAAAACAAATCTCTATTTCGTGTGAAACATTTATCTAATCTAATTTGATCATTTTGTTGAAGCATTTCTCTTATTGAAAGAAACAAATCTCTATTTCGTGTGAAGCATTTATCTAGTTGGTAAAGACAATATTATCGATGCAATCCAAACAAACTATTCCATTAAGTCAATTTTATTCACGGCGGAAGCAAATTCTTTGACTGAAGGGAACTTAATTTATCCTATGAAAAATTACATAGAAGTAAATTTTTTCTATATCGAAGCAACTTCAGTTACATCCGAAGCAAATTTGTATAGCATGGGAAACAAAATGAATATTTTTTATAAACATTTTTTGTGGATATTAGGCATGATCCATGCAAGTAGTTAATACAAAGCAAATCAAGGAAACGAGAGGAAGCTAGTGCATGTTCTCATGCGTGAATCGGACGCTGCAGAGGATTTCCATCGTACGGCACCTGACCAGTCCGATGAAACGCTATTGATCGGCGTCCGATTCCTAGTGATGTCCTTTTTCTTTTGGCACATTAGTTAGACAAACATATATAGGTAGGCCGCGGCACGTATCTTAGTGTTAGATGTGAGTGGCCTAGTTAAGTGGTAGTGGATCCACAGATACACAAAGCTAGAGGGTTTCATAGGATATAATACCAATGTGAAGAGAAAGCTGGATTATTGATCCTGGATCCTAATTTATAAGCGATAGGGATGGAGATACACTTAGAATTGTTAGACTACAGCTAAGTATTCCATGGTGATCTTATTTTTGTTATCCGCGATAAGAAATAGACACAAAACTAGGTACAAGTTTGTTATAAAAAAATATAATAGACAAAACTAGTTGGAAAAGCTAGATTATCATAATTCATATCAATGCCAAATGCTAAACTACACTTCAAATTTTAATTTTAAAATAAATAATCCTTAATATATAGCATGGGAAATCGGTGGATTTAATCCAAACCAGTAACCCCACTTGTAGTGAAAGATATTGTAAAAATGTTGTATATGCACTACTAATATATGGAATATTTGATTAATCATACATTGATGTAACTCGGTGTTTTATTCCATATATTATCATATATTTTTAGTTCCAAGTATTATCGTTTATGACATGGAAGATAATAGCTAAGCAAATTTTAGCTCAATTTTTCTTCCTACTCTGAAGATTAAGAACCCACTCTCCTAATTTTGCAAAATAATTTGGAGGAGCAAGGATATCAAAACCACATGAACACACCAAGGTATATCTAGCAACCAGGCCATTTATAGAAAAAGTGATATATGCTCTCATCGAATAGGACATGACATACATTGTGTAGCCCCTTCCCATACCTTCTTATTTAGTTTATCCATAGTCATAATTCTTCCATACGTGACCCGCTAGAGAAAACAATAATATTCCCTAGAAATTTGAGGGAATGAAATTATTTAAAGTTCCTAGCTGGTGGCTTGGTTTGTAAGGCATTATACAAGGTTTTGACAAAAAACCTTCTTGCCTGAGTTTCAATCTCACCTTGTCATATCTTTTCTTCAACTCTAACCCATTAATAATTTCCAAAAGTTCATTTCAATGAATAGCCAGATCAACCCCACAAACATCTCCCAAACTAAAGACAGACTCTCCTAGATAAAAAAAACTTGTCCACCATTGCATTTTTTTCTAAAGGGCAGGCTGTCTAATATAGGAAATCATCAGATAGATCTATTCACATGCCATATACCCTTCCAGAATGTGATTTTATTTCTGAAAATTAGAATTCGATCACGAAAGGCATATAAAATGTGTTTAATGGGAAATTTCCAAATTGTATGTGGCCTATGACGAATTTTCTTTTTGAAGATATTTTTTCTTCAAAACATATTGCAAACCCCATCTTCAATCCCACTGGCACTACAAGAAAGATTCCAAGCGACGACGGTCGGCTGCCGTCAGCACAACACCATATTGCCGTCGGCACAGGCTGTGCCAACTGTGGCCGTCGGTGTAGCCCCCTCGGCTTAGCTAGTGGTCGGCGTAGCCCCTCGGCCGTCGGCGTAGACGATCCCTCTCGGCACAGCGCTTGCAGCGGGCCCCACAATGTTAGGCGACGGCCGTCTGATATAACAGGCTAGCCTGGAGCTACACCGACGGCTAGTCCGTCGGCACAGGCCTGGAGCTACGCCGACGGCCAGGGCATCGGCACTGTCTAAATAATTTTTTTTAAATAATAATATTTTTTTAATCTTTGAATTGTTTGACTTATTAATCTCTCACTTTGAACATTTTTCAACACTATTTACACTTAATTATTGATTAAATTGCAGTCTTAGTCAAACTTCCCGGTCAGTTACCCATCCTCACTACTTCATCCCCAACACGCTTAACTTTTTGTTCCTTCAGAATCTCTTTTCACAAAGCAATTTATACATTGTTGTCAATACTATGATATCAATTCTGTTAACTCTAATATTATCATGTCACATGTTTGTATATTTTGAAATTACAAACAATTATTTAAGTAAACAACAATGAATAAGTAAAAATATTAGTATTGAATCCAAATAAAAATATAATAATTTATTTTTTTGTATTTTTATATTTAATATAGAATAATTAATATCTTTAACTCTGTAAATCGGAATTCGACAAATAATATGTATAAATTTATTAAAAATGAGAGGAAACCAAATTTGATATCAATATCAACTTATCACAAACTATGCCATAATTCTTACCATAATTTCATTTGTTCGTTTAAAACGACACGCATAAAGATTCTTAACTCGGGGTTGAGACTCGCTAAACTTGAAGTAGATCTCTGATGAAACAGCATATTTTGAACCTAAAAATGATATTTTTTTTAAATCACGGGCATTCGATCATGTACATGTAATTCATATCTGACCCACTTCCTACCAATTCGGCAGGAATTTGTCTTTTTCACCAGGAATAGACGGAAAGGTTTGAGATCCCCCTGTTAGGAAATTATCCATGTAAGGTGGTCTAATATTTTTGAAAAATGTTGTGGTAGTATTTTTAATTATTCATTTGGTGGTTGCTTCACAAAACCGCTCGTTTTTTCACTCAGAAAATGAAAAATAGCTTTTGGTACGACGAAAAGGAAAACTTCCTCCTGAAACATTGTTCACCATCCCATGATGCACATGTATGCACAATATAAACACATTATCACAAACTATGCCTTCATTCTAGTCATAACATTGGTCAGTTGACCCGAAAGCCAAGAAACCTCGAACGAGAACAGTCATTTTGTGAAGGTTTTGTTAAGACATAATCAATATACCAAGTTTGATAGTTTTGTTCTAACTATGTCACATAATATGACACCACACGAAGGTTTCGCATTGTTTGGATCGTTTTCGAATTTCTTATGTCCGTTTTAAACTATCGTTAAACTTTGTTGAAGGACGGGCATGAAGATTCTTAGCTCGGGGACGAGACTTGCTAAATTTGAAGTGGATCTCTGATGAAACAGCATATTGTGAACCTAAAAATGATTTTTTTAAAAAATCATGAGCATCCGATCATATACCTGTAGTTCATATCTAACTCACTTTCTACCGATTCGGCAGGAATTTGTCTTTTTCACCAGGGATAGATAGAAAGTTTCAAGATCCCCCTGTTAGGAAATTTCATGTAAGGTGGTCTAGTATTTTTGAAAAATATGGTGGTAGCATTTTGAATTAGCCATTTGGTGGTTGCTTTACAAAACCGCCCGTTTTTTGCACTCAGAAAATGGAAAATGGTTTTTTGGTGCGACGAAAAGGAAAACTTCCTCCTAAAACATTCTTCGCCATCCCATGATACACATGTATACACAATATGGACACATTATCACAAACTATGCCTTCATTTTAGCCATACATTAATCATTTGACTCAAAAGCAAAGAAACCTTGATAGGTCATTTTGTGAAGGTTTTTTTGAGACATAATCAATATATCGAGTTTGATATTTTTCCTTCTAAATATGCCATACAATATGACACCATGCGAAGGTTTTGCATTGTTTGGATCGTTTTTGAATTTCTTATGTCCGTTTTAAACTATTGTTAAACTTTGTCGAAGGGCGGGCATGAAGATTTTTAGCTCGGGGATGAGACTCGCTAAACTTGAAATGAATCTCTGATAAAACAGCATATTGTGAACCTAAAAATGATTTTTGTAAAAAATCATGAGCATCCGATCATGTATCTGTTGTTCATATCTGACCCATTTCCTACCGATTCGGCAGGAATTTGTCTTTTGCACCAGGGATAGATGAAAAGATTTGAGATCCCCCTGTTAGGACATTATTCATGTAAGGTGATCTAGTATTTTTTTAATATGGTGATAGCATTTTGAATTATCTATTTGGTGGTTGCTTCACAAAACCGCCCTTTTTTGCACTTGGAAAATAGAAAATGGCTTTTTGATGCGACGAAAAAAAACTTCCTCATGAAACATTGTTCACCATCCCATGATGCACATATATACATAATATGGACATATTATCACAAACTATACCTTCATTCTAGCCATAACACTTGTCATTTGACCCGAAAGTCAGAAAACCTCGAATGAGATAGATCATTTTGTGAAGGTTTTTTTGAGACATAATCAATATACTAAGTTTGATATTTTTCCGTCTAACTATGTGACATAATATGACACCACCCGAAGGTTTCGCATTGTTTGGATTGTTTTTGAATTTTTTATGCCTGCTTTAAACTATATATAATGTTTTATGTTTCACTTACTCTTTATTTACAAATGTGTAATATTTGAGTGTAGAAAGATAGACCTTATTTTTTACCAATTTTGATACTCCCTCCTACCCATATTGCTTAACTTCGACTTGTCTAGATTTGGATGCATCTAGACATGTTTTAGTGCTAGATACATCCGAATCTAGCCAAATCCAAGTCAAGTAATATGGGTCGGAGGGAGTATATTATTTGTATTTTTCTGAATTAGAATGATTTAGTTATGATTTTTCAAAAATTAATGAGGTAAAAGGAAAAATAGTTAGAAAAAAATCCGGAGGCCTGCGCCGATGGCTACCAATCATTTTTTTCCAAAGAGCTACGCCGACGGTCTGGCCACTGTTTCCATCGTTGTGTCTAAAATAGGGCTACACCGAGGGCGGGACGAACGCCGAGGACCACCGTCGGCACATCCCTCTCTGCTACGCCGACGGCCGCGCTACGTCGAGTGCTACCCTCGGCATCTTCGTCTATGCCGACGGCCGGGCTGGGCGGCTGGCCGGGGGAGACCGCTACGCCGATGGTCCCAATATTTGGCCGTCGGTGCCTCAGTTCTCTCCTATAGTGTGGTAGTGAAAGATATTGTAAAAATTGTTGTATATAGTACACTAAATATATGGAATATCTGATTAATCATACAATGATGTAACTCTGACGTTTTATTCCATATATTTTATATCGTATATTTTCAGTTACAGGTATTATCGTTTATAACATGGAAGCTACATACAGTCCATTACATGATGGTGCATGCATCTGGGTTCTCATCGCCGAGAGTCTGCGGTGGATAGTGCGGATAAGGCCGATACATTGCTGCAGTATATGGGTACTGATACTGCTGATACGCATAGTGCGGGTACGCGTAAGGATAGGCCGGGTGGTAGTAGTATTCGTAGAGGCTGTTCACGTCCATCTTCCCAGTCTCCGGCGCCACCGCAACAATTCCGGCCTGCACAGGCAGTCTGAACTGGTGACCCTTCGTCTGGTTCTTCTCCTCTATAACTCCATTGATCGCATCATCATTGGGCATATGCACTTGGGTTTTCCCCTCCTCGACTCCTTCTCCATCCCCTTTATTTTTCTTCTCCGGTTTGGTTTTCTCGTCCTCATTTTTCTCTTCTTCGTCTCCAACCTCTTCTTTGGTCCCTTCTTCTACCCCTTCATCATTTTTCTCATCAAGATTGTCAGATGGTTCTTGATGCTTTACATTATTGGCATCTTGCGGTGTTCCATTGCCCATCGTTGGTTTGGCCATTGCTGCTGCTGCTGCTGGTGGCGTATCCACAGGCTCTGCCCTCATAATGGCAGCTTTCCTTCCCGTGCACTTGTGGATGAATCCTACTAGCGTTGCTGGCTCAACTACCCCTTTCACCATCAGCTGCGAAGATTTCATGTGCGGCACGGCTTCATCAACTCCTGATTAACAATTTGCAACAAACAAATTTAAGCAAGGATGACGTAGATGAGTGCTTCAGCTATATATAAACATCAATACCTTTTATCTTAAGTATCCTCTTCTTCATCTCCTCACAGCAAGCTTCACAGTGCCTTTCTATCTTGAGCACTACAGCCATATTCTGCAACACAATCACATAAATTCGTGTAACACAATTTTGGTTTAAAAGTAACAACGGTAGCAAGGTAAGAGAACAGAACGGTAAGTGAAGTAGTATGAAGGATATTAATATGAACTAGCAACAAGCCAACAAAGTGTACTAGTAGTAAAAAAATAAAAGGAAATTAGTTCATAGTAAATACCATATCCAGCTCCGCCACATCGTTTTTCAAGTCCGCCGTCGCGGCGGCCTCTTTCTTCGTATCCTTACTTTTCATCGCTGGCGGCGGCGGCAATTTCGCCGGCGATGACGGGCTCAGCAGCAGCACCTTCTTCCTGGTCTTCCTCTCGACCATCCCCACCACCATCATCGGGTCCTCCAGCGCCTTCTGGCCCGTCACGACGACCGTGTTGGTCGAGCAATCTACGGTCACCTCCTCAAACCCTTTATTCCAGCCCGAACTTATTAATTAGTCTAGTTGAAAGATTCAGCAGAAGTCATAATACGGTGCTGGATAAGGATGAGTCCACTTCATCTTCATATTACCGTCGGTACGCAGCAGCGACCGTCGCAGCTTCCTGGCGCAGCCCGCGCAGTGCACCGGCACGCTCACCACCACCTCGTTTGCCGGCCCATCGCCGCCGTCCTTCGCCGGCGCCATACCGTCCGCCGCCGTCTTCCTTGTCCTCCCCTGCCACGACGGATTGAGAAAAGTACCATAAGAATTACGAGGAACTCAAGGCAAATCACTGGGACAGGAAGAGAAGATGGGCGTTGCTTCGAGAATTCTATTCTGTACCTTGGCCATACGAACGCTGTTGTGCTTAGGTTCCTCAGGATAGAGCTGGGCTCGGAGCGTACGAGTGTGCGCGCATTCAGTCAGACGTCTTATGGAGGCGGGTCCTGGTGTCGTGGAGAGAGCGCGGGGTGCCACGTTGGGGGCTTGGGGCAGTGCATGTAGCTCTGGGATGCGCGGTGCGGTCGTTTGTGCGGTGCTTCGCTGGAAACCAATTTGCAGGTTTTGCGCCGGATCCATGCAATCTAGGGGATATGCCAGATGCTGATGCGCGAAAAACAATTGACACATTTAATGGGACTTGCCTCTGTACTGTGCGTATTCGGTGCCGCCCCTGGTGTCCAGCCTTATTACTGGACATATATTTTTCTAAAGACACCGTGGAAATTTATGTACAGTATCACTTTCAAAAAAAATTGAAATTCCACGTACCTATTAAAAATCATCTAGAGCACTAGCCCAATAGGTGTTTTGACCACCTAGCGACGACTATACTCACTAGCACGAGATAAAGGCGCGCCGCCGTTCTCGCTCCTCCATCATCGGAGTCGTACAAAGCTTGTCATAATATATTAAGGTCGCATGGTCATAAATCTTAGGTTTTCTTCTTGCAGAAAGTCCGCGTTGTCAAAACAATGCCTCCAATAAGGCCATTGTCAGGCACAATCAATTAAGACCAGACCTTTGATTTTCACGCTGAAAGATAAGACTCTGTACTCCTCCCGTGTTGTCGCTCCCGCTTGCCGATGCCGCCGTTACAAGTTAAGAAACACCAAGCAAAGTCCTTAACGCCTTGAAGACTCAGTTTGCCATTCCTAGACCTCAGACCTTAGCCAACATGACATTCCATGTCAGTGTCTTCACCATGAAAATCAAAACACCGGCAGATCCCATGTTCACAATCGACAATGGCTTCGCATCAAATCCTCCTAAAGCCACATGGCCAGAAATAGTGGTGCACATGAATGAATCCCATATGATCCAGCAGCCTAATGGAGACCTCTGGCAGAGCCTTCCGAAACTCGCCACCGATCAGATCATTGAGGCCAGACATCAAGCAGAACATCGTCTTGATGCAAGAAGAACCCTAGGATTGCCTCATTTATTCAAGCCGAGCCAGAAACCCCTACTGCAAAGGAGATGACGAATTGGACCGCTACCGACCTTGCTGGAACCGGGCAATCTGGCCGATGCACAAAGTGTTCACCGTGACCCATCGGCCCATATTGGGCCCGCTGCCACCGCGGCACTCCATGGCAGCAGCACCTCGGATGGCAGCAGCACCTCGGATGGCAGCAGCACCTCGGATGGCACCGCCACCATAGCATCTTCTCCTCCACAACCCACTAACTGTACTCGCTCGCCATGAGCCTCCTCGGCCCTCTGCCGTAGAGGGTCAGAGGAAGGTGGTGCTGGCTAGGGTTTTTTGGGGGCCTCCGGTGCCACCCGAGCACAGGGAACACGGGAGGGAGGGAGGATACCACGGTTTATTGCAAAGCTCACAGTATCATTTTCATAGATGAAGTAGTGTGACGGCAATCGATGAAGAGAGGATCATTCATGTTAAGCAGCCGAGGGGGGTCACCGAATTTTGGGTTGCTTGAAGATATCGGACTGCCAACCATAGCTTCACGTGAACATTCAGTACAAATTATCTTGGTAATAATAAATATCTTGACATCAAGAACTTTTCAGAAGTTCTAGGGATCACTTCGAAAGCGCCTAAGAATTTGGGTTCATGTGATATAGTAGTAGCTTGCAGTATAACACGTTTATCCTTCTGAACATATATTCAAAAGAGGACACATCTAATGCAAACAGCACTACCTACCATTCAGGATAGTGATTGACAAATCATTCAAGGAGAAGGTTCCTTCAGGGGCATCAGCTTCAACGGGAAGCAGCATGGAGAGAAAACCAGGTTGTTTTGGGTCAGGTAAGGTGGCATTTTCGTTCGTAATCATAGAGATGACTTCAGACATGGAGGGCCGATCAGCGGCAGCCTCCTGAACGCACAACAGGCCGACGTGAATGCATCGTAGCACCATATTCTCAGGGCATGCACCGAGCAATGTTTTGTCAATGAGCTCGTGCCATCTGCCTTCTTTCCACAGCTCCCATGCCTGCAAAGTTCAGTTCTAACCATCAAATTAAAAAAAAAGTTCATCTACAACAGTTATTGAACAATTTAAGCCTGTTGGAATTTGGACCTACATGACCAAGGAGGTTAAGAGAGTTGCCACACCCGTGAGGTCCTGCATTTCTTAGTCCACTGACGATCTCTAGAAGCAATACCCCATAGCTAAAAACATCGGACTTGACAGAGAAAATACCTGCCATAGCATACTCAGGAGCCATATAGCCACTGAAAGAACAATTATCTAGTAAATTCAATGTCCATTTTCAACGGAGAGATTCTTTACTCTATGTCAAATACAGATAGAAGTACTTACTATGTTCCAACGACTCTTTTCGTGTTGGCTAGTCCTCCTTTGGGATCAAATATTCTTGCCATCCCGAAGTCTGAGATCTTAGGGTTCATATCCGAGTCCAACAGAATGTTGCTGGGTTTCAGGTCCCTATGAATAATTCTCAGCCGAGAATGCTTATGGAGATAAATAAGACCTTGTGCAATCCCTTCAATTATGTTAAGACGCATTGCCCAGACCAAAAAGGCCCTTCTCGATTGTTCTTGCGAAAATAAACAACTTGATCGGTTCATGAAGGCATGCAAGGAAAAGAACAGCTACGAAGTAGGGGACATCTGTATTAAAAGTGAACATACCAAATAGGAAGAAATCCAAGCTTTTGTTTGGCATGTACTCATAGATTAGTACCATTTCATCCCCATCAATGCAGCAACCTAAGAGTCCAACTAAATTTCTATGTTGAAGCTTGGCTATCAATAAGATTTCATTCTTAAACTCAGGTAGTCCTTGCCCTGAATTCGCTGCTAGTCTCTTAACAGCAACATCCTGCCCATTTGGTAAGTTTCCCTGGAGCATTCAGCATTATGTCAGATTTTCAACATAGTATGACATTATGTAATACAACTATACAAGTGTAGAAACAGATTCAGCTCCAAAAAAATAAAAAGGAAATAAGTCTGATTTGATGTATATTTGAATTTTCCCATCGAACAACACAACTTGTTTTCCACGCATGAATAATAACTGGAGGATGTTGTAACGACGAACAATTTACAGGGCCACTAGACAGATGTGTGCAAAACATATCTACGTTTTTTAGCATATATATATAGCTGTATAACTACGTGGGTACTGTAGTCTATATATTGTGTCATGTGTCCTTTCTCTAGCCCATACTTTCTCTTTCTCCTTTCGATATAGTATACATTTCTTATTTATTAGAAATCAAATCCTATAAACACAAAGTTATACACGCTGACTACACACTTTAGAATAAAACTATTATAATCAGTACCATTCCTGTCTTGAAATGCCATCAAGCATATTAAAAAACACTAGTAAGTCACACATGCTAAGCACGTAGAAACGAATTTCTTAATAAACTAGAAAATGGGGTTGTGAATATATAAGACTCACAATTAGCTGTGTCATTTTTTCAGGGTTTTGTTTTGCAAATTTTCAGGATTAATGCTAGCATGAATACTCAGCCAAGCATAATGCAGCGCTATACACACCAAGCAGATTGTGCTCCAATGCACCTCGGCTGACTGACACATGGGATTGATCCCTTTTATTTTAGCTATGAGCCATGGAGAATCTAGTAATTTCTAGTTCCCCTGCCTGTCAGCCTGCAAAGTGGAGCACACTGCTTCGTTCTAACACAAGCCATTGAATATAATAAAAAACGGCTCAAGTTGCAGCGATTTGCTCATGTTTTCACCATCTGATTCATTCAATTGGCCAAACTTCTCAGACTTTAGCAGGAACACTGTAGATGCAGAGGGTAAATCCAGATTCAAAAACTGGTGTACTATGGTATAGAAAACTAAAGAACACAATTAACCTTGTACACAGGGCCAAACCCCCCTTCTCCAAGCTTGTTTTCAGTACAGAAGTTATCTGTAGCATTTTTTATTTGTGTAAACGGAAGTGTCGTAAAGTGAGAGCATGTGTCTTCAGTCTCCCAAAGTTTCATTACATCTGAAGCCATGGCGAGGGAGTGATCATGCTGTTTTCCTTTCCCTGGTTCATAAAAAGAGACTTCTCATGTTTTTATGTGCTGCATACTAAGACATGCCATGTTCATTAACCATGAATCATATTTTCGAACTCAGAATGCATACCTTTATTTTTCCATATCCTAATCCAAATGAAAGAAGCGAGACAAAAGATTAGGAACGCAACTGGAGGAAGTATATATGCTAACAAGATCATTTTGTGACCTGAAAAGGCACAGAACTTGTCACTTGACTTAATAGCACTCTCAGAGATATTTTTATTTCCTTCAAAGACCAAATCATCACATACTAATCACCCCAGTGGCACGAATACTTTACCATGTGATACGTTTCTTACCTGAGCTACTGTTAGATTCGAACTCGGATGCAGCTAAACGAAGATGAAGAGTTCCTACTCCACTCCCATCAAATTCATCCTGCATATTTGTTAGATTGCCACGCCATAAGCTGCATCCATCAGATGGCGTATGAGCATATGCCGTACAAGAGCAATCATTCACGCAGGCAGATTCACATTGACTTTCTTCCACAATCGAAAGCTTCTGTCTGTTGTCACTGTCAGGAAGTCGCATACGAGGCATATCAGTAAACCTATCACCATTGCACTGCAGTGTGTTGTTTCTAGTGCACCCTTTCCTATAATTTGATGTGTCTCGTTGTGCAAAGCCTTTTGGACATTGACAAAGGGATGGTGATACTGATTCTCGTGCTGATACTGATAGCATATTGTTATTGCATACACCATAAACTCCACATAGTTTAGACACATCACAACTTGCTGGCTGTCTCCACAATAATGTCCACAATTTGGCGTTTGGATCAAACTGCGTTATGTTCAATGCCCCAGTTTGATCCAAACCAATCTTAGTCATTCTATCAATAGGGTTGGGAGTGTACGTGCATGTAAGGTCGTCACATTGAAATGAAACAGGGATGGGGTCAATAGATGTCAGATCTGGAATGAGAGAATATGTGTCACCATTCCAGCTTGCACTGGTCCAAAAATCGTGCCCACTCCACCTAATAATGAATCGTGATGCATTAACTACTCCAAAAGTGTAATCTCCCATTGCTGGGTCATCATAGCTCTTCCACGATGTCAGCAAATTTCCAACTGCAATATTCATTTCAGGGAGCCATGTATCAGTAGGAGAGGCAAAGCTCTCCCATACGATATTTGAATGATTGGTCCTCAGAACAAAGTTGCCAGAATTGAGAATTGTAGCCTCCATGTCTCCCACTCCGACCCCAGAAGCAACTGTGAACGAGCTCCCTTTACCATCTACAAGTATTAGATTACCACTACTATCAAACTTAAGTATGCCCGACTTATCCTGTACGGGGTTATTCCTGTTAGCAACCCATACAACCGTTCCATTTGGAACAGTGTTGTACCATATACCTATATATCGGTTGCTTGAAGCTCCAGGGCTAAAGAATCCGAGCACAAAACTGTTATTACTAGAAACCAGGTTCTGCCCATCAGAAATCGATTCATTCAGAGTGATGCTGTCTCTTCTTGCCGTGGTTGCTGATAAACATCTTATTGTTAACAGAGATGTAATTAGCAGAACAACAACTGTGCACTTCTTCAAGCAGCTTATCTCTACAAACATGGCTTTCTCCAAGCATAAACTGGGCAACTGTAAACCAAAATAGTTAAGAGAGACAGAAAGAGAAACGGAGATCTATACTAAAAGGAGGGCATAAGCATATATCCATACCTCTCTGAGTTCCTCGAAATAATGGATCAAGGGGAGAGCATGTTAAGAAGATACTTGTTGTGATCGCTGCAAGATGGTATGAAAAAATTTCCAGTAGATATCTCCACACATCATGAGCATCCAGGGTCGCCAGCTTTGAAGTTTCCATGGAACGAATTTTCCAATTGCCAATAAAAGGTGGAAGATGGTTGCAGTCAATGCTGGGATGTGACTAGTAGGAATCCACACTACCACACACTGAATGCAAATAATTAGAGGCATCTCTTCCACGGCTCCAACTGAGTTTTGACCGGAGACTGACTGGTTGACTTGGACAATAGTATGAAATCTAAAGCCTACAAAGCTCCAAAAGATTTTCACAATAAGAATGAACCACGCTTGTGCAACAAAGATGAAAATCTTCACTGGTTTTACATGATTACGCAAATGTGCATGAGCACGATGCATCTGATCGTATGATGCATGAATGCTAAAATGATGTGGCCTACAGGTTTCCAGCGTTTCCAAGGGAACATAAGCTGTGCACAATGCATATGATGGTATGCTGCATGACCAAGGAATGGTTGGTAAAAGAGTAAATGGCACCAGAAGTCATACAACTTGTCTCGCATGTGCATTTAAGTCACACAACTTGTAAACTGAACTAACAAGTCACATAACTTGCAAACCCGTGCACCCATGGTCATAAAACCGGTCAACTGAGTGGTATTTGACCAAAACCGCTAACTGGAGCTTGTTTTTCAAAAAAAAAATTAAAAAATAGTTTATAAGACTCCAAAAAATATGAAAACAATTACGCATAAATATTTATACATTCCTAAGGTACGCAAAAAAAATTCAGACAAAAATACGTTTTATTTTGTGAATGAAATATAAAAAAGACAAACCTCTAACAGAAATACGTGGTTTTTTATACGATATATAGCTGGGAATTTCTTTTTTCTTCTATAGCCCAAAATAAAACGATTTTTTCACCAAAACTTGCCATAGTCATTCAGCCCACACATATGTATTCACGAAATAAATTTTGAATTTTTTTAATGAAAAGGTACAGATTTTGATGTTCAAATACCAAGCTAGGAGCCACAAATTCTCTCTCATGCTCACGAATGCATACATAGTATTTGATAATAAAATATGGTTACTGTAAAGTTTTAGTCTAAATATGATCGGTTTTGGTCAAAACCACTCAGTTGACCGGTTTTATGACCACGGGTGCACGGGTTTGCAAGTTATGTGACTTGTTAGTTCAGTTTGTAAGTTCTGTGACTTAAGTGCACATGCGGAACAAGTTGTGTGACTCCCAGTGCAATTTACTCGTTGGTAAAATAACATGCTAAAATGTCGTCGACATGCTAAAGTGTTGTTGTGGCCTACAGGATTCCAGCGTTTCCAAGGGGAACAGAAGAGGGGGAGGCCTCGCACCTTTCTCTTCCACCGACTCCATTTTTTGCAGAATCCGTTCCTGCATTCCCTTCCATCGTCGAGATACAGCAAGCAAGACTAAGGCAAGCTAAACGTAATGGGGGAAAAAGGTGAAAGCACGACTAGAATTGCAAAAATTAAATGGCGCACCAGTTCGAACTGTACACAAGACGAAGCTCCGGAGTTAGGTGAGGGAACTGGGCACCCCACCTGCTAGGGTCTACCAAGCGGGAATCGCCTCGTCGCCGCCGCCGCGGGCAACCACTCGCGGCGGAGTCGGTGCCGACGAGGAAGCCGAGGCCGTTTGCAGGATTTGGTTCGTCGGAAACCCATCTAGGCCGCCGTCCGGATGGAAGCATGGGCTGGTTCGACTTTTTCTTTTTCTGTGTTTTGAGTATATGGGCTGTCGTTCGACCTAGTCGGCTCACCCACTCGATATCTAGACTTCACAGATGGGTCGAGTAAAATGCATGAAAGCGTTAGGCCATAAATAAGTGGGCCGTCGACGACAATTCGGTAAAAGAACAGGCCATATAAAGTATTTCTCGGAATAAAAGGTGTCGTGTGAAACTCTAAAAAAAAGTGTCGTGTATGATCAGTAGGGGTTGCAAATTCGGAGTCGTCGTGTGGACATTTTCAAATTCGAGTATTTTTCAAAATCTGGACAT
Organism: Avena sativa; assembly: GCA_916181665.1. Lineage (NCBI taxonomy): Eukaryota > Viridiplantae > Streptophyta > Magnoliopsida > Poales > Poaceae > Avena > Avena sativa. Next base: position 379,120,606 of record OV702282.1, read on the forward strand.
TTTTAAAATCTAGAGTCGTCGTGTGGAGCTCCATTTTCTCTTTCTTCGAGGGGACTTGGCTCTTCGAGTGAAAACCCTAGCTTCGGATTTTTTTGGAGTGGGCGACACTGAAGTCTACGTCATGACCTCCTTAGAGGCGTCGCTTTGAAGAGCATTTTTACGAATCCTGGATGATACTTTTTTTTTGTAGTCAGGGGTGGTGGATGCTTAGCATGACTTGGGTGGCGACCCTAAGCGACAAGGGTTGTAGGTTCATTGGCTCGGTCGACGCATCCCATCAATAACATTTGCATAGTGCAGTGTGGCGGTGGCCCCAGATGTGGTGCAACGGCCATGGTTATCAGCTCATGGGTAAGCAATGGTATGTCGGGGCGGCGGCATCGAAAGGTGGTGTCTGGTGGGCTGCGCATGACGTGTCTGGGTAGAGTAGTGTCGGAGCGGCGGCCTCTAGAGTTCGATGATTCTTCTTCACCTTTTGCGGAAGTGTCCCTGGTCTGCTCCTCTCATAGCTGTCACAACTTCTTCTCTTCGACAACGGTGCGGAGGTTGCCGGTGTTGTGACTTGTGAGCATTGACCTCATGTCGTGTGGGCGACGAGGCTGCCGTGTGGGCTCAGGTTCTACAGCTTTGTTAGTGTCCCGTGTTCGCTTCTCTCGTAGCAGTCTTGATGTTTTCTCTCTATCTTTGATGGCATGCCGTCATTTTTGGGCGGAGTAGTGTTGGGTCTTGGCCCTGGTTGTGCAGTGTAGTGTCCGTGTGGGCTTGGCCACCGTCGTCTTGCTTTTAGCCCGGTTTCTCGTTAATTAAGCGAGCAACTCTCTTCTTAATAATTAACTGAAAGGCGAAGGCTCTTTCTCGTTTAAAAAAATGGATTGTTCACTAAAAGAAAACGAACAACGAGTCCCTGATAAAGTAAAACCTGCATGAAGACCTTCGAATTCTTTGCCTCCAGGGAGGAAATTTTCTGAAGATTATTTAACATGACAAAGTCAAAATGCCGTCGCGTTCTTTCATACTCCCTCCGTTTGGAAATATAAGATGTTTTAGGTTTGTGAATGAGATGTATCTAGACACCTTTTAGTGTCTAGATTCATCTGAACCTATACACTAAAAGGTGTCTAGATACATCTCTTTTACAAAACTAAAACATCTTATATTTCTAAACGGAGGAAGTACTGTATAATACTCCAAAGAACAGAAGGCGATACTGTCGGACAGCCAAGAACAATCGGAAATAAATACGTCACCTTCCTCGAGGTCACTTGTGTCTATTGTTATTACCAGACACGTTGACCTAAACGCACCACCGTTCATCCACGAACTTCCGATCACCAGACCTAGTATCAGTTTTATTAATGACTCCCAGAGAAAACGTACTGCGAAAGGAGGCAGATGACACCTGCAAGCAACCGGCGCTGGAGAAGCATCCTCCCTACCTACACATCTTTGCTGGCTACTTCGCAGAAACCTAGCAAAAACCGCCAGGCGCAGCAACCGCCTAGAGATAGCTAGCTAGCTACGACGCCTGTAATTTCCTGTACTTTGGCTGGCATTCATGGAGAGACTGCTTCCCAGAACCTCATGAACTCCTTCCTTCCTTCGTCTCCCCACGCCATCCCCTCCTTATTTAAGCACCCATCATTCTCCTCTCGATCCCATCACCCATTTACCAACGTTGCAAACAGGGCTGGCTACCTGATCCTCCGGCCTTCTTCCTCGTCAATGTGTATCAGATGCGGTATGGGCGCCGACACGGGCTACTCCGTGCAGTTTGAGGATTTCCTGCCATCGATGGCGAGGAAGCTCGGCGTGGAGGGGCTGATCCAGGAGCTCTGCAAGGGGTTCCAGCTGCTCATGGACCCCAGGGCCGGCAAGATCACCTTCCAGAGCCTGAAGAGGAACGCGTCCAAGCTGGGCCTCGGCGAGCTCCGGGATGAAGAGCTCCAGGAGATGTTGAGGGAGGGGGACGTAGACGGTGACGGCGCCCTGGATCAGATGGAGTTCTGCATTCTCATGGTCAGATTAAGCCCTGAGCTGATGCAGGAAGAGTCGTATAGGGTGTTCGAATGTTGATGTAGTTTGATACTTGCATACAGTAGAACATAGTGATTGCCATCAATACATAGATCCATAGTGTAGTGTTTGTGCACTCCTCTCCCCATGAAGTCTTAATAAGAGTCTGGCTGATCATCATACTAATTACGGAAGTACCAACATACAATTTCTTTACATCACACTTACAAAGCACATATCACTTGAAGCAAACGGTTGATTAAAACATGACGTATCAGATGCTTATGTTGCCACCGACAAAAGGGCAGAGACTTATTAAGAACAGTATAAGTACACACCGCAAAAATATGCAGTACAACAATTCTTTTGGTCTACTCCACATGATCAACATATTAAAAGGTATCATCTCGTTCACAAATCGCTGAAATGTTGTGCGACTCATCGAACTCAGATACGCGTGGCATTCTCCTTTCGTCCTATGAAAGATCTACTGGAGTGCCGCAGAGCTCACCGATATCCTTCTCTAGAAGTCGCATGAGATTTACTCCAGTCCGCCTATAAACCCAGCTGTGTGTTGCTGCATCCCAGTCAAACCTAGCAGGCCCACTGCAGACATGATATTGACAGCCCTTTCAGATAAGAATCAACACGTAACAGACCAAGATTGAAGAGCTTATGGGTAATGGACGCGTTGACATATCTAAGCAGAATCTTTTATGAGTGGGATCTCTTGAAGAAAACTTATAGCCGTATTAAAAAGCACAAAGCCATATAGTAGGATAAGTATCAAAATAATGTAATGCAAATATACTCTTCTTAAATTTTAAAAGGTACTGATGCCAATGAACTATCCATGACAGTTATCGGTGTCACATAATAGCAAGCCTAACTTATACATAAGGAAGGTACATCATGATAATATGCTCACATTTGGGTACTTAGTACACACAATCAACTGACAAGCAAATAAGATAACACAACCTTACCTCACAGGTGAAGATAGCCAGATTTGTCTGTTTGGTGTTTGCTTGTTTACAACATAGGTCCCCAAATCTCCTAGCCTCAACGTTAGAACTTGATTCTTAAATTTCAGGGAAATGAGCAAAACCATATTAGTGATCCAATGCACACAAAAAATGCAAAAAAGTGAAACAGACAGTATTTCAGGACATTTCACTATAACTAACCCCGTAATCTATGTCAAAGCCATCCATCTGCTGGGAATCACCATATTCCTGAAACAGGCCAAATAGAACAATGTTAGCCAAAGATAGTGGCTGAACCGATATATAGACGAATCTTTTACCTCAAGTTTTTCAAGTAAATCATGTATCGTATCATCTGCTAATTTATGGAACTTATCCTCTGGCATTATCGACCTGTTCCATGTACACAGACGCAATAGACAGTTATCCAATGTGGCATAAAAATGGATCACCAAGGAAAACAGATTTTGCTGCTCTAAACTTGGCAATCATTTTTCTAGCAAAACTTTCCACAATAGTATACAATTTTCATGCACATTTATTCACTGCAGTCATGGCGGTCGCTTCTAAAATACAGTACCCACTATTGCTAAGCCCTTGTAACTGTAATGACGAAATAACTAGCGTCTGAGCCTTCGAGGTTCTGTTTTGGGGTTCGCAGCAGAGCAGGGCGGCAATGGCCACAACATCGCAAGGCAAACTGTGACATAAATTTTCCCTGAGATGTATGATTATCCCCATTTTTTCCAAGCGACAAATTAAGCAGAAACTATACAGAAAGCAAACACTGAAGATACGAACGCAACAAGGAGCTCATAAGGACGAGAAACAAACTTGTGGTCCACAGCGGATGGGACGGGCGCATCTCCGGCGGGCTTCTGCGCTGGGCGCGTCGACGAGAAGGCCCTATAGGAGAAGAGCGGCGCCCACGGCGATCCACCAGACAGCTTCGTCGCGGCGGCGGCGGCGTGGCAGGCAGAAGTGGAGGTCTCCGGGAGGGGTGAGGCTGAGAGGAGCACGGGGGCGCGAGACCTGATTCGCCTTGCCGCCGTGAGGCTGAAGAGGAGCTTCCGCGACGCCATCGCCGCCGGGGCGCCGTCGAAGGAGAAGATGCGTGAGCGTGCTGTGGGTTGGATCTCTAGATGGGCACTTGGTAGGCCGAAAACGGTAGGGCCGTATTTGCGACTCCAACAGCCCAGGCCCCAGCCGCGCCGTCGGTCGAACAGGAACAAGCCTGAGTACTCGCTAGAGCTCCTCTCAAAAATAAAAAAGAGTACTCATTCGACCCACAGCCAACGGAATTTTTGTTCCACTAACTAATCCGATGGATGGTTGCCCGGTCTCGTCCCGTCGTGGTAGCTGGGTGGTACTAGTTGTGTTGAGTTTCTTTCAAATTGTGTTTCTCATAGCTCATCCTAGTGTCTTGATCTTCTTTCATAGTAGTTCAACGACGGTTGGCGAAGCTTGGCAAAGGATATTCAGGCTAGTCACAGTGGAGATAACTTCACTAGTAACTAAGAGGCCAAGTCAGCATTTTTGCTTATCTGGTAATGATTTAATGAAGAGAGAGATGGATTAAGTAACTAGCTATGTTACTGTAACATCCGGCAAATTGTGTCTACAACCTAATTAATATGGCATTGCATGTTATCACATCTAAGTTATTTCCCACTATGAAGGTAGTAACTTAGAGATGTTACTACTCTAAGTTACTCCACACTGTGACCAGCCTCAGAGCCCAAAACAGAAAATATGGCTGCCACGGGGGTGGGGGCAAAATTGGGGGATGGCCCCTGTTGAATTGTGCATAGCTCCGCCAATGATTGACGTTGTAGTGGCTCCACATCATCTCTTATAAATGGGTCTGCTCTTAGAGCATCTTTAACAGACACCATAAAAATGTGAAATCAGAAAAATAACCGACACTATTCGGTTTCGGGTGCTAAAAGTAGCCAGAACAAACATCCTAAAACCATCCGAACCAAAAAAAAATAGGCCCTCCGAGAAAACACCCCGTGGAACCACAAATCTCTAGGTTTCGAGCCCGACCCGGAGCCGACCTGGGAACCACGAGATGCTTGGCGGGACGAAAGTTTCAGCGCGTTCCCTTCCCTTCCACGTCCACCTGTCGCCGTTGCCGCCATAGACTCAGGCCCCGGCAGATAAATTCCGCCCGTCGACAAGGCCTCCGCCACTCGACGGTCACGTTCCCAACCCTCGCTGTGACAGAAATTGATGCGGGACGGAGATCTAAAACTCGAGGTGGAAACATAGTTGTTGTTCATTGATTCAACCACGATTTCACACTCTACTAAATCTAGTTCATTGATTCAACCACTGGTAAACAATTTCACTTCCGCTGCCGTTGTCTTCCGCGCTGTCCTTCTCCTCCTTCGAGTTGCCGGCTTCCCCCTCGTTATCGGACGGAACCTCCACGATTTCCGCATTGTACGCGAGACGGAGGAGCTCTTCGCGGCGAGCGGAAGCGATGACGGTGTACTTGGTCCGTCCAGGAACAGACCAAAACCTCTCCCGCCCTTCTCGGTTGCGGAGATCTGGGTGCACCACGCGCCCGTAAACGATGCGGTTGCCTATCTTGGCCTTTTGCTCCTTCTTGAACAACGCCGGCCAGTACGGGTTGGCCGCCGCGTACCAGGGCAGTGCCCTCTTCCACGCGGGCATCTGGCGATGGCGCGCCGCGATGTTGCTCTCCATCTCGCCTCGGCCCGGGAGCGGAGCCACCGGCACCCCCGCATAGCTGATGCGCCATCCGTGGGGCACCATCGCGGCCGACGGCGCGACGATGTCGAAGTGCGCGAACATCACCGCCTTGTAGAAGTTCAGCGTGGGCACCTCCATGGCGGCGCGGTGGAGATTGGAGAGGGAGGGGATGGATGGGGATGAACGCGTCGGCGCCTCCTATTTTGTACACGAAGACGACAAAGCGACAAGCGGAATCTAAATTGAATATTCCCTTTTCCGGTTCGGGTTTCTGGTTTCTGTTCCGCCCCGCCGTTCGCGACTTAAAAAAACCGCAAAACGCGACTTGAAAACGTGTTTTCTGATTCGGTCTTTTACGATGTATGCTAGAGATGCTCTTAACCATGCTTTGTTTGACGATATTTGGTTCTCACTCTTGGGCCCACAACTCATATGGCTTCTTCGCCTAATTTCGTTTGGTTTGGGTTGCTTACCAATACCACGGATACCATCGTGTTTTGTTACTACATCCAAATTTTAAAAAATCAGCCACATCTATTTTAAGATAGAGGGAGTATATGATTTCTGTTGGTCAACTCTACAACAACAAGTATATTTTCAATTCTCTGGATAATCTGTTTACAGTGTGTATACCTTTGAACATGCTTGTTCTTTGACCTTTTAGCATAAGTGAAGCGGCAGAATTATTCCAGACGAATCGGGCGCAACGGGAAGTACTATACGTACCATTGGTTGTTGTATCCGGAGATTTTGTTCCTTCTCGGTGAAAATGGCTTCTCCTACCAATGGCTATCGATGGGCCAATAGGCCGTCGCAGCACCTCCACTCGCATGAAACGGGGGCAAGGCGAAAGTTATGTATATAGTCTCCTATAGAACCGCTATCGCCCCTTCTTCTTCCTTCTCTGGTTCCTCTTCCTCTGGGCCGGCAGGCCCCTCCCCCTTCCTCTTCGGTGGTCGCCGGCGTTGAGATTGGGTGAGGGACCCTTCCCCCTGTACAGCAGTAGCTAGAGTAGGTTAGTTTGATGTGTGCCCTAGTGCCGTCTGGCGTCATGCCGTTTGGGATCTCGTCGTTGAGGTTCGGGAGCGACCTGCGGCGGCGGGTGGTGGGGGTCTGCTTGCTCGTGGTGCTCCATTGGTGGGAGCCAGAGGCGAGCGGTGGTGCTACAACCAGATTCCCCTCAATAAAGCTCCCTTTGCTCTTCCCAGATCGAGGCGTTGCGGTTGGGATTCTTCCTCCAGGCCATCGAGGTGATGGAATTGAGGAAGATTCTCAATCCGTTGCGGCCCTTTGCCGATCTGAGGAGCGGGATGATGGGAATACTGCGGCGATCTTCTGGAGAGGATCCTCGGTGGCTCTTCGTTGGCGTCGCGCCGGCCCGCCACCGACTCATATGGCCGAATGGCGGCTGCTCCGAGCTCTGGTGCCGGCCGCTGCCCGGTGCCATCTCACCTTCAACCTCCTGGCCGATGTGCCATGTCGGAGGCCCTTCATCTGTTTCGTTGTCGGGAACCCCGTCTGCACCTCACCAAGTGGTCTAGTCCCCGGTGGTGGCGTGGACGCCGGCGATCTGAAGCTCAAGTTCGCATCCGGTGGAGAGGGACCCGATCGCTTTTCTCTCTTTAGTTTTGAGGTCATGTATGCATTATGGGAGGACTATTGAAAGAATATGTGGGCTCATATGTGTGTTTTTGGTAATTAATTACAATCTCTATGGACTAATGCTTATATCAAGTTGTACTTGTAGGAATTATCCATAGGCAATGCTTGAACCATATGTTGGCTTCAAGGTTTGGAGAAGAAGAGAGTGAAGATGATCAAGTGGTGACCAAGATGTTCAAAGAGTGATCCACGGATTGGTCATGTGAGAGTTGAACCTATTGTAAGGGTTTCTTAAAGAAGAAGATAGTGTTCATCATATGCATCTTCAAGACATAATCCAAATGATGCTAGATGTAATGATTGTGCAAGCTAAAGATGTGCCATATCTAGAAGATATCATGCTTGAAGCTTGCCATCCCGGTGATCATGGATCGATGAAGACAAGGTCAAAGTAAAGGTTTCCCCATGTTGTATGGGGGAGCAACTTGCAAGTCTTCATCAAGCGAGTGCGTGCAAGAGCAATCAAGAAAGGTGTTCCATCTTGAGAAGGACAAGATCGTATACATCAAGATCAAGTGGAATATGTGCAAGGCAAAGGTATGATCTTGATAGGGTTTCTTTCTTACTGGTCTCGTGGTGTTAATTGGGGAGACCGGTTTATAGGATAGACAACCGTACTATCAAGAGGGGCTCTTAAGTGAGTAACTCGATCATATCTTTTAGAGAGAGCTCAAACCTTTGCATACTTAGCATCATCATTTCTTGGTTGTTATTTGGATCTTATTCATGTGAGGTTCTAGAGCTTGTGGTAATATTCATAACAAGCTCTAGTTCATCAAAAACGGATTTTCCTTTTATATCATATTGCGTTTTTGATCTTTGATGTTTTTCCGGTTTCTCACCAAGAGAGGTATATCATATTATAATACATGAAATGTTCTCTCTTGGTGGTATCCAATATTTTCACTTTTTGTTAACTCCCGTTGTCCTCTTTCCAACAAAATTGGTTTCGGGTCAATCGGAGTTTCCAAACTCTAGATATCGCCATTTGAAGTTTGTCTCTTTTTTTGGTCCAGACCGGAGTCTCCGGTCTGCATGGACCGGAGTCTCCGGTATGGTCCGGAGTGTCCCCTGGAGTCCCCGTAAATTCAGCCTAGGACAGTCTGATAGGTGGTCCGGAGGCTAGTCCGGATGTTGGGCCGGAATCTCCGGTGTAGACCGGAGTCTCCGGTCTGACTTTTCCCCAACGGGCAAAAAATGGTCAGAAATTTGTGGGCCTATAAAAAGGGGCCCTTCTTCCCCAATGTCCCTGCTCGAGTTTTACAGGCTTTCTCCTCCATTCTTGACCCTCTTAAGCTTGCTCCCCCTTCAATCCCTCCCTTGATTATTGCATATACTTTAAGGATTTGAAAGAGAAGATCTAGATCTACAATCCCACCAATCCATCTCTCCTCTAAGTGAGGGGAACATCTTGGGATCTAGTCTTGGAGTCTTTTGTGGATTTCCTCCATTGTTCTTCCTCTCTTATTCCTGTAGGGGTTCGTAGCATGGAAAACAAAAAAATTATACCGCATACAAACAAACAAGCCAAGATCTATCTACTAGATTGTAGCAACGAGTCGATGGAATAACTCACCCTCGAAGATTCCAAAGTGTTTAACGAGAGCGGATTCTCGTGGGTGATGTAGTCGTACTCTTCCCGATCTCAAGATCGTGTAGACGATCCCTCCGGCGCTGCATTCCGGCAGCGCTTCCGCAGTCGGTCACACGTTCGGTACTCGACGAAGACCTTCCTCTCCCTTGTTCCAGCAGGCAGCGGAGGTTGTAGCACTCTCCTCGCGATTCCGGCAGCACGACGGCGTGGTACCGGAAGTAGAGGGGAGATCTCGCAGGGCTTCGCCTTAAGCCGGAGCGAGTATGGTGGACTATGAGAGAGCCTCGGTGATCTAGGGTTTAGACGCACCAAGTAGAGGGGGCTAGGCCGGCGGCTAGAGCAACTAGAAGCCCCAACTCGGCGGCTTGGGAGAAACCCTAGGGCGGCGGCTAGGGTTAGGGTTTAGAGAGGGCAAGGTGTAGGGCTTGGAGGGGCAGCCCTGCCCCTCCTTATATAGGTGGAGGGGGCGCGCCAAGGGGAGGGGAGTCCCTCCCCAACTCGGCTTCCAAGGCCGGCGGTGGAGGGAGAGGGACTTCCTCCCCAAGTAGGTTTCCTACTCTCCCTCCACCAAACAAAATAGTCGTTTGACTTTTCAAATTGGCGTTTGACTTTTCAAACTAGGATTTGATTTAACCCTTTATTTTGTTCAGCGATGACACCTAGTACATGATGCAACCATTCCAACTTGTTATGACACATTCATGTACCCTTCCTCTCCGGAGTGCCGGACATTCCGGAACCTTCTAGAACATTCCCGATGAAAACACCAGAACCATTCTCCAACCCCGAAACAAGACTTTCCTTATATGAATCTTATTCTCCGGACCATTCCGGATCTCCTCGTGATATCCCGGATCCCATCCGAGACTCCGAACAACATTCGGTCTCTTACTCATCATTCCATAACTACTCAACAACGTCGAATCCTTAAGTGTGTCTCCCTACGGTTCGTGAATTATGCGGACCAATAGAGGAATCTGGAAATTCATATGGCTCCCACATATTTCTACGATTACTTCGCGATCGAATGAACCACTTACATACGATACCAATTTCCCTTTGTCTCACGATAGTTTACTTATCCGAGGTTTTGATCGTCGGTATCTCTGCATACCTAGTTCAACCTCGTTAGCGGTAAGTATTTTTTTCTCGTTCCCGTGATATGTGATCCCTTGTGAGCCAGTCACATTCTTGCAAGCTAATTGGATGACATTCCACCGAGAGGGCCCAGAGTATATCTATCCGGCATATGGATGGACAAATCCCACTCTTGATCCATGTGTCTCAACCAATACTTTCCGAACACTCAATGTCACCTTTATATCCACCCAGTTACGGTGTAGTGTTTGATGACATCAAAGCATCCTTCCGGTGATGGTGATAAGCATGATCTCATGGTCGAAGGAATTAGGTTACTATGTATCAGAAAGCATATAGCAATTGAACTATTAAAATGACTTGATCTTTATGCTACGCTTATCTATAGGAGTATGTCCATAATATCATTCTCCTAACGATATGATCTTGTTGTTAATAACATCTCAATGTTCATGATAGGGAAACCACAATCATTTATTAACCAACAAGCTAGTATTATGAAGAGGCTTTACTAGGGACTTCAATTTAAGTTTACAAATCACACAAGTATTAATGTTTCCTTGTTAATACTACTATAGCATGAATGTAAACATTTATCATAAACACAAAGATATAATAATAACTATATTTATTATTGCCTCTAGGGCATATCTCCAACAGTCTCCCACTTGCACTAGAGTCAACTAATCTAGATTACATGGTAATATACCGAACACCCATGACAGTTTGGGGTTGGTCATGGTTTGCCCTCGGGAGAGGTTTAGTCAACGGATTCGCCACATTCAGATCTGTGTGTACTTTGCAAATATTTATGTCACCATCTTGGACATGTTCTCGAATTGCGTGAAAACGTAGCTTGATATGCTTCAGCTTCTTGTGTGACCTTGGTTCTTGCTCATTGGCTATGGCGCCCATGTTATCACAGTAGATAGACATTGGGTCCAGCGCACTTGGAACCACACCGAGCTCTGTAATGAACTCTTTCATCCATATCGCTTCTTGCGAAGCCTCCGAAGCAGCCATGTATTCCGATTCAGTTGAAGATCTCGCCACAACCCTTTGTTTTGCACTCCTCCAGCTAACTGCTGCACCATTCAAAGTAAATACGTATCCAGATTGTGATTTAGAATCATCCGGATCGGTGTTCCAACTAGCATCGGTGTAACCATTAACAACGAGTTGTTCATCACCTCCATAAGAAAGAACCATATCCTTAGTTCTTCTCAAGTACTTAAGGATGTTTTTGACCGCTGTCCAATGATCCACTCCTGGATTACTTTGATATCTGCTAGTCAAACTAACAGCATATGCAATGTCGGGTCTAGTACATAGCATGGCATACATTAGAGATCCTATGGCCGAGGCATAGGGAGTCTTACTCATCCTCTCTCTATCTTCTGCCGTTGTCGGACTTTGAGTTTTACTCAAGGTCGTATTGGGTAACATGGGCAAGAACCCTTTCTTGCTATCTTCCATTCCAAATCTCTTTAGAACTTTGTCCAAATATGTACTTTGTGACAATGATATTTGGCGTCTCGATCTATCTCTATAAATCTTTATGCCTAATATGTAAGCTGCTTCGCCAAGATCTTTCATTGAAAAACTATTATTCAAATATTCCTTGACACTATTAAGAAGGTCTACATCATTCCCAATCAACAATATGTCATCTACATATAGTATTAAGAATGCTACAGAGCTCCCACTCACTTTCTTGTAAATACAAGCTTCTCCATAAGTTTGTATAAAACCAAAACTTTTGATCACCTTATCAAAACGTTGATTCCAACTTCGGGATGCTTGATTCAATCCATATATGGACCGTTGAAGTTTGCATACCTTGTTAGCATCTTTAGGATCGACAAAACCTTTGGGTTGCATCATATACAACTCTTCATCAATGTCTCCATTGAAGAACGCTGTTTTGACATCCATCTGCCATATCTCATAATCGTAATATGCAGCGATTGCTAACATAATCCTCACAGACTTTTAGCTTCACTACTGGTGAGAAAGTCTCATCGTAGTCAACTCCTTGAATTTGTCGAAACCCTTTTGCGACAAGTCAAGCTTTATAGATAGTAACATTACCATCAGCATCTGTTTTCTTCTTGAAAATCCATTTGTTCTCGACAGCCTTCTAGCCATCCGGTAAGTCCACCAAAGTCCATACTTGGTTTTCGTACATGGATCCAATCTCGGATTTCATGGCTTCTTTCCATTTATTGGAATCTGGGCTCATCATCGCTTCCTCATATGTCGCAGGGTCATCGGTGTTATCCACCAACATGACACTCATAACGGGATCATACCAATCAGGAGTGGTACGAGTTCTCGTTGACCTGCGAGGCTCTGTAGCAACTACAACCGAAGTTTCATGATCATCATCATTAGCTTCCTCTCTTATTGGTGCAGGCACCACAGGAACTTCTTCCGGTACTGCGCTACTCGCAATTTCGAGAGAAGGTTTGACAACCTCGTCGAGTTCTACTTTTCTTCCAGTCACTTCTTTCGAGAGAAATTCCTTCTCTATAAAGGATCCATTCTTAGCAACGAAGATTTTGCCTTCGGATCTATGATAGAAGGTATACCCAATAGTTTCCTTTGGGTATCCTATGAAGACGCATTTTTCCACTTTGGGTTCAAGCTTGTCCGGCTGTAACTTCTTTACATAGGCTTCGCATCCCCAAACTTTAAGGAACGACAATTTAGGTTTCTTCCCAAACCATAGTTCATACGGTGTCGTTTCAACGGATTTAGATGGTGCCCTATTTAAAGTGAATGCGGCTGTTTCTAATGCATAACCCCAAAATGATAGCGGTAAATCTGTAAGTGACATCATAGAACGAACCATATCTAAGAGAGTTCGATTACGACGTTCGGACACACCATTACGCTGTGGTGTTCCCGGCGGTGTCAATTGTGAAAGTATTTCGCATTTCTTCAAATGCTCGCCAAATTCGTAACTTAGATATTCACCTCCACGATCAGAACGCAGAAATTTAATCTTCTTGTTACGTTGATTCTCAACCTTACTTTGAAATTCCTTAAACTTCTCAAAAGTTTCAGACTTATGTTTCATGAAATAGATATATGTAGGGGTTCGTAGCATGGAAAACAAAAATTTTCTATCGCATACAAACAAACAAGCCAAGATCTATCTACTAGATTGTAGCAACGAGTCGATGGAATAACTCACCCTCGAAGATTCCAAAGTGTTTAACGAGAGCAGATTCTCGTGGGTGATGTAGTCGTACTCTTTCCGATCTCAAGATCGCGTAGACGATCCTTCCGGCGCCGCGTTCCCGCAGCGCTCCCGCAGTCGGTCACACGTTCGGTATTCGACGAAGACCTTCCTCTCCCTTGTTCCAGCAGGCAGCGGAGGTTGTAGCACTCTCCTCGCGATTCCGGCAGCACAACGGCGTGGTACCGGAGGTAGAGGGGAGATCCCGCAGGGCTTCGCCTTAAGCCGGTGCGAGTATGGTGGAGCTTATGAGAGAGGCTATTAGTGGTCTAGTAATTAGACACACCAATTAGAGGGCTCTAAACCAATTAGAAGGCTCTAAACCGAAACAGCTCTAAACCGGGGTCTAGGTCTAGGGTTTAGTTTAGAGGATAGGAAACTTGTGTGTGTTGGGAGGGAGCCCTGCCCCTCCATATATAGGTGGGAGGGGCTGGCCGGCCAAGGGGAGGGAGTGGAGTCCCTCCCCAACTCGGCCTAGGTGGGGCGCCGGCTTGGGGAGGAGGACTCCTCCCTCAAGTCGGTTTCCTCCTCTCCTCCCACTTCCCAAAAACTGCCGTTTGACTTTCAAACTAGCCGTTTGACTTTTTCAATTTAGGATTCAATTTAATCCTTTATTTGGGACAGCAAGAACACTTAGTACATGATGCAATCATTCCAACATGTAATGACACATTCATGTACCCCTTCCCCCCCGGAGTGCCGGACAATCCGGGACCTTCTAGAATGTTCCCGATGGAAACACCGGAATCATTCCCGAACTCCGAAACGGGACTTTCCTTATATGAATCTTATTCTCCGGACCATTCCGGATCACCTCGTGATATCCCGGATCCCATCCGAGACTCCGAACAACATTCGGTCTCTTTCTCATAATACCATAACTACTCAAACAACGTCGAATCCTTAAGTGTGTCTCCCTACGGTTCGTGAATTATGCGGACATGATCGAGACACTTCTCCGAACAATAACCAATAGAGGAATCTGGAAATTCATATGGCTCCCACATATTTCTACGATTACTTTGCGATCGAATGAACCACTTACATACGATACCAATTTCCCTTTGTCTCACGATATGTTACTTATCCGAGGTCATGATCGTCGGTATCTCTGCATACCTAGTTCAACCTCGTTACTGATAAGTACTCTTTTCTCGTTCCCGTGATATGTGATCCCTTGTGACCAAGTCACATGCTTGCAAGCTAATTGGATGACATTTCACCGAGAGGGCCCAGAGAATATCTATCCGTCATGTGGATGGACAAATCCCACTCTTGATCCATGTGTTTCAACCAATACTTTCCGAACACCCAATGCCACTTTTATAGCCACCCTGTTACGGTGTGGTGTTTGATGACATCAAAGCATCCATCCAGTAAAGGCAATATGCATGATCTCATGGTCGAAGGAATTAGGTTACTATGTATCAGAAAGCATATAGCAATTGAACTATTGAAATGACTTGATCTTTATGCTACGCTTGTCTATAGGAGTATGTCCACCATATCATTCTCCTAACGATATGATCTTGTTGTTGATAACATCTCAATGTTCATGACAAAGAAACCACATCATCAATCAACCAACAAGCTAGTGAAGTATAGAGGCCATACTAGGGACTTCAAATTAAGTTTACAAATCACACAAGTATTAATGGTTTCCTTGTTAATACTATTATAGCATGAATGTAAACATTTATCATAAACACAAAGATATATAATAATAACTACATTTATTATTACCTCTAGGGCATATCTCCAACAGTCTCCCACTTGCACTAGAGTCATCTAATCTAGATTACATGGTAATATACCGAACACCCATGGCAGTTTGGTGTTGGTCATGTTTTGCCCTCGGGAGAGGTTTAGTCAACGGATCCGCCACATTCAGATCTGTGTGTACTTTGCAAATCTTTATATCCCCATCCTGGATATGTTCTCGAATAGCGTGGAAACGCAGCTTGATATGCTTCAGCTTCTTGTGTGACCTTGGTTCTTGCGCATTGGCTATGGCGCCCATGTTATCACAGTAGATAGACATTGGGTCCAGCGCACTTGGAACCACACCCAGCTCTGTAATGAACTCTTTCATCCATATCGCTTCTTGTGAAGCCTCCGAAGCAGCCATGTATTCCGATTCAGTTGAAGATCTCGCCACAACGCTTTGCTTTGCACTCCTCCAGCTAACTGCTGCACCATTCAAAATAAATACGTATCCAGATTGTGATTTAGAATCATCCGGATCGGTGTTCCAACTAGCATCGGTGTAACCATTAACAACGAGCTGTTCATCACCTCCATAAGAAAGAACCATATCCTTAGTTCTTCTCAAGTACTTAAGGATGTTTTTGACCGCTGTCCAATGATCCACTCCTGGATCACTTTGATATCTGCTAGTTAGACTAACAGCATATGCGATGTCGGGTCTAGTACATAGCATGGCATACATTAGAGATCCTATGGCTGAGGCATAGGGAGTCTTACTCATCTTTTCTCTATCTTCTGCCGATGTCGGACTTTGAGTTTTACTCAAGGTCGTATTGGGCAACATGGGCAAGAACCCTTTCTTGCTATCTTCCATTCCAAACCTCTTTAGAACTTTGTCCAAATATGTACTTTGTGACAATGATATTTGGCGTTTCGATCTATCTCTATAAATCTTTATGCCTAATATGTAAGCTGCTTCGCCAAGATCCTTCATTGAAAAACTATTATTCAAATATTCCTTGACACTATTAAGAAGGTCTACATCATTCCCAATCAACAATATGTCATCCACATACAGTATTAAGAATGCTACAGAGCTCCCACTCACTTTCTTGTAAATACAAGCTTCTCCATAAGTTTGTATAAAACCAAAACTTTTGATTACCTTATCAAAACGTTGATTCCAACTTCGGGATGCTTGCTTCAATCCATAGATGGACCGTTGAAGCTTGCATACCTTGTTAGCATCTTTAGGATCGACAAAACCTTTGGGTTGTATCATATACAACTCTTCATCAATGTCTCCATTGAGGAATGCTGTTTTGACATCCATCTGCCATATCTCATAATCATAATATGCAGCGATTGCTAACATAATCCTCACAGACTTTAGCTTCGCTACCGGTGAGAAAGTCTCATCGTAGTCAAATCCTTGAATTTGTCGAAACCCTTTTGCGACAAGTCGAGCTTTATAGACAGTAACATTACCATCAGCATCTGTTTTCTTCTTGAAAATCCATTTGTTCTCGACAGCCTTCCGGCCATCCGGTAAATCCACCAAAGTCCATACTTGGTTTTCGTACATGGATCCAATCTCGGATTTCATGGCTTCTTGCCATTTATTGGAATCTGGGCTCATCATCGCTTCCTCATATGTCTCGGGGTTATCGGTGTTGTCCACCAACATGACATTCATAACGGAATCATACCAATCTGGAGTGGTACGAGTTCTCGTTGACCTCCGAGGCTCTGTAGTAACTTCAACCGAAGTTTCATGATCACCATCATTAGCTTCCTCTCTTATTGGTGCAGGCACCACAGGAACTTCTTCCGGTGCTGCGCTACTCGCAATTTCGAGAGAAGGTTCGACAACCTCGTCGAGTTCTACTTTCCTTCCAGTCACTTCTTTCGAGAGAAATTCCTTCTCTAGAAAGGATCCATTCTTAGCAACGAAGATTTTGCCTTCGGATCTATGATAGAAGGTATACCCAACAGTTTCCTTCGGGTATCCTATGAAGACGCATTTTTCCGCTTTGGGTTCAAGCTTGTCCGGCTGTAACTTCTTTACATAGGCTTCGCATCCCCAAACTTTAAGGAACGACAATTTAGGTTTCTTCCCAAACCATAATTCATACGGTGTCGTTTCAACGGATTTAGACGGTGCCCTATTTAAAGTGAATGCGGCTGTTTCTAATGCATAACCCCAAAATGATAGTGGCAAATCTGTAAGTGACATCATAGAACGAACCATATCTAAGAGAGTTCGATTACGACGTTCAGACACACCATTACGCTGTGGTGTTCCCGGCGGTGTCAACTGCGAAAGTATTCCACATTTCTTCAA
Organism: Avena sativa; assembly: GCA_916181665.1. Lineage (NCBI taxonomy): Eukaryota > Viridiplantae > Streptophyta > Magnoliopsida > Poales > Poaceae > Avena > Avena sativa. The sequence goes on from OV702282.1 coordinate 379,137,975, forward strand.
ATGCTCGCCAAACTCGTAACTTAGATATTCACCTCCACGATCAGATCGTAGAAATTTAATCTTCTTGTTACGTTGATTCTCTACCTCACTTTGAAACTCCTTAAACTTCTCGAAAGTTTCGGACTTATGTTTCATAAAATAGATATACCCATATCTACTCAAGTCATCCGTGAAGGTAAGAACATAACGATAACCACTGCGCGATGCTACACTCATTGGACCACACACATCGGTATGTATGATTTCCAATAAGTCTGTAGCTCGCTCCATCATACCAGAAAATGGAGTCTTAGTCATTTTACCCATCAGACATGCTTCGCATCTTTCAAGTGATTCAAAATCAAGTGATTCAAGAAGTCCATCGGAATGGAGTTTCTTCATACGCTTCACTCCAATGTGACCAAGACGACAGTGCCACATATAGGTCAAATTATCGCTTGATTTCAAACGTTTAGCCTCAATGTTATTAATATGTGTATTTCTACTATCGAGATTCAATATGAATAGACCATCTATCAAAGGTGCATGTGCATAAAACATATTACTCATATAAATCGAACAACCATTATTCTCGGATTTAAACAAGTAACCGTCTCGCAATAAACAAGATCCCGATATAATGTTCATGCTCAACGCAGGCACCAAATAACAATTATTTAAGTATAAAACTAATCCCGATGGTAGATGAAGAGGTAGTGTGCCGACCGCGATCACATCAACCTTTGATCCGTTTCCCACGCGCATCGTCACCTCGTTCTTCACTAGCTTCCGTTTATTCTGCAGCTCCTGTTTCGAGTTACAAATATGAGCAACCGAACCAGTATCAAATACCCAGGCACTACTACGAGTACTAGTGAGATACACATCAATAACATGTATATCAGATATACCTTTCTTCTTGATGTTGCCGTTCTTCAAATCCGCCAAGTACCTTGGGCAATTCCGCTTCCAGTGACCTTCTCCCTTGCAGTAAAAGCACTCAGTATCAGGCTTGGGTCCAGCCTTGGTCCTCTTCGTCGGCGTGGTAACTTTCTTACCACCCTTCTTGAAGTGTCCCTTCTGCTTAGACTTGCCTTTCTTGAATTTGGTGGTCTTATTGACCATCAACACTTGGTGCTCTTTCTTGATCTCCACTTCTGCAGATTTTAACATAGCAAATAGTTCTGGCAACTCTTTGTTCATGTTCTGCATGTTGTAGTTCATCACAAAGTTCTTGTAACTTGGTGGTAGTGATTGGAGGATGCGGTAAACTCCCAAAGTATTAGGAATCACTATACCCAAACTTTGAAGTTTATTTGCGTGCCCAGACATTTTAAGCACATGCTCACTGACGGAGCTACCCTCTTCCATCTTGCAGTTAAAGAACTTTTCAGAAGCTTCATAACTTTCAATTGCCGCATGAGTCTCAAAGATTAATTTGAGATCCTCGACAATATCATATGGATCTGACTCTTCAAACCTTTTCTGAAGCTCCGATTCTAAACCATACAAGATAGCACACTGAACTATGGAGTACTGATTCTTCCGAGCGAGGTAAACATTCTTTACTTCATCGGTAGCATCAGCTGCAGGTGGGTCACCTAGCGGTGCATCCAGCACATAGGTCAAATTACCAGCTGTGAGGACAATCCTCAAATTGCGGAACCAATCCGCGAAGTTGCTTCCATTGTTTTTCAACTTTTCTTTCTCTAGGAACGCATTAAAATTGATGGTAGGGGCTGCCATTGATCTACAACATATTTGCAATAGTTTAGACTAAGTTTATGACAAATTGAGTTCAAATTAATTAATGAAATTAAACTAGGTGAACTCCCACTCAAAACAACATCCCTCACATTGTTTTAGTGATCACACGAACCAAATCCACTACATCAACACCGATCATCACGAGAGCTGATATAGTTTTAATGGCGAACAATCATCATGTTCATCATATCTACTATATGATTCATGCTTTGCCTTTCGGCGATCCGTGTTCCTGAGGCCATGTCTGTACATGCTAGGCTCGTCAAGATCAAACCTTAGCTTCCGCATAAGCAAATCTGGCTTGCTTACGTTGTAGTCACCCGCGGAATCAAAGACACCCGATCATCACGTGGTGCTTCGAAGCAGCAAGCTTTGGCAACGGTGCATACTAAGGGTGAACACTTTTAGAACTTGAAATTTATGTGCATGAGGGATCATCTTATAATGCTACCGTCGTCTACTAAGCAATACAAGATGCATAAAGGATTAACATCACATGCAATTCATAATATGTGATATGATATGGCCTTTCTTCTTTGTGCTTCCGATCTCCATCTTCAAGCACGAACATGATCTCCATCATCACCGGCATAGCATCAAGGTCAATGACGCTTCTTCATGGTTGTCGTCCGCCAACTTCAACTATTACAACTATTTTGAATAGACACGCAGGCCTTAACAGAAATTAAAGACAACCATATGGCTCCTGCCGGTTGCCAACTTACAATAAGGATCATTGCATACATCAAATATAATCACAATCATGGCCATATCACATCACTGCACACCCCTGCAAAACAAAGTTAGACGCTTCTACTTTCTTTGCATATTTTACGTGGTTTGGGGCTTTCCATAAGTGTCGTTCTAACTTACGAACAAGAACCACAACATTGATACTAGCATTGTTGATCACCCGTTGTAAATTGGATCTTTACTATGCTAGGAGAAACAGGCACCCGCAAAGCCACTTATGCAAAACGAGTTGCATGTCAAGCGTGGAGCAAGTCTCATGAACGATGTCATGTAAGGTTAGCCCGGGCCGCTTCATCCCAACATACCGCAAGATGCAAAGTACACAAAAAGCAATCTACAATAAAAGCATCAACGCCCACAATGACCATTGTGTTCTACTCGTGCAACAGATCTACATATAGACACGGCTCTGATACCACTGTAGGGGTTCGTAGCATGGAAAACAAAAATTTTCTATCGCATACAAACAAACAAGCCAAGATCTATCTACTAGATTGTAGCAACGAGTCGATGGAATAACTCACCCTCGAAGATTCCAAAGTGTTTAACGAGAGCAGATTCTCGTGGGTGATGTAGTCGTACTCTTTCCGATCTCAAGATCGCGTAGACGATCCTTCCGGCGCCGCGTTCCCGCAGCGCTCCCGCAGTCGGTCACACGTTCGGTATTCGACGAAGACCTTCCTCTCCCTTGTTCCAGCAGGCAGCGGAGGTTGTAGCACTCTCCTCGCGATTCCGGCAGCACAACGGCGTGGTACCGGAGGTAGAGGGGAGATCCCGCAGGGCTTCGCCTTAAGCCGGTGCGAGTATGGTGGAGCTTATGAGAGAGGCTATTAGTGGTCTAGTAATTAGACACACCAATTAGAGGGCTCTAAACCAATTAGAAGGCTCTAAACCGAAACAGCTCTAAACCGGGGTCTAGGTCTAGGGTTTAGTTTAGAGGATAGGAAACTTGTGTGTGTTGGGAGGGAGCCCTGCCCCTCCATATATAGGTGGGAGGGGCTGGCCGGCCAAGGGGAGGGAGTGGAGTCCCTCCCCAACTCGGCCTAGGTGGGGCGCCGGCTTGGGGAGGAGGACTCCTCCCTCAAGTCGGTTTCCTCCTCTCCTCCCACTTCCCAAAAACTGCCGTTTGACTTTCAAACTAGCCGTTTGACTTTTTCAATTTAGGATTCAATTTAATCCTTTATTTGGGACAGCAAGAACACTTAGTACATGATGCAATCATTCCAACATGTAATGACACATTCATGTACCCCTTCCCCCCCGGAGTGCCGGACAATCCGGGACCTTCTAGAATGTTCCCGATGGAAACACCGGAATCATTCCCGAACTCCGAAACGGGACTTTCCTTATATGAATCTTATTCTCCGGACCATTCCGGATCACCTCGTGATATCCCGGATCCCATCCGAGACTCCGAACAACATTCGGTCTCTTTCTCATAATACCATAACTACTCAAACAACGTCGAATCCTTAAGTGTGTCTCCCTACGGTTCGTGAATTATGCGGACATGATCGAGACACTTCTCCGAACAATAACCAATAGAGGAATCTGGAAATTCATATGGCTCCCACATATTTCTACGATTACTTTGCGATCGAATGAACCACTTACATACGATACCAATTTCCCTTTGTCTCACGATATGTTACTTATCCGAGGTCATGATCGTCGGTATCTCTGCATACCTAGTTCAACCTCGTTACTGATAAGTACTCTTTTCTCGTTCCCGTGATATGTGATCCCTTGTGACCAAGTCACATGCTTGCAAGCTAATTGGATGACATTTCACCGAGAGGGCCCAGAGAATATCTATCCGTCATGTGGATGGACAAATCCCACTCTTGATCCATGTGTTTCAACCAATACTTTCCGAACACCCAATGCCACTTTTATAGCCACCCTGTTACGGTGTGGTGTTTGATGACATCAAAGCATCCATCCAGTAAAGGCAATATGCATGATCTCATGGTCGAAGGAATTAGGTTACTATGTATCAGAAAGCATATAGCAATTGAACTATTGAAATGACTTGATCTTTATGCTACGCTTGTCTATAGGAGTATGTCCACCATATCATTCTCCTAACGATATGATCTTGTTGTTGATAACATCTCAATGTTCATGACAAAGAAACCACATCATCAATCAACCAACAAGCTAGTGAAGTATAGAGGCCATACTAGGGACTTCAAATTAAGTTTACAAATCACACAAGTATTAATGGTTTCCTTGTTAATACTATTATAGCATGAATGTAAACATTTATCATAAACACAAAGATATATAATAATAACTACATTTATTATTACCTCTAGGGCATATCTCCAACAATATACCCATATCTACTCAAGTCATCCGTGAAGGTAAGAACATAACGATAACCCCCACGCGATGCTACACTCATTGGACCACACACATTGGTATGTATGATTTCCAATAAGTCCGTAGCTCGCTCCATCATACCAGAAAATGGAGTCTTAGTCATTTTACCCATCAGACATGCTTCGCATCTTTCAAGTGATTCGAAATCAAGTGATTCAAGAAGTCCATCGGAATGGAGTTTCTTCATACGCTTCACTCCAATGTGACCAAGACGACAGTGCCACATATAGGTCGATTTATCGCTCGATTTCAAACGTTTAGCTTCAATGTTATTAATATGTGTATTTCCACTATCGAGATTCAATAAGAATAGACCATATATCAAAGGTGCATGTGCATAAAACATATTACTCATATAAATCGAACAACCATTATTCTCGGACTTAAACAAGTAACCGTCTCGCAATAAACAAGATCCCGATATAATGTTCATGCTTAGCGCAGGCACCAAATAACAATTATTTAAGTATAAAACTAATCCCGATGGTAGATGAAGAGGTAGCGTGCCGACCACGATCACATCAACCTTTGATCCGTTTTCCACGCGCATCGTCACCCTGTTTTTCGCTAGCTTCCGTTTATTCTGCAGCACCTGTTTCGAGTTACAAATATGGGCAACCGAACCAGTATCAAATACCCAGGCACTACTACGAGTAATAGTGAGATACACATCAATAACATGTATATCGGATATACCTTTCTTCTTGATGTTGTCGTTCTTCAAATCCGCCAAGTACTTTGGGCAATTCCGCTTCCAGTGACCTTCTCCCTTGCAGTAAAAGCACTCTGTATCAGGCTTGGGTCCAGCCTTGGTCTTCTTCGTCGGTGCGGTAACTTTCTTACCACCCTTTTTGAAGTGTCCCTTTTGCTTAGACTTGTCTTTCTTGAATTTGGTGGTCTTATTGACCATCAAAACTTGGTGCTCTTTCTTGATCTCTACTTCTGCAGATTTTAACATGGAGAAGAGTTCTGGCAACTGCTTGTTCATGCTTTGCATATTGTAGTTCATCACAAAGTTCTTGTAACTTGGTGGTAGTGATTGGAGGACACGGTAAATCCCCAGGGCATATCTCCAACAATTCCCCCACAATCTTTTGTAGCTTTGGTGGAATTTGGGAGAGAAGGATTTCAGCACTACTTGTGTTCTTGCCATTGCATTTGGTGCATCGGTTTGAATTCTCCCGGGAGGATTTGGTGAGTAAAAGTTGAGAAGCTTTTTACTCTTGGGTTCTTGAAACCCTAGACGGTTTGTTGGTGTTGCAGTTTGTGGCCTTGGTGGCGTTTGTTGGGAGCCTCCAATTGAGTTATGGAGAAGTGCCCCAACCTTGTGAGAGGTTTCGGTTTGCCACCGACAAGTGCACCGATAGTGCAAGTGTGGATCGATCCCGTTGTGGTAAGATTCATCGGAGAATAAGGGAGGTCTTTTGTGGCATTGGTGGTTTGATACCACCCCCCTCTAAATGAGACGTACTCCATGTTGGGAGGAACTCGGTAAAATATCGTCGTCCCCGCGTGTCTCGGTTATCTCTATATCCTAGCTGTTACTTATGCACTTTACTTTGTGATAGCCTTCGTGCTTGAAGTATATATCTTGCTATCACATACTCCCTCCGTTCCAAAATATAAGACGTTTTGGCTTTATGAAGCAAATGTATCTAGACTAGTTTTAGTATATAGGTTCAGTCATGTTTTGAATGAATCTACACACTAAAACAAGTCTAGATATATTTTCTTCACAAACCTAAAACATCTTATATTTTGAAACGGAGGGAGTAGTTGTTTGACATGCTTAGCATAAGTTGTTGGTGCACACAGGTGAACCCTAGATAGTTCTAGGTTTTGTGCTTAACAATGTAAACACTAGTTTAATTCCGTCTTTGTTGAGTCACTCTCGAAAAAATTTTAACCGCCTATTCACTCCCCCCCCCCTCTCCTCTAGGCGGCATCTGTATCCTTTCAACTATATTGTACTCCCTCCGTTTCAAAATATAAGATGTTTTAGGTTTATGAAGCAAATGTATCTAGACTACTTTTTGTGTGTAGGTTCATTCTAAACTTTAGTGAACCTACACACTAAAAATAGTCTAGATACATTTTCTTCACAAACTTAAAACATCTTATATTTTAAAACGGAGGGAGTAATTTCTATTTTCTTTGAGGTTCTCCATGTATCTTGTAAGCCCACCGCTGAGGATTAATGCAGTGTTTTGGGCCGTTCGGGGCTCTACCCGTGTTTTAAAAAAAAAAGGCAAAAGTTCCGTCTTCCGTGGAAGAATCACCGGGCTGTTCGCATTTTCTGGACGATGACCCAAAGGATTTGACAAGAGTTTATCGGGGGAAGCATCAAGCATCTAGCAGAAGCCCTGAAGGTACCGAGACCAAGTCCACTGAAGTTACAGGCAGCATATTCGTTTCTCAGAAAATTCCCTCGCCTTTACGCCCATTGTTAATTCCGATCTGATCAAGATGGAAAACTTTCGCTTTGTTCCATTATTCCAGCTACCCGATACGCTCGGTTTCCTAGCCTGTTCTTCAATTAGCAGCTACAGAAAAGAGATGCAATGGGCAGTGCGAGCGAGCCCGTCTCTGCAAGCTATACCATGTTTGGGCTACGCGTCATCTTTGCCGTGCCCTGCCAATTTGGCTGCTGAATTCACTCTTCCATTTCCATTTCCATTTGAGATATGCTAACCTCATACAAACTGAACTGAGATTATGTGGTTGTTTGATAGCCCGTACGTGTTGAGACAAGTTGAACTAATACTTTGTTTAGTGGCATGCATGGGCTGAGATTGACCCAAAAATGAAGTACAGAGCGGTCCAAACTCTTACACAAAAATCTCTAAACAAAACAAACAAAAAAAGCAATCGGCCCCTTCTTCTCCACCTCGCCGTGCTCGGAGCTCCTCGTCGGCGGTGGCGGACCGTGGGGTGCTGGACACGGTGGTGACGGTGGAGCGACGCAGTGGTGACGGTGGAGCGATGCGACGGAGGGCGGTGGCGTGCCGGCGCGACCCGCTGCCTCTGCTCGTCGCGGGAGGAGGGCAGCCCGCGAGAGAGGAGGAGGACGGCTATCGGGAGATTGGGAGGGCGCCGACGGGAGACGACGAGGGCGGCCGACGGTTCGGAGTTGAGGAGGACGCCGCCGCAAATCAAGAGATAGGGGGACGCGGCGGCCAGTGGAGGGCCCCCTTGTTCATCTGAGGGCAAGGACAGTGCTTTGTCCATGGCGGCGCGAGGAGGCGGTGTTGCTTGCGTAACAGAGAGCAGTTTTTTGGGGGAATGAGGAGCGGGGGTTGTGACCCCCGTTGGTCTCGGGCCCGGACGCGGGGGAGATTTCTAGGCGACTCCAGCCCTGTCGAGAAGCGAAGCTCAATTTGAGCTTCTATATCGAGCGGGGCTAAGAGCCCTTTTTATGCAAGGTGGGCACCGTGCAAACGAGAGAACCGGCATATCAAAGTCTGAATCATTAAAAATCTCGATTAAGATGAAAATATTTTGGATGGATCGGACTATCAAACATGGGGAGAATTGATTATAACCCCCTTTGTTCACGTGTCTTGAATTTAAGCCCCTTTCTTGGTCTACCTTTCTTCTAACCCCCTCAGTTCGCCTAATTGTTGCTAATTTCCCCCTTTGCCGTTGTTATCTCTTTATTAAGCTAACAATCCGATATAATTAGTCTAATTATATTCTGAAGTGACCACTCTGTCCTCATCTATTTTCCTCAAGTCGCTAGACAGAGAAAGTTGCTCGTTCTCTTTTCTTTTGCTTGTCCAGTCCGTGGCGACTTGCGAGACAGAGAAAGCTCACTCTGCCATGCTCGGCGTTGCACTGGACTGGGTGCCAAGGAAAACGAAGGAGGAGGGGAGGTAGTGGAGTTGGGGCGGGCGTGCTCACCCTGGTTTGCTCGGCAGTAGCGGATGACCGGGAGACACGAGGCCGACCCGGAGGCGGGCGAGCCGCGAGCGGAACTAGGAGACATGTCAGCAGCCGGTCGGAGCAAATGTTGGTGGCGACCGGCAGAGCAGAAGCCTGCGGCGATCTGGAGCACTCCAACCTTGAGGACCTTCTCAATCTGCAGCTGGCGTTCAGATGGGGATCCCGTTAGGGTGGACTGGCGGGGGCTATCTGGAGCTCGACCTGCAGATGAGCAGCAGGACGGCGGGGTTCGCTTGAGTGGTGGCCGGAGCAGTCGAGGCCAGAGCCTGATGGATTCTGCGGTCTCTGGGTTGTCCATTGCTGCTGCCTAGTAGAATCTAAAGGGCAGTTTTGTCTATTCACGTGATGATTTGGTTATTGTATACGGAAAATCTACTTACCGGTTGGTGGATGGCCAAACTTGGCGGGCACTGCCCTTTTGTTTCACCGCACAGGTATGACCCTAAACAACAAAACAAATCGGAGCCAGCTAAGAATCAAATCAAAAATTTAAAATATTTTATAGATCAAACCATCCATTCGATTTAGAATCCGTTTTCACTATTAGGCTAGTCGCGTCGAGATCTTCGAAACTAGACCAAATGTTAATATATTTCAACGAAAAAAATTCGGGCCAAAAAGTTATCCATCCCTAATACGTGAGTTATCGATGCAATAATATGTAAGTTATCCACCATATAACACATAAGTTACCCACCATGTAAACGGGTTGGATGGAGCCGTTCTCGCATATGTGTTGAGAAGGTTTAATCGAAATATGTTAGCCTAGTTATTAGGGTACCAAGACTTCATTATCTAGTTTAATTTGATAAAGACTCGAAACCTAAACCCGTCGAGGATTCATCATCCGTATGCGCCGCGACGACGGATGACAAAACCGAACCACTAGACTATTGGTTGTACGTTATGTTGTTCACTATGATTTAGTGTGGTGGGTGTGTCGTATGTAAAACAAGTTTAGATATAGCTCTTTTAAAAAAATATGTTTGCCACAACAGCCTTTCGAGGTTGAGTCTTCCGTACGCGACGAGAGCGGCAACAGGCGACGAGGCTGAGTTGTTAGAATAACTTTTTATATTCTATCTGTAGGTAAATTTCTGTAGTGGTGGATAATTTACGTGTTTTGGGGTGCTTAACTTACATGCTCAAGTTTGGATAACTCTCGTGTTACTGATAACTAACTTTGGGTAAAAAAAGTTATCCATCTCTAACACGTCATCTGCGGATAATTTTGTAACGGTTGATAACTTATATGTTATTGGATGGATAACTTATATGCTGAAGGCTGGATAACTCAAGTGTTACGGGTGGATAACTTTTGGTCAAAAAAGTTATCACAACATATTAATATGGGATCTAGTTTCGAAGATCTCGTCGTAACTAACCGAACAATGTAAACAAATCCTAAATCCGATAAACAGTTTAATCTACAAGACATTTTAAAGTTTTAGATTTTAGATGAACTGAACCGCGTAAATTTGCATGCATGCACTAGTAATTGCATTTAGGCTGGTCATAGTGCTAAGTAACTAAGACTAGTAACTTGCACATGTTACTAGTTGATGTTACTACCTTTATAGTGGGTGATAACATATGTATGGTGTCATGCAAGAGCTAATTAATTAGGTTGTAGACTCATATGATCTTGGTATGTGTGATGTTATGGTAACTAGCTAAGTTACTACCTCCCTCTCTTTCTTCATTAATTCATGCCATGTCACCAATTTGTCTAGTTGGCATTGCATGTACATGCATGTTACTACCTAAGTTACTCCCACTATGACTAGCCTTAACCATAATTATTTATGCTTTGCATGCTTCGGTAGCCTCAAGCTCGGTAGACGAAGTCGATTAATTTATTGACGTAAAATTTAATGCAGGCTGTTCATGCCCGCCAGGTTTGGATATTCCTAGGGTGTCCGCCGTGTAGTAAACTCCATTGTATATTGATAAATACGTTAAACATGGCAAAAGGGGAAATCATCAACAACTAGAGGAAAGGGGGGCTTAGAGCAACCACAGCATTATAAAAATACTAGGTCTAAGAAAGCTTAAACATGTGTCTAACCGGTGAAGAGAGGGTGGCTAAGAAAAAGATTCCCTGAAGTGTGTCTAGTACTAGACACAAGGTCTAGCTAAATAAAACATTATTTTTATTCTAGTACTTGACACATGTCACTTGAATAAAGGAGTTTGGCTGAGAAAGTGTAGTGTCATTGGGTCCCACAAGCAATGTTAGACTTTGTCTAAACGGTGGAGAGGTTTCGTTTGGTTAGACTCCTATCAAACTTTTTTGCTAGACTTATGGGCACGTTGTACATGCTTAGAGCATCTCCACTCGTTGGTCGAACCCAGGCCGAAAATTGGTCCGTTTTTTGGCCGGACGGAACTAGTTTTCGGCCTGGGTACACCCATTTTCCCACTCACGTATCCAGGGCGTGTTCCCAAGTTCGGCTAAAATTCATCAAAGATGGGCGAATTTCATTAAGTTGGGCGAATATAGGTGAATTACATCAAATTTAAACTAAACTACTACATAATAAACTTCAAAAGCCGCCGCCATAGCCTACGCCGGTGAACTCGCCGTCCTACATGCCAAAGTTGGTGTAGAACGTCGTGTAGTCGGGGTCAGCGCGGCCGTCATCCTCGCCGCCGCCGTCGTCGTCGCTCGGCGGCTGGTTCTGGCGGGAGCTCCCTTGGCCTGGGTCGCCGCACCTCCAGGGCTGGTAGGACGGGCCTGCGTCCTCGTTGTCGTCGTCGTCCAGGACGTAGAGCGGGGCGCCCTGGTAGGCAAGCTCACGGCCAGACAACGCCCGACGACGGGCGGCCTGCTCCTCGGCCTGCTTCTGCAGGCCGAGGACAGCTCCCAGTCCTTCCTGGACCACTCCAGGATGTCCGGCGAGGAGGGCTCAACCGGCGGGGCCTCGCGGAGCGACTGCTCCAGCGCCATCTTCAAGGCGGCGTCTTCGGCCGGCGTCGAACCTTCTACCTTGGGGCGGCGGAGGCGGAGGTGGCCGGTTGGAGACGCCGTCCCCCGCGGCTCGCGGATGACGATGCCGCGCGAGCGCGTCCGCGGCGGCGAGCACACAAGCGACTCCGCCTCGCGCTTGACGGCAGTCGGCGCGTGCGGCGGCGCCGAGCCGTAGGAGTAGGAGGCCGAGGCGGAGGAGGACGAGCTCATGCTCGCCACCCTCCTCGGCATCCAGTTCGGCGGAGGACGCCGGCCGGACCTGGCCGCCGGCGTCGGCGTGCGCGGGAAGCCCAACCGCGGCTCGTTCCCGCGGTTGATGTGCTCCATCACCGCCTCGAGGGTCCGTCCTGGCGCACTCCACCAACGCCGACGGCCCGCCGAGTTGTTGCGCTTCGGCGGCGACTCGTTGGGCGGCCCCTCGTGGTGGGCGAGCTCCTGCTCGCGGTGCTCGGCGAAGAACTGCTCCCAGTGGAGCAGGTTGTCGGCGCTCTCGGCTTCGGCGGGGTCGGCCATGCCGTTGATGTACTCCTGCACATCATACGGCAGCTCTTCCGGCGTCGGCACCGGCGGGACAGGGATGCCGCCGGCGCTCAGTTTCTAGCCGTGCGGCATCCGCGTGTCCGGCGGCGCCTAGCCGGCGTCATGCAGGAGGCGTGCCTCCCAGGCCTGCAGGGTGCGCTGGCTGAAGCCGTTTGCCGCAGCTCCATCGCTGGGGTACCTTGAGGCCATAGCTGGGAAGGGGAAAGCGGTGGAGGTTCGCCGGAGTTTGTGGGTGGGGGAGCTGTGTGAGAGTGTGGAGATCTCCGGCGAGGGGTACGGCTTATAAAGGCCGAGGCAGGCGACGAGGCGGGAGGGGTGTAGCGGCGAGGATGGGAAAAGGGGAAACGGCGGGAAGTTAGTGCCCGCCGGTCCGTCGCGGGAGCCGATGCGGCGACGGTGGCGCCGTGAATCGGTGACACGTGGCCGATGCGACGGGCAGTGCCCGGCGGTCGCCGCGTGGTTTCGAGGATGAGGACGACTCGGCTTCCTTCACTGACTCGGCGGGTCCACGCGCCGCTTTGATTTTTTTTCGCCGATTTCGCTGAGTCCGGCGTCCCAGGGCGTACTCGGAAACCCGGGTTCAGCCTGGGTAGTCCGGACAAAAATGGCCAAAATCCGGCTGAAAACAGGTGCTTGGGTACGCGACTGGACCAGTGTTCGGCGTCTGGACCGAATTTCGGCGTCCTGATCGACGTCTTAGCTAGGCGAGCGGAGATGGTCTTAAGATCCAAGTTGCACGAACGGAGGGGGTTATAATCAATTCCCCTCAAACACGCCCTTAGTTTCACTAGCTAGTCTTTCTTGTTGGAACACCCCCTGCCGACTGGCCGGTCCCGAGGCTGTTCCACACCCGAGAAGAAGACTAGAGTAGAAGGCACACAGATTACACAAGAATATGGCACAGGGAACAAAGGGGAACTCTATTGATCTTTCTCTTGGTAAAACTCCCGTACAGTGATTGCTCCTCTATTTATAGACTAAGGGGATAGGATACCCACATGGGCCAACCCTAGCCTGGTAGAGGCCACACCGAGTGGGCCTCTACCGGCCCAGTTTCCCAACACTCCCCCTGGGTATCTTATCTGTATAACCATGGCTTAAAACTCCAAAAAACCCAGTGGGAAAAATATGGAGAAATGCACATGGTGTACTTCTTGCTATGTTGCACGAATTGCCTCATTAAAAACCTCATGTGAGAAACTTCATAAAAACTCACTAAGGGAAAAAGAGTACAATTCACTTAACTATAAAGTTAAGCACTTAATCATCGGGATCAAGATTTCAGCGATGAGTTTGTGAAGATTCTCCCTCTGAACCTTGCATCTCCCTAAGTCTCATCATGCTGATCCCACTGACACATCTCTCGAAAGAAGATGCTGGCAATGATTTAGTGAACAAATCAGCGAGATTTTTACACGACTTAGTATGCAAGACTTTCACTTCGTTCATCTTTTGCAACTCATGTGCATAGAAGAACTTGGGGTTTATATGCTTTGTGAGATTTCTCTTCACGTAACCCGTCTGGACTTGTGCAACACAAGCGGCATTATCTTCATAGATAATTGTTGGGGTTTGTACGGTGTTCAGTCCACATGACATCTGGATGTGGCTGACTACTCGTCGAAGCCATACACATTCTCATGATGCTTCATATAATGCTATTATTTCCGAGTGGTTCGTCGAAGTTGACACAAGAGTTTTCTTAGACGATTTCCAGGAAATTGCTGTTCCACCACAAAGGAAAACATATCCAGTCTACGACTTGGATGTGTGCGGGTCCGAAAGGTACCCAGCATCTGCATAGCCTACAACATATAGGTCTTGGTTCTCTTGGTAAAACAAGCCATGGTCCTTTGTCCCTTGTATGTACCTAAAGATGTCCTTAACGCCTTTCCAATGCCTCTTGGTAGGCTCAGAACTATACCTTGCAAGCAAGTTGACGGCGAATGCAATATTCGGTCATGTACAATTTGCGAGGTACATAAGTGCACCAACTGCACTTAAGTAGGGGAATTCCGGTCCCAGAATTTCCTCCCCCTCTTCTTTAGGCCTGAACGGGTCCTTGTCTTGCTGCAAAGATCTTCCGACCATCGGGGTCTTAGAAGGATATGCCTTTTCAAACCCAAATCGTTCCAACACCTTCTGGGTGTAGGCCGACTGGTGAACTAGAATCCTAGCAGGGGAATGCTCAAGTTGCAGACCCAGGCAGAACTTGGTTTTGCCTAAGTCTTTCATCTCGAATTCCGACATCAGGTAGGAACTCGCTTCCTCATTATTGTCAGGTGTACCGATTATATTCAAATCGTCCACGTACACCGAGATAATACAGAAACCATCCTGGGATCTCCGTATAAAAACACATGGGCAATCTTCATTGCTCGCGTAGCCCTTCTGATGAAGGAAAACGCTCAAACGATTATACCACATCCTACCTGACTGTTTTAGTCCATACAATGACTTCTTAAGCTAAACACTGTATAACCTCTTGTTTGCTCTATCCTGGTTCGGGACAGGGATACCTTTTGGTACTTTCATGTATATGTCCGAATCCAAGTTACCATATAGGTAAGCGGTGACAACATCCATTAGTTTCATTTTTAAGTCCATGTTTACTACCATTGAGATCAAGTATCTAAAGGTAATTCCATCCATGACTGGGGAGTAAGTTTCCTCAAAGTCAACACTTGGTCGCTGAGTGAAACCTTGAGCAACGAGCCTTTCTTTGTACCTTACTACTTCATTATTCTCGTTTCTCTTTCGAACAAAAACCCACTTATGGCCAACGGGGCGAATGTGGGGAGTAGTTAGACAAACAGGTCCAAATACCTCTCTTTTGTTTAACGATAATAATTCAGCAGTAATTGCCTTCTGTCAATCTTTCCAATCCGACATTTTCTTGCAATCAGCGAGCGTGTTAGGCTCAGGGTCAACATCTATGATTGAGGCAATTTTCTTGGCAAAATTAACGTCGACATTTGCCATGGCTCGGTTGTATGACTCGCCTGAATTAACATAGTTAATGGCCATTTCGTCATGGAGTGTATCAGGCACATCCTCTTGCTCCACCGGATTTCCCAATCCAGGAGCTAGGTCCTTTAGCTTTCCCGCTCCGATGTGTGCGCACACAACTTCGCTGGGTATTTCCGATATAGGAAAGTTCAAGTCCAGAATTTCGTGCACTGAAATATCTGTACTTGTGTCAGGTCTCAACTGGCTTCCCTCAACAGGGGCAGGCTGTAATAAATCTCTCTTATCCTTTTTCTTCGGGCGTCCCCGGGTACTTGGGATTTGAGAAACCGGAATCCGCGTCCTCTTAGGCCTTGGAGCAGGAGCGGGTATACCATCATTTTCTTTAATATTTCAACCCTTTCCGGTGCATTGCGTGCGTGCACATGCGACTTTGTCATAGTCTTTAAATCACTAAAATGATCGGGCAGTTGATTCGCTAGGAAGTGCAAATCTAGTATTTTTTGGTCTTCTCTATTAGTCTCAACAGTGCGCGGGTCATGAGCGTGGATCCCCGTGGATTTCCACGTGATTTCTCGACTTTTGTCATCAGGGGTTGATTACCTCCCCCCAAAGTCGGAAAAAGATCCTCGTCAAAAATGCAGTCAGCAAAACGGGCCGTGTGACAGTCACCTGTCAAGGGGTCCAAGAACCTGATTATGGACACAGTCTCATAACCAACGTATATCCCCGACTTATGGAGCGGTCACATTGCTGATCGCTAGGGTGGCGTTATAGGTACATATACCTTGCAGCCGAACCTACGTAGGTGGGAAATTTCCGGTGCCGACCCTTGCGCAAGTTGGATAGGAGAGTGGATGTTGTATGCCGATGGTCGAAAGTTGATGAGATTAGCGGCGTGTAACACCGCGTGTCCCCAACATGTAGTTGGTAAATGACAACCCTAAAGGAGTGGTCTGGTAATGAATTTAATCCTTTTAATCAATGCCTCCGCAAGTCCATTTTGAGTGTGGACATGCTGTACGGAGTGCTCAAGTTTGATTCCAGTTGCCATGCAATAATCATTGAATGCCTTTGAAGTAAATTCTCCGGCATTGTCCATTCGAATAGACTTTAAACGATAATCAGGGAATTTATTCCTTATTTGTATAATCTGGGAGATCAACTTTGCAAAAGCATGGTTCCTTATTGACAGCAGGCAAACACTGGACCATTTAGAGGAAGCATCGATGAGCACCATGAAGTACCGAAATGGCCCTGAGAGGGGCTGAATTGGACCACATATATCCCCTTGAATGCGTTCCGAGAACACGGGGAGTTCATCCTTCACCTTTAGGGGGGACGGTCTAATGATCAATTTCCCCGTAGCGCATGCGGAGCACACGAAATCATCGGGATTCGGGAAATTTTTCACATTAACATTATGACCATTCGAGTTGTTAATTATATTTCTCATCATCTTAAGACCGGGGTGGCCTAACCTATCATGCCAAAGGCAGAATAGTTCGGAGCTTCTAAAGACAGTCTTAAGGGTAGTGTAAATAGGTGGTGCTACTATCTTAGTGTAGTACAGCCCAGTAGCTAATGAAGGGAGTCTTTCGACAACATGTTTACCATTTTCGTCGCGCTTGGTAATAAGTAGGAACTCCTTTCCATTCTCATCATCATCGGTTTCGACATGGAAACCATTTGCACGGATGTCTCTAAAACTCAAGAGAGTACGAGTCGACTCCGGATACAATAATGCCTCTTCAATGATCAGAGTTGTTCCATTTGGGAGTATGATAGTTGCTCTTCCGGAGCCAACTACATTCGGACCACAGTCGGCGAACGTCATTATGTTACCGGGGTTTTTGGTAATGGACTCAAAATACTTTGTTTCTCTCAAGATGGTATTTGTGGTGCCGCTATCAGCAAGGCACGTTTCCTCCATTTGGGCGCCACACGCGTCCTAAAATATAGTGCCTAATTAATATAATGGAGCGAGGAAGATGCTACATCAAGTAAGTAAAACACATAAACATTTCAGAACATCATACAACCAAATAATGGAATTAATGAATGAAATAAATGTCATCCAATCGCCGAAAAATAAATAAATGTTATGCTCTCATAGAGCTTACAACCATATCGAAAAATTGTATCTGATTATTTGCGGAAAAGAAATCATCACGACAAAAATGAGCTCAGGTGGATTCTGCAAAGAAACAATCAAGCTCAGCCTGTATCTCAAGGTCCGTGAGATTCTCTTCGTTGGCTATCATCATCGAGGCAGCAGAGATGTCTAGCTGAGGCGGGGGGGGGCACAACGTGCTCAACCTCCATGGGCACAGCGGCGTTCGTGGGAACCGCCGAGGGTGCTGCCACTTGTGCTACGTCCTGCGCTACTACGGGCGCGACGTTCTGCACAGGCGCCGCTCCGGGCGCCAGTGGTGCCTCAACCTGGACAAGGTGCGCCTCGCGCGACTTCTTGTTGGCCTTAAACGCGTCCACGACGTGTTTAGGGGCCAAACACTTCCTGGAGAAGTGAGTCTTGGAGCCACAACGGAAGCAGTCCTGGGGACTTGCCTCCCCCTTGCCCGCCTTGTGTTGCTTGGCCGGGTTGGAGGAGTTGGGGCCCTTCTTGCCCTTCTTGCCTCTCTTCTTTTGGATGGGTTTGCGCACCTTGTAGGCACCGGCATTGGCCTCATGACTTGGGCCCCCTGCGAAGGGTTGCGCGGAGAAGTTCTTTTTCAGAACATTATCCTGCGCCTCGGCCACCCGGAGAGCATCAATAAGCGCTGCATATTCCGTGAATCCTTCCTGGCGAAAGTTTCGCGAGGACTGGATGTTGTCCGGATGGAATGTGGAGAGGGTTTTGTCTATCTTCTGCTGATCGGTGGTACTGGTCCCACACAGCTGAAGAATGGTACAAATCCGGTGCAACCTGGAGTTGTACTCTCCCACTGTCTTGAAGTCCGCAAACCTTAGACGAATCCAATCTGCCTCCGCTTGTGGCTGAATGGTGTACTTCAGCCTAGAGAACCGCTTGTTGAGGGCGGTCCAAAGGGCAGAAGCACTCCGTTCTGCCATGTACTCATTCTTGAGAGTCTCACACATGTGATGGCGGAGGAAGTGCAGGGCTTTGGCGTTGTCCGCCGGGATGGTTTTGCTGGGGGCCGTCGGGATCCCTGCAATCAACGCATCCTTGATGCATCGGCCCTCGAGGACGATCTCAACGTCCGAGGCCCAAGTCAGGTAGTTAAGCCCATCCTGGGTCAACTCCGGGAAACTCGCGCTGATGATTCCGGTCATATGCAATTTATGCAAAGTGTGTAAGATTACAGCAGGTAATCGGTTGCATAAATGCGATAATCGATACAATAATTCAAATATGACGGCGTTACAAAATTTAATGTAAAACCGGTACAAGCTAACTATGAGGTACAAAGTATTAAAACCATGCGATAATTAATAACTGTAGTAAAACATAGTATAAAGGTTTGTGTAAAATCGGACAGAAACAGGGCAAAAAAAAATGGTCCAACCGCCAACGATCGCGTGCTTCCAAACGACCCAGCCACCCTTGCCTCTGCGTGGCCGGCCCGCTCCAGACCGTCCCTGCCCGCTTAGCGGGGGAACGGAGCTAGCAGAGCTAGCTCCCGACTGGGGCGGCGGCGCCGGCAGTAGGCCGGACCGGCGGCGAGGTAGGGAGCGGCGGCGGACCGCGCGCGGAGCGGTGGGGCTGCGGCGGCTGGGCGCGACGAGCGCGCGATGCGACGCGGCGGCAGCAGCATGCAGCGGAGGCCGGCGCGCTGCGGCACGGCCGGGCGGAGCCAGTGGGGCACGGCGGACGCGCGCAGGCGCAGGCGCGTGGCCAGGCGCGGGAGGCCGGTGGCTCGGCCAGCGCAGCCGCAGCAGCGCGCGGCGCGGCGGCGGCGGTCAGCGGGGCCAGCGCGAGCGACGCAGCGACGCGGCAGACGGCGCGTGCGGGCGCAGGCCACAGCGGGCGACGCGCGCGGCGGACGCGGCAGCAGGCGCGCGTGGCCAGCAGGGCGAGGCGGGACGGCGCGCGGGCGACGGCTCGTGGCCGGCGGCGGCCAGTGGGGCGCGAGCCCGCGGAGCGCGCGGGCGGCGTCGACGCGGCAGCGCGCGGGCGGTGGCTCGCGGCCGGCGGCACGCGGCGTCCAGCGCGCGACGGCGTGGCCAGCCAGCGTGGCGCGTGGGCGCGGGAGGCCGCCGGCGGCCAGCCAGCGTGGCGCGGGCGCGGGAGGCCGGCGGCGGCTTTCGGGCGCGGGAGGCGGCGGCTAGGCACGCGGCCAGCGGGGCCTCGGCGGCGGCGGCGGCCAGGCACGACGGTGCTCTTCGGCGGCGGCCAGCGGGGCCAGCTCGTCGTGTGTGCGAGGCGCGTGCATGGCGCGAGCACCAGCGAGGCTGCTCCATAGCCATGGCCTCTGCATTTGCAAGTCACGTACGTACACGGTTAAAAAAATACATGAACAAAACTGTAGATCGATCCGATCTACTAATTAAAAACGACCAAAATCAGTCCGATCTACTAAAAAGAATCTAGATCGTCACAACAGCTGCCTGCATCGACGGTACAATCAACAAAATTCTAATCCGGGAGTGATTAGATCGACATTGGTCGGCGACAGCAGGTTAGGTCGACTCCCGGGAAGAAAAAACCGCACCTTAGATGTGATCTGATCTAAGATCTGAACGCAAATCTTGAAAGAAAATCGCGAGGCGAATCCATTTTTGCGGTCAGATTCGGGTTACCTTCAACGAAAGCCTGCATGATGCAGGCTCGACGGTGGCTTGACGGAGGCTCAACGGAGAGACACGTGCTGATAACGTGTTGGAACACCCACTGCCGACTGGCCGGTCCCGAGGCTGTTCCACACCCAAGAAGAAGACTAGAGTAGAAGGCGCACAGATTATACAAAAATATGGCACAGAGAATAAAAAGAAACTCTATTGATCTTTCTATCGGTAAAACTGATTGCTCCTCTATTTATAGACTAAAGGATAAGATAACCATATGAGTCCAGTTTCCCAACATTTCTGACATGCGGAAAAAATAATCGACTGAAAACCTCCCTCGAGGAAGCCGCTCGGAATCAACGATACGATACGACAGCGCAACAAACGGCGGACAAGTGATGTGATGTCCCGGATCGAGCCCTCGGTCGTTATCTTCAGAGGAGAGGTGGCATCCAGTCAACGGCCCCATCTGAATGCTATCCAGTTCACTGAACGCGTCCAGGGATATAGGTTCATGAACTGGCAGCAACCATAAATGATGGGAAATCCAGCTAAAGAAAATGATGGGAAAAGCCTGTGCGCTCGTTGACCAAAATCAGCATATGCTTTTTCTTTTGACAATCAAAATCAGCGTATACTTGATCGGGCTGACATCCCACTACACCTCGACGGTGATCATCGGGCGCATAAACCGGTTCAGAGGAAAAAATTCAGCCCACAAGCTCTAATCTTTTTTTTGTCCGCGAGACAAGTGAGCTGATTTTTTTTCTTAAAAAGTCTGCCAAAAACTCAAAGTAACAAAAACAGGTTCCTAGATTATCGTAGTAGAGTTTGTTTTAGTAGACATACGTGAAGTCGTAATGCTAAGATCCTTAAAGATCGGCGCACGAGAGCAACAACCGTCGTCGATAAAGAGAAACGTAGATAAAAAAGGAACAACGATCAAATCCAGCGAGATCCACCGGACACACCTCCAAACGCCCTCCGACGATGGTAGATGCACGATTGAAACAAGGGCTAGACAACGATGACTTTATTTTAACTTCAGGGAGTCGTGTCTATCATGCCTTTGCAAGTATTTGTTGGGTATCCTCCGCATGTGGGTTATAAGGAGATGACCTATTAAAATTCTTTCAGGCGGCCTAAACAGGTGCAAGACCCCATCAAACTTGAAGATTATGATAAAGGTTATTTTGGACAGTGCACACAAGGGAAGGGGATGATAAGGCTTCTATCCATTCACCACTAGATGGAGTGAATAAAATTCAAGATAGCCTCCATTGGAGAAAAAAAAACCAAGAGAAAAGGGGAGAGGAAGAAGTTGAATCAAGCGCCGGGCTCTGCCCACGTGACATCCAAATCCACTATCCCGTCTTCTTCAATACATGGTTAAATCATATTTGGTGAGATTTTCCATTCTCTCGTTCTTGTGTCCTAAATCTTGTTGTTGTCATCCAAGATCCATGTGTATCTTTACGTGCGAGGTCCTCTAGTGCTCTGTAAATAAGAATAAGTTGTATCCATATTTGATAATAGTGGACAAAGATTTGGATAGCTTAGCCACATGGTTTTTCTCTCAAATTGAGAGGTTTTTCACGTAAAATCTGGTGTCTCCACGGTGATGGTTGTTGTTGCACCTTTTGGATGGGAGCTACTAGTACTTGTACTATATGTTGTATGTTTTTAACTAGTACTTGTACTACCTGGTTGTTGTTTGCACCCAAGACTTTTTTTAGATTCCGGTTGGACCTAGTTTCTCCGTGTATGCTTGATGCATATGTTTACTTTCGTGATTGAGTATGTGTGGGTTCAGTACAATAGTGATGTTGAAATTTACACTTATTCCGCTGTGTATTTTTAGATCACATTTAAGTGTCCTAATTTCCCAATAGTACTCCTTAGTTCCAATTTTATAGGACATTTTCTGTAACATCCCAAAAATACTAAACTTAGATCATTAAACTCTAAGCATCAAAATTAGGGTTAACAAAAACTTTTCTAAATAAAATTATGAAAGCATGCATATGTGTATGTATTGAATTTGAAATTCTTTTGAACCACCTTGCTTGTGTGTTTCTTTGCTTGTAAAATGTTTCTTAAGTGAAATCAACATCATCTAAACCTTTCCCGCACTTTTCCCAAAGACAAATAAAGCAAAACAAATAAAATAAAGGAATGGTCATTTTGACCAATTTAACTCCCATGCCTATTTTAGTTGTCTGAAACTTTCAGAACCTAACAGAAACTTTTCTGTATCTTTGCACCCCTTGATTGTACTCTTAACAAAGTATCAATGCCCACTTTGTGATCATCCATAAACTCTCAAATGCATAGTTTAAATGACAATTCAAAATTGAATCTTTATCATATGGGAAGATCCCACTTTTTCAAAAACCACTCAAACAAGCTCAACTTTCAAAACCCAAGCATCTGCAGACTCACCAGCACCAATCTAGCACACCCACCAAAAATCTTTTCAAAATTCAAAACTTGAATTCATGCGGCCATTTCATCAAACACTTGGCAGACACAAATCAAAACACTATAGTGTGCAGTGTTTTGAGCCTAACTGGTTCCCTATCTAGCTCACAACCATCTCAGTAGATCATCTTGCAAGATTAACCAAGCACTAGCACCACTGTGAGCTTGCCAATATCATCAATGGTGAACAGCCGAGTGCATCCTTGCCACCCCAGTGTAGACAGCAAGCTAGGAAAGAAACTAGCCATGCCAACCTTGTCTGGGAGATCACCCATGCCTCACCGCCCCCTCTCAACCAGCCCTGCCTCGAAGACACCAACCAGAGCACCCAGGAACGCCGCGCCCGTGCCTCTGCCAACCGTGTCGAGCGTGCGCCAGAGCGCCACCCTCGACCGAAGCCCACCGACCGCGCCGCCCTCGCCGCGTGCATACACGATCGCCACCGACCCAGGAGACCGCCAGACATCCCCGTTATCCACCCCATGCCGCACAGCCACCGCTCGCCATTGAAGACGTCGCCTCTGCCGCGCAGAGCGTCGCGTGTTCCAGACCAACCCGCACCGCCCCACGTCTCGCCACCGTATCGTTGAGCATCGCCAGGGAACACCGCACCGTCCCCTACCTTCGCCCATGCCAATAGCTGTCTGTACCATCGCCCCCGACGAGCTCACCGTGCGCCTCGTCGGTCCCCTCGCTCGACTATAAATAGAGGCCACCCCTAGCCGAATTGGGCACACCATTCTACTCCCCTCTCCTCACTGATCGTGCCACACCGTTCCCGGAGCAAGGCGAGCAACACCTCGTCAGAATTTCACCGGAGACCGCCGCCTCTGGAGAAGAAGGGAGCCAGCGATTGGAGCCGCCCTAGGAGGAGCCATCGGTACCAGGAGACTCGCCGTCGTCGACTTCGTCGTTCGCCCGCCTCGCCGACCCTCGCCTGCACCCCGGTGAGCCCCCGGCAACCCCCACCGGCCGCGCTAGGTTTCTATCTCGCCGGCGTTGCCCAACGTCGACGATGACTCTCAGCCGTTGGATTAGAACCAAATCGAACGACCCACATCGCCCCATACCGCTTCGCACCCCCTGTCTCACTGACGAGTGGGGACAACCACTTAAACAGCCCGCGGAAGCGCTGCGCTTAGCAGGCCGGCCCAGTATCACTTCCCGCGCAGCCCGGTTATTTGAATTAAACCTTTTCCATTTTATTTCAAACACACTTCTGTACACAGTTTCAAAAATCAACCCAGATCGATTCAGTGCACCAAATTGAATGAAACTAATTTTGTTAGAAAGGTCTGGGAATGCTGAATCCAAGCCCGTTGGATTCAAGTCATTTGGATCTATAGATCTCCCGTGGTAAAAATAACAAGGCAGAAGCTTTTCTGCATTCAAACATTTTTCAAATTTAAAACATAATAGTTTTTGAGTTGATTCCAACTCTCGAAAATCACATTTAACCATACCTTTCAGAATATATAAAAATATATAGGTTTACTTACAGAAATAAGGTACAAGTAATAAAAGAATGCTACATAGGCATTTCTAGTCAATTTATTTAATTAAAATAAAAAGGTAAAACCTTATTAAATTGTGACACCACTTTAAATCATATTCCCATGGACTAAAATATGTGGTGATGACATGTGTCAACATGATCCCATGTTTGGTTTGGAGAATATTAAATCTTAAGTAGTTTTTCAATGAGTAGAAATTACTTTTCTAAAAATAAAAGGAATTAAACCAAGCCTTGATCTTGTAATGTTAAAGATGATGTTAGATCATCTGTAGGACCCTTGTGTGTGATTATTGCAAGTAGTTAAGTATTTTTTGGTGATTGTGTACATCGTATTTATTTATAGAGGCTAGTACCGACCAAGGATACGAGGAGGAAGGAGGATTCTACGAAGAAGAAGCCGAGGAGAACTTCAACCACTGCTCTGCACAAGGCAAGCTTTACTAATCAAGTTGACCAATGCAAGCCTAATACTACTAGTGAATGTGCAAGCTAACACTTGCAAGATACTATACCTATGCAAGCAAATACTTGCTTGTTACCATGACCCCTATATGCCTTAAGCATATGTGATCATCCCCACTTGATACACCAATCCTAGTTTTACTTGCAAGCTTCTTACTTTATTTCTTTATCAAAGCTCTTACATAGAGTTTACTAGAATAAATGGTAGATACTAGAAGGATACTTGAAGGTTGCATAAAGAGCATAAAATTTGGCCTAAGCTAGATAATCTTGATGTCATCCTAAGGCATGAGATTGAACTTAGTTAAAACTCCACTAGTTTACCACCCCTCATTAGTGCTTACCCCCACCTGTAGATGCTAGTGCTAAGCATAAAACTTGATCAACTTTAGATGGGAATACTTGGTGGAAAAATGGTTATGAAAACCTTGGAATGATGGATCATTCTATTGAAATGTTTTGGACATGTGTTTCCGAACACCTGATGATTTTGGTGATAAAAATGTTGAGGCATGAGCCTTAGCCCCTGTGAAGATTGTCTGGATGAGATACCATTCCAATGTTACCGTACAACGACAATACCCGAGAATTGGGTAGGGCTTGACTGGAAACTTATATACCTTAGTATTGGTTCCCTCACGGCCAAGGTCTGAGCTAAGGCTACCTTGTGAAGATTGTCCACCTGTGCAGTACCCAAGATGACAGTTGGTCATGGTTGGGAGGCCAAACTCACAGGAGAGGTGCTTATACTAGGGCGTGTAATTGAAAGGTTAGGATTGATTATCCGCATACTGAGTATGGTGAATTCAGGATTTGTTCCTGACGGATGTATCGAATGTTGTGCTGAAAGTGTACAATCTTTGCAGAGTGTCAAACTATTCGAATAGCCGCGTCCGCGGTTATGGACAATTGGAGTGGCCATACTGTTCCCCCGTCAGATGTTTTCAAAAGACTTGTGAAATGAATTGAGACTTTGACTTGACCACAACAGGGTTTTGGCTTGAGATACAAGTTCCCACTTAGGTGTTATAAAATTTCAACTAGCATTCGTTCCTTCTAAACTTAGTAGAGATAAATCTGGCTTTTGCAAAACAATCCTATAGCCTAGTGATCTATTACCAAAAACCCCTCTCACTTGTTAGTATTAGTTTGCGAGTACTTAAAGAGTACTCATGGCTTTGTCCCTGGCTATTCTTATGGCCAGACTATGAAGAGGAGTACCTGGAGGATGGACCCCAGGAAGGTTACGACAACTAGGATCATCTCCCATCGTCAGCATTGCCTGTGACCCCGAAGATGGAGCTTCGTCCACGCTACCGTTATTATTATTACGTATTCCGCTGCTTGATTTTGTATTAAGAACTGGATCATGAGATCCCTATTTGTGTAAGAACTTATGTACGGTTTGTAATGGATGATGTACTGTGGTATCCAATTCTGTTATGTCTCGCAAAAATGGTAATCCTGGGATTGCGATGTATGGCATAACAGGCATCTGGGATTAAAAATCCGGGTGTTGACATTTTCTAAGGCCAACCATATTATAAGATGTTTTGGAAGGTTGGTTTAGCCATCTAAAACATGTTATAATTTGAAATAGCGGTAGTAAGACACAAACCCTAAGAAACAAAAAAGATCTAAAAATTACGGTAGTAGGACACAAACACCCGCCGGTTCCAAATTTTAGCCTTCCAAAATGTATTATAATTTGAAACTATGATATTATGAAAGAAACGCTAAAAAGAGCGAAGAAAACCGAGCCATCCCAACAACAAGCAACAAGATCCACTGGCGTTCATGACCCTTGAGTCAGATTATCTACAATGTCTCGATGGCGACAGACGCAAGAACCCTAATTAGGTCTCTCTCTCTCTCTCTAGAATGAAGGGTATGTCATGATTACAAACTAACACACGGTGTGAACTGGATTAACTTGTGAGCAAATAAAACTAGCACTTGCAATCTTCTGAGTTTGGATATACTCCTCCCAAGCATGGGCGGATACAGAGGGTGGGCCAGGTGGGTGTCGTGGCCCACCTAGAATTCTTGGGATAAACTTAAGTACCCCTAATCAATCGTGGCCCATCTTGTCATTTGGCACATAGTTTTTCAGGCTCCCTATCGTGCATGAGGATGCGACCAAGTTTTATCAACTCAGTGCTCGATTCCATGGACGGAATTCACAGAATGGGGGAAATCCAGACCTAAATATGGCAGCTACCTCCTCCGGCCTCCGTTCTAGCCGCCCAAATCGAGCTCACCGGCATGCTAGCAAGACTAAGGGGGAGATTAAGGGGTTGAAAACATTGATTATGCAAGAGTCTCCATCTTATTATTATATCCATTGCTTTGCACATCAATTTCAACTGGTTCTTATTGCCATGGCAAAGGAAAATGAAGCATGCATGTGGTTCTTTGATCATGTTTCTTACTTGTTCAATATATTTGGAGTTGTCGCAATCTTTGAATCATATGACTTTGCTTTCAATCTTTACCTGATGCTTGTTATTCTTGGCTACACAAATGACTTGTCTCAATATTTGCAAAAGAGGGATCAAGATATTGTTAATGCAATGACACATGTTGGATTGGCAAAGGATCAAATGGAATGTTATGCGGTCTCATAGATGGGAGGGATTTATTGCAAAGGTGACATTGTTTTGTCACAAACATGGCATTGCAGTTCCTTCACCCGAGGATAACTATGTGGCTCATTGAAAATCACATTCATATTATGAAATACAAATAAATGATGATTGTTATATAAGATAAACGTGTCTTGGCGTTGTTGATCAAATTATTCAAGAGGTTGACAATCCGTTTGATGATTTACATGAAGTTGATTATTTACATGTCGGAATTGAATCTCTTGGATTCATTTGCTTCTTGTGATACAAAAGGCAATGAGACTTGCCAAATCATATCCCCATGACATATCAAAGCATGAGTTTGATAAGACTTGAATTCCAGCTTGAAACTGTTATCGCCATATTTTGGCCAAAGGAGGAGTTGGGCCGCAATCAAGATGGGCTTAGAAGATACGTATATGCAACGTGTTGTTGAATCGGCCTTGTGTGTTGATTTGGGCTAAATTGCCCGTGTATCTTATATTGTAATAGGTTCCGTTTCGATTTAGGTAAGAGATAGAATTGTAGAGTTATTCCAAAGGTATAAAGTCTCCGGACTATAAATATGTACCTAAGGTTATTGAGAAAAGGAGGACAATCACGTTCACAACAAACACAATCTCGGCGCATCGCCACCCCTTGTTTCTAGGGTTTTTCTCGGGTAAGTGCCATGCTGCCTAGATCGCATCTTGCGATCTAGGCAGTATCTACTTATGCGATTGTTTGGTGTTGCTCGTACTGAAGCCTTGTTGATGGCGAGTAACACTATTATCATAGTTTTGTTTAGGCTAGCATCGGTACTTTTTGCTATGATCGTTTAGATATGCTGCCTCTAGTTATCTCGCCGGCTTTGCACCTTTTCCCGGGTGTAAGGGTGGCACTTTGCTTGATCGTTATTTAAGTCGATTTGATCTGTTATAGTTGTGCCTTGCTCTCCAAGGTTTAGTTTGATATCTACATGATCAGGCCTTGCAAACGGGTTGAACGATCCAGTAGTATGGAATATACGGTTTACCAATCCAAGAGGAGTTGTTCCAGGAATTAACGTTACGTTGGTTTTTAGGCCTTCTCTAGAGTTGGTTTTCTATTATATTTTATATTTACCAGGCTCAATTACGTGTAGGACGTTCCAATTATGTAGTGAAAACATTAAACTATCGTAGATCGATTTAACTTGTAACGATGAAGCAAAACCCCATGTTACCATAGATCTAATGCAGAACCATGGGTCAATCGGCTCTAGGAGCCGATTCACAGGGAAACCTGGGAGCCGATCACGGCTCGAATTTTACGTATACTTGTTTACCATGCAGGAAACCAACTGAAGCAATCCTTCACCTTCCTGACCAGGTATAGGTCAGGTGGCACGCCCTCGAACCAGCCAGGGCGCGTGCCGGAGTTTTGCGGGCCGTTGCCCGAGGGACCAGGGCCCACCAGCAGTCCTGGGAGCCTCCCGGCTCTTCGTGTTGCCCGTCGCTGCTCGCCGGTGGGTTTTGGTAGGCAACACATTCTGGCACGCCCGGTGGGACATTCAACAACGTCTACATCAACATCCGACGCTGCGATGGAGAACAGACCGGTCACGTACGACGATCTGCCTGAGGAGCACAAGGCGAAGTATGATGATATCAAAGCTCTCTTCGAAGCCGATCTCATCGGCTCTTTCGATAGGACCCGTAAACATGGCATCAGATGGAAAGGGTTCTCACCTGAAGGTGCTCTTGACGAGGTGGATCTCTCTGTTCCTTCAGAGGAGCGCACCAGAGCTCTGCGACAGGAAGTCAACTACATGGTGGCTCATTCTCTTCACCGCCATTCTGAGAGCCTGGTGAACGCTTTCGAGCGTATTGCAGTTCACGTGGTTCAGGAGATCATGAAACATCAGTACTCTCCGTCGGGGCCTACTTTAGGGACTCACCAGGGAGAAAGACCGCTCCAGACCAGGCCACAACTGCCATTCACGCTTGCAGCTCCGGAGCCACCAGGGGCACCGGCGTACGTCGTCTACAAGATCGGAGGTGACCCTGGCGATTGCCAATTCCTGTGTGAACCACCTAAAGAAATCCCACATGGATATGTGTGCACCTACGTGCCAGACTGCAACAGCTTGACGCGCACGAACCAGATTGCAACCGCAGGGATCGCTGGGGCAGGAGTTTCTGGAGCAGGGGCTTCGGGAGCAGGTGTTTCTGGAACAGGAATCTCTGGGATGGACGCTGATAAACAGGCATGGCTAGCCAAGTATGCCACTGGAACGAGTCATGAGAATCTAGCCCCTGCAGCCCAAACGGTGGAGCAAATCCGTACCATCTTGAGAGACCAGTTCGGCTTCGTGCCGAAGAGAAGGACAATCGGCTATTCAAAGCCATACCCCAACGAGTTTGACCTGATTCCGCTGCCACCCAAGTATCGGCTCCCTGAGTTCTCAAGGTTTAGCGGGTCAGAAGGGGCAAGCTCGATCGAGCACGTAAGCCGATACCTAGCACAGTTAGGCATGATTTCGGCATCGGATCAGTTGCGCGTGAGGTTCTTTGCGCAATCTCTGACAGGACCAGCTTTTGGGTGGTATACCTCGCTACCACCTGATTCGATCCAGACCTGGAAGCAACTGGAAGAACAGTTCCACATTCAGTATCATTCAGAGGCTACCGAGGCTGGCATTGCAGACCTGGCGCAGGTGCGGCAAAAGCGGGGAGAAACGGTAGCCGAGTACATCCAGCGCTTCAGGACTGTCAAGAACCGATGTTATTCGGCTCGTTTAACTGAGAAAGAAGCGGTCAAACTAGCAGTGTTGGGTCTCTCAACACCTATCAAGGATCTGGCTTCCCAAGTAGAGTACAATTCATTGGCGCACATGGCCCAGAAACTGACAATGTATGAACAGCGCCACCCTAAGTTGTACCAAGACAAGTTCAAACGCCCGATAAGCCTGGTCGATGCAGAAGAAGAAGATCCTACACAAGACCAGGAGGTGGCCGTGGCTGAATGGGCTCGGGGGGCAGATCCTGTATCCTGCAAATGGGTGAAACAGCAAGGGCCTGCGAAAGGGTTTTGACTTTGATGTGAGCAAAGCTGAGCAGATATTCGATTTACTGCTGAAAGAAAAGCAGCTGAGGTTACCCGAAGGCCACAAAATCCCTACGGCTCAAGAGATGAACGGAAGACCATACTGCAAGTGGCATCACTCGTTCACCCACACCACCAATGACTGCAAAGAGCTACGTCGCCAGATCCAAACGGCGATAGAGCAGGGCCGTCTGATCCTTGGACAGTTCGCCATGAAAGTAGACACAAACCCATTTCCCGGCGTCAACATGGTAGAACACAGCCAGTCCACAAGGCGTCAGTTGGATTTCTCGTTCGATGTTAATATGGCAGGACCTGTGTACCACCGTGGCGCATATAAGGAGGAAGACGGTCGCTCTCGGGGCAAAGAAAGAGAGGAGGCTGGTCCACACGACCGGCCCAGCTACAATGACAGGCGGTATTTGACCGAGGAACAGGTGAGGAGCGTGCGATATCAGAAGCCACATTCCACGCACCTCCTTAACAAGTATGGACGCCAGGATGACCGACGTCGCCGGCGCGATGGAGACGATGAAGGATATGAGCACCTCGCTAGGGGACCGCCAAAAGAAAAGGAAGGCATGGACAAACATTGGGACTGCCCTTTCTTCAAGTATTGCTGGGACGCAGGAATGAGCCGATTGCCTACAATCGACAACTGCCCAGAATGTGGCCAGCAGAAGGAGGACACGGGGCCAGTGTC
Organism: Avena sativa; assembly: GCA_916181665.1. NCBI lineage: Eukaryota > Viridiplantae > Streptophyta > Magnoliopsida > Poales > Poaceae > Avena > Avena sativa. Next base: position 379,168,880 of record OV702282.1, read on the forward strand.
AGTCTTCAAGCGTCTAGGGCCTCTCCCACCTCAGAGCCGATACAGGGAGTCCGCTCGAGCAAAAGATCTCGAGGAGCCAATGGATGACAAAGGAAAGGACAGATATCACCGTCCAAGGTGGTGTCCCGACGGACTCAGACACACCCAAAAGCGTAGAGTGCAGCAGCTGCGTAACTTGGAGGAAGCCGAAGCTCAGTATCTCTACGCTTTAAAGAAAGCACGGCCCGATTTGGCCGTTAAAATTCGGCAGACCTTGGAGACGGGAGATCGCCCGAAAAGGAAAGAGTGGCGCCCTAAACCGGTAAAAGCCGATGCGAAGACATCGGCTGGCACAAACATGGTGTTTACACTTCCGTCAGAGTTCTGCGCTCCAAGAGCCAAAGAACTACCAGTGGCATAGTTGGACTGCGGCCCACGACCGGTTATCTTTGAAAAGCCACAAGAGAAAGGCTATAAACATCTGAAGGCCCTGTACCTGCGAGGTTATATCAATGGGCAGCCTGTCCGCAAGATGCTGGTTGACACCGGAGCGGCAGTCAATATAATGCCATACTCCATGCTACGGCGTTTGGGACGCTCCACTGCGGATCTGATCAAAACCAACGTCATGTTAAGAGACTTCAACGGCCAAACTTCAGAAACGCAGGGCGTGCTGAACGTGGATCTGACCGTAGGCAGAAAAACCATCCCTACGTCATTCTTCGTCGTGGATAGCAAAAGCACCTACGCGGTCTTGCTAGGGAGAGATTGGATTCATGCCAACTGCTGCATTCCATCCACGATGCACCAGTGCCTCATACAGTGGGATGGAGATGAAGTGGAGGTCATTCATGTAGATGATTCTATCGAGATCTCCATAGCTGGCATGAACATCTGGGAAGCAGAAGACCAAGAGCCGATCTCTGGAATCAGTCTAGACAGCTGTGAGCGCATCGAAGCTACAAAAAACGGGGTGAGGCTGGTCTTATCCACTGGCCTGACAGAGTAGCAAAGTCCACAATCGTACGTGGTAAGGCCGATCCCTGCGATCGGCCACAAAAAATAAAAAGCAGCAATCTTACGACAAACAGGTCATGTAGTCGTAGCAGGGAGGTGCCCTGCCATTGTGGAGAACAGATAAGTTGTAAACCTTCCTTGACTAATGCAATGAAAAAGGGGGCCGATTCCGGCAATCGGCCCAAACTATATTTGTTATCCTCACCAACTGTTTGTCCCGTGTTTAGCATCGATTTAACAGGTGATGGAAAGCTAGGGTATGGGTTTACATCCGCTGATGGGCTAGAGGAGATCGACATCGGTCCTGGGGATAAGCCAAGACCAACATTTATCAGCAAGAAGTTGGATCCGAATCTGCGGGGTCCGATGATAGCTTTGTTGAAAGAATATCCAGATTGCTTTGCCTGGGATTATACAGAGATGCCTGGGCTAGACAGGAGCATCATCGAGCATCGACTCCCACTTAAAAAAGGATTTCGGCCATTCCAGCAGCGAGCACGACAGATGAAGGCCGAAATTTTGAACGAAGTCAAGAAGGAGATCGAGAGAATGTTGGCAGCCGATTTAATCAGGCCATGCAGGTATGCTGAGTGGATTTCTAGCATCGTGCCTGTAGAGAAAAAGGATGGCCGCTGGCGTGTTGCCATAGATTTTCGGGATCTCAATAGAGCTACTCCGAAGGATGAATATCCGATGCCAGTAGCAGAGACGTTAATCAACGCAGCTGCTGGTCATAAAATCTTGAGCTTCATGGATGGCAATGCCGGTTACAACCAAATTTTTATGGCTCCGGAAGATATACACAAGACTGCATTCAGAGTCCCAGGTTCGGTGGGGTTGTTTGAATATGTGGTCATGACGTTTGGACTGAAGAACGCCGGCGCCACATACCAAAGAGCCATGAATTACATCTTCCATGATCTGATCGGCAAGCTGGTAGAAATTTATATCGATGACGTGGTGGTCAAGTCAGCCTCAGTACAAGGACACTTGGATGACCTGCGACACGTCCTGGACCGAACAAGAAGATTCGGGCTACGGATGAATCCAAAGAAGTGTGCCTTCGGTGTGACGTCCGGTCAGTTCTTGGGCTTCTTGGTCCATGAACGAGGAATTGAGATCGGCCTGAAAAGTCAGGAGGCAGTGCGAACAATGAAGCCACCTACCACGAAGAAAGAACTGCAGTCTCTCATCGGCAAGATCAACTTCGTCAGAAGATTCATCTCCAATCTGTCAGGAAGGATAGAGCCGTTCATGGGACTTGTAAAGATTAAATCTGATGAGGAGTTCAGCTGGGGGGGCAGAACAACAACGAGCCTTCGACGAGATCAAAGAATATCTGACGAAGCCGCCAGTATTGGTTCCGCCCCAGCCGGATAGGCCATTCTACATTTACTTATCAGTAGCTGACACGTCCATCGCCTCAGTGGTGGTGCAAGTTTATGATGGGCTGGAGCGAGTTGTATTTTACATCAGCAGAAGGATGCTGGACGCAGAGACAAGGTATCCTGAGATCGACAAGTTGTGCCTCTGCCTGTTTTTCACCTGCACCAAGCTGCGCCACATTTTGCTATCAGCAGATATTGTCATCATATGTAAATCAGAGGTCATAAAGCACATGCTGTCGGCTCCTATGTTGAAAGGCCGACTGGGCAAATGGATGTTTGCATTATCAGAGTTTGACATCCGATATTAACCCGCGAAAGCAGTTAAGGGACAGGCTTTGGCCGACCTTATCGCTGAAAGGATCAACACTAATATATCAGCACTATCTATACGAGCGTGGGCTATGTTTTTCGATGGATCGGTTTGTGATGATGGGTGCGGCATCGGCGTGCTACTCGTGTCGCCCCGAGGGGCAACATTCTCCTTCTCCATCAGGTTGTCTGCCCCTCGCACCAACAACGTCGCTGAGTATGAGGCGATACGCAAGGGAATGGAGTTGCTCATCGAAGCTGGAGCAGAAGCAGTGGAAATTTTTGGAGACTCCAAGTTGGTGATTTCTCAGCTCACGGAGGAATACAAGTGTGAGAGCGAGTCGCTCTTCCCATTATGGATGCAATGCCGTGAGATGATGGCACAGTTCCGGTACATGAACTTCACCTGGATCCCGCGGTCACAGAATACCGAGGCGAATGATCTTGCACAAATGGCTTCAGGCTACAAGGACGTAGCAGAGGGAGCCGATGTTCAGGTACAGTTCCTGGACGCAGACGACTGGAGAGCCGATATCTTCAATTACTTGAAGGATTCGGCTCGAGGGGCACCTAAACGGATAAGGTACAAGGCCATGAAGTATGTGCTCATTGGGGACGACATGTTTTACAGGACTCTGGAAGGGTTATTGCTCAAATGTCTGGGGACAGCCGAGGCCAATCGGCTCCTGCACGAGGTACACGAAGGCGCCTGTGGAACTCACCAATCGGCTCACAAGATGAAGTGGTTGATCAGGCGATCAGGGTTTCATTGGCCTACCATGCTGGAGGACTGTTTTAAGTACTACAAAGGGTGTCAAGCATGTCAGAGATTTGGAAAAATTCAGATGGTACCCGCGTCAGCAATGAACCCCATCATCAAGCCTTGGCCATTCCGAGGTTGGGGCATGGATATGATTGGCAAGATCAATCCTCCATCAAGCAAAGGCCACATGTGGATTTTGGCCATTATGGATTATTTCACTAAATGGGTTGAAGCCGTCCCTATGAAGTCCGTGAGCTCAAAGGATGTTATCGATTTTGTGAAGGAACACGTAATTCATAGATTCGGGATCCCCCAAACGATTACGACCGATGGAGGTTTGGTCTTCACTTCTTACGAGTTTAGAGAGTTCTGTGAGGACACGGGAATTAAACTGATCCGATCATCTCCGTACTATGCTCAAGCAAATGGGCAAGCTGAAGCGTCCAACCAGAGCCTTATCAAGCTGATCAAGAGGAAAATCGATGAGCACCCTAGGCGTTGGCACGAGGTTTTGTCAGAGGCTTTATGGGCTTACCGCATGTCATGTCATGGAGCGATAAAAACCTCGCCATACCATCTAGTCTATGGACAATAAGCCGTATTGCCCTGGGAAATTACGGCTGGATCGAGACGTGTCACTTTTCAGAACGACCTAACGACTGAAGAATATGCGGCCCTGATGAGTGACAGTGTTGAGGATCTGACTGAGCTTAGGCTATGGTCGCTTGAGAAAATCAAAGAAAACAAGGCCAAGGTAGCTCGTGCATATAACAAGAAGGTGAGACCTAAGGAGTTCCACGTTGGCGATTTGGTATGGGAAGCTGTATTGCCATTGGGAACTAAGGATGCAGCATATGGTAAATGGTCTCCGAATTGGCATGGGCCATACAGGGTCGATCAAGTTTTGAGGGGGAACGCGTACATGCTGGAGGAGCTGGATGGCGTGAAATTCCCAGTGGCTATCAACGGTCAGCATCTCAAGAAATATTTCCCAAGCATGTGGGATGATGGACAGTGAGATATGGGGACCGATACATGAAATCGGCCAATAAAAGATACAGCCGATGCACAGCCATCGACTCTAGAGGTTCAGACTGTTACAAGCAGGTGCTAGTTTACATAAACGAGCTACTGAAGAAATGCCTCGAAGGCGTGAAGGGCGTCAGCACGGACACGGTCCACCTCGGCAATCTCGGCTTCATCATCTTCGTCCTTGCCCGTCACTAGCTGCTTGTTCAGGGCACGTATCTCTGCCAGATCAGTCTTCAGTTGACTTCTCAGGCCTTCTGCTTCGTCGTGGGAGCGGGCGATGGATGCTTCCTTGTCACGAATGAGCTGTTTAGTCGCCTGGACCTTTTCTTCAAGATCTTCCAACTCCTTTTTTAAGGAGGCGAGCTCGGCGGTACTGGCAGAGGTGTCAGTCTTGGCATCCAGAGACGCCTTCTTCTCGTTGAGCTGCTGACATCTGTCTGCGATATTGGCCTTCAACGGAAGTTGGGCTCGACGCAGGTTGATCCTTTCACGAGCTAGCTTCACCCTTGACCCGTAGAAAGACAGAGTTACAACGGGCCAAAGCTTCACCTGCAATGCTACTGGGAGTTGGTCTTTTATTTCAGCAAGGACGTCCTTCACCTCCTCAGAACCCTCGATAAGCTCTTCGATCGGGGAAGACAGCAAGGCTCTAAGACGCTGGAATTGAGGTAGACCAGCCCTGGCTTGTGGTTCATCGGTGGCGACAGAGGGAGCTGGTTCGATGGATTCAGGATCGAACGTCAGCAAGCCTGAAATATCACAACTCTGACAGCCCCAAAAGTACGTCAGTATGTGTCCAACATGGGAGGATTAGCCGAAATAAGCTAACATACCTCTCCTAAGATCGAGGGGATTGCGGATGACGAGGCAATCGGCTTGTGTGTAGCTGCTGGAGGCTTGGCCAAAGGGGTAGCCGTTTCGTCTGCACCTTCGGGGATTGCTGAATCCGGCTCGGTTAGGGGGATCGGCACTGCCCCAGCCTTCCCACTAGAGACGTCAGTCGTCTGCATTGAAGGTGTTTAGCCGATGTAAGTGATGATGAATCGGCAGATAAGAAGGAATCAAGTGGTAGGAGCATGAAGGGTGATGATTTTCGAAACCTCCTGGCTCGACGAAGAAGTTTGCGGTCCTTTGCGAGCTCTCTTGGGACCCACAGTTGGCCCCGCCTCGACTGATGCTCGGGGGGCAGCAGGTTCAGGAACGGGCCTTTTCCTAGGAGCCGATGGTGGCGCATCTGGCTGGTTTGGTGTGGCAGTCCTCTCAGAGTCTGTTGGGCTCGATTCTCCTTGATCAGGTTGTGTGTCCTCGTGGGAGGTGTCTTCGACAGAAGCCTGCAAGAGGAGGAAAGCTATTAAACACGAGCATGTCTGCAAGGATGAAAGAACGAGAAGGATCGACCAGGACATGGATCAGCCTACATGCGAGCTTTCTGGAGAAGGGCTCCGGCGTCTCAAGGTCTTCCTGGCAGCTACATTCCTCACCATCGTTCTTGTCTTAGTTGGAACTCGAGGAGCAGCTGATTGTGAAGTTACTAGTTTCTTAGAAGCCGATTGTGGTGTGATCGGCTGTTTCTGCATCATGACCTTTTTCAGAGGTGGCGAGTTTTTGCAGAAGAGGACCACAGGAGCTGGTGGAAAGAACTCAAAGGGGGAGCCATCACTGTGCGTAGGTTCAGGGCCATCTTGTTGCTGCAAAGAGAAAGAGTGGGTTGGTAAAAGAGTTATTTGCAAGCTGCATCAAGAAAATTTACAAGTAGTGGTACCTGTTCCACGGGGATGTCATAGTCAGCATCGAGCTGTTTCAGCAATGGTCCCAGAGCTCTCCTGAAGGCGTGAGTCTTCCACATCGACCACCAATCTTCGAAGCCATCGGTGGATGAGGCGAAGGTGAGGTCGTTGGGAATTGGGATGGTCAGAGCATCAAAGAAGGAGTAACACCTTTGACTGGTGAGAGGATCAGGCAGGTCGGCTCTGCTCTCTGTCAGGTGATGAAGAAAGAGATGGGGAGGTACTTGTCCAAGGCCAAATGCCGAGCCACTATGACCGGCTGGTAGAATTCATACCCAGGCTTGATGATTCTATTGGATGTACTCATGCCAACTGGAAGGAAGCAAGGACGGATCACAATGGAAAAGAGTTGCCGGGTGCTGGTGTCATCGGCAAAGCTGTCTAGCCTGAAGGAGATGGGATTCTCAAAATGTTCTGATTCTTCCATGTAAGGGAAGAAGGTAGGATTATCCAGGCCTTGGAAGAAAGTACTGAACCACTTGGAAGCTTCCTGAGGGGATAGTTTGCTACCTGGCAGTCTATACAAAGCTTGGCCATAGCTAGTGCATCGGATCTGCCTCCCTTTGACATCTGGAAAGGTGCAGCTCGCCAAAAGGGGGAAGTTTGGGACGTGGTTTTGAAAATACAGCTGAGCCCATAGTTGGATGAACCACCAAGGACCACCTGTTTTGACTACTATGCCAGAGAACAGCTTGACAGACATCAACTGGAGATATCGGTAGACCTCTCCAAGGAACAATTTTCCGATGCCAAGTTGAGTGCCTTTAGCGAGTTCATAGGCCAGGGAGAGGTAATTTTTAGTTGGAGCAAGGGAAGGGCCACAGAATATGAAATGTTCTAGCCAGAGGTTGAGGAAAGCCGTGTGTTCTTTCTCGGTGACAGGGCCCCTAGTTTTCATGTGGTTCTGAATATATGCGCCCCAGTTTGTGCATTCTGTTTTGGAAGACAGTTTGTAGGGGACTTTGGTCAGGTTAAAAGCAGAAGGGCTGGGTGATGTAATATCCAGACCAGTAATCATCACCACGTCTAACAAGGTTGGTGACATAGGGCCATGACCGAACATGAAGCAATTTAGAGCGTCAGACCAGAAGTAGCCGATGGTTTTGAGGAGATTCTCATGTTTCTCAAGAGGAGACAATGACAAATGCAAGGCATCGGCTATTCCCGTGGTTTCCCATTGGGATTGGTAAACTCTAGCTACCCTGCTGAACCAAGTGACCCAATGTTCAGGGGGATTAGGCCAGGCTCGCAAGCAGTCGGCCCAAGAGTTTAAATCTAGATCTTGGCTTACGAAGGGGATCCGGTTTGTTTCGCAAGAAATCAGATGGGCAGTACTAGATGCTGTACGAGGGCCAAGGCAGAGAGAATTTGGGAGAGAAGGATGCGGCAGTAGGATGTCTGAAACCTACAAATTTAATGGTGGAATAAGGCATTAACTCAGGTGTTCGCCATTAATTCTAGCATCGCGTTCAGACTGCGAGGAGCAGACGTACCTTCAGACCGGAGACCTCTGGGTTGGTGTTGGACGATTCCGCCATCTGGTTTGCCAGCGGAGATGGATCTATGCAGTTGGGGATCGAGGATTCTTATCGCTGCTGCTGCTCGATTTGGTCGATGAGCGATTGGAGATCTGGGTCGCCCTTTTTGAAGAGGGTCGCAGGTTACCGTTTGAAACTGGAAAGTGGCCGCTCAGAGTTGTCTAAGTATGCGACCGAACTTGACCTTGTCAACATTTTTGGGAAAGCCGATGTTGTACCATCGGCTCTTTGGGTCGTGATTTGGTTGATTGTATGAGCGCAGCAGAGTAAAAGCCGATGCGTTGCTATCGGCTTCTGGAACATCGACCTATGTGACTATCGGCGAAATTGAGTCGGGAAAGTAATCTTCAAGTTGGAAAAGCAGTCTTCGTTCATTCAAAAGGCGATTATTTACAAAAGGAGCTGATTGCTTACAAAAGGAAATCTACTACTACTACTACTAATTCCTAATCTAGAGGCCGAGGTCGTCGCCGCTGTCTTCGCCGTCATCTTGTTCGCTGTCATCAGCGCTGCTGCCGGCGTCGTCTTCGCTGCTGCTGATCCAGATGCCAGCAGGAGCCTCCTCGTCCTCGTCGTCGTCTTCGGTGTCCTCGCTGGACCCGGCGCGGAAGTATTTCACCGGCTGGTACTTGTCGGAGGAGTTTTCCTCCTCCGCTTCCTCCTCCTCGTCGGAGGAGTCGACGCCGTCCCAGGACATGGCGTCGTCGGTGCTGTCCGCCTCCAGTTCCCCATCGGCAAGGAACTGCAGGCCCTCCTCGCCATCGGTCAAGGACTCGTCGTCCTCGGACCAGGTGGCGAAATCCCAATCCCTCTCGTCCCACCATTGTGGGGCGAGAGCATTGTACGCCGCCGTCGGCGGGTGCTCTGGCGTCGGTTCCCGGTCGCTCATTGAGTTGGAGGCTTGGGAGGACAGGCCAGATGAAGCAGAGGAGGCCATGGCGGAAGAAGAGGGTTTTTTCGGCGAAGGAAGAAGGGTTTCTTGGCTGCTGGAGGAAGATGGGGCTGCAAACTGCTAAGATGAATATAAATAAGGGGAATAGTATGAAGCGGTTCAATGCTATAGCGGTTTCCCAGAATGTGCTGCCGAAATTGTCAAATCATGCACTGCGGAGAAGTGGAGAAGACAGGGCATCATGATGAGGGGGTGGCGTGACGATTCTGTTCTGCAACGCATTCTGGCAACGCGTAACCCGATACAAAAAAAAGAAGAGGAGAAGGAAAAAACAGATTGGTTTTGAAATTATTATTGCCAAAACCAGGGGGGCATGTGTTATCGCCATATTTTTGCCAAAGGAGGAGTTGGGCCGCAATCAAGATGGGCTTAGAAGATACGTATATGCAACGTGTTGTTGAATCGGCCTTGTGTGTTGATTTGGGCTAAATTGCCCGTGTATCTTATATTGTAATAGGTTCCGTTTCGATTTAGATAAGAGATAGAATTGTAGAGTTATTCCAAAGGTAGAAAGTCTCCGGACTATAAATATGTACCTAAGGTTATTGAGAAAAGGAGGACAATCACGTTCACAACAAACACAATCTCGGCGCATCGCCACCCCTTGTTTCTAGGGTTTTTCTCGGGTAAGTGCCATGCTGCCTAGATCGCATCTTGCGATCTAGGCAGTATCTACTTATGCGATTGTTTGGTGTTGCTCGTACTGAAGCCTTGTTGATGGCGAGTAACACTATTATCATAGTTTTGTTTAGGCTAGCATCGGTACTTTTTGCTATGATCGTTTAGATATGCTGCCTCTAGTTATCTCGCCGCCTTTGCACCTTTTCCCGGGTGTAAGGGTGGCACTTTGCTTGATCGTTATTTAAGTCGATTTGATCTGTTATAGTTGTGCCTTGCTCTCCAAGGTTTAGTTTGATATCTACATGATCAGGCCTTGCAAACGGGTTGAACGATCCAGTAGTATGGAAGATACGGTTTACCAATCCAAGAGGAGTTGTTCCGGGAATTAACGTTACGTTGGTTTTTAGGCCTTCTCTAGAGTTGGTTTTCTATTATCTTTTATATTTACCAGGCTCAATTACGTGTAGGACGTTCCAATTATGTAGTGAAAACATTAAACTATCGTAGATCGATTTAACTTGTAACGATGAAGCAAAACCCCATGTTACCATAGATCTAATGCAGAACCATGGGTCAATCGGCTCTAGGAGCCGATTCACAGGGAAACCTGGGAGCCGGTCACGGCTCGAATTTTACGTATACTTGTTTACCATGCAGGAAACCAACTGAAGCAATCCTTCACCTTCCTGACCAGGTATAGGTCAGGTGGCACGCCCTCGAACCAGCCAGGGCGCGTGCCGGAGTTTTGCGGGCCGTTGCCCGAGGGACCAGGGCCCACCAGCAGTCCTGGGAGCCTCCCGGCTCTTCGTGTTGCCCGTCGCTGCTCGCCGGTGGGTTTTGGTAGGCAACAGAAACTTATATCGAAGACACGAGAAGATATGATAGGTTCAAAAGTGTAAATCATCTTGGTGAGCTCTCTATTAAGCTTGTTTAAACATAAAATCATCATGTCTATGATTTAGTCTACTTGCTTCTCAAATTGATATTGCTCTTACTGGTGACAACGACTAGTGTTTAAAGACTATTTCCTACAATGAGTCAAGTGAAAAATAATTTGAGAAATAGGATGACCTCTTGAATCATTGCTTAGTGGCATTTATTGAGCAAGATGTGTTCTTGAAAGCAAGTAAAGATGATAGAGTTAAAACTTTCATGGGAGTGCAACAATGTACAGTTATCAAGAGATCCGGAGTTATCAAGTCTTATTGATGTAGTTTCTATTTACGTTATATTTTGTGATGTAAGACTTTTTTGATGTTTTGTACTATCCATATTGGAACATGCACATTTGAAACATAAGTATTGAATTAGTTGTGTGCAATGTTGTGAATCAATTGGGTACTCCTATTATTTGTTTGTTTGGCAATTTTTTATTGTACACAGGCTTGTGCAATTTTTTTCTTATATGTGCCCACCCACGATTCTTTTTATGCGTCTGCCACTGCCCCAAGTAGGATGGAGTTTAAGGTTTTGAGGTGGTTTAGGCCAATAAGCAAACTGTTTAGGGAAGGATGGTCAATGGTATGGGTAGCCAACGTGAGGAGCACCAGACTTACTCTTACAGGTGTTCCCCGCGGTATTGTCTAGAGACCCTCTTTCTCCTCCCTAAAAAAACCCTAGCCGCCGCCTCCTCCCCGCCGGTGATCAACGGGTCCTCGCCTCCTCCGCTTCCGCTCGCGCGGGCGGGAGGGGGTGGGGACCCAGGACCTACGCTCGACGTTCAACAAGGTCCCTAAAGATAGTGTTTCTGTGGTGTCGTGGTGGCGCAACTCAGATGGTGGTGGATGCGCTACATCGAATAAAGGTACCCCGGCTTCAACCCCATCTCGGCGACGTTTGCGGCGTCGAGAAGTCTGTGGGATTTGGTCTTCGCCGGGCGTGTGCTCCGGCTTTGTGTGGTGTTGATCATGCCGCCGATCTGGTCCTGGCGGCCTTGGAGTGCGGCGGTGCGGATTGCTACTGGTTTGTGGTGGATGGTGGAGGATCCGGTCGCTTGATAGGCGGGGTGGTGTTGGCCCTGGATCCGACGTTGAAGATGCTTGGAGGGTCCTCCGGTCGATGTTTCTTAGCAGCAGGCTAGATCCAGTCTTATGGGGCTGGTGGTTATTGCGGCTCTTTAAAGCCTCATGGCTAGGGGTTTCTTCAGTGCCAAAGTGTGGACCAGTTGCTGTTGATCTTCTTCTTCTCCGGCGACGGCGAAGGATTTGGGTTCTTAGTAGTTGCGGCGAGGACGGTTTGCAGTTGTCCAACCGTTTGTTTTCTCCTTGTTTTCTTTTGCTTGTATTGGTTTCTTCCTTGTATTGTTACGGTTATAAATACAAGTAATGTATGCTTATGGGCGTACAAGGTCAAAAAAAAAAAAAAAGTGAGGAGCACCAGATGGAAGATTAGGAAAAGCTCTAGAAGGATTATTAAGAAAAGCGAAACAAAAAGCGACCCCATTGGGCAGCGCTACGTGTCCAAGTACGACAAGGGAGTCCATCCCATTTCTCCCCAAATCACGCAGCTCAAGTTGCAGTTCGCGAAGCAGGAGAAAAAGGCGAAGAAGAGGCTGCTGCTCTCGATTCCATTCCTCCCTCTCCCTCTCCCTCCATTTCAAACCGAAACCCACAATCACCATCACCTCGCCTCGGATCAAGCAACCACCGGATAATTCCAAAAATAAACGCGGAGAAGAACTCTTGAGCAAAAACCCTAGCTCGCCCATGGCGGCCAACTCCTCCCCGTCGGCCGGCGGCGGCGGCGAGATGCCGTCCCCGGCGCTGTCGCCCGTGCGCCTCGCGGCGGCGCAGGCGGCCACGATCCAGCCCTCCTCCCCGCGCTACTTCTTCTCCTCCCTCGCCGGCGCCAACGCCTCCTCCCAGCGCCGCATCGGCATCGCCGTCGACCTCTCCGACGAGTCCGCCTACGCCGTCAGCTGGGCCGTGCAGAACTACCTCCGCCCCGGCGACGCCGTCGTGCTCCTCCACGTGCGCCCCACCTCCGTCCTCTACGGCGCCGACTGGGGCTCCATCCCCGTCTCCGTGTCAGACGACGACGGGGAGGAGGCGGCCCCCTCCGCGGAGGAGCTTCAGAAGAAGCGGGAGGAGGACTTCGACACCTTCACCTCCACCAAGTCGGAGGACCTGGCGCAGCCGCTCGTCGCCGCGCAGATCCCCTTCAAGATCCACGTCGTCAAGGACCACGACATGAAGGAGCGCCTCTGCCTCGAGGCCGAGCGCCTTGGCCTGTGCGCCATGATCATGGGGAGCCGCGGCTTTGGTGCCTCGCGCAAGGGCGGGAAGGGGAGGCTCGGGAGTGTCAGTGATTATTGCGTGCATCACTGCGTCTGCCCGGTCGTCGTCGTTCGCTATCCGGATGATGCTGCAGGTGTCGCCGGGGAGGCAGCACCAGCAACAGCAGATGAGCTGCACACTGTGCCTGAGGATGAGCCCGTGTATCATGATGCGCCTGACGCTCACAAAGGTCTGCCACTTCGCTTTGCTCAACTCTCCACAATTTTGACCCCGTATGCTGATTGATTATTTCTCCATGATGTGTTCGATCAAGTGATTTACTACCGAAATATATGGCATAGAACAAAACTAAGTAGTATAGACATGCCTTAATTAGTAACTCATCCATTAAGACATTTCATTCTCTCAGGAGCAGAACTGCTAAAAACTGTAATTGTGGTCACAAGCTTGATGTCCTAGTCTTGTTGACTCAGGTCTGGTCATGTTTTGACTAGCAAGTAGCAACTATAGTTTGTGCTGAATTAATTAACTTGCATGACTGCTGTGACTGTGAGCTGCTCTAGGAAATGCCGAAATTGTAATATTGCTGATAGTCTCTTACGAAACAAATTTGCGGATGGAAATGGTTTGCCAGTGCTCTTAGAGTTGCGGATGGAAAATAAAATGTATTGAAATGTGAGAAGGACACATACATATATGAAAGTATGAAACGAATCAAATTTCTTAGTTCTCAAAAATAAGAAAATTATAAATGAACCAAATTCATCTGCTGTGCACTTTAGCCATATTTATTGATGCTGTCTATAGTTGTTCCTACTTCCTCAGTTAGGAGTACATTAGGAACTGTTTTCATAACGTATAATTTTTTAAACAACAAATTTTCAAAGAAATCAATGGTCAAAATATCACGTTGGAGACTCTGAATGTCCTAAACGACATGACACAAAGGCAGCACATTTCAGTTTTTATGCTTGTGCAAGCAGTTGTATAAGGAGATTATTTATTGATGTTTTATACGGTGAAGAAACATTAGGGTAATGACCAACTTTTCCCAGTTAGTATTTGGAGTTGTCTAGAATTAGCTCATGAGTTAAACAGTGCATTTACAAAAATTAGCTGGCTATTAAGAAAAACAAGGATGCAATTAAAAGAAGTTGTAATGTCAATACACATATTATGGTTATATATTTATTCGTGAGACTTTCCTTGTATGGTTCATTTTGTCCTCTGGTGATATGTTTCTATCAGATTGCTGAATATGAAACAATTATCAATATTTTAAAAAATTAAGTTTTGGTACTCCCTCCGATCCAAATTAATGGACTCAGATTTATCTAGATTTAGATGTATTTAGCACTAAAACATGGCTAGATGCATCCGAATCTAGACAAATCTGAGTCCATTAATTTGGATCAGAGGGAGTAGTATCTCTTATGCAACCGTAACATTTTTCATACCTGATTAATTTGCGCCATTGATAAGACTGTTGTATTCTATCTATATATAAGTACTTGCATTTTTTTCTCTGGTTTTATATGGGAGAGCCTCTCAGAGCAGGTGCTGGAGCTCCTATTATTTATTTTAAACCATGATAACATTATGTTCTAAAATTTCCTCTAGTGCTAAATTCAAGTCGCTATGCTATTTTTTACCCAAATAGATGCTTAATATCAAGGAGAATTTTGCAACTTGGGACATTTTTAGCTTCCTGTATTGTTTAGCTGTGGTTAAAAGTAGCACAAAGTTACTTCACAATTTGTGCCAAAAAAGTGTATAAAATTAACATCTTTTACGGAAGGTCTAATTTATCTCACTTAAAAAATATTGTAAGCTTATCACCTGCATGGAATGTATTTTTCAGATAAGAGTTGGTCCTGTTTGGAAGATTGTGGCCACAATAGTTAGAATTACTTCATGCTTTTAAAATTCAAAGCGATATTTTCCTGCATAAATACCTGCACTTATTGTTTCCACTTCTGATGCAATGTTTAGTTGACCTATTTATTTCGTAGTACTCTAACCATTTCCAAAGTATAATGCATAATCTGAATGGAATTAAGTTCATAAAGTCAAGAGAAGGACAATAGAAAATATGACCATGCTATTGATGTCCTTGCTTAGATTAGATACCCTGGAGACAGGAGAATGAGTAGTTATAGCATTACTTGTAAATGCAATAGAGAAGATGTAATAAATAAATAAATGCAAAGAAGAAAATCATCAACAAATTCAAATGCATGCCTTATATGTATTGTGAAGCAAGATGGATAAACTATACACCTTTTGAAATGAAATGGAGGAGGGAGCATTAGTGCAGTTCTCTCTCCCGTTTTCTCTAATGTCACAACGGTATACTATCACCCTTTTGTGATTGCCTTTCGGGCATCTGTTACTTCCTTCGTATCTCATGACACTTACCCCTTGCTGCATTGTGTATCAATTTTCTCTTGCTTCACACCACACTCCATCATCCTTTGATTATCCATTGGAACGCTGTAGTTGAATTCCTTCGTACCTCATGTCTAGGGGACCTCATAGTTAGCCATCTGTAGGATGTCCAGTTCATAGCTTTATACATGTGTTGGTTTTCAACATATGCATTCAGTTGTTGGAACAAATGACATAATACCAGGGGTCTGTTTAGTTTATGACCACACTCACAATTATAGTTTGCAACAGTCACAAAAAATTACTTATCAATGTGGGCTGGCAAGTGAGACAACCTCTGACATTAGCTACAGGGTGTATAGCATCTAGCATACCACACTTGGTTGCAGCAAAATATTCTAGTGTAGTGAACCAAGAAGGCCCTATAGAAATTCTCTCTAATAAACAGCAAAATTTGTAGGATGTGTAATTTCTAAGTACTAAGGTTTAACCAGAATCTGCCTAAGGTCTTCAGAAGTTAATAGTTTTGGCAACATATCGGGGAGGGTGGGAAAATGATCTGGTCCTTGTGATCATTTGTCTGTCATTCATATGTCATATTCAATTATCTACTGGAGCGAAACAAGCTTACTGGTTTTCTTGTCGCAGTAGTTCACAGGGGTGCCTTTAATAAGGTCCTTTGAATATGCTCTCCTTTTGGTGTTATTATGTTTGTCACTCATATTAAAGAACTTACTAGCTCCCTTGTGGGCTGAATGCACCTATTTCATACACATATTTCAATTATTATTTCTTGAAACGACGTTTCATTCGAAACTCTTTAACTTGATTCTCGCTACCAACCTGTTGAAGAAGTTGGCCTGCCAGCATATGTTGCTATTGGATCTTACTCTTCTGTTGCTCCACTGCAGACAATTGAGCGCAAGGAAAACATGAGGCTTGTACCTAGGCGATCCCTGTGTATCTGAGCAATGCAACTTCTGTATCCACTGCATGAGTCCTGATTGCACATCATAACTGGCTTGGCCAGCAGGCTTTGCTTTTCGAGTTACTACCAGACTCCTCAGTCGCAGGAGCCTTTGTTGAATTGCGTTGTGAGACCTTTATTGTCGACTGCATGTAGACTGAATCATTCCTGTGTGTACCAGCTGTATGTTTATGCCGGGCTCCTGAATCTCTCTTGCTTTGTAAGTTCAGGCTTCCCAATGTTGTACGTGTTGTATTATCCCCTAGTTTTCTGCATGGATACATGGATGTACACCATTTAGTTTCATGCACATGTTTGTAAGACAGACAGGTTTGTGTCAGAATAAATACCATGTTGATATTTCCATGATTTCTAGAGGTGCCCACGGTCACTTGAATTGCACACATACATCGTAATATATGGCCATTACAGAAGATAACATACTTGTTTGACCAATAAACAAACTATATCACAATTTGCCATGAACAAGTTATTACTCAAATCTAGACATAGAGATACAATAGATTATGGGAAAACGATAGATTCCACTCAACATGATATTTGCCAAAAGATTACAATGAACATTATGTTTGCTAAGAGATTACGGCAGGAGGATGGAGAGGATGAAGGCGGTGTTGCTGCGGATGTTGTATTTCGACTGCCACATTTGTTTGTCTAGAGATCACGGACCGTAGACTTTTTATTTTATGTATTTCGACCGCCGCATTCGTTTGTCTAGAGATCATGATGGGGACCATATATACATATGTTTTTGGGTCAAGATGACTCTATACACACAAGATTGAGGTCCACCGGATGGTGGAGGCGTCGGGGCCAAACCCGCAATTGGCCCCCTCACCAACCGTTGACCTATGCTAGCCCACTTCAGCTCTGAAGCGTGATCTTAGACCTTGCTCGTTTTCGAGTCTCATAGCTCGTGAAAAATAAAAAATACTCCCTCCGTCTAAGAATAGATATATTAGGTTTTTAAAATTTTGGATAAATTTATATACTAAATAGTGTCTAGATTCATCCAAATTTTGATAAATTTGAGACATCTATTTTAGAACGGAGGGAGTACATACAAAAGATGTTTTCTGCCAGACAGAGTTAGAACCAAAATGAAGGGGATTGTTTGGGAAATCCTTGAAATCAATGTAAAACATAATCCTAAAAATAGATTAGGTGCAAATATGTTGAATTATACCACAATAAACTATAAAGTTCATATATGCAGTTTACATATATCACCCGCTCAGCGGCCGCCACAGTCTAGCAGCATGTCGCCGACAGCCCTATGCATCCACTATGTGTGCGTCGGCCAGAAGAAGAATGTAGTAAGGAGAAGGAGAAGAGTGGCGACGGAGAGAAGAGGAATGGGTATGTTGAAGAAGACGATGAGAGAAACAAGCGCGGGAGTAGAGAGGGAAGAGAAAGAAACAAGATGATTATTTAGGGGAACTAAATGAGAGAATTGACCAGCATTCTTAGTATCTCTTAAATATTTCTTTCGTCCTAAAATGGATGTTTTAGATTTGTCAAAATTTAAATGAATCTAGACACTATTTATTATACTTTCTCTGACCCATATTAGTTGACTTGGATTTGTTAAAATTTGGATGAACCTATATACTAAATAGTGTCTAGATTCATCCAAATCTAGACAAATTCAAATCAACTAATATGGATCGAAGGGAGTATAAATTTATCAAAATTTAACAAATCTTAGAAATCTATTTTGAGACGGAGTAAGTATTTAATTAGGGGTACTTATACCGGCACATTTTGAAATGGTACTGCGCATAAACTATGCGTCCGAAAATACACGTTTATAATTGCGGAATTATAGAAGGCGCGCACGGTTGTCATTTTCATTTTCATTTTCATTTTGGCGCGCGTCTCCTCCTCTCTTTCCCCATTTCCCCTCCCCCCACTCTCCGCGAAAAGGTGGAAAAGCGCCCAAATCCACGAGGGGGAGGCGGCGCAAATCGGCAAAGCAGCCATGGACGAAGGGTTGGTGTCCGTGGACAAGTTCAGCGGCGGCAGCCGGGTCTACTTCCTGACGCACCTCCACCAGGACCACACCCGCGGCCTCGGCGCGGCGGGCGGGTGGCGCCACGGCCCGCTCTACTGCTCCCCCGTCACGGCGCGCCTCCTCCCCACCCGCTTCCCGGGGGTCGACGCGTCCCTCCTCCGCCCCATCGCCCCCGGCGACTCCGTCTCCCTCTCCCTCTCCTCCCCCGCCTCCGGCCGCCTCATCTCCCTCCACGTCACCGCCATCCCCGCCCTCCACTGCCCCGGTACGTACCCATCCCTCCCAAACCCTCGCTACTCTGCTCGCCTCTACTCAGTGCAAGCTGCTGATCCACCCGTGCCTGTGCGTCGTGTATGTAGGTTCGCTCATGTACCTCTTCCGCGGCGACCTCGGATGCAAGCTGTACACTGGGGATTTCCGGTGGGAGCTGGGGTGCGAGGAGGCGCGGTCCGCGAAGAAGGCGCTTCTAGACGCGCTCGCAGGGGATAGCGTGGATGTGCTCTACATGGACAACACCTTCTGCCACCCCTCGCTCAACTTCCCTCCGCGTCCTGTCGTCGCTGAGCAGGTCAGATTTGCTTCGATCGACTGTATGCCAGTTTCTGCCCTGTGTATGCAATGTTGTCACTTCAGTCAACCTAGTCCATGCGAAGGTGCTGTATGCACAATGGTAGTCTGAAATGTTCTTGAGAGCAGTGCACTATTACTTGTTAGTAAAATTAAGTGTTGTGGTTCCATGTAAAAAAAAGGTGTCGTGGATCCATATGTTAAACAACTCATTGCCTTAGGGTCTGATCTCATTCTTGCAGTGGAGTCTCCAGAATGAGCAGATACACTTCTTATGCAGTTTTTAGTGCCCATTCTTAGATTTCAATTGCAACTGTTTACACCCCTAGTTTAAGTCTGTTGCTTCTACATCATTAGATTCGGCCCTTCACATGAAGCAACTGATAGAATTTCAATAAAAAATTTGGTTTAGCCTGCTGATTGTACTCAAATCAAAATGTCACTGTGAAAGGTAAACACCAGTGGCATACATTGTCTTCTACAGCTGAATCTCCATTGGCCCAGAGACTAAGTGAGCATGGCTTTGGTTAGAAAGCTATTGTACTTCTCATGTTCAGCATTTGCTGTCCTGCCTTTCACACTATTTAGTTAGAATAGGGTGTGGATGCTCTGACTGATAGACTAGAGTTCTAGTGCTAACTGATTTATCTGCAATAAGATGTCATTCACAACCTGTAAGCAGCCTATGCTTAACTTTGTGCCCTGGATGTACTGTATGTGACCATTGTATTATCCATCATGCTACGTCGGATGTTCTATATTAATATTTTCTTAGTGTTGGGTGCAGATTGTTAATGTTATTCAGGCTCATCCTGATCATGAAGTTATTATTGGTGTTGACACTCTTGGAAAAGAAGATCTCTTGCTTCATATATCCAGAGCACTACAAACAAAGGTACTAAGAGCTTTTTTCCTTGACATGCTCAATGTTCTACTCGTCTACATACTCTGATGTCATTTACTTTCCTAATGCCGTTCTATTACTTAACATAAACTTGCTTCAGTATCAGACTATCAGTGTTAAGCTTGCTTCCTCTCCATCTAGTCTTAAGTTCAGTTTAGCTGTCATAACTTTGATGCACACACTGCCACTGTATTTGCTTTATAAGCACTACACATTGATCTTCTGGAGGCTAATATATTTCCTCCTCACTTTCCTCATCAGATCTGGGTCTGGCCCCAGCGCCTACTGACAGTACACCTTCTAGGCATTGATGACAATCATGAGATCTTCACCACTCAGACCAGCTTGACCAGGGTCCGTGCTGTTCCAAGATACAGTCTGACCGTTGGCAATCTTGAAGCTCTGAACACAGTATGTCCAACCATAGGGATCATGCCTTCAGGCATCCCTTGGCTATTGAAAAGCGGTGAAGGAAAGACCAGGTCCAGTGGTGAATCACCAGCAAAATCTATCAGACGCAGAGGGCCAGGGTGGGGCGTAGGCACAATAGAAATGGACTATGATCCCTCGTCACCACCAAAGCTATTCGAGAAGGATTCCTACACCCTGCCATACTCCGACCATGCCTGTTTCCCGGAGCTAGAGGATCTTGTGCAGACAGTGCGTCCGTCAACAGTGGTAGGAATCGTGAGCTCGTCGTTCTATAATCTGAACCCTCGCCTTCACTTCAGCCATCTTTGTGGGGACGAGGTGTGCGCTGGCAAGACACCTGCGGAGAACAGTGGACATACCAGAAGCTTGGCATCTAGGAGCAGACCAAGCAGTTCCAAGACCCCGAGAAGGAGGAGGATCAAGATCTCCAGCTCAACGTTGTACAGGAGCAAAGCTATTATGCAGAGGAAGGGTGCCTGTGGCGCAAGGATTACGGAGCCTGAAGAACCTATCAGTGTCGCTTGAGTTACTTCCACGAGTTAAGTTTATTTGGTCCTGTAAAGAGGTTGACAGCTTGGATGAAGAACCTGTTCGTGCCCCTTGAGTTACCTCCACGAGTAAAGTTTATTTGGTCCTGTAAAGAGGTTGACAGCTTGGATGAAGAACATGTCCGTGCCCCTTGAGTTACCTCCACGAGTAAAGTTTAGTTGGTCCTGTGAAGAGATTGGCAACTTGGATGAAGAACCTGTTAGTGCCCCTTGAGTTGTGTCCCGAAGTAAATTATATTTGCTCTTTGAAAAGTTTGGAAGTAGTGGGATGGGAAGTGTTCTGACCAAACTAAACCAGTTTTTGCTTGTCAGGACTCTCGTGTTGGCAAGATCCATTTCAGGCTCGGTAATGCTGTGTAGTGTTCTGCCTTTTGTTGTGCTGTTACAGCTAGAGTAGTTTAGCTGTCACTGTTCCTCCTAATGCAATTTTCTTTGCAACAGTAAAGCGCTCCACCTTCTTTGAGTCTGAGTAGTACTTGGAGTTGGATGAAATAAGTTCGTACAAGTAGACATTAAGCAGCACTTACTCCAACTCCAACTTTCAGTTTCAGGCGGTACCATCTGACGAGAAAGTTCAGGTGGATATACTTCCAAAAGTTCAGAAGATCGGGGTAGTTAGTTCGGTTGCATCCTCCGTGTGTACGAGAAACTCTCCTCTCCTGGTCTGGACGCCACCTGCCGCACCACCGGGCGTACTGTTGGACAGACGCACCAGTGGCAGGAAGCGATACGCCGCCGACGGCGCCACACCACACTGTCGGCATGAGCTTTCGGCACCGACTTTCAGCTAACATGATCGGGAGTAGTACTTTGGACATTCCGAAAGAACTAAAGCTCCTTTGCACCCAACCCTGGTCAGCAGGTGGCGCGAGGAAAAGGGGGATACGGAGACGTTTCGGTCGCAGCAGGGATATGAGGAATCCCGTCCTTGCTTGCGACCGCCGGAACAAATTTCGTATGGTGATGCTGTGCGCTTATGCTTGTCACTTGTCAGACGTCGAAAGCGCTACAAGCTTACTAATCTGCGACTAGACGTCGGTTTGTTATTCGGTGGTTTTTTTTTGTGGAGCAAATCGTCTATCATCTCGTTTGCATGCCTGTTGACGGTTTCTTAACGTTTGCACTTTAGTAGTCAAAAAAAATCTCCATGGGAGTTTTCACTGTTCAGCGTACGAGTTGTTGACAGTTTCTTAAGGCTCACACTTTAGTTGTCAAATCTCCATGGGTTTTTTCAATGTTCAGCGTACGAGTTTGATAGGATACACATGAGTTATTGAAATGGTTTCCTCCCGCGACTAAGGAGGAGGAGACGATCTAGGGTTCCACCCCAGCCGTCACCACCATCCGTGTTGTTTTCGTTGTCTCCGATTGCAATCCGTCTCGTTTTCGTCTTCTCCGATCCTGAATCGACGGATCCCCGCCTCTCATGTTTACCGCTTTGGTGGCTGGATGGGGTGGGTCACCTCAAAATTGCGCTCGGGGCTATTAAGATCCCTAAATTTATTGTTTGGTGAACTCGCATCGACGTTATGATCGCTGTATATCAAAGCATTGTGCAGGACAAGTATAAGGTATACCTGCCTCCTCGACGAGGCACATCGTTGGTGAAGATCTCGTCAATGGCGTTGTCGAGGGTGGGAAAGCTTTTGGTCCCTGCACTCATGGAGGGGTGGATCTCGTTCAGTCTTCGTGTGTTACACGTTTGATGTCAGAAGATTTAGATCAATTCAAGAGTTCGATGACGACGATTTTGACTGCCTTGGGGCGTTTGTTCTTAGGGGCATATGCATGAAAACTTTATGGTTGTCATCAACAACATCAGACCATCTCTGGTAGGAAAGTGGCGGCATCGACTCGCTCTAGCGGCGGTAGTGGTCGTTAGGTGATTGGAAGACCTCGATGTAATTTACCTTTGACGTTCCACTTATGATCGCTAGAGAGGTTTTTGGTTAACAATGCTTGGAACTCGCATCCATTGCGTGTTAATATAGGACCGTATTGGTCAGATAAGAACATAGTTTGTTACATGAGAAGGGGGGATAGGAGGATGTCGATCTTATCTTTATAAATCAGATATATCGACTACAACTCGGTTACAACACTCCGACAACTCCTATCGTGATAAGCTATGGTACAATACTTTGTACATTAACACCCCTCCTCAATCACAACCTTCTGAAATTGAGATTGTGCTTAAATTCTTCAAGTTGTCGACTTGGCAATGCTTTAGTGAAGCCGTCAGCCACATGATCCTTTAAAGGAATAAATATGATCTCAAGTTGTTTGCTTGACACTCGTCCTCTTACAAAATGAAAATATATTTCAATATGTGTTGTTCTAGCATGAAAAATGGGATTTGCAGAAAGGTATGTTGCTCCCATATTGTCACACCATAAATAGGAGGTTTGATCTCGTTGGATTCCAAGTTCTCCTAGTAGGGACTCGATCCAAATAATTTCTGTAGGGGTTTGTAGCATGGAAAACAAAAAAATTCTACCACATGCAAACAAACAAGCCAAGATCTATCTACTAGATTGTAGCAACAAGTCGATAGAGGAACTCACCCTCGAAGATTCCAAAGTGTTTAACGAGAGCAGATTCTCGTGGGTGATGTAGTCGTACTCTTGCCGATCTCAAGATCGCGTAGACGATCCTTCCGGCGCTGCGTTCTGGCAGCGCTTCCGCAGTCGGTCACACGTTCGGTACTCGATGAAGACCTTCCTCTCCCTTGTTCCAGTAGGCAGCGGAGGTTGTAGCACTCTCCTCGCGATTCCGGCAGCACGACGACATGGTACCGGAAGTAGAGGGGAGATCTCGCAGGGCTTCGCCTTAAGCCGGAGTGAGTATGGTGGACTATGAGAGAGGCCTTGGCAATCTAGGGTTTAGAGGCACCAAGGGAGGAGGCTAGGCCGGCGGCTAGGGCTTGGGGAGAGCCCCAACTCGGTGGCTAGGGCAAACCCTAGGGCGGCGGCGACTTGTGGTGGCCGGCGGCTAGGGCTTGGGGAGAGCCCCAACTCGGTGGCTAGGGCAAACCCTAGGGCGGCGGCGACTTGTGGTGGCCGGCGGCTAGGGCTAGGGTTTTGGTGGAGAGAGGTGTAGGGAAGAGGGGACACCCTTGACCCTTCTTTTATAGGTGGGAGGGCGCCGGCCAAGGGTAGGGAGTCCTCCCCCAAGTCGGCCTCCTTGGCCGGCGGGTGGAGGGAGAGGAAATCCTCCCCAAGTAGGTTTCCTACTCTCCCTCCACCAAGCAAAATTGCCGTTTCACTTTTCAAATTGGCGTTTGACTTTTCAAACTAGGATTTGATTTCTCCCTTTATTTTGCCCAGCCATGATACCTAGTACATGATGCAACCATTCCACATTGTCATGACACATTCATGTACCCTTCCCCTCCGGAGTGCCGGACCTTCCGGAACCTTCTAGAACATTCCCGATGAAAACACCAGAATCATTCCCCAACTCCGAAACAGGACTTTCCTTATATGAATCTCATTCTCCAGACCATTCCGGATCTCCTCGTGATATCCCGGATCCCATCCGAGACTCCGAACAACATTCAGTCTCTTACTCATCATTCCATAACTACTCAACAACATCGAATCCTTAAGTGTGTCTCCCTACGGTTCGTGAATTATGCGGACATGATCGAGACACTTCTCCGAACAATAACCAATAGAGGAATCTGGAAATTCATATGGCTCCCACATATTTCTACGATTACTTTGCGATCAAATGAACCACTTACATACGATACCAATTTTCCTTTGTCTCACGATAGTTTACTTATCCGAGGTTTTGATCGTCGGTATCTCTGCATACCTAGTTCAACCTTGTTACCGATAAGTACTCTTTTCTCATTCCCGTGGTATGTGATCCCTTGTGATCCAGTCACATGCTTGCAAGATAATTGGATGACATTCCACCGAGAGGGCCCAGATTATATCTATCCGTCATATGGATGGACAAATCCCACTCTTGATCCATGTGTCTCAACCCATACTTTCCGAACACTCAATGCCACCTTTATAGCCACCCAGTTACGGTGTGGTGTTTGATGTCATCAAAGCATCCTTCTGGTGATGGTGATAAGCATGATCTCATGGTCGAAGGAATTAGGTTACTATGTATCAGAAAGCTTATAGCAATTGAACTATTAAAATGACTTGATCTTTATGCTATGCTTATCTATAGGAGTATGTCCATCATACCATTCTCCTAATGATATGATCTTGTTGTTAATAACATCTCAATGTTCATGATAGGGAAACCACAATCATCTATTAACCAACAAGCTAGTATTATGAAGAGGCTTTACTAGGGACTCTAATTTAGTTTACAAATCACACAAGTATTAATGTTTCCTGGTTAATACTGTTACAGCATGAATGTAAACATTTATCATAAACACAAAGATATAATAATAACTACATTTATTATTGCCTCTAGGGCATATCTCCAACAGTCTCCCACTTGCACTAGAGTCAACTAATCTAGATTACATGGTAATATACCGAACACCCATGGCAGTTTGGTGTTGGTCATGTTTTGCCCTCGGGAGAGGTTTAGTCAATGGATCCGCCACATTCAGATCTGTGTGTACTTTGCAAATCTTTATGTCACCATCTTGGACATGTTCTCGAATAGCGTGAAAGCATAGCTTGATGTGCTTCAGCTTCATGTGTGACCTTGGTTCTTGCGCATTGGCTATGGCGCCCATGTTATCACAGTAGATAGACATTGGGTCCAACGCACTTGGAACCACTCCGAGCTCTGTAATGAACTCCTTCATCCATATCGCTTCTTGTGAAGCCTCCGAAGCAGCTATGTATTCCGATTCAGTTGAAGAT
Source organism: Avena sativa (assembly GCA_916181665.1). NCBI lineage: Eukaryota > Viridiplantae > Streptophyta > Magnoliopsida > Poales > Poaceae > Avena > Avena sativa. The sequence continues at coordinate 379,194,190 of OV702282.1, forward strand.
CTCGCCACAACGCTTTGCTTTGCACTCCTCCAGCTAACTGCTGCACCATTCAAAGTAAATACGTATCCATATTGTGATTTAGAATCATCCGGATCGGTGTTCCAACTAGCATCGGTGTAACCATTAACAACGAGCTGTTCATCACCTCCATAAGAAAGAACCATATCCTTAGTTCTTCTCAAGTACTTAAGGATGTTTTTTTGACCGCTGTCCAATGATCCACTCCTGGATCACTTTGATATCTGCTAGTTAAACTAACAGCATATGCAATGTCCGGTCTAGTACACAGCATGGCATACATTAGAGATCCTATGGCTGAAGCATAGGGAATCTTACTCATCCTTTCTCTATCTTCTGCCGTTGCAGGACTTTGAGTTTTACTCAACGTCGTATTGGGCAACATGGGCAATAACCCTTTCTTGCTATCTTCCATTCCAAACCTCTTTAGAACTTTGTCCAAATATGTACTTTGTGACAATGATATTAGGCGTCTCAATCTATCTCTATAAATCTTTATGCCTAATATGTAAGCTGCTTCGCCAAGATCTTTCATTGAAAAACTATTATTCAAATATTCTTTGACACTATTAAGAAGGTCTACATCATTCCCAATCAACAATATGTCATCTACATATAGTATTAAGAATGCTACAGAGCTCCCACTCACTTTCTTGTAAATACAAGCTTCTCCATAAGTTTGTATAAAACCAAAACTTTTGATTATCTTATCAAAACGTTGATTCCAACTTCGGGATGCTTGCTTCAACCCATATATGGACCGTTGAAGTTTGCATACCTTGTTAGCATCTTTAGGATCGACAAAACCTTTGGGTTGCATCATATACAACTCTTCATCAATGTCTCCATTGAGGAACGTTGTTTTGACATCCATCTGCCATATCTCATAATCATAATATGTAGCGATTGCTAACGTAATCCTCATAGACTTTAGCTTCGCTACTGGTGAGAAAGTCTCATCGTAGTCAACTCCTTGAATTTGTTGAAAGCCTTTTGCGACAAGTCGAGCTTTATAGACAGTAACATTACCATCAGCATCTGTTTTCTTCTTGAAAATCCATTTGTTCTCGATAGCCTTCCGGCCATCCGGTAAGTCCACCAAAGTCCATACTTGGTTTTCGTACATGGATTTCATGGCATCTTGCCATTTATTGGAATCTGGGCTCATCATCGCTTCCTCATATGTCGCAGGGTCATCGATGTTGTCCACCAACATGACACTCATAACGGGATCATACCAATCAGGAGTGCTACGAGTTCTCGTTGACCTGCGAGGCTCTGTAGCAACTTCAACTGAAGTTTCATGATCATCATCATTAGCTTCCTCTCTTATTGGTGTAGGCGCCACAGGAACTACTTCCGATGCTGCGCTACTCGCAAGTTCGAGAGAAGGTTCGACAACCTCGTCGAGTTCTACTTTTCTTCAGTCACTTCTTTCGAGAGAAATTCTTTCTCTATAAAGGATCCATTCTTGGCAACAAAGATTTTGCCCTCAGATCTATGATAGAAGGTATACCCAATAGTTTCCTTCGGGTATCCTATGAAGACGCATTTTTCCGCTTTGGGTTCAAGCTTGTCCGGCTGTAACTTCTTTACATAGGCTTCGCAACCCCAAACTTTAAGGAACGACAATTTAGGTTTCTTTTCAAACCATAATTCATACGGTGTCGTTTCAACCGATTTAGATGGTGCCCTATTTAAAGTGAATGCGGTTCTTTCTAATGCATAACCCCAAAACGATAGCGGTAAATCTGTAAGTGACATCATAGAACGAACCATATCTAAGAGAGTTCGATTACGACGTTCGGACACACCATTACGTTGTGGTGTTCCCGGCGGTGTCAATTGTGAAAGTATTCCGCATTTCTTCAAATGCTCGCCAAACTCGTAACTCAGATATTCACCTCCACGATCAGAACGTAGAAATTTAATCTTCTTGTTACGTTGATTCTCTACCTCACTTTGAAATTCCTTAAACTTCTTGAAAGTTTTGGACTTATGTTTCATGAAAAATATATACCCATATCTACTCAAGTCATCCGTGAAGGTAAGAACATAACGATAACCACCGCGCGATGCTACACTCATTGGTCCACACACATCGATATGTATGATTTCCAATAAGGCCGTAGCTCGCTCCATCATACCAGAAAATGGAGTCTTAGTCATTTTACCCATCAGACATGCTTCGCATCTTTCAAGTGATTCGAAATCAAGTGATTGAAGAAGTCCATCGGAATGGAGTTTCTTCATACGCTTCACTCCGATATGACCAAGACGACAGTGCCACATATAGGTCGAGTTATCGCTCAATTCAAACGTTTAGCTTCAATGTTATTAATATGTGTATTTCCACTATCGAGATTCAATAAGAATAGACCATCTATCAAAGGTGCATGTGCATAAAACATATTACTCATATAAATCGAACAACCATTATTCTCGGACTTAAACAAGTAACCGTCTTGCAATAAACAAGATCCCAATATAATGTTCATGCTTAACGCAGGCACCAAATAACAATTATTTAAGTATAAAACTAATCCCGATGGTAGATGAAGAGGTAGCGTGCTGACCGCGATCACATCAACCTTTGATCCATTTCTAACGCGCATCGTCACCTCGTTCTTCGCTAGCTTCCGTTTATTCTGCAACACCTGTTTCGAGTTACAAATATGAGCAACCGAACCAGTATCAAATACCTAGGCACTACTACGAGTACTAGTGAGATACACATAAATAACATGTATATCGGATATACCTTTCTTCTTGATGTTGTCGTTCTTCAAATCCGCCAAGTACTTTGGGCAATTCTACTTCCAGTGACCCTCTCCCTTGCAGTAAAAGCATTCAGTATCAGGCTTAGGTCCAGCTTTGGTCTTCTTCGCCGGTGCGGCAACTTTCTTACCACCCTTCTTGAAGTTTCCCTTTTTCTTAGACTTGCCTTTCTTGAATTTGGTGGTCTTATTGACCAACAACACTTGATGCTCTTTCTTGATCTCCACTTCTGCAGATTTCAACATGGAGAAGAGTTCTGGCAACGTCTTGTTCATGCTTTGCATATTGTAGTTCATCACAAAGTTCTTGTAACTTGGTGGCAGTGACTGGAGGACAAGGTAAATCCCCAAAGCATTAGGAATCACTATACCCAAGCTTTGGAGTTTGTTTGCGTGCCCAGACATCTTAAGCACGTGCTCACTGACGGAGCTGCCCTCTTCCATCTTGCAGTTAAAGAACTTTTCAGAAGCCTCACAACTCTCAACTGCCGCGTGAGTCTCAAATATCAATTTGAGTTCACGGACAATATCATGTGGGTCATGTTTCTCAAACCTTTTCTGAAGCTCCGATTCCAAACCATACAAGATAGCACACTGAACTGTGGAGTACTGATTCTTCCGAGCGAGGTAAACATTCTTTACTTCATCGGTAGCATCAGCTGCAGGCGGGTCACCCAGCGGTGCATCCAGCACATAGGTCAAATTACCAGCATTGAGGACAATCCTCAAATTGCGGAACCAATCCGCGAAGTTGCTTCCATTGTTTTTCAACTTTTCTTTCTCTAGGAATGCATTAAAATTGATGGTAGGGGCCGCCATTGATCTATAACATATTTGCAATAGTTTAGACTAAGTTTATGCAAATTGAGTTCTAATTAATAGTTAAATTAATCTAGGTGAACTTCCACCCAAAACAATATCCCTCAAATTGTTTTAGTGATCACACAAACCAAATCCACCATATCAAAACCGATCATCACGAGAATTGATGTAGCTTCAATGGCGAACAATCAACATGTTCATCATATCTACTATATGACTCATGCTTTACCTTTCGGTGATCCGTGTTCCGAGACCATGTATGTACATGCTAGGCTTGTCAAGATCAAACCTTAGCTTCCGCATGAGCAAATCTGGCTTGCTCACGTTGTATACACTTGCAGAATCTAACACACCCGATCATCACGTGGTGCTTCGAAACAACAAGCTTTAGCAACGTTGCTTACTAAGGATGAACACTTTAAAACTTGAAATTTATGTGCATGAGGGATCATCTTATAATGCTACCGTCGTTAACTAAGCAATACAAGATGCATAAAGGATTAACATCGCATGCAATTCATAATATGTGATATGATATGGCCTTTCTTCTTGTGCTTCCGATCTCCATCTTCAAGCACGAACATGATCTCCATCATCACCGGTATGGCGTCAAGGTCAATGGCGCCGCTTCATGTTGTCGTCCACCAGCTTCAACTATTACAACTACTTTGAATAGACACGCGGGTCTTAACAGAAATTAAAAACAACCATATGGCTCCTGCAGGTTGCCAACTTACAATAAGGATCATTGCATACATCAAATATAATCACAATCATGGCCATATCACATCACAGCACACCCTTGCAAAACAAAGTTAGACGCCTCTAATTTTCTTTGCATATTTTACGTGGTTTGGGGCTTTCAATAAGTGTCGATCTAACTTACGATCAAGAACCACAACGTTGATGAGTGAACTATCAAGTGCCCGTTGTAAATTGGATCTATACTATAATGGGAGAGACAGACACCCGCAAAGCCACTTATGCAATACAAGTTGCATGTTGAGCGTGGAGCAAGTCTCATGAACGATGTCATGTAAGGTTAGCTCGGGACGCTTCATCCCATCATACCGCAAGATGCAAAGTACACAAGAAGCAATTGATAATAAAAGCACCACGCCCCACAATGACCATTGTGTTCTACTCGTGCAACAGATCTACATATAGACACGGCTCTGATACCACTGTAGGGGTTCGTAGCATGGAAAACAAAAAATTTCTACCGCGTGCAAACAAACAAGCCAAGATCTATCTACTAGATTGTAGCAACGAGTCGATAGAGGAACTCACCCTCGAAGATTCCAAAGTGTTTAACGAGAGCAGATTCTCGTGGGTGATGTAGTTGTACTCTTGCCGATCTCAAGATCGCGTAGACGATCCTTCCGGCGCTACGTTCCGGCAGCGCTTCCGCAGCCAGTCACACGTTCGATACTCAATGAAGACCTTCCTCTCCCTTGTTCCAGCAGGCAGCAGAGGTTGTAGCACTCTCCTCGCGATTCCGGCAGCACGACGGCGTGGTACCGGAAGTAGAGGGGAGATCTCGCAGGGCTTCGCCTTAAGCTGGAGCGAGTATGGTGGACTATGAGAGAGGCCTTGGCGATCTAGGGTTTAGAGGCACCAAGGGAGGAGGCTAGGCCGGCGGCTAGGGATTGGGGAGAGCCCCAACTCGACGGCTAGGGCAAACCCTAGGGCGGCGGTGACTTGTGGTGGCCGGCGGCTAGGGCTAGGGTTTTGGTGGAGAGAGGTGTAGGAAAGAGGGGGCACCCTTGCCCCTTCTTTTATAGGTGGGAGGGCGCCGGCCAAGGGGAGGGAGTCCTCCCCCAAGTCGGCCTCCTTGGCCGGCGGGTGGAGGGAGAGGAACTCCTCCCCAAGTAGGTTTCCTACTCTCCCTCCACCAAGCAAAATTCCCGTTTGACTTTTCAAATTGGCGTTTGACTTTTCAAACTAGGATTTGATTTCTCCCTTTATTTTGCCCAACCATGATACCTAGTAAATGATGCAACAATTCCACATTGTCATGACACATTCATGTACCCTTCCCCTCCGGAGTGCCGGACCTTCCGGAACCTTCTAGAACATTCCCGATGAAAACACCGGAATCATTCCCCAACTCCGAAACAGGACTTTCCTTATATGAATCTTATTCTCCGGACCATTCCGGATCTCCTCGTGATATCCCGGATCCCATCCGAGACTCCGAAAAACATTCAGTCTCTTACTCATCATTCCATAACTACTCAACAACATCGAATCCTTAAGTGTGTCTCCCTACGGTTCGTGAATTATGCGGACATGATCGAGACACTTCTCCGAACAATAACCAATAGAGGAATCTGGAAATTCAAATGGCTCCCACATATTTCTACGATTACTTTGCGATCGAATGAACCACTTACATACGATACCAATTTCCCTTTGTCTCACGATAGTTTACTTATCCGAGGTTTTGATCGTCGGTATCTCTGCATACCTAGTTCAACCTCGTTACCGATAAGTACTCTTTTCTCGTTCCCGTGGTATGTGATCCCTTGTGATCCAGTCACATGCTTGCAAGCTAATTGGATGACATTCCACCGAGAGGGCCCAGAGTATATCTATCCGTCATATGGATGGAAAAATCCCACTCTTGATCCATGTGTCTCAACCCATACTTTCCGAACACTCAATGCCACCTTTATAGCCACCCAGTTACGGTGTGGTGTTTGATGTCATCAAAGCATCCTTCCGATGATGGTGATAAGCATGATCTCATGGTCGAAGGAATTAGGTTACTATGTATCAGAAAGCTTATAGCAATTGAACTATTAAAATGACTTGATCTTTATGCTACGCTTATCTATAGGAGTATGTCCATCATACCATTCTCCTAATGATATGATCTTGTTGTTAATAACATCTCAATGTTCATGATAGGGAAACCACAATCATCTATTAACCAACAAGCTAGTATTATGAAGAGGCTTTACTAGGGACTCTAATTTAGTTTACAAATCACACAAGTATTAATGTTTCCTGGTTAATACTGTTACAACATGAATGTAAACATTTATCATAAACACAAAGATATAATAATAACTACATTTATTATTGCCTCTAGGGCATATCTCCAACAATTTCAGTTGTTGCATTTGCTAGAGACTTGTATTCGGCCTCTGTGCTTAACCTTGATACTATTGTATGTTTTCTAGCACTCCAGAAAATCACATTAGGTCTAAAATATACAACAAAACCTCGTGTAGATCTTCTATCATACACACATCCCTCCCAATCAGCATCTAAAAAATGCACTCATCAAAGTAGAGGAAGACCTTCTAAAGGTTAGTCCAAGTCCCACCGTTCCACTGACATACCTTAGTATTCTTTTGACGGCTGTCCAGTGTGCAGTAGTGGGTACATGGAGAAATTGACATACTTTGTTCCCTAAAAAAGCAATATCTGGCCTGGTGAGTGTCATGTATTGAAGGGATCCAACTATACCCATGTACCTTGTACTGTCTTCTAGTCCAAGGGGTTCTCCTTCTGTGACTGAAAGTTTTTCTGATGCATAGTGGTGTTGGCAATGCCTGATACGTCGGAAACGTATCTATAATTTTTGATGTTCCATGCTTATTTAGTATCTACTTTGCTTTGATTTGTCTACACTTTGAGGAGTTTTTATATGTTTTCTGGAACTAATCTATTAACAAGTTGCCATAGTGCCAGTTGCCTGTTTTCTTCTATTTTTGGTTCTAGAAAGACAGAACATCAATATTCTAGGAATTGGACGGGACACAAGCCAAAGTCAATATTTTACCGTGGGCAACACGAAGCCAGAAGACGAGACGGAGGAGGGCCACCAGAGGGCCACACCCGTGGCCCGCGCTTGGGGGGTGGGGGTGTAGCCGCCCTGGCGGCCCCCTCGGCCTCCCTCTTCGCCTATAAGAAGCCCCCGATGTAGAAACCCTAGGCACCCGATCAAAACTCCAAGAAACCGTCTGTAGCCGCCGCCACCATCGTCCCTAGATCGGGGGGATCTGAAGTTATTCCTGGCACCCTGCCGGAGGGAAGATCATCCCGGAGGCCTTCTTCACCAGTATGATGCGAGAGTAGTTCCACCTTGGACTATGAGTCCATGTAGTAGCTAGATGGTTGTATCTCCTCCTTTGTGCTTTCATGTATAGATCTTGTGAGCTTCGTTCATGATCAAGATCTAATCTATTTGTAATCATGCATGTTGTGTTTGCGGGGATCCGATGGATATTGAGATTATTATGTTGGTTTGATTAATGGTTTTGTCTTTATGATTCTATCATGTTTGTGATCTTGCATGCTCTCCGTTGCTTGTGGTTATCTTGGCCAAGTAGTTGCTAGTGACTCCAAGAGGGGGTATTTATGCTCGATAGTGGGTTCATGCCTCTAGTTTCCAAGGGAAGTGACAGAAATCTATTCGGTTGTAGATGTGCTGTTGCTACTAGGGAGAAAACAACGGTCTCTTGTTCATGGAACACGTGGAATGTTTACCTTACACACTTTGCTTAAAGTAGTTGTCTGTTGCTTGCAACTTAATACTGGAGGGGGTTCGGATGATAACCTGAAGGTGGACTTCTAGTCATAGATGCAGCTGGATGTCGGTCTATGTATATTTTTTGTATTGCCCAATCAACCTCATAGGATATTTCTGGCTAGTAATTGCATTTGTATGTCTTGCTCAGTTCCTATCAATTGCCCCGCTGTAATTTTTTTACCCTTCATGCCATGTTGTTTATCTAAGGAGAGCACCTCTAGTGAACTATGGACCCCGGTCCAATCTTTATCATTGATACATCCTCCACTGTTACCTGCTTACTTGCTGCAAACCATTACCTTCCACACCATACGTTTAATCCTTTGTTACAACAAACCAGTGAGCTTGACAACCTCACTGATTCGTTGGGGGAAAGTCTTGAGTTTGTGTTGTTTAGGTCTCCGTGTTGCTTGCAACACCTGTGTGACGTTTACTTCCTCCTACTGGTTCGATAACCTCGGTCTCAACTAAGGGAAGACCTGCTGCTGTACTCTTCACACCTTGCTCTTGGGGTTCCTAACAATACTCCACATCAAGCACTAAGTTTTCTGGCGCCATCAAGGAGTCATCAACAAGTTTTCTGGCACTGTTGCCGGGGAGGCTAAGGACGTCTTCACTAGGGGAATCCTTCACTTCCTTTCTCTTTACTTTGTTTTTAGTTTGCTTTGTTTATTTTACTTGGTTTTGTTTGCCTCTTTTAAAAAAACCCAAAAAATAGTCTAGTTTGGTTTGCTTTCTTTATTCAAAAACACAAAAAAATTAGTTCCTGCTCTAGTTGCTACCATGTCGGGGTCTGCCTTTATTTCCCCTATGGTAGAAATCTCCACTTTTAAGCAAAAAAAGTGAAGAAAGTTTTAAGGAAGCTTGGTCTAGAATCTCTGCTTTCCAGAGGGAAACTGAGCCTGAGGTAAGCCTCAGCTTGGTTATTGATAGTTTCTACCGTGGTATTGCTCTTCGTTATAGATATGCTTTGGATGCTGTGGCTGAAAAAGATTTTTTGCTTTGTACCGAGGATGAAGCTTATGATGCTATAAGGAAATTAATCATGATCTATGGTACACCTGGCAAGTATGATTCCTCTTTCACAAGTATTTTTGCTAGGTTGAACCATCTTGAGACCAGTATTGCTGCCATGAATAGTTGCTATCACACTCTTAGGGCTTACCATGATTATGTTCCCATAAATTCTGAGCCTTCAAATTGGTTTCCCACAATTAAAGTCTCAATAAACACTACACTTTTGATGCTCGCTGTGATATCATGTCTGAATTTTGTCTCATGCCTAAAGATATTTTTGATTCCTTGAGTCTTTGGGGGTTTATTGAGGAGGAGAGGAAATCTCTCTTACCAACAATGCCACTATATTTCCCATTGGAATAGCTGAAGGTGTGTTTACAAAAATCTCAGGGAAAATGGTGTCTACTGATTATCTTGTTATTGAATGTGTAGGCAAAGGACAAATCACACTTGGAAGATCTCTACTGAAACACCTTGGGACATTAATAGATGTGGGAGAAGGCATCATGCACTTTAATCCCCCGGTAAGCAAGCATATCTTCCCTAAGAAGAAAACGAAAGGTAAGAAAAGAAGAAACAAGAGGGGCAATTCTTCATTTGAAAATACTTGATTCTTCTTGCTTCTTGTGCCTAACTTAAAGGCGTTAAATAAAAGTACTTGTTGGGAGATAATCCAAGAGTTTCCTTGAGTCTTGGAAGTTATTACTTCTATAATGACCTCTCCTTATCCTTTTTGTTTGCTTTTTGTGCCAAGAATGACCTCTAATGAGAGGGAAGTAAGATTTGGGGAGTTGCTGTCCCAAAACAGATTTCTGTCCTTGACATGGTTATACCCCACGGGTACATGATCTCAGCATACCTGGTCCAGCCCAAGGGAGGCCCACGGAAACTATACGCCGACCCATGAAGATTTTCGGGTGGCCAAGGCCCATGACGCTTTCGGATCCTTGGAGAGCAAGACTAGAGTAGATAGGAAATTCAAAGGGGTAAAACCCTAGAACCTGTAACCGACTAGGTCTATGCCCGAGACCTGCCTAAGTCTATATAAAGGCTAGGAGGGCACGACCTAGATCTCTCTCTCATACTTTCGCATACACACATCCACGCCGGATTGCATCTGCGCACCCCTGTAACCTTCGGTTCCACCATAATCAGAGTAGACAAGCAGGAGTAGGGTTTTCCCTCCGAGGGCCTGAACCTGGGTAAACCTTGTGTCCCCGTGTTGCTTGTTTGCTAACCGTTCCATGATTTCTAGCATCCCCATCTTCTCCAAAACCCAAGTCCATAACAATGTGCATTGATGAGATCAAACCTCGTCAATTGGAGCCGTCTGTGGGAACCGGGGACGCTGATTGTGCGATCGTGACGGTCCCAACCCGATCGATCTAGAACTCTGCGGCGACGGAGAGTCACCTCCTCTTCGGCGCTTTCGACTTCACCGCCCACTCACCGGCCACCATGAAGGACTTCGAGCCCGTAGGCGACGGACTCGAAATCCTGTTCGGGAGCTTCTGCTTCCAGGTGGGGCAAACTGGCACCCTCCTCCTCCCTGAGCGGGTGCCCCTACCATCAATCAGGCCCACTTCATGGACCCCACACCCTGTGCTACGCACAACAACATCAGCAGATGATTCCTACGACAGCAGCAACTGCAACTCCGATTTGTGCGATCCGCCGTCGGATGAAGGGGCCTACGGTTCCGGATCTGAAAGCTGCGGTAGCAGCGGACCAATCTACGAGCGCTACCAGTGCGCCGTAGTCATACAGGCTGACGGGGATCAGCAAACACCCAACCCGCCGCCCAACCCACCACCTAACCCGCCAGATCGAAACGGCGGGAATAGAAGAAGCCAGTCTCCCCCACCTGAAGGGGAAAACAACGGCCATGTCATCCGCCTTAGCAAAGAAGGATGGGCTCAGGCACGCAACGCCGTGGCAGGCAACATAGTCCTGCCTGCAGACTCCTCCCGGGATCTGCTGATGGCCTACCATCTGCTCCTTATCGAGGAGCACAAGAAGCAGGTCAAGATGCAGGAGGTGCTTGACAAACGCAAGCAAGCAGCCTCAGAGTCCAGCGCGCGACGAGCCGCGCTCTCCGCCATGGGCATCGGCTCCAGCTCGAACGGCAACCAAGGCAACAAGCACTGCTCTCGGATGGAGAACATGGATCCCCAGGAGCGTCGTGAGGTGACCCAAACCCTCCACACATCCTTCATGGAGAGGGACGCCGACGGCAACGTCATCCCGAAAACACCGCAGGCTGCGATCATGGCAGCCACTGCGTACCTCGCGGCCCACCCACCTCCGGAAGGGGACCCGAAAGAGCCATGCACAAGTCCGCACTTACCGGAATAGGACTCGTCGGAGCCGCGCTCCACCAGGAAGCTCCCACAGAGCCAAAGAAGAAAGCTCCGGTCAGGTTCGACCGTAGCCCCACCCCTTCATCCGAAGAAGAGGAACATGACCTTCCTCGAAGGAAGAAGAGCTCGCGCCATCACTGCGACTACGACGCCAGAGACGCGCTCACACAACGCAAAATCGACAAAGCGCAAGCTAAGCGCGCATGCTCGTCTGAATCTGAGATGGACGAAGACGAAGGAGAACTCTGCGGAGCCCGGTGCTTCAGCAGATCCGTCCGGCGGACACGGATGCCGCGAAATTTCAAGCTTCCTTCGGATACTCCGAAGTTCGACGGCACTCAAGACCCAAAGGCTTGGCTCAGCGACCACTTATCATCCGTCAAACTGCACGGTGGAAACAAAGAGATTGCCATGCAATGCCTTCAGCTGCAGCTGACAGGTGTAGCCCGGATCTGGCTCAGCAGCCTATCTTCAGGATCCATCCGAAGCTGGGATGAGCTATCTTACAGCTTCATCCGAAACTTCAAGGGCACCAGCAAGAGGCCTGCCTCAATCGAAGAGTTGCGAGTCTGCACTCAACGAACGGGCGAATCCATTCGCTCATACATACTACGCTGGTCGAACACCAAGAACTCCGCAGCGCACATCTCTGAAGAGAGGGCCATCGACGCCTTCAAGGCCGACGTCAAGCTCCAAGACTTCAAGGAGGAACTCGGGCGCGTCAAGCCCAAGACACTCGACCACCTCATGGAAATTGCCAACAGGTGGGCTGACGGCGAAGACTCCATCCACCAAGCACAATCGAAGGAAGATGATGACTACGGCCGACGACGAGAGCGCCGTAGCAAGAGAAGATTGCACGTCTACGATGATCGCGACGAACCCGACATGGTCGCGGCCGGCTACGCCGATCGCCGCAACGACGCCAAACGCAACAGCGGAGGATACCGCGGAGGAAACTTCCGCGATGGAGGACGCCCAACACAGACATGGCAGCGCCGCGACTGCGATAACGGACCCTCAACATACGAAAAACTTTCGAGTCCTTGCACCATCCACTTCTACATCGACAAGCAGGATGGCAAGAAGAAGGCAAGCCACATGCTCAAGGACTGCAGCGAGTTCCAGAAACTCAGCGAAAGCATGGTCCAGATGAGGCAGCAGACCCCACTTCCTGGATTCGGAAACGCACCCGCGCCAGGTGAGATAGCGCATGGAGCTCCTCCACCGCCACCCGTAGGAGGCCTGAACCAACCAGTCGCACCAGCACAGAACAACGCTGGTAACGGTTATCCCCAGCCGAAAGGAGCACTGATGATCCAGAAGGGACGCCCCACGAATAGGGTGCAGAAGAAAATCACCCGACAGATCAACCTGGCCGTGGCAACTCCACCTGCCATCCCTGAGTACCTCAGCGGATCGGAGTCCTGCATCACGTTTAGTCGTTCGGATCACCCTTGCCAGATCCCTCGCCCAGGTCATGCTGCCCTGGTGCTGGAGGCGCAGATCAGAGGTTTCGAGATGAGCCGCGTCTTCATGGACGGCGGCAGCGACATCAACCTGATGTTCGCAAGTACTCTAGCAGCAATGCGGATCCCGCAGTGCAGCCTGGAACAGTCAGACACAACGTTCCACGGCATCGTTCCATGAAAGGGCATATTCCCCCTGGGCAAAATATGGCTCGACGTCATCTTCGGCAAACCAGACAACTTCCGACTCGAGCGACTCGAGTTCGAAGTGGTGTACTGGCCATCACAATACCACGCCATCCTCGGGCATGTAGCATTCACAAGGTTCTTGGCTGTCCCACACTACGCGTACCTGTTACTCAAGATGCCAGGACCAAAAGGCGTCATCACAATCCACGGGAGATTTACCCGATCGGACCAATGCAACAGGGACTTCAACAGAATCTCCCAATCATTCGGCATGTAGGAGGAGCCCATAAGACTCCGCGAGGTGATGGACAATGGGGCACCCCCAGTCGCACGACAAAACGCACCTGGCATGTCCTTCGACTCCACCGTCAACACAAAGAAGGTGCAGGTCCATCCGACAGATGCCTCCAAGACGGCGCTGATCGCCAACAACCTCAACCCCGCATAGGAAAGCGCGTTCGTCGAATTCCTCCGTGAGCGCTGGGAAATCTTCGCCTGGTGTCCTGCGGACATGCCAGGAGTTCCCAGGAAATTCGCCGAGCACGCACTCAACGTCTTTCCAGACACCAAGCCCGTCAAGCAGTCCATCCGGAGGTTGTCCGAGCCATGGGCCGAAGCCATCGGGAAAGAAATAAACAGGCTATTCGCCGCAGACTTCATCAGGGAGATCAAAGAAAGCGAGTGGCTCGCAAATACAGTGATGGTCCCCAAGAAGGACACGGATATCCTGCGGATGTGCGTAGACTTCACGTCGCTGAACAAGCACTGCCCAAAGGACCACTTCCCTCTTCCTCGGATCGACCAGATCATCGATTCGACCGCAGTATGCGAGAAACTCTCCTTCCTCGATGCCTACTCAGGCTACAACCAGATTCGACTCAAGGTCGAAGATCAAGAGAAAACGGAGTTTATCACACCGTTCGGAGTGTTCTGCTACAACACAATGCCCTTCGGGCGAACGCAGGTGCCACGTACCAGCGATGCATGCAGGCATGCCTCAAGGAACAGATCGGTCGCAACGTCCAAGTCTATGTCGACGACATAGTCATCAAAATTAGGGAGGCAAGAACACTCATCGACGATCTCCGCGAGATGTTCGACAACCTCGATCGCTACAGGATCAAGCTCAACCCCGAAAAGTGCGCCTTCGGCGTCCCATCGGGCCAGCTGCTTGGGTACTTCATCTCTCAGCGAGGGATTGAGGCGAACCCGAAGAAAATCAGGGCCATCATGGCGATGGAGAAGCCGAAAAACCTCAAGGGTGTCCAGTAGCTCGCATGACGAATAGCGGCGTTGAGCAGATTCATCAGCCGCATGGGCGAGAAGGCCCTACCATTCTACCAGCTGCTACGCAAGGTAGATAAATTCGAGTGGACGCCCGAAGCCGACGATGCGTTCGAAAGCCTCAAACGGCTACTCTCCACCTCGCCCGTCCTGGTCACGCCAAAGGAGCGCGAGCCTCTGCTGCTGTACATAGCAGCCACACACCAGGTGGTCAGCACCGTGCTAGTGGTCGAACGACCCGAAGAAGGCAAGACCCACGGGGTCCAACGCCCAATCTACTACCTCAGCGAGGTACTGACGCCAACAAAGCAGAGGTACCCTCACTACCAGAAACTCGCCTACAGCGTGTTCATGACAGCTCGACGGCTGAGCCATTACTTCCAGGAGCACCAGGTGATAGTCGTCAACGAGGCACCCCTGAACAGCATCCTGAACAACCCAGAAGCCACATGACGCATGGCCCTGTGGGGTATCGAGCTGTCACCCCTGGACATCGTCTACGAGAAGCGACTCGCAATCAAATCTCAAGTCCTCCCGGACTTCCTTGTACATTGGATGCAGCTGCAGCTGCCAGACACCCCAGACATGTCACAGTCATGGACGATGCACTTCGACGGCTCCAAGCGTGAAGCTGGAGCAGGAGCCGGAGTCATACTGACCTCTCCGCAGGGCGACCAAATGAAGTACGTCCTCCGGATGAAATTTCGAGCTTCCAACAACGAGGCCGAATACGAAGCCCTCATCCACGGTATGAGGATGGCAAAGATCTGCGGCGCAACGCGCCTGGTCATCTACGGTGACTCCAACCTCGTCGTCCAGCAGACGATGAACGAGTGCGACGCACATGCCGAAAACATGATCGCGTACCGCGCACTCTACAATGCACTCGAAGGAGAATTCGACGGCTGCGAGCTTCGACACGTTGGAAGAGAAAGCAACGAGGAAGCCGACAGACTCGCCAACATCGGCTCCACCTGTGCAAAGGTGCCACCGGGTGTGTTCCTGGAACCGATCTGCGTGCCATCCATCAAGCGGAATTCCCCAAGGGATCACTCGAAGAAGCAGAACACTCGGGGGCTACGCTTCCCGAAGGACACGAAGGACCCGAGAAACTGGACACAGAGGTCGCTATGGTCAACCTAATGCAGGCCATGGCAGTCGAAGAAACTTGGACGCGACCATACCTCCAGTTCTTGCTAAACGGAGAACTGCCTGACAGCCCGACGGATGCCCGGCGCATATCTCGCCGGTCAAAAGCCTTCACCATCATCAATGGCGAGCTGTACAAGCGCAGTATTACGGGTGTACTACAAAGGTGCGTCACCATCGGTGACAGTAAAGCCATCCTCCAAGACATCCACGAGGGCATCTGCGGCCATCACGCAGGCAGCCGCTCCCTTGTTGCCAATGCTCTACGAGCTGGATTCTACTGGCCAACGGCCATGAGCGACGCAGAAAACATCGTCCGAAGATGCAATGGGTGCCAAAGGTTCGCCGACAAACCGCACGCACCCGGGTCAGAGCTCAGACCCATACCTATAGCCTGGCCCTTTGCTCAATGGGGCCTCGACATGATCGGCAAACTGCCAAAGTCCTCGAAAGGAGGGCACGTTTACCTCCTGGTCGCCGTTGATAAATTCACCAAGTGTGTCGAAGCCATGCCGGTTACCAACCAAAAGGGCAAGACCGCCGTCAAATTCTTCGAATCCATTGTCTAGGTTTGGCATACCGCACAACATCATTACCGATAATGGATCGAACTTCATCTCCAAAGAATTCCAAGACTTCTGCGAAGGCCTCGGGATCAACATCACATACGCCTCAGTGGCTCACCCGCAAACGAATGGGCAGGTCGAAAAGGCCAACGGCCTCATCGGCGCTGGCATCAAGAAGCACCTCATGAGCCCACTCGAACGAAAGGCCAGAGCCTGGACGAAAGAACTGCCATCCGTCCTATGGAGTTTGCGTACCACGCCAAACAGCTCCACCGGCTACACACCGTTCTTCATGGTGCATGGAGACGAAGCCGTACTACCAGCCGAAGTACGCCACCAGCCCCCCCGGGTCGTCGCTTACAGCAAAGCCGAATCCACGGCTGCACTCGAAGACGCCGTCGACACACTCGACGAGGCAAGAGACGTAGCAGCAGCTCGATCAGCGGTGTACCAGCAGAGTCTCCGCAACTACCACAACCGCCGGCTGTGCCCAAGGTCCTTCGTCGAAGGAGACCTCGTCTTACGACTCAAGCAAGAGCGACCGAAGAAATTCGAGTCACCATGGGAAGGGCCCTACATCATCACCGAAGTCATCCCAGGTGGCGCCTATCGCCTCAAGCACGTGGAGTCTGGAGTCGCATACTCCAACCCATGGAACATCGCACACTTGCGACGATTCTACCCCTAGCTACCTACCCCTTTACTTTCAATAAGGCTTTTCAGCCAAGGCTATTCAGCCGAACAATGTACTTCCTCCATTACGATATAAATAAAGCTAAGTGTCTCGCCCCAAAATTTCGTTCGCTATTTGCAACTTTACTTTATGCTACAAACGCACTCGGGGGATCCCCCCACCTCACGATTTCATCGACCGAGGATCACACGTGTACACCTGAGTAGCTGATAACGTCAGGCAAACAAAAAGGACACGTACACAAACAAAGCACTGCGTGCTCAAACAACACACAAACCTTTATAACAAAGGGCACAACATGCCCAGTCAAAATATACAAAATTTACATCTATCTCTTTTACAGGTACTACCTATTCTGAAGAATAACTTGAGCACGCTGCTCAAACAAATCTACGACCTGTTCGGCATACTGCCTTACAGCCGCATAATGCGGACGCATATCCCACTCGCCACCGTCCGACCGAAGAGGTGGCCCAGCCGCTACAGCAGACAGATCTACATCAGGACGATGTAGCCTAACAAGGGATAGCGCAGCTTTCACCCCTGCGACGAGTTGCTGCCTCACCAATTCCTGGACACGAGTCACGCTACAAAACCTAGACAAAAGACCGGAGAGGGTTGTTGGCACATCATCCAGAGGAAACATCACATGCAGAACCGACGAGAGCGAAGTCTGCACTTGATGAAGCACCCGCGATACTTGGTGAACGCGATCCTGCACCGTTGCCAGAGCCATGGCACGGTCGCGATCCATCCAGAAGAACCCGCCAGCTTCCATGTCCTGTTGAGTCAAACAATTGACCCGAACAGCAACATGCTCTTTCTCCTCCCTTGGAGCAAGGTTAGCACCTGCGATACTCGCACAAAAGTAAGAAGCACGCCAAGCATACGCATCCGAAGAACCGAGCTGTAGCTCGAAATAAAGAACAACTTACATTGCAGCTGCTCAGACAGTCGAAGCAGTTCCGCCATCAAATATTCCTCCCTGGCTGCACCGTGATCTGCCTTGGACTTCCAAACATCGGCGTGACCACGCACCCCAAGCAACTCCTTCTCAAGACTACGAACACGGTCTCGAAGAAAAGCAAGTTGTGATGAATCATCCAAAGATGTCCATAGCCGCGCTGCAGGCGAGGTGTCAACGGGATCAGCACCCGAAGGAAGCTAGAGCAGCAATAAAGAAAAGGACATAAACACTCAGGAAGCGAAGAACACAACTCAGCAAAATTCATTAAATGGATAAACGCCACTACGTGGCACAGGGATTTTGTTTCCTCAACATAATTACAGCAAAAGAAAATTACAAACTATCCTACAGCTACAGCGCCTAAGACGCGGCGCCCTGAGTCGCCTCGGAGACGGATTGCCTCGCTTTGGCTTCCCCCTGCTACCGTAGCGCGTACTCGGCCAGCAGATCAATCAACTTGGGCCCATATTGCTTGCAGCGCGCAGAATAGGTAGCGAAGGCTACCTCGGATCCATCCGCGGTCGTCGGCATCCGGGAGGTGATCCGGGGAAGGTCCAGCTCCGCTCCAGCCGCCAAGGCCATCGCTAGCCCGACGGACGTGCCGATGCCCTTCTGTTTGCGCTTGTACGCCGCAGGCGCTTCAGCTGACAATGCCTCCGCCAAGGCGTCAACATCATCAAGAGCCGCGCCCTTGGGGACAAGCTCCTTGTAGAAGCGGCCAAGGACCTCCTTGGCCTTGGCAAGTGAGCTGATGACGGTGCTGCAGCGATCTTCGACCGCTGTAGTAGAATCATCTAGAGCACTCCCGTGCTCCAGAGCGCCGCGGTCAAACTCGATGCCTGCGGCATCTGAGACAATAAAGAAAAGAAATGAAGAAAGCACATAGGAAAAATACAAGAAAAACAAAAGGGGCAAAAGAAGATACTCACCCGAAACAGCCTTGGCAGCAGCCATGAGCTTGCCCGCCACCTCTTTGTCACGCGCAGCCGCAGCAGTGGAAAGCTGCTCCTCGCGGTCCGTGGCCACCTGCTGTAGGCGCTCCTTAGCCTCGGCCGCAGTAGCCAGTTCCACCTCGAGGCGCTCCTTCGCACCAAGGGCGACCTCGGCCTTCTTCTCCGCTTGACCAAGGCTCTTTTTGAGAGCATCGATCTCACGAAGGGAGGTGTTATGCTCCTCTGCATCCAAAAAATACAGGTGTCAGATAACAGGACAAGAATGCACGAATAAGCAAATATCAAAGGCATGACAATACCTTGAAGCTGTTTGAGGCTGTCCTCCAGCACCAGGTGCTCCTGCACCAGTCGCCTGGCATCCTGTACAAAAGGCTGCAGGAAGAAAACCTACCAGTCAGGAAAAAGGACTCGGGGGCTACGCCCAACAGAAAAAGAACAGCAACAAAAGACGCACACAAAAATGCTCGGGGGCTCCCCCCGAGACTCGAAGAACAAAACAAGAAAACTCTTGTACAGATGCTCGGGGGATCCCCCCGTGGCAGGAGACAGAAATACTTACATGATCCGATGGCGACGTCGAAGGTCCGCCAGCAAAATTCTGAGGCACAACCACCTGAATCTCCTGCGGAGGAGGGTTCAGAGCAGCGCCCTCAGAAGTTGCCACCGTCTAAGGAGGAGGAGACGTGACTTTCGACTCCCCCATCATCTCCCGAGCACCGTCACTAGAGGAGTCGTTGGAAGAGTGCCTGCACGCGAACAAATTATTACAAGAACAAAGAAAAAAAGAAAACGCAGTGCAGAGGAAACTTACGAGTCGAGCTCGCTCAGGTTGAAGACAGGAGGGGTCCTCTGGACCCTCTTCTCCTTTTTCTTCTCTTCCTTTTTCTCTTCCTTCTTTTCTTCCTTCTTCCGCTTCGCTGGCGGGTGCGGCGCTACAGCCCGCACGGGAAGAGCAGGAATAGGGGAGGAAGAGCCTCCGAGCCCATCACTATGGCGCTCAAGACACAGAGGATTCCTAGGAGTCGGAGGAGTCGAAGCATACGAAGACTCGCTGGAGCTCCGCGATCGTTTGCGAGTGTGGTCCTCACTCGACTCATTGGCCTC
Source organism: Avena sativa (assembly GCA_916181665.1). Classification (NCBI taxonomy): domain Eukaryota; kingdom Viridiplantae; phylum Streptophyta; class Magnoliopsida; order Poales; family Poaceae; genus Avena; species Avena sativa. The sequence continues at coordinate 379,214,102 of OV702282.1, forward strand.
TTCAGCCGGAGATCGTGCCGACGGCAGCTCAGACATGGAATCCACCACATCATTATCCAGAGCATCCGGAAAGATTTCGGGCAATGGTGGCACCATGCCCGGCACCTTGAAGCTCTGCATAAAAGAAGAGAAGTTGTTAGCAAACAAGAGAAAATAAACATGCAGCCAACAAAAGCGCTACGCGCACGAATCTACACCTGTGGAACAGGAAGCGAAGAAGAAAACGGAGGAGTCAGCGACTTCCCCGGGATATCCTCTCCAGCCTTGAACTTCAGCAGCGTACGAAGGGCCATGTCGAGATCTCCTTGGGAGAGCTTCTCAGCCGAAACTCGCGTTGGATCACGGCGTCCAGCATAAAGAAAAATCGGGTGCGCCCTAGCCTGGAGGGCTGCACCCGACGCTCGAGAAACGTGCGGATGATATCCACACCATTCACTTCTTTCTCCGGAATCAACTGGAGATCCTCCACCCGACGGTAGAGGGCCTCTATCTCCGCTACCTTGCCGTCCAAGATCTGTTTTTTCCAGGACCTCTTCGGCTCGATTATTTGGGAGGGGTCGAAAGGAGCAAGACCAAAATGCTGCCCAGCCACTGTGGAATCGCGAATGTAAAACCATCGCCTCCGCCAGTACTGGACAGATTCGGACATGGAAAAGGAAAAGAAAAGAATATTGGCCTTGAGGGAGATGATGCAACCCCCAATGGGATACACACCATCCGAACCAGACTGCCTCTTCACGGAATAGAGTTTCCGGAAGAGGCCAAAGTGAGGCTCAATGCCGAGCTAGCACTCGCAGAGGGTGATAAAACAAGCAATGTGAAGAAGAGAATTGGGGGAAAGATGATGCAGTTGGATGCCATAGAGAAAGAGCAGCCCACGAAGGAAGTCATGGACTGGGAAGGAAAACCCGCGAATAACGAAGGCAAGGAACATAACCCGATACCTAGCGGGGGGACGGGGGATTACCTCGTTGCCTGGGAGTTTGACGACCTCCCTATCCTGCGGGATCAAGCCCCGCTCGCGAAGCCTGCGGAGGTCACTCTCCCGCGTCTCTGATCGCCGCCAACCACCGTCGGTGACACGGGTAGCGGTGGCGCCTTTTTTCCCTCTGGTGGCGCTGGTACCGGCCGCAGATGATGACTTCTTCGTTTTCCCCATCGCGGTGCGGCGGCGCCGACGGTGAGAGCGCAGAAGGGAAGAAGGAAATGTGCAAGGATATTCCAGCGCGCAACAAGAACTCTTAGAGCACAAGGAGGCAGTGAAAACAAGAATAGATGCGGTGAAAACAAACTGCAGCTTTCCCCAATGATTTTAACAACGAAGACGACGAATGACAACCGTCCATCGAGTAGACCTAACGCCAACGGCAGATCTGGCCATACACGTGTCAGCATCACAACGAACTGTCGTTAACACTCCGTCCACTACGCACAAAAATCGAGGCGACGCCGTAATTATCTCCACGCCGCGTGTGACCGGTCAATTCAAGGTTAGTCAGTGGGACCTACGTTCGTCCAGTCAAGTCATCTCTGGCGCAGCAGACGCTTGAGGTCATCGAGCGTCAACACTGACGTCATCAAAAGCTACACTAGCAACAACTACAATTTTTTCGGTTTCGAAGTTAAGAGTACTCACTCGAATCTACGATTCGACAAATTACTCGTGGGCTACTCCTATCAGGAGCGCTGGCCGCGCACCCGAAAGATGAATAGAAGCAAACTGTTACTTCGAGTCCTTCGTCGAGTCTACGACTCCACTATGGACTCGGGGGCTACTCCCATAGGGAGGACGGATTTAATCATCCGAATTTTTTGTGTCCTACGGACTTACAACTGAACAACGTCTGTTAAAGTCTCTGCTCGAGTCTACGACTCGAACAGACACTCGGGGGCTACTCCCATAGGGAGCGCTGGTCGCGCACCCTATGAATTCTTCGACTGTGATCCTTCGGATCAGCATGCAAAAACTTTTCGGCAACTCTGCCCCAACTAAACGTTAAGTGAGCAAAGTCCTCCTTGACCACCTAAAAACACCTCCGCGGTGATAAAAATTCGGATGCTGTGTCTGCGACACAAAGATAAGACCTACAGATATCATCTGATGGCCTGACAACGCACACGACTGCGCTCTGCTAGTAAAAACCCGTGCTAACAGGTGTGATGAAAAATCCCGACGGACGCGTTGGGTACATCAATTAAAATTCACTGGAATTCCACTCTTGTAAGTCCTCCGCGGCCTGAGTCGAATTATGCCAGCATATGTTCCGGGTTCGAGTTGAGGGACTCTAACCTAAAGAAGATCGTGTTGTTTCGTCCTAAGACAGTTAACTGACCCTGATCCGTCGGATGATTCAGGCACACGCATCAACAATCCCTACACATGAAATATTGAAATACATAGTTGCACCCGAAAGATTGCAGAGTCCTCAGCCGAATCTACGATTCGACTGAACACTCGGGGGCTACTGACATGGTTATACCCCACGGGTACATGATCTCAGCATACCTGGTCCAGCCCAAGGGAGGCCCAGAGAAACTATACGCCGGCCCATGAAGATTTTCGGGTGGCCAAGGCCCATGACGCTTTCAGATCCTTGGAGAGCAAGACTAAGGTAGATAGGAAATTCAAAGGGGTAAAACCCTAGAACCTAACACCGACTAGGTCTATGCCCGAGACCTGCCTAATTCTATATAAAGGCTAGGAGGGCACGACCTAGATCTCTCTCTCATACTTTCGCATACACACCTCCACGCCGGATTGCATCTGCGCACCCCTGTAACCTTCGGTTCCACCATAATCAGAGCAGACAAGCAGGAGTAGGGTTTTCCCTCCGGGGGCCTGAACCTGGGTAAACCTTGTGTCCCCGTGTTGCTTGTTTGCTAACCGTTCCACGATTTCTAGCATCCCCATCTTCTCCAAAACCCAAGTCCATAACAATGGGCATTGATGAGATCAAACCTCGTCAGTCCTCCACCAAAAAATTCGTGAGGAGGCTCTGTAACTCGGATTGAGCTTAAAATTTATGAATAAATCCCCCAGTATGTTAGCTAACTTTCGTTAGTTCAACACTTTTTAATTTGAGCAACAGAAGATGTTCGAAAAAATTCGTTTCTACCTACTGGTCTGTTTTGACAGATTTCTGCCATTATTTGCATGTGCTTCTTATTGATTCCTTTTTGAGTTCTCTTCAGGTAAATTGAGCTCTTTGAAGGAGTTACTACAGTAGGTTGTGTTTTTAGTAAAAATCCTCGCTGTTCCAAAGATTTTCCAGAGGTCTAATATCTTTTGAATAAGCTAATGTTGCTAATGAAGATTGTGTGAAGTTTTGTATGAAGGAAAAATTTCAGGTGTAGAGAGAGAATGACGCAATGAGTTGAAGAATGGACAAAAGCTCAAGCTTGGGGATGCCACCATGGTGTCACCCCAAGAAATATCCAAGAGGTACAAGCGTCAAAGCTTGGGGATGCCCAAGGCATCTCCTTCTTCATCAATAAAAAAGCTCAGGTCTGTCTAGATACTTCGTTTTTGTTGTTTCATGCACAGTTGTGTTGTTCTTGGAGCGTCTTAGTGTTCGTTTGCTTTGCTTAGTTTGTTTAGTTTTCTAAAGTAGTTTGGACCCCCGTTCTCGCTGTGTTGTTTTGCAAATAAGTTGCTTGGTGTTTGGAAAGGAGTAGTAAGTTCTTACTTGTAGTTTAAGAGGAGCTTGCATTGACTGTGACTTAGACTTTAGCATGACATGCTAGGTGCTGTTTTGACATTATGCTTAGTGATTATTGTTGTAGAATGTCTTGATCCAAACAATTGGGATTGCTTAGTGTGCCTTGAAGAAATTATGCGTTGTTTTAGCATGCAAAAGCATAGTATTGTGGTATTCTCCTTTGATGCTTTGCTTGGGTTGACTTGTCACATGCTCACACCATGTTATGACTATGACAAGTCACCATTAGCCTCTATGATCATTTAGTCCTTGACTTGTAGTACCACTCTTTGCTTTGATTAGTATGCTTTGTTGCACTACATGATTTTGGCCATTATTGCTCTCATAATTGGTTGCTCCCAGTCTTTTGCTAGCCTCCACTTGTATGAGTAAGTTATACTCATGCCTCCAACTCCCAATAAACCAAGTTATTCCAAAGTGTCCACTATATACTCCTATGCATGGTGAGTTACACCATTCCAAGTATATTCTTGTTTTCATCTATCTTCCAATTAAAAACTATTTTGTTATGTGAAAACTTAGTGATTAAAGCCCTCACAAAATTGATGGCACACTTTATATTCTTTGCCCCTAATAAACTTGAACTATTGTGACAACTTTGTTGTATATGCTTGCACTTATAAGTTGGAGTTAGCAGAACCGTGCTGTCACGGGGAACGTTTTCAACATTGCACTTGTACCTTGTTGTACTCAGTTGATATCATGTTCTTTTGTCTATGGATGTCACCGGTGTGAAATAAAGAGGGAACTTGTAAGTCCATGAAGTTTGTATCCTGTGTTAGAGAAATGCCTGGGCCGCTAGCCTAAGCCATGCCATCATGGTGTAAACTTGCAGCATCACCATAGTGACATCTATGAAGCATTCTTCTTAAAAAAAGAGACTCACTGAGAAAAGAGGAAAGAGAGAAAAAAGCACCATATTCCCATGGTACATAAGAAGAATTACTGAGGTGCTCATTGTCTACTTGCCTTGTCATTTTGGTTATGGGAAAGCTCTTGTACCATGTGCAAGGGGTACCCTGTTGGCGGTTCTCAATGATATGCAAATACTTACAGTGACAAGAACTTACCTGGACCCAAAGTTGAGTATGCATGAGGTGTGGCCCTCGTATTTAAGGGGCATGAGATTGTCAACTTATACTTCGTCAAGCATATACTCCAGTTTTGCCACTTTAACCTTAACCACTTCAAGATGCTTATGATAGGGGCAATGAGGGCTGAAAGCTAACAAGTACCATAATTTTTGGAAGCTCTTTTTGAAACTTGTAATCCCTGCTTCCTTTACAAAAAGGCCTTTCTTCCACCATTATTTGAATCTTCACCTTCTACCTTTAGGCACCATTAAGATAGCATAGTTGTCATTTTGTGTACAGTGTTCCAAAGCTTATTGATTGATGCATATTGTGTTATTACTTGCTCTTGTGCTACTTGTTTCTAGTCACCCTTGTGAACTTTGCAGGTGTCCTGTGCATTATATTGCTACTCTATGAGGGACAAGCTGATTACCACTATGCTATGTTTTCTACATGTGAAACAAACAAACGTTTTTCAATGCATGTTATTCATGATCTTTGTTTGTATCTTATCATGTTGCATGCATAGTTACTATATCATATTGTTAGAACTCCATCTTTCATGCACATGTTTAGAGTTCTTTGATCCCAGCCTTCAATGCTTGCAAATGGTTGGATCTTTGTGAGGGTGCATGTCACCTCAAAAATAATTCTTTTATCACTTACCTACTCGAGGACGAGCAGGAGTTAAGCTTGGGAATGCTGATATGTTGGAAACGTATCTATAATTTTTGATGATCCATGCTTGTTTTGTATCTACTTTGCTTTGCTTGTCTACACTTTGAGGTGCTTTTTACATGTTTTCTAGTACTAACCTATTAACAATTTGCAACAGTGCCAGATGCCTGTTTTCTGCTATTTTTGGTTTCAGAAAAGTTAGTAAAGAAATATTCTCTGAATTGGATGGGAGAAACGTCAAATTCAATTACTTTCCGTGGGGAACAAGAAGTCCAGAGGAGAGACGGAGGGGCCAGCCAGGGGGGCCAGACCCACCCCAGGCGCGGGGGCAGGTGGGCCCGTGCCTGGCTCGGGTTTGGTGGCCCTGGACGCCTCCCGGTCTTGCCCCTTCGCCTATAAGAAGCCCCTGATGTAGAAACCTTGAGTACCCAATCAAATCTCCATGAAACCGTCTGCAGCCGCCGCCATCATCGTCCCTAGATTGGGAGGGGGGATCTAAAGTTCTTCCCGGCACCCTGCCGGAGGGGAGATCATCCCGGAGGCCTTCTCTCTGTTATGAGGCGTGAGTAGTTCCACCTTGGACTATGGGTCCATGTAGTATCTAGATGGTTGTATCTCCTCCTTTGTGCTTTCATGTATAGATCTTGTGAGCTCCGTTCATGATCAAGATCTAATCTATTTGTAATCATGCATGTTGTGTTTGCGGGAATATGATTTGAGATTATTATGTTGGTTTGAGTAATGGTTTTGTATTTATGATTCTATCATGTATGTGTTGTTTGTGATCTTGCATGCTCTCCGTTGCTAGTGCTTATCTTGGCCAAGTAGTTGCTAGTGACTCCAAGAGGGGGTATTTATGCTCGATAGTGGGTTCATGCCTCTAGTTTCCAAGGGAAGTGACAGAAATATCTTCGATTGTAGATGTGATGTTGCTACTAGGGAGAAAACAACGGTCTCTTGTTCATGGAACACGTGGAATGTTTACCTTACACACTTTGCTTAAAGCAGTTGTCTGTTGCTTGCAACTTAATATTGGAGGGGGTTCGGATGATAACCTAAAGGTGGACTTCTAGTCATAGATGCAGCTGGATGGAGGTCTATGTATATTGTTGTATTGCCCAATCAACCTCATAGGATCTTTCTGGCTAGTAATTGCATTGTTATGCCTTGCTCAGTTCCTGGCAATTGCCCCGCTGTAATTTGTTTACCCTTCATGCCATGTTGTTTATCTAAGGAGAGAACCTCTAGTGAACTATGGACCCCGGTCCAATCTTTACCATTGATACATCCTCCACTGTTACTTGTTTACTTACTGCAAACCATTACCTTCCACACCATACGTTTAATCCTTTGTTACAGCAAACCGGTGAGCTTGACAACCTCACTGATTCGTTGTGCAAAGTCTTGAGTTTGTGTTGTGCAGGTCTCCGCGTTGCTTGCAACACCTATGTGACGTTTCCTTCCTCCTTCTGGTTCGATAACCTCGGTCTCAACTGAGGGAAGACTTGCTGCTATGCTCTTCACACCTTGCTCTTGGGGTTCCCAACAAGACTCCACATCAAGCACCAAGTTCTCTGGCGCCATCAAGGAGTCATCACTACTCCATGAGGGACAAACTTAATGCCACTATGCTATGTATTCTGTATGTGAAACAAACAAACTTTTTCAATGCATGCTATTCATGATTTTTTTGTAGCCTTTCATGTTGCATGCATAGCTACTTTGTCTTACTGTTAGAACTCCATCTTTCATGCACATGTTTAGAGTTCTTTGATACGAGATTGCAATGCTTGCAAATGGTTTGATATTGGTTTTGATGCTGCATGTCACCTCAAAAATTATTCTTTTATCACTTACCTACTCGAGGACGAGCAGGAGTTAAGCTTGGGAATGCTTGATACGTCGGAAAAATATCTATAATTTTTTATGTTCCATGCTTGTTTATTATCTAGTTTGCTTTGCTTTGTCTACACGTTGAGGTGTTTTTATATGTTTTCTGGAACTAACCTATTAACAAGTTGCCATGGTGCCAATTGCCTGTTTTCTTCTGTTTTTGGTTCCAAAAAGGTAGAAAATCAATATTCTAGGAATTGGACGGGACAAAAGCCAAAGTCAATATTTTACCGTGGGCAACGCGAAGCCAAAAGACGAGACGAAGGAGGGCCACCAGGGGCCACACCTCTGGCCAAGCCTGGCCCACGCCTGGGGGGGTGCAGCCGCCCTGGCGGACCCCTCGGCCTCCATCTTCGCCTATAATAAGCCCCTGATGCAGAAACCCTAGGCACCCGATCAAAAATCCACGAAACCGTCTGTAGCCGCCGCCATCATCGTCCCTAGATCGGGGGGATCTGAAGTTCTTCCCGGCACCCTGCTGATGCAATGCTGAGTTGATGTAGGAGCGCTTCGTTGGGAACCCCAAGAGCAAGGTGTGAAGCAGCACAACAACAAGTTTTCCCTCAGTAAGAAACCGAGGTTATCGAACCAGTAGGAGGAAGGAAACGTCACACGGGTGTCGCAAGCAACACGGAGACCTGCACAACACAAACTCAAGAATTTGTCCCAACGAATCAGTGAGGTTGTCAAGCTCACAAGTTTGCTATAACAAAGGATTAAACGTATGGTGTGGAAGGTAATGGTTTGCAGCAAGTAAAAAAGTAACAGTGGAAGATGTATCAATGGTAAAGATTGGACCGGGGTCCATAGTTCACTAGAGGTGCTCTCCCTAGATAAACAACATGGCATGAAGGGTAAACAAATCGCAGCAGGGCAATTGACAGGAACTGAGCAAGGCATAACAATGCAATTACTAGTCAGAAAGATCCTATGACATTCGATTGGGCAATACAACAAGATACATAGACCGCCATCCAACTGCATCTATGACTAGAAGTCCACCTTCAGGTTATCATCCGAACCCCCTCCAGTATTAAGTTGCAAGCAACAGACAACTGATTTAAGCAAAGTGTGTAAGGTAAACGGTCCACATGTTCCATGAACAAGAGACCGTTCTTTTCTCCCTAGTGGCAACAACACATATACAACCGAAGAGATTTCTGTCACTTCCCTTGGAAACTAGAGGCATGAACCAACTATCGAGCATAAATACCCCCTCTTGGAGTCACTAGCAACTACTTGGCCAATATAACCACTAACAACGGAGAGCATGCAAGATCACAAACAACACAGACATGATAGAATCATAAAGACAAAACCATTAATCAAACCAACATAATAATCTCAATATCCATCGGATCCCCGCAAACACAACATGCATGATTATAAATAGATTAGATCTTGATCATGAGCGGAGCTCACACGATCTATACATGAAAGCACAAAGGAGGAGATACAACCATCTAGCTACTATATGGACCCATAGTCCAAGGTGGAACTACTCACGCATCATACCAGAGAGAAGGCCTCCGGGATGATCTCCCCTCCAGCAGGGTGCCGGGAAGAACTTCAGACCCCCCCGATCTAGGGATGATGGTGGTGGCGGATACAGACGGTTTTGTGGATATTTGATTGGGTCCTTAGGGTTTCTACATCGGGGGCTTCTTATAGGCAAAGGGGAGGCCGAGGCGGCGGCCAGGAGGGGCAAACCCTACCCAGGCGCGGGGTAGGGCCCACCCGCGCCTAGGGGGGGGGGGGTAGCCGCTCTGGCACGCCTCCTCGTCTCCCCTCTGGACTTCTTGTTCCCCACGAAAAGTAATTGACTTTGACGTTTGTCCCGTCCAATTTCGAGAATATTTCTTTACTAACTTTTCTGAAACCAAAAACAGCAGAAAACAGGCATCTGACAGTGTTGCAACTTGTTAGTAGGTTAGTACCAGAAAACATGTAAAAAGTACCTTAAAGTGTGGACAAGTAAAGCAAAGTATATACTAAACAAGCATGGAGCATCAAAAATTATAGATACGTTTCCAACGTATAAACTGCCGGAGGGGAGATCATCCCGAAGGCCTTGTTCTCCGGTATGAAGCGTGAGTAGTTCCACCTTGGACTACAGGTTCATCTAGTAGATAGATGGTTGTATCTCCTCCTTGTGCTTTCATGTATAGATCTTGTGAGCTCCGTTCATGATCTATTTGTTATCATGCATGTTGTGTTTGCGGGGATCCGATGGATATTGAGATTACTATGTCAGATTTATTAATGTTTTTGTCTTATTGATTCTATCATGTCTGTGTTGTTTGTGATCTTGCATGCTCTCTGTTGTTAGTAGCTATCTTGTCCAAGTAGTTGCTAGTGACTCCAAGAGGGGGTATTTATGCTCGATAGTGGGTTCATGCCTCTAGTTTCCAAGGGAAGTGACAAAATATCTTCGGTTGTAGATGTGTTGTTGCCACTAGGGAGAAAACAACGGTCTCTTGTTCATGGAACAAGTGGATTGTTTACCTTGCACACTTTTCTTAAAGCAGTTGTCCGTTGCTTGCAACTTAATACTGGAGGGGGTTCAGATGATAACCTGAAGGTGGACTTCTAGTCATAGATGTAGTTGGATCGCGGTCTATGTATATTGTTGTATTGCCCAATCGAATCTCATAGGATCCTTTTGTCTAGTATTGCATTGTTATGTCTTGCTCAGTTCCTGTCAATTGCCTTGCTGTAATTTGTTTACCCTTCATGCCATGTTGTTTATCTAAGGAGAGCACCTCTAGTGAACTATGGATCCCGGTCCAATCTTTACCATTGATATACCTTCCACTGTTTACTTGCTGCAAACCACTCATCACCTTCCACACCATACAGTTAATCCTTTGTTACAGCAAACCGGTGAGCTTGACAACCTCACTGTTCGTTAGGGCAAAGTCTTGAGTTTGTGTTGTGTAGGTTTCCATGTTGATTGCAACACCTTTGAGACGTTTACTTCCTCCTACTATTTCGATAACCTCGGTTTCTTACTAAGGGAAGGCTTGATGCTGTGCTCTTCACACCTTGCTCTTGGGGTTTCCAATGAAGCGCTCCTACATCAACCCAGCGCTCCATCAATGCCTTAATAATTTCAACCCAACTCTGTCAAGCAAATCTCGAGCATATTTTTCTTGGGTTAGCATAATACCTTGACTAAATGATTTTACTTCAAATTCCCAAAAAATAATGCAAGTCACTAAGATCCTTTAGTGCAAAAGATGAACTAAGGTCTTAAAGAAGAGAACTAACTGCGTTGTTGGAGGAGCTAGTAACAATGATGTCATCAACATATACTAGCACAAACATAGTGATACCTAACTTGTTGTATATGAACAGTGATGTGTCTGCCTTGGATGCAAGGAAACCGAGCTCCTGCGACCTGGAGCTTAGTTTAGAGAACCACGCTCTTTGCGCTTGTTTTAGCCCATAGAATGATTTGTCAAGCTTGCACACAAGGTAAGGTGCCTTTGAATTTTCATAACCAGGTGGCTGCTTCACATAAACATCTTCTTCTAGAACAATATGGAGAAACACATTCTTCACATCGAGTTGCCTCAACTCCATCCCGTTGATACTGAAATGGCTAAACAAGTCTAATAGTAGCAGATTTGACAACAAGACTAAAAGTATCTTCATGTTCTATACCATATCGTTGTTTAAAACCTTTTGATACTAATCTAGCCTTATATCTATCGATAGTTCCATTATCTTTTCTTTTAATTCTATAGACCCACTTGCAATCTATAAGATTACTACCTTTTTTATATGATACTAGGTGCCATGTTTTATTTTCTATTAAGACCATATACTCATCATCCATTGCCTTTTTTCAATCTGAATTTGCTAAGGCTAATTGCAAAGTTGCAGGTTCATTAGTTGAGCAATATAAACCATACCGCATTGTTCCATCCGTATAATTTTTTGGTTTGGTATTACCAATTTTGGACCTGGTTTTGTATACCGTTGGTGTAGGCTAGTGCACATGAGCAGATGATGCAGAAGATCCACCTCGTTGATCCTCCAGCGAATCCCGTAGCGATCCCGAGGGTGATGCTGTCAGAGACAACGACATGGACGAGGCCTCGTCTTCTGTGTCATGCTGGTCCTGCCGGTATGGCGTTGCGCGTGGAGGAGACACACTTTGCGGGTCTCGCTGGTCCCACGGGGTGTGATCACGCTGCGTGTCGCGGTCGGGTTCGCCGTGCGTGGGCGATGCAGAGGCTGATGGCGATGTGTCAACGCAGGTCAGGGATGCTGACGACGTGAAAGTTCGTGATTTGGGGTTGCCGATTGAGGATGATGACCTCGTAATCCCGAGGCAGATTCCCTCCACTGTCCGAGGTTCAGTCGATCCAAGGCATATTTTCCTCGTCCACCGTTCCACCACAAGGTACACGTGATAACACACGGTTTGCTGCTTCGTTCTTGCTAGTCCGGGCACCGTTTGGCACGGGATTTTCTCCTGCGCTGTCCTGGTGCTGCAAGGGACTTAAAGAGACATGCATTATAGAGTCATTAGTCAATAAACCAGTGCAATTGTTGTCCCCTTCAGGTAGATATGTGGACGGAATTTGGAGATGCTCCGAGAAAATAAGAATTTCTCGTCTGAGTCTAGAGCCATCATTGGGGTGAAGCTGAGAGAAAGGAAACACCGTTTCATCAAAAACTACGTCGCGAGAAATATAGACTCTACTAGATGAGACATCAAGGCATTTTACTCTGTTGTGCATGTGACTATAACCGAGGAAGACACATTGCTTAGACCTATATGTAAGTTTATGTTGGTTATATGGTCGAAGGTTTGGCCAACAGGCACAACCGAAAACACGAAGGGATGCATAGAGTGGAGTATTTTTGAGAAGACGTTCCATGGGTGTATCATTATCAATGATTTTTGAAGGCAGCATATTAATGATATGGGCTACGGTTAAGAAAGCTTCATCCCAAAATTTCAAGGGCATGGATGCATTTGCAAGAAAAGCAAGTCCAACTTCTACAATGTGGGGATGCTTGCGCTCAGCCGAGCCATTTTGCTGATGTGTGTGTGGGCAAGAAATATGATGCTCAATGCCAATTTTTTGAAAGAAAGAGTTGAGTTTTTCATACTCGCCTCCCCAATCAGATTGCAGTGCCAAATTGTCGTTCAACAAGTTGTTGATAATTATGGAATATTTGGAACACATCAGACTTCTTTTTGAGAATATAGATCCATTTTTTGCTATAGTCATCAATAAAGCTTACATAATAAGTGTATTTCCCTACTGAACTAGGAGTATGTCCCCAAATATCAGAGAACACAAGTTGTAAGGGAGCAGTGGATACACTAGAAAATCTCTCATATGGTAATTGATAACTGTTGGCTTTTTGACACGAATCACAAATAGACTCTACGCTACACTTCTCGGAATAAGGAAGCTCGTGCTTGCTAAGAATTTGTTGAAAAATGCGAAAACATGGATGTCCTAAACGACTGTGCCACCGTGAAGCTGAAGGCTTGATAGCACTGGAGACTTGTTTATTCTTGTTCCGTGAAGATGAGGAGATCAATGGGTAGAGACCTCAGACGCATCTATCTTTAAGAAGTACTCTCCCCGTTGCCTGATCCTTAACATACAAGAACCAAGGATGAAATTCAATATAGACATTATTGTCAAGAGTAAAACGATGAATTGAAACAAGATTTTTGTGGCATGTGGTACATGAAGGACATTTTTTAGATGCAATGGTTTTGAAGGGGTATTAACATTTTCATGACCAATGTGACTAATACTCATACCTTCTCCATTGCCGCATGAATCTGATCACGTCCGTTGGACTTCTCATTCATGGTGAGCTTGTTGAGCTCACCGGTGATGTGGTCGGTGGCACCGGTATTGCCATACGAGTTGGTGTCCACTCCATAGGACGTTGATACGTCCAATTTGCATCACCATTCTATCTCATAATTTGCCTCTATTCATTGATTTATTCCTTATTAAGAGGTGATACTTATGTCTTTTCATCTATTTTTGCATTTGGATGATTCTTGGAGGATGAACTGCCAGAGTCAAGATTCTGATGGAAAAAACGGTGTTTTGATGCAATTTCGTGAAGATCAGAAAATTGCCAGATAAACTACAGAAAATTATATTTTCCTAGAAGATGAAGGATGCCATAAGGGGAGGCGGAGTTGGGCCACAAGGGCCCACATCCCCCTAGCCGCGGGCCACCCTAGGCCTCGCCTATAGAGGGTGTGGCCACCCTGTCCCACCTCTGGCTCCGCCCTCTCACCTATATCTTCTCCTTGAAACCCTAAAGTCAGGGGAGCGACAACAGAAGATTCCGCCGCCTCTGCGGGGCGGAAACTACAGAGAGAGAAAGAGCTCCCCGATAGACATATTTCTGTCGGGGAAATTCCTTCCCGGAGAGGGGAGATCGTAGCCATCGACATCGTCATCAATCTAGACTTCATCAGGATCATCATCATCATCCACACCACCATCTCCACCAGCACCATCATCACCACTCCATCCCGATGTAACAATTGTGTCGAATCTTGCATAGTTCTTAGGGGAAACTTTCCCGGTGTTGATTACTATTGTAGTTGATGCTTGTGAGTAGAACCATTGAATTATTGTTTATGTTCAGATTGTTATTCATCATCATATCATCTCTGATCTTGATCCATATGATGTCTCGTGAGTAATTTGTTTAGTTCTTGAGGACATGGCAGAAGTCATGTTGTTAGTAGTGGAATTGTGTTGAGGTATTATTCATTGGTTAATATTTAAGTTGTGGTGCTATTCTTCTAGTGGTGTCATGTGAACGTCGACTACATGATACTTCACCATTTATGGGCCTAGGGGAATGCATTGTGTATTTGGCTACTAATTGTGGGGTTGCCGGAGTGATAGAAACATGAACCCCCGTTAGGAAACCTTTGCACAAGGGAGTGTAGGATCTTAGAGTTTAAGGCTGTGGTTAGGTTTTTTTATCTTAATTGCTTTCTTGTAGTTGCGGATTCTTGCAATGGGTTTAATCACAAGTATGTATTATTCCAAGTAAGGTCGATACATTAGCACAGGTTCACCCATACAACACTTATCAAACCAAAGATGATTAATCAGCTATATGAAACGAAAGCACTTGACAGTATTTCCATGTGTCCTCGAGAACGTTTGGTCCTCATAAGTAATACCACCGGCTTGTCCTTTGCTAAGAAAGGATTGGACCACTTGTTGCAATTATTCTTGTTGTATTTATTTACTTGCACTTTATTTTTCCTTGAATTATAAAAAAAAACTAAAAATCCGTTTGCTAAGTATTTACAGAGAACTCTTGAGCCAGTACCACTAGTCAGCACCTTCTGCTCCTTGTTGGGATCGACACTCCTATTTATCGAAAGTACTACGATACACCTCCTATACTTGTGGGTCATCAAGACTATTTTCTGGCGCCGTTGCCGGGGAGTTTTCATTATCCTATACTTGTGCACTGATTTTAGAAAGGTGAATAAAGTCACTAAGAAATATCATTATCCTCTGCCTTTTATTGATCAAATGCTAGAAAGGTTGTCTAAGAAGACTCACTTTTGTTTTCTTGATGGTTAGTCTGGGTTCTCTCAAATTGCTTTGAGAGCACAAGACCAAGAGAAAACCACTTTCACTTGTCCCTATGGAACTTATGATTATAGGTGTATGCCTTTTGGTTTATGTAATGCCCCTGCTACCTTTCAGAGATATATGTCTGCTATCTTTCATGGTTTTTGTGAAGAAATTATGGAACTTTTCATGGACGATCTCTCCGTATATGGAACTTCTTTTGATAATTCTTTCCACAATCTTGATAAAGTTTTGCAGAGATGTGAAGAAACTAATCTTGTTCTTAATTGGGAGAAATGCCACTTCATGGTTAATGAAGGGATTGTTCTTGGACACAAATTTCTGAAAGAGGTATTGAAGTAGACAAAGCCAAGGTTGAAGCCATTGAGAAAATGCCTTGCCCTAGGTATGTAAAAGGTATTCGTAGTATCCTTGTTCATGCTAGTTTCTATAGAAGGTTTATTAAAGATTTCTCCAAACTTTCAAAGCCCCTTACTAATCTTCTCCAAAAAGATGTACCTTTTGTTTTTTATGATGATTGTAAGGAAGCTTTTGAAACTTTGAAGAAAGCTTTGACTACTGCTCCTATTGTCCAACCACCTGATTGGAATTTACCCTTTGAAATTATGTGTGATGCTAGTGATTTTGCTGTGGGTGCTGTTCTTGGGCAACGAATAGATAAACAGTTGAATGTTATTCATTATGATAGTAAGACTCTTGATGCTGCTCAAAATAATTATGCTACTACCGAGAAGGAGTTCTTAGCTGTAATCTTTGCTTGTGATAAGTTTAGACCTTATATTGTTGATTCAAAAGTTACCATTCATACTGATCATGCTGCTATTAAGTACCTTATGACAAAGAAAGACGCTAAGCCTAGGCTTATTAGATGGGTGTTTCTTTTACAAGAGTTTGATATGCATATTGTAGATAGGAAAGGTGCTGAAAATCCTGTTGCTGATAATTTATCTCATTTGGAAAACATTTCTTTTGATCCTATGCTTGTTAATGATACTTTTCCAAATGAACAGTTGGCTGCAATAAAGGTAAGCCCGAAAGAGAGTCCTTGGTATGCTGATTATGCTAACTTTATTGTTTCCAAGTATTTGCCTCCAACCTTTACAACCCAGCAAAGAAGGAAATTCTTTTATGATCTGAGGCATTACTTTTGGGATGACCCACACTTATATAAAGAAGGAGTAGATGACATTATGCAAAGGTGTGTTCCAGAATATGAACAACAAGAGATATTGAGAAAATTTCATGGCGGTGCTTATGGAGGACATCATGCTGGAGATAGGACCGCACAAAAAGTTTTACAATCCGGTTTTTATTGGCCTACTCTCTTCAAAGATGGAAGGAAGTTTATTTTATCATGTGATGAATGTCAAAGAGTTGGTAACATTTCTAGACGCAATGAAATTCCTATGAATTATTCTCTTATTATTAAACCTTTTGACTATTGGGGATTTAAATTTATGGGTTCTTTTCCTCCTTCAAAAGGGTATACTCATATTCTTGTTGCTGCTAATTATGTTACAAAGTGGGTAGAAGCCATACCTAAAAATAGCGTTGATGGCAAGACTCCTAGGTATGGTGTGCCTATATATCTTATGACTGATGGAGGTTCTCATTTTATTCATGGTGGTTTTAGAAAGACTCTTGCTAAATATGATGTTAACCATATAATTGCTTCACTTATCACCCCCAAACCAGTGGGCAAGTAGAACTTTCAAATAGAGAAATTAAATCTATCTTGCAAAAGACTATTAATAGATCTAGGAAAAATTGGGCTAAAAAGTTGAATGACGCTTTATGGGCTTATAGAACTGCTTATAAAAATCATATGGGAATGTATCCTTACAAAATGGTTTATGGTAAAGCTTGTCACTTGCCTCTAGAAATAGAACACAAAGCTTATTGGGCAGTGAAAGAACTGAATAGAGATTTTAAACTTGCTGGTGAGAAAAGATTGCTTGACTTAAGCACATTAGATGAGTGGAGAAGTGAAGCTTATGAAAATGCTAGACTCTTTAAGGAGAAAGTAAAAAGATGGCATGATAGGAGAATTCTAAAAAGGGAGTTCCATGTTGGTGAGAAAGTTCTTTTGTATAGGTCTCGTCTCAGATTTTTTGCAGGGAAACTACTCTCAAAATGGGAAGGACCTTTTGTTATTGAGGAGGTGTATCGTTCAGGAGCTATTAAAATATCTTCTTTGAGGGACAACACTACACAGGCGGTGAATGGTCAAAGGCTCAAACATTATATTTCTGGAGATTCTTATAATGAAGATGTTGATATCATTCAAAAGGTGACTCCAGAAGAATTTATTAGAAAAAAAACTCCAGAATCTGCAGAGTCCGTCTTTGAATAGGTAAAAGTAGTGAAAACAGAAGGTTCACGAAAAACCTTTTTATTTATATTTTTATGTTTTTATCCCATATGGAAAGTTACGAGACAAGAAAGAGGAGGAAACGGAGCCCGGGTGGGCCACACCCACCAGTGGCGCGGGCCCCAGCTGGCTGCGCCACCAGGGATGAGACCCCCCCGGTGTCCGTCTCCGCTCCGTTTTCGCACAGTACCTTCCTTATGTGGTAAAACTTCGTATTACATAATCACCCAGACCCCCCAAGGTTCGTTTATCTCGTCGTGTTTTCATTTTGATCTGTTTCTTTCAGGAAACAATCTCAAGTTTAGAGGCATCATGGTCTCCGCCAACGACAAGGGAAAGAAACCCATGGAAGATGATCTTCAAGGCCCCAAGGAGGAGGAGATCTTGGACGAGGATGACGAATAAGTGAAGGAGGACAAGCATCCGGACACCCGCGCTACCGTCGCAAGCATTAGAATGGTGGCAAACCCTACCAAGCTCAGGAGGACAGCACGGATATCTATAGGAGGGAAAACTCCGCGCCATATCCTCTCTCCACGGTCACTTCCTCCTGTTGGAGATATGCCCTAGAGTCAATAATAAAAGTGGTTATTATTATATATTTGTGTTTATGATAAATGTTTACATTCATGCTATAATAGTATTAACCGGAAACATTAATACTTGTGTGATTTGTAAACTAAATTAGAGTCCCTGGTAAAGCCTCTTTGTAATACTAGCTTGTTGATTAATAGATGATCGTGGTTTCTCGATCATGAACATTGAGATGTTGTTAATAACAAGATCATATCATTAGGAGAATGGTATGATGGACATACTCCTATAGATAAGCGTAGCATAAAGATCAAGTCATTTTAATAGTTTGTTTGCTATTAGCTTTCTGATACATAGTAACCTAATTCCTTCGACCATGAGATCATGCTAATCACCATCACCGGAAGGATGCTTTGATGACATCAAACACCACACCGTAACTGGGTGGCTATAAAGGTGGCATTGAGTGTTTGGAAAGTATGTGTTGAGGCACATGGATCAAGAGTGGGATTTGTCCATCCATATTACGGATAGATATACTTTGGGCCCTCTCGGTGGAATGTCATCCAATTGGCTTGCAAGCATGTGACTGGCTCACAAGGGATCACATATCACGGGAACGAGAAAAGAGTACTTATCAGTAACAAGGTTGAACTAGGTATGCAGAGATACCGACGACCAAAACCTCGGATAAGTAAACTATCGTGAGACAAAAGGAAATTGGTATCGTATGTAAGTGGTTCATTCGATCGCAAAGTAATCATTGAAATATGTGGGAGCCATATGAATTTCCAGATTCCTCTATTGGTTATTGATCGGAGAAGTGTCTCGGTCATGTCCGCGTAATTCACAAACCGTAGGGAGACACACTTAAGGATTCAATGTTGTTTAGTAGATATGGAATGTTAGTAGGGATACCGAATGTTGTTAGGAGTCTCGGATGGGATCCGGGATATCACGAGGAGATCCGGAATGGTCCGGATAATAAGATTCATATAAGGAAAGTCCAATTTCGGAGTTCGGGAAAGTTTCCGATGATTTCATCGGAGAGGTTCTAGAAGGGTCTAGAAGGTTCACCGGACCGGAAGGGGAATGGTCCATGAATGTTTCATGGATATGTGGAATGATCGGATCATATCCTAGGTCACTTGGTGTTGGCATTTGCAAGAGATAAATAAAGCTCTAAATTGAAAGTCAAATAGGAAGTTTGAAAAGTCAAACTAGAACAATGGTTTCCTAGTGGGAGAAGAAACAAGTCCTTCTCTCAATCCAACTTGGGTTTGGGTTTGGATTCAAACCCACCCCTCCCAAGGATTCCCCCTCTCATAAATAGAGGGGGAGGGCTGCCCCAACACAACACAAGACCTAGCCCTCCCCGAGCCAAGCCGCCGCCGCGCCCTAGCCGCCGCCCGCGCGCTGCCTCGCGCCACCGCCGGCTCGTTGCTGCCGCCCTAGCCACTGCCGACACCTCCTCCTCCTCCCAGATCTCTAAACCCTAGATTTCTGGGAAACCCTAATCCACCATAACTCGCATCCGGCTTAGGCGAAGCCCTGCGGGATCTTTCCTCTACTTCCGACACCACGCTGTCGTGCTGCCGGAATCGCGAGGGGAGAACTACAACCTCCGCTGCCTGCTGGAACAAGGAAGAGGAAGGTCTTAATCGAGTGCCGAACGTGTGACCGACTGCGGAAGCGCTGCCGGAACGCAGTGCCGGAAGGATCGTCTACGCGATCTTGAGATCGGCAAGTGTACGACTATATCACCCACGAGAATCTACTCTTGTTAACTGCTTTGGAATCTTCGAGGGTGAGTGCTTCTATCGACTCGTTGCTACAATCTAGTAGATAGATCTTGGCTTGTTTGTGTGCATGCGGTAGAATTTTTTTGTTTTCCATGCTATGAACCCCTACACCTCCACGCACCAAGAACCCCTTCCATACTCTTATACATGAGCAACATTACCAAAGGTTGCCCAAAGGGAAGTTGCCCTCTAGTTAGGATATGCCTCGTTCTAACCATGCAGAGAAAGAACACTCTCAGGAGGAAAAGTGGCAAAAGAATCACAAGTACTGGGATTCTCGGTCCGACATGATCATGAACCGTATTGAGCATAACTCGGAGATGATTCATACTCTAGACTTTGGGATTGAGGATTTGAGGGAACTGGTTGAAAAGCTTATCGAGAGAATACCACCACCGCCGGAGGAGTGATTCTTCACCAGGTTTTGGCATCCCCTTGGCTTGTTCCAAGCTTGGGGGAGTGTCGCGGTATCACATCATTATCTTTTATCTTTTTACCTTTTGAGTAGAGTCATATTATGTTTAGAGAAGTTATTTTATAGGATGGTTTGCATTATGGAAGTATCTCTCCTCTAGTTGGTTATGTTTGTATCCCTTGGTGTTAGTGCCTTTTTATAGGATGGTTTGCATTATTTTATAGGATGGTTTGCATTATTTTATAGGATGGTTTGCATTATGGAATACTAATGAGAAGTTTCATCTTTTACTTTTTGCACTTTTTATTTTAGTTTGCAGTCTCTATTATATGATTGATCTTGTTGATTAATATTGGTATCACTTTCGGACCATCAAGTAAATCTGAATTGGTTTTGGCAAACCGAGCTCTGGTCAGTAGCATCACTTTTTGAGGTTTGAAAGGAAAAGAGAAAAGCGCTTACACGTATTTTGTATCATTTATTTTCTTTCTTGATTTGCTCATAAGCTTAGTATTCTTTATTTAAGATCTTTTGTGTCTTCAAGGAAGAAATGTTTGACTTTATCACTTGTATGTTTGCTTGTTTCCTTCAACTCTTTTGCTTGCTACCCAGCCTTGCTAGCCAAAAAACCGTTTTGAGAGGGAACACTTCTCATGCATCCAATCCTTTAAACCAAAACCCATGCCATGTGTGTCCACCATACCTACCTATTAGCATTATTGCTATTCCAAGCAAATTCTCAAGCTTCATCTATCTTTCAAATTAAAAATCCATTGCGTCATCGAAGTTGTATATGCTTGCACATATACGTTGGGATTAGCAGAACCGTGCTGTCACGGGGAACACTTTCAACACCTGTAAATATCTACCCAGTTGATATCATGCTCTTTTGTTTGTGGATGTCGTCGGTGTGAAATAAAAGGGGAGCTTGTAAGTCCATGGAGTTATGTATGTGTATTATAGAAACACCTGGGCCGCTAGCCTAAGCCATGCCTAATCATGATGGAAACTTGTAGCATCACCATAGTGAGCAATCTTTGAAGCTTTGTTCTTAAAAAAGAGAGAGACATATTGAAAAGAGGAAAGAGAGAAAAAGCACCATTTTCCCATGGTAAATAAGAGATTGTTGAGATGCTTATTGTCTGCTTGCCTTGTCATTTTGATATGGGATAGCTCCTGTATCATGTGCAACGGGTACCCCGTTGGCGGTTCTCTATGATACACATGTCTTACTATGACAAGAACTTACCGGTAACTAAAGTTGAGTAGCATGAGGAGCGGCCCTCGTACTCAAGGGACATGAGATTGACAACTTATATTTCGTCAAGCATATACTCCATCTTTGTTCACTTTAACCTTAATCACCTTAAGATGCTTATGATAGAGGCAATGAGAGGTCAAAGCTAGTAAGTACCATAATCTTTTGGAAGCTCTTTATGAACTTGAAATCCCTGCTTCCCTCTATGAAGGACCTTTCTTCTACTTCTAAGTTGAGTCAGTAAACCTATTCCTTTCTATCTCCAGTGAGCATTTGAGTTGTTGTGTTTCAATCATTCATATGATGATTTATTCAATCATGTTCCTCATCTTCCTTGTTTGCATAAGACTATTATCTAAATGAGTATTACTTTGGAAGCCATCATTGTGAAAAGTTTTTTGTGTTTGAGCAAAAGGACTCCTGTTATAAACTTCTTTACAAAATCTTTGCTTGAAAACTGTTTGCCAACTGTTCTCTAACCAAGAACAAAGTTTGCCATTCCCAATTATGATTTATCTTTATGCATCTTTATTGTGATTCCCATACTTGTTGCAAGCTAAGTTATATAATGGTGAGTTTCTTTCTACTATGAGTTGTGTATTGGTAAGTGCGATGCTTCTTGTCCGTATTATTTTATCGAAACTTCGCTCCATAAACCTATGGATATGTTTACTGAGCTCAGTTTTCGCTTGGGGACAAGCGAGGTCTAAGCTTGGGGGGAGTTGATACGTCCAATTTGCATCACCATTCTATCTCATAATTTGCCTCTATTCATTGATTTATTCCTTATTAAGAGGTGATACTTATGTATTTTCATCTGTTTTTGCATATTGGATGATTCTTGGAGGATGAACTGCCGGAGTCAGGATTCTGATGGAAAAAGTGGTGTTTTGATGCAATTTCTCGAAGATCAGAAAATTACCAGAAAAACTACAGAAAAATATATTTTCCCAGAAGACGAAGGATGCCAGAAGGGGAGGCGGAGTTGGGCCACAGGGGCCCACACCCCTAGGCGCGGGCACCCTGGGCCGCGCCTACAAGGGGTGTGGCCACCCTGTCCCACCTCTGCCTCCGCCCTCTTGCCTATATCTTCTCCGTGAAACCCTAAAGTCAGGGGAGCGACCACAAAAAGATTCTGCCGCCTCTGCGGGGCAGAAACTATATAAAGAGAAAGAGCTCTCTAGCAGACATATTTCTGCCGGGAAAATTCCTTCCCAAAGAGGGGAGATCATCACCATCAACACCGTCATCAAGCTAGACTTCATCGGGATCATCATCATCATCCACACCACCATCTCCACCAGCACCATCATCACCACTCCATCCCGATGTAACAATTGTGTTGAATCTTGCATAGTTCTTAGGGGAAACTTTCCCAGTGATGATTACTATTGTAGTTGATGCTTGTGAGTGGAACCACTGAATTATTGTTTATGTTCAGATTGTTATTCATCATCATATCATCTCCGATCTTGATCTATATGATGTCTCGTGAGTAGTTCGTTTAGTTCTTGAGGACATGGGAGAAGTCATATTGTTAGTAGTGGAATTGTGTTGATGTATTATTGAATGGTTAATATTTAAGTTGTGGTGCTATTCTTCTAGTGGTGTCATGTGAACGTTGACTACATGATACTTCACCATTTATGGGCCTAGGGAAATGCATTATGTATTTGGCTACTAATTGTGGGGTTGCCGGAGTGACAGAAACCTGAACCCCCGTTAGGAAATCTTTGCACAAGGGAGTGTAGGATCTCAGAGTTTAAGGTTGTGGTTAGGATTTTTATCTTAATTGCTTTCTTGTAGTTGCGGATGCTTGCAAGGGGTTTAATCACAAGTATGTATTAGTCCAAGTAAGGTCGGTACATTAGAACAGGTTCACCCACACAACACTTATCAAACCAAAGATGATTAATCAGCTATATGAAACGAAAACACTTGACAGTATTTCCATGTGTCCTCGAGAACGTTTGATCCTCATAAGTAATACCACCGCCTTGTCCTTTGCTAAGAAAGGATTGGGCCACTTGCTGCAATTATTCTTGTTGTCTTTATTTACTTGCACTTTATTTTTCCTTGCATTATAAAAAAAACCTAAAAAATCCGTTTGCTAAGTATTTACAGAGAACTCTTGAGCCATTACCACTAGTCAGGACCTTCTGCTCCTCGTTGGGATCGACACTCCTATTTATCGAAAGTACTACGATACACCCCCTATATTTGTGGGTCATTAGATGCCGCATTGGTGCCCTTTTCCTCCTCTTCTTCATCATCAAAGTAGCAGTGCCAGCACTTCCACGCCTCATGCCCGGCTTGCCGCAGATTTGGCAGGTGATGCTATCGCGGTCTCTGTTTCCGCCACCCCTGTCGCCTCCACGACGGCCATTGCCGCTGCCGCCGCCACGCTACTGGTGACGTCCACCGCCACCACATCTGCCATTGCCATGGCCTCCTCCATGGCGGCCACCACCATAATGGCCGTGTACGCGCTAGCCTCCTCTACCATGCGATGCCGAGTTAATGGAGGAGCCACCACCAATGCCATCAGTGAGGAGATCGATGTGGTTGTCGTAGGCGACGATCTGGGCGTATAGTTCGCTCGAGGTGATCTTGCTGGCGCCATGGACCCCGATGGCGGCGAAGGGGGATTGTAGGTGTCATCGAGGCCGGCGAGGAGGTATTCCACGGGTTCCTCCTCATCGATCGGCCGGCCTGCCGCCACGAGTTCGTCGGCATAGCCCTTCATCTTGTTGAAGAACTGGAGGGGGCGTCATGTTTTCCTTCCTCGTCCTGGCGAGGGCGAGGAGTTTTGCGATCCGCGTGTGTGACTGGGCGGCGAACATCGTCAGGATCGCCACCTAGACTTCGGCGGTTGTGTTCATCCCGATCACAGAAACTAGTATATCAGGTGTAAGGGTGCCTAGCAAAAAGGACAGAACCTGTTGATCGGTTGCCATCCATGCGTCGTAGGCAGGGTTGGGCTCCTCGCTTGGTTTGCCATCCTTCTCGATGATGATGTCTCGGACGGCTTCTTCGTCTTCGGATCGAGAAAACTCGTCAAGCGAGCTCCACGAATCGGTGGAAGGACTTGCGACTGCCAGATGTGGTAATCGACTCTCGTCAACTTCTCACTCACGGCGATGCCAGCGAGCGGGTTCGCCATGGCGGCGCTTGAAGAGGATGAAGAGGCGAGGCAACAACCCGGCAACTCCTATCGTGACAAGTTAATATACGATATTTTGTACTCATTAACACCACTTGCAAAAAAGAAATACACACGAGCATTTTGTTTTTGTGAAAACGGAGAGCACGCATTTGGATTCTTTTTCTCTTTTCGAGGGGAACGCACTTTGTATAGTAAATTGAATACGTACCTACCACAGACACGCAGCACCTGTGCAGAACATAGGACAGCGCGCGGCTAAAAGATCGAACCACGTAGCAGCAAGCAGATGCAGAATATTGGCACCCCGCGTATCGGATCGGATCATCCTGGTCACGTCACGTGGTGGAACTGCGGCTGCCGGCAAAGACCTGCTGCTAGTGCTAGTGCTCGGCTAGGCTGCCAAGATTCTGACGCCCATCGAGACGGCCGACACCGCTCCATTTTTGTGACCTGTCTGCTGCCCGGCCCGATCAGCGACGCACCCACCACGCCGCCGCCGCCCGCCGCGCTCGCGGAAAACGTACGGCACGCACCAGGAGGCGAGCAGTCGCGCGGAATCTGGTCCCTTTGGGAAAACCGAGCGGCCGCGCCAGACCGCTGCCTGCCTGCCTGCCTGCCTGCATGCGCCGGATTCCCTTCCCTCCTCCGCACGGGATCCCTCCCAGCCCTCCCGACGGCTTCCCCCGGAATCCAGCCATGGCCATGGGTACCACCACCATGGAAGCTCAAACTAATCCACCAGATGAGATGACATGGGCAGGGTAGAGCGTCCCGTGAGAGATTCCACCCACCCCCAACGAGACCATGGCACGACAGCACGCGTGCGACCGACCGACCGTGTCACCCTTGCCTGCGAGCCTCCTCCTCCCTCGGAGTAGATTCCGCCGGGCCCGCCCGCCTGCCTGCCCGTAAATAGGAAGGAGCCACGCCGCGGGACCGAACGTGGCCCCACCAGAGGCGCTTTATAACACGCGTCCGCACGCCCCGCCGGAACCCCTGCCATTTCAATTCCACCCTCCTCCTCCTTCCGTCCCCCCTGCTCGCTCGCTCGCCGCACGGCAGCTTCGTGCTGCCGCTCGCTCGCAGCCTCGCAGCCTCGCAGGGAGGGAGGGAAGAGGGGAGGGGAGGAATCATATTCCTTTCTCCCCGCACGTTCGAGGCTAGCCAGCCTCCTCCGATCCGGCCTCCATACGGCCGCGCCGCGCCACGCAGCGTCCTCCTTTCGGTCGGCGCCGTCCACTGCAACGCCACCAAACCTTCGCACAGGCCACAGGTGCGTGTGATCCCTGACATGCTCCTCCCATCTCTCTGTGAATCAATCTGGCGTGCGTGATGATCTCGATGGGCGCGTTCGCTTGGGAGGCGCCATGGTTTTTTATTACGCGGAGATTCCGGGCGTTTCCTGGGATTCGGCCACGTAAAACCGGCATGTTTTTCTTTATTTTTTTTGGTATGGGTCTTGAATGGCTTGGCAAAAATGCGGCGCTTCTGATCTGGCGGAGGACGGACCAGGCGTTTTGTAGATTGATTCGCTGCAGGTCTGTGGGCCTGGATTAAAACCAAAATCAATTTCGAGCTTCTTAGTTCTTACCAATAATAGACAGTGTTTCCATGCATTATCCGTCGGTGGAATCGATCTGCTGCTTCTATGTTTCCCAGCCCTGGACGTCAAGTTTGACAGGATTGAGAATCTTTGATTTGTTCTTACTGTCCAAACCTACAGTATTGTTTAGCGACTCTGCTTGAGATCTCTGCCTGCAACTAGCGTCAGGTTTACAGTTCATCTCAAAACAAAATAAAAAGCGTCAGGTCCACAGTTTGTTGGACCAGGTCGAGAATCTTTGATTGCTCTTACGGTTCAAACTTACCATTACTATTTAGCACTCTCTGTTTGTATATACTAGTTTAAAATCACGGCCTGCACTGCACCTGGCGTCAGCTTACAGTTTTTTTGACCAGGTTGAGAAGTTTTTTGTTTGTTCTTAGTACTGCTGTGTTCAAACTTACTATTTAGCACCTCTCTGTTTGTTTAGCTTAAAAAAAATCGCTGCCTGCACCTCGCGTCACCTTGACAGTTTCTCAACCAAGGCATTACACGACTTGATTTGGGATCATTGATGGCTCTTGATTGTTCCAGACCGCCAATTTTAGGGTGACTTAATTTTGGCCAGCAGTTAACAATGACATTAATTGATAATTTAATACTGCAATGATTCTTCCTTCAAGGATGACAGCGACGTAAAAGATCTAGCTCCTTCGTTGGAACGGATGTCCTTGTCATACAGTGATGCTTGAATTGCTCACTTGTATAAATAAGTAACAGCCATTTTTAAGCAGCTGAAATTATACACATTTTGCCCAGTCTGCAGTTCTTCAGTGACATACAGTAGTTTATTTTCCCTTGAATAGTCAAATGTCAAAATGGCGCCAAAATTACAACAACTAGACTGAAAGCAGAACAAAACAAAAAACAGGGAAAAAAAGTAACAACAGGAAGCTATGATGATAAGAATAAGGACCAAAAAACAGAGGAAGGGCGAAACTGTACAGGCCCGCTACCTGTTCAAGAGCCGTTTGATCCGGTAGCCTGGTGTGCTCTGCACCGGCCACCATGCAAATGTTTGCTCCATCCATGATTGTGTCAACCAGCGCTTGGCAGTTGGGCGAAGGCACGAAGCCCCTTCGAAGAGGCGTCATTTACGCAGCCACCAGATTCTTCGCATGGTAAGGATGATGAGGGACCGTGCCCCCTTCAACCTGTCTGTGTTGCTGCACTCTGAAACCAGGCATTCGAATCTAAATCTGGCGACGGGATGATTGATTGCAGCACAACTTAGCCAACAGTGCTCTGTACAGAAGAAACTTCCTCTACTAGTCTATTTCTAGTGTTCACAAATCCATATAAATTTAACAAAGAAATCTGCTTGACAAACCATACCAGGGTCAAGTCAACATAAGTGATGCAGGAGGCTAGTATCACATTTTCATGCAGATGTTGCGTGGTCTTATATAGCATTGATGCATGAACATTGCAGGTAGCAAGCTCAAATGGAGACCATCGAGAAATATTACATGCTGAAAGAATTCTACATCCCGAACTATATTTTCATGCCAGAGTCCTCAGTGGAGCAAGTTTCTCAGATACCGACCTGTCCAGTGATTGTTTTTATCAACACCAGAAGTGGTGGGCAACTGGGAAAAGATTTAATTGTCACATACCGTAAGCTTCTCAATCACGCTCAGGTACATATTTTCAAGGTCACCAGATATACTTGTTCAGTATTGCAGTACCCCGTGCATCTTTACGGCAGAGCAAAATATATGGATTTAGGGGTATTCCTGAACTTTTGAATTGCAGGTATTTGATCTACGCGATGAAGCTCCAGACAAAGTCTTGCACAGACTCTATAGCAACTTGGAAAGACTCAAGCGTGATGGAGATACTCTTGCCCCTGAAATCCATAGAAGATTGAGGCTAATAGTGAGTGCAGCTACGCATTGTTCTCCGGATATCTTGCTAATGTTCCTACTCCCGTACCTTATTTGAACAGGCTGAATTTACATACTATTTTCATGAAATTTAATTAGGTTGCTGGAGGCGATGGAACAGCAGGTTGGTTGCTTGGAGTTGTATCTGATCTCAAGCTAGTTCATCCACCTCCTGTTGCTACAGTTCCCCTGGGAACTGGAAATAACCTGCCATATTCTTTTGGATGGGTATGTATGTCAAAGTAGTTGATAATTACAATCTTGTTCCTGTTAGATCTTCTCACACTAGTGCAGTGTGTTATACTTGCATGAGCCATTTTTGTTAGCTGTTTTTAGTTGACAATATGATCTAAAATGTTGGATTCAAATATTTTTTTTCCTTTTGCTGTGCATAGAAGAACTTAATATCTTCGGGGTAAAAAGATACATGTCTTGTCATCTTGAACTTAAGTAGCTATCGATATTAGTGACATAAATCTGTTGAATTTTCTGTTCAGAAGTTAGATAAGCATCTCTTTCCTCCGGTGTGTGGGTTAAGATATTCCTCGACCCTCGTTAACTTGTCTCCCGTGATGTCATTTACTATATGTCTTAATTGCTATAAAGTATAATACATTATAAAATGGGCTGTAAACTCAATAGTAGCACATAATTGCTGTGCAGGGCAAGAGAAATCCTGGCACGGATAGTGAGTCTGTCATACCATTCCTACAGTCAGTAAAAGAAGCAAGAGAGATGCATATTGATAGGTGGGTTTATTTTGTACAGTTTTCACGGTCCTTCTGTATTGATCTTCCTATGGATGTTATCTTACATCGTTATCACTACAATGTTCCAGCTGGCATACTGTCATGAGAATGAAATGCCCAAAACGTTCTCCTTGTGATCCAATTGCTCCTTCTGATTTGCCACATTCTCTACATGCATTTCACCGTGTGCCAAAGACAGATCCAGAAGATATGGTAACTATTGTTGAAGTGGACTAATTTTCTGTACTACTCACCTAATTTAGAATTTTTTGCTTTAACTTAGTCACTTTTTTATTTCAAATACTTTTGCTTTTCTGGGATGTTGTCATGATTGAAAAGAGCACTATCACCAGTTCACGACCATCTTTATACATATGAGTCATGAGAATTTGTCATAGTTTAGACAAATGTCTGGAAACAGCTGTTATCTAATGTATATCATGCACCAAGGACTAGAGCGTTCCTGAAAGTACACTTTCTTGCTTGTGGTCTTACGCTTTTCTATACTTAGTCGTCTAAGTTTTCATGAATGTGGCTTAGTATGTTTCTGGCAGTAACGCTAAAACCCGAAGTCTACTTGGTTTTGCACTACGTTTCTCCATCTATAGATTGAATTGCAAATGTCGAAAAGAGAATGATTTTTTTGAATCATGTGAGTCCCATAGCATCTGTATAACCATATTTCTTTAAATGTCCCAGGAATATTCTTACACATATCGTGGGGGGTTTTGGAATTATTTCAGTATGGGTGAGTTATTTTTTCAGTGTACTTTATGTGTTGGTGGTAGATTTTTAATTGATTCTTGCTATTTAACGAAATTGAACAGAAAGAAAAGAACAGACCTTTTTGCTTAGCTAAAAAGCCAAAGGCTGAAAGACACTTTGATTATATCACAGGAATGGATGCCCAAGTGTCCTACGCATTTCATTCTGAGAGGAAATTGCACCCAGAGAAATTCAGGAACCAGCTGTCTAATCAGGTTAACTAATCAGATGTGCATTTATCTTATTTGTTTATTTATGTACTAATTACTTAGTTTTAATTTCTCTATTAATATAGTACACAAACCAACCTCTTTTTTGATCTGTACTGCAGAAAACATACTTGAAGCTCGCATGCACACAAGGATGGTTCTGTGCCTCTTTAAGTCATCCTATGTCACGGTAATTCATTTTTTGCACTAACTTGAGTATAGTACCCCTTTTTTCACAAAAATGCTAGTCACAAACTCAATATCATTTTCTTACATTCAAAAAATAGTCAAGGTTTATTAATAACATTGCATTCAGCTCACATAATTCAATGCCTTTCACTGGACAACAGGAATATTGCACACCTTGCAAAAGTAAAGATAATGAAAAAATCTGGAAAATGGGAAAACTTGGAAATTCCACAAAGGTAATTCTAATGTGCTCTCCCTTTTTTCCGACTGAAAGTATCCGTGTCAGTGTTTGGGAGATTGCATTCTCATCCTTGAGCAAAGATGGAAATTTGAAGTTTCAGTTATAGCATAAGCATTTCGGTAAAAGAAAGGTTAAACCAGGCCACCTAGAAGCTTAAAGGCAGGAGGGTTTCACTAATAAGGTCTATGCATTTTATAGGTGGATCCAACTTACAAACCTCGTACAATTCTCCCCTAATTTATTATTCTGTTTCTAAATACTTGTCCTGTTTGACTTTGAACAGTCAATACCTGGGAAACTTTAACTATGGTATTTTTCAATTTTTAGTTTGACACATTTTAACAAACATTTTCGTTACCGTGCACTTCCATAACTTCTGATAAATGCTAGTACAAAATGGGTGGTCAAAATTAACTTGAAAGATTCGTGCAAAGTCAAAAACAGGGCCAAGTATTTGGAGATGGTGTATGATTAAGTTGACTTCCCTTGTGATATGTTGTCAGAATTCTTCTTCAAAATTTGATACTCCCTCCGTCTCGGTTTATAAGACTTACGCGTATTTCTAGGTTGACAAATTAACCAACTTAGCATGAGGTATATAAGATAAAAACTATATTATTAGAAACTTCAAATGTTATATTTTCTAATGATATAATTTTTATATTATATAATTTATATTATATAGCTCATGCGGAAGACCTAGGTATACGCGTAAGTCTTATAAACTGGGATAGAGGTAGTACCACTTTGTCATGTTCTTAACAAGTTTTTCCATACAAATGCAGTATCCGGTCTGTTGTTTGTCTCAATTTACCCAGCTTCTCTGGCGGCCTAAATCCCTGGGGAGCACCAAGTAAGAGGAAGCAAAGAAAAGTGAGTATAATAGATCACGTTAACATCGCTCCTAAAATAGCAAAATCTCTGGTGCCATTGTACTTAATTTGAACATTTCTGTCTTAATGATACCCCAAATCTTAAATTCTACTATTGCAGAGAGACTTGGTAATGCCTCCACTTGTGGACGATGGACTTCTGGAGATTGTGGGTTTCAAAGATGCTTGGCACGGCCTTGTGTTGTTATCTCCAAAAGGCCATGGCACTCGTCTTGCTCAGGTAAACAGAATGCATGTTGTATTATTACCTGGCTACCTATTTACTACTACTACGTTCTAAGATCTAAGGTGCCACACATCTCGAAAATTTAAGTTCTGACAAAAAATTATAGCAAAAGAAATGAGACTTATCTGACACAAAAGTGAAACCGACGGAAAATGCTTTTCAATGCCACTCCAATGATATGATATTCATGTCACATAAACAGCATCTTGTAATCTAATTATTGATGAAACTTAAATATTGAGATGCATGGGCTCCTTATTCGTGTGGCCTCATCAGTTATTTTAGTCAACGGAGGCAGGCTGTGGACTCTTCAGGATGCCAGTTTACATTTTTGAACGGCATAAGTAGCATAACTCAATAAGTGAAACTCTACAAACTATAAATTAGCTTCAACATATTTTGCACTCAGTTTAAACTTTCCTGGACACTGAAACTCTATTCCTTCACAGGCCCATGGTGTTCGATTCAAATTTCACAGGGGTGCAGCTGACCATGCTTACATGAGACTTGATGGGGAGCCCTGGAAGCAACCTCTTCCACAGGATGATGGCAAGGTTGTGGTGGAGATATCCCATGCCGGACAGGTCAAGATGCTTGCCACCAAAGACTGTATAGCTAAAGGCATCCACGAGTCCCCAGCTATGTCAACAGTCCATACAGATTCAAGCTCCAGCGAAGACTCAGACGATGACTTCACAGAAGAGCGGAGGAACTTCGGTGCTGCCTTATCATTCCGCTATATGAGTGATGTGAAAAAACAGTAGAAACTTGCATCCTAAAATGGGCCTTGTACAGTTTGTCTTGTAGGAGATAGCTTGTTGCACTAATTTTGTGGAACAGTGGACGTTGCCCCTGTAAGATCCTTTTGCTGGCAAGGTTGTTTGTGTATGACACAGTTGGTGAGCCGTGCAGTCTAGTGGGTTACTGACTATATTGCACCATTAGCATTTGCAAATCCACTTTCGCAAGACAGTAAGGTGGCAACACATACACTGAGAAACAAAATGATCAGTCATGCCAGTATACCCACAAGGTCGATCATCCAGCACAGCAATGCTTGTACGAAGTATATTCGCATGAACTTCCAAGGGCACAGTGGGTAATTATTGAGATGCCATGACAATCCTGAATCCTACAATTTGCAAACATGGCTCGTTGGATGCTCCACACGAGCTCTTGCTAGGATTCCTAAAGAATTGGGCAGTAAAAGAAAGATCCATATGAATTTTGGTTTTATCATTCATTTGATCCGAGGAGCGTTCATAAAATTCTCTTATAGATTGAAATCCTAAATTCTATTTAAAAAGTTGCATATTGATTAGTTCCAACCTCCAAGCAAACAACAGAATGAGACTCTGAACCTTTACCTGTTGCTGCGGACAACGAAAGGTATAGGAGATCAAACAACAGCGAGAGCACAAGTAAATCACACCTGTGACTGTGAATGTAATATTGCATCAACGCCCAATGTTATAACCTGCAGATATATAAAGAACAACATGAGAATCTGACACCCAACTTGAGGATAAATCATGTGATAGACTCTGATTTCGCAGGATTAAGTTACATGCTGCAACCATACACCAGTGAACAGAAGCTAAAAGGCTTACCAAGATGCAGATTCTTGGTGATGAAGTTAGTACAGTACAACAGCATGTTGTGAGCAAAATAAGATCCAGCTGACGTTATAATTTAACTTGCAATACTCTTTGGTATGCGAATGCTCACTGAGGGAAACCTAGGCAGAAACATGATTCAGCGAGGACCATTTAGTCCATAATTAAATTAGACAAAAGTAGTAGACGATACTCAGAATGTTCAAGAAAATCAAGGTTAATAAGGCCCTGGAGGGAAAAGCAATTGTTAACATACCATTGCTAATGGCAGACAAACCAAAATGTTTATAAAGATGAAGAAGTATAGTCAAATAATTCAATTCGTCAGTCTGAAACTGCTGAAACTCAGAAGTGTTTAAAAAACTTTGTTGGGCCTATGTTATTTAATTTTTACTAGGCCGATATAACTATGAACACTCATTTCTTCGCTGATGTCTCCTCAAGATTGTCCTCTTGATTTCCTTAGTCTTCACACTTCAAAGACCTGAACAAGATAACTATCGTTAGTGAGATTTTTACAACCCAAGACTATTCGAATATATCGAATGTAAAACCTTTTGAGTAACTAAGTATACTATAGTGTAAAATGAGATGTTGATATCTAACATAGTAACATAAATCTAAGTGCTAACAGAATAATATGACAGTGTACAAGTAATTAAGCACCAAATATTTGGGACAAGTATTTTTGAAAGATGGCTCAAAGTATATAGGAATAGGGTAACACTTTTAGTGTACCAGGAAAGAAAAGGTTTCAAGAACCTAATATATCTCTATTATGCAATCCTGCGGTTAAAAAGAAAAGACATCTGGGAGAAAGTTACATCCTCCTGATGTGTTCATACTATGAATTGAATCCTCACCTATGTATACTTTGTACAAAACTCTCTTTTTTCTATCAATGCATCGAAATGCAAGGCTTTTGCGTTTTCGTGAAAAGAAAAAAAAAATCCTCACCTATCCCATCTTCATGGATCATTGTAGCTTGATGTACACACATGAAGCATGCCACCTGATTCCACCTTGCCGTGAATGAGGAATAGGCTCCATAGAGACTCGGGAGAATTAGAAAGCACTAAGGCATCAGATTCATCATCGACTCAAGGCATATGCACAACTTTCTTTCTCTTTGTTTTTCAGTCATAAGGCATATGCACAGTGTGAACCACAATCTTAGTGCCGGTCTTCAATTAAACTCTTGTTTAGAACCCCTCTTGAGTACAAATCACTCAGTACATATCTTGCTTCCTTCAGCAGACCCTCGTGGGCAAGGCCTTCAATCAGTATAATGTAGGTCGACTCATTAGGCGTGCAACCGTTAGACACCATGTAAGCTAAAAAATCAATAGCATGATCTGTTTCGGATCTTCTACAGAGGGCGAACAGTATCTTGTTATACATCACAGCCTTTGGTCTCATCCCCATATCTTGCACGGCATGCAAAATCTGAATGGCTTCTTCGATTCTATCTTCTCTTGAGAGGACATCAACGACTGAAGAGTAGGTTATTGTATCAAGGGATATTCCCTTACTGACCAGACCATGCAACAGCTCCAGGGCTTCTTCTGAGTTGCAGTCCTTGGTAATCCCATCGAGTAAAGTATTAAATGTAATCAGGTTAGGGGTGCAACCATGCTCCATCATTTGATACGCAAGCTCGATTGCTTCCTCGACAAACCCTTGTTGACAGAAGAAACTCACAAGTACATTGAAAGTCACCACATTTAGAGGGCAGTCTTTCTGAATCATCTCAGCTAAGAGCTCTGCAGCAGCATCCAGCCGCTCGGCATGGCACAAGCCTGTCAACAAGGTAGTGTACGTAATTGTGTTGGGCTCGCAAGGCAGATTATTAAACAACTCAAGAGCACTATCAACACGCCCTTGCACGCAGAAGCCATTGACAAGAGCGTTGTATGTGACAATACCCACTGAACATCCATACTCTGGCATTTGTTCAATAAGCATAGTAGCTTGCTCGATCAATCCTTTTTGGCACAGGATACAGATGAATGTATTGAATGTGACCTCATTTGGGGGACAGTTCCTCCTGACCATCTCGTTCAATAGCTCCTTGGCATCCTCCCATCGGCCAGCACGGCACAAGCCCTTTAGCACAGTAGTATAGCTGATGGTATCCGGATTGCACCCATACAAGCCCATATTGTTCAAGAACTCAAAGGCATCATCCACACGACCTTGTTTACAAATAGCGTTGATGACGATGTTGCACAAGGTAGTGTTGGCTGTGCATCCATGCTCTGACATTTGCTGAAGAACTTCAATGGCCCCCTCCACCCTACCTCCGCGACAGAAGAATCTGACTAACATGTCAAAAGTAACCTCATTGGGCACGCAGTTCTTCTCCACCATCTCAGCAAAGAGCACCTTGACGTCCTCCCATCGCTTCGCGGCACACAAACCCTTGAGCACAGTGGTGTAACTGACGGTGTCGGGCTGGAACCCATAAGCCGACAGCCTATTCAAGATCTCCCTAGCATCATCGACGCGACCCTCCCTGCACATGCCGTTGATGATGACATTGTAGGTGACAATGTTGGGCGTGCAGCCCTTTGCACGCATCTCGTCGAGGACGTTCATGGCCTCCCCGAACCCGCTGCTCTTGCACACGGCCTCGAGGAGGACCGTGTAGGTGACCACGCTGGGCTGGCACTCGCGTTGGAGCATATCGTCGAGCAGGGTGAGCGCGTCGCCGACCCTGCCGCGGTCGCAGAGGCCACGGATGAGGGGCGTGTACGTGTAGGCGTCGGGCGGGACGGGCATGGAGGCGATGAGCCGGCGCGCGGCGTCGAGGCGGCCGTACCGGCAGTAGCCGGCCACGAGGGTGTTGTAGGCGAAGACATCGACCGGGGCGCCGGATGCCTCGGCGGTGCGGAGGACGCGCGCGGCGTCGGAGGTGCGGCCGCGGCGGCAGAAGTTGCGGATGAGCTTGGTGCAGAGGTAGACGTCGGGGGGCTCGCCGCGGGAGGTGGAGTGCTCGACGAGGCGCGCGGCCTCTGCGAGGTCGTCGCGGGCGATGAGGCGGCGGAGGCGGGAGCTGGCAGGGTTCGGGGTGGCGTTGGGGGCCTCGGGCCTGGTGGAGGCAGCGGCGACGTGGGAGCGGTGGAGATGTCGCGGCTTGGAGAGGGCGTGCGGAAACGAAGGGAGCAGCGTGGCCATGGTCGAGGCTGGCCGAGTGGCGGTGGTAGCGTCGCGGCCTCACGCTCGCTCTCGCGGTCGCGGACGTGTGGTGTGGGGGACATCGCTTCGGCTACAGTTCAGGGTGGAGATTGGGCGCGCGGTGCGGTACCGGTCTACCGGATCAGAATTCAGATCAGATCAGATCGTCATGAAACTCAAGAAATTCTTCTGTTTTCCAAATGTCCGGAAATCATTCTACGTGCCAGCACCAAATGGAACGAGCATCTCAGAGAGAAAAAATTAAACGAGGCAAAGACAACCGCTTCTGCCGAGACGAACTAAAGTTTTTTAAATCACGGAAGATCTCCGACCTCGTGATTTGTGCTCTCCGAGGTGGAGACAACAATGACGTGGAAAGGTGGTGACGGCTAGGATGGAAATGGACCTGGAATGGCGATGGCGAAGGCGGTGACAAGCAAAGGACGGAGGTTTGCACTATGATGTAGCCGTGGGGCACCAACGCAACATAAGAAAATCATCGCCCTGGCTAGAGGGTTAGCGGGGCCAACATCAGGATTGGGGGTTGGGTGAAGAAAAGGTGGTGAGTGGACGGGTATCATCACCTATTGCAGGATATGGATCACAGTCGTGGTCATGATGGATGCATGTGTGCATCATGGTTGAATAAGTCTAGGAGCATGCCATCAAGTGAATAATTCATTGCATCTCTCAAGAGATTGTGATAGAGCATGGAGATGATCAATTGATAACTAATGTGGTGTTCAAGGTGTGATCCGAAGAATGACCATGAGAGAGTTGAGTCTATGGCGTCCATGTCTTCAAAAATATTGTGTGAGCATTCACATTTACCTTCAACACATCACCACAAAGAAGAGTTAAAAAGATACGAGGTTGATCGAGATAAAGTGCAAAGATTGGATTCTAGTTTATCAACACAAAAAGTATACATGATGTACCAAGTGAGATCAAATGATCTTGTGGCATGTTCAGCAGTTGTCATTGTACTTTGGGAACTAACACATGGTCTCAACGGCGAAGCTTGGAAAGAAACGATGGGAAGGGCAAAACACAAAACTTCATTGTTTGGGGGGTGGGATACTCTAATTTTCCAATTCTAGGCATTCTAGAATTTTTTCTTCAGTAAGTCTCAAAATCCCGGGGGGGCGAGGGGGAGGGGCGGTGGGCCCCTGGCTCCTTCATAGCTCCGCTAGTGCATGGTCTACACGTTTGATGTTTCTATACATGGTTATTACCTATATTTCCATGGGATCACATCAAAAGAAAGATTTTATATAGCCCATGAAAGAATGCCATCAAGTGTTGACGCTAATCAGGTTGAGAAGAGCGATTTTATGATGACCATCTCGAAGAAATTATACACTTGAAGATTTTCGTCCATTTAGAGGTAATGTACATGTGAATATATTCCTAATCAAGCTTTCTCATAGTGATTATGGGGAGCAATTTGCGACTCTTCACTAAGCGAGTGCAATCAAGAAAGATGTTCCAACTTAGGGTGGAATAATTGTCATCATATAGCTCAAGTGGAACATGCAGGACAGAGGTATGACCTCGTGTTTTCCATTTTAATGATATCAAGGTGGTTATTGGGACACCAGGTTGTTACAGGTTCAATAGTGTACTATCAAAGGGGGCTCTCCGGTGAGTAGCTTGATCACATCATTTATAAAGTTCTCAAACATTTTCATTGTTGGGATCATCTTTCTTGATTGTTATTTATACATGAGAGTATTTAAAGTTTGGTTTTATCTTCAAAGGAACAAAAACTTTATTAAGAATGGATTTCCTATACAAAATTAGTGTTTTTGGTGGTGAAGCTTATGCATAACTTTTTTTTCATATCAAGATAAACCTTTCTGATATTTGGAACCTGTCCTATTTTTTAATATTTTTTTATCTACGTGACATGGTAGAGTATTGTTATTATCTTTAAATGAGCCAAAGTCCATCGAAAACTGACCCCCAATGCAAAAGTTATCGTGCTTTTTGTAAGAAGGTTTTTGTGATTGAAAAGGATACAGATGCCGCCTAGAGGGGGGGGTGAATAGGCGGTTTAAAACTTTTACGAGATGGGCTTAACAAAGGCGGAATAAAACTAGCGTTTACTTTGTCAAGCACAAAACCTATATAAACTACGGTTCACCTATGTGCACCAACGACTTATGCTAAGCAAAACAGGTAACTATGTGATAGTTAGATATAAGAAATCAAGCACGAAGGC
Organism: Avena sativa; assembly: GCA_916181665.1. Taxonomy (NCBI): domain Eukaryota; kingdom Viridiplantae; phylum Streptophyta; class Magnoliopsida; order Poales; family Poaceae; genus Avena; species Avena sativa. Next base: position 379,252,411 of record OV702282.1, read on the forward strand.
TATCACAAAGTAAAGTGCATAAGTAAATAGCTCGGGTATGGAGATAACCGAGGCACGCGGAGACAATGATTTATTACCGAGTTCCTCCCATAAAGAGAATAAAGAGAGTATGTCTCGTTGGAGAGGGGGTGGTATCAAACCACCTACGCCACAAAAGGCCTCCCTTATTCTCCGGTGAATCTCACCCCAACGGGATCGATCCACACTTCCACTATCGGTGCACTTGTCGGTGGCAACCGGAACCTCTCACAAGGTTGGGGCACTTCTCCACAACTTAATCGGAGGCTCCCAACAAACGCCACCAGGGCCACAACCTGCAACACCAACAAACCGTCTAGGGTTCCAAGAACCCAAGAGTAAAAAGCTTCTCAACTTTCACTCACCAAATCCTCCGAGGAGAACTTAAACCTATGCACCAAATGCAATGGCAAGAACACAGGAAGTGCTCAAGTCCTTCTCTCCCAAATTCCACAAAAGCTACAAAAGCTAGTGGGAGAATAAGAGAGGAAGAACACACGAGGAAATCTACAAAAGAAACCCAAAGATCTAGATCCCAATATGTTCCCCTCACATGGAGGAGAGATGGATTGGTGGATTTGTAGATCTAGATCTCCCCTTTCAAACCCCCCAAAAACATTCAAGAAATATTGGAGGGATTGAGAGTATTTGCAAGCTCTTGAAGGTCAAAACAATGGAGGAGAGAGAGAATGCAAGCAACCAGCCTAAGGCGGAAGAAGGGGTCTATTTATACCACTCCCCAATGAAATATGACCGTTTGGGACCTTCTAGGCCGGATAATCCGCCCCTCCCCCGGATATTCCGGGTTCCCCGGGCCAAAAAATGGCTAAGGACTTCGCGGCGCGACTCTCAGTATAGGGGCGGATATTTGGGGCGGATAATCCGCCCCCGAAGGACCAGAAAATCCGCCCCCATTACTGGGAGCCACGCCTCAAAGTCCTTAGCCGTTTTCCAAAAATTGGGTCGGATAATCCGCCCCCATGGCCGGATAATCCGCCCCCCTTGAAAACTGGCAGGAACAGCAAAACTGAAACCATCATAACTTTTTCATTCGGACTCCGATTTTGATGATTTTGGGCTCGTTTCGAAGATAGTAACGATCTCTACAAGATCATGCAGGGAACCATAATAGTCCAGCAAGGGAGGATATAACCAAATGATGAAAGTTTTAACCTATCTATAAAAGACAAACCGGTAAAACCTCCAATATCAAAAACACAATAGAGAATGCATATGAAATCCGTTTTCAATGAACTTAAGCTTGTCATAGAGATTGACACAATATCTAAATCCTCTCATGGATAAGAACCAAATAAGAACCAAGAAATATGATGCCAAGTATGCAAAGGTTTGAGCTCTCACTGAGGGATATGATCAAGTTACTCACTTGAGAGCCCCTCTTGATAGTACGGTTATCTATCCTATAAACCGGTCTCTCCAACTAACACCGCGAGACCAATGAGAAAGAAACCCTATCAATATCAAACCTTTGCCTGGTATATTCCACACCTCAGGATGGAGCACCTTTCTTGATTGCACTAGCTTGGTGAAGATACTCCCCCATACTCCACTATGGAAGAGCCTCTATTTTAGGCATATCTTCACATATCCATGATCACCATAAGAATGGAACGATACACTTGAGATCATCTTAAGAAACCTTGATCAACACTTGATCTTCTTCAATTTATTCTTATTCCAACCTTGAAGCCACCATATGGTTCAAGCATTGTCTATGGACAAATCCTACAAGTAAAACTCAATGCAAACATAAGTCCATAAAACATTGTCATTAATTACCAAAACCACACATGGGGGCACACATGTTCTTTCAATCTCCCCCATTTTGGTAATTGATGACAATCCTTTGAGAGGGTTTATATAATCAACTTAACGAAAAAATGGTTCCGCCAACATCAAATACTACACAAGTATGTGATGTTGGTACGCCCATAATATATAGAGCAAGCTCCCCCACAATATATGCGTGTGTGATGAACCATTACCGTTGGTGGAGTTTCCTCTATATATTCAACATGCAAAGCAACAACAAAGATGCAAGAGCATGAGAGGCAAATTCTGAAGAACAAACTTCCCTTAAACCCTCCAAAACATCTCCCCCATTGGCATCGATTGCCAAAATGGGTGAATAGTTCTAGATGACCAATATAGTAATAATTCCTCCAAAGGTGTGTCTTCGCACATATACAATGATGAATACTTGGGAGGGAGTAGAACTATATCGAGGACCCGAAGATTGCCAAAGGAATAAAATAAAAGACGCAAGAAATCACAAGATCCGACAAACCAATTTGAAAAAATGAGTCCAAATAGAAACTACAAGATATTATAATATGAGCAAAAGAGTGTTTTAAATAACAAATAGAGAAGCTCCCCAATATTTGTGCACAATTTTAAAATAAATGCATTGGAATACATAATGCACAAATATGGAATCCTCACTCCCCCATAAACATTTAAGGCACAATAAATGAGATAGAAGATAAATGAGCATTATTAAATGAATTAGATGAGCTCCCCAAAGATAATGCACCAATTATGATAATTGCATTTGGGAACAAGGTGCATAATCATGGAATCCTCACTCATCCAAGTTCATTGGATAATACAAGGCATGAGAGAACAAATATGAGTGCCCAAAGATGCAAACAATAGGAACAAGCACCCATAGGCAATTAAATTTGGAAGCCACCAAAGAATAAAAAGGAATAGAAAGGTGGTCTCCAAGGATTAAAAATCAACTAACATTATCTTCCCATATGTGTGTATGTTTCTAAATGGATAACATCACAAAGACATATGCCCATAACGAAACAAGCACACACAAGGAAGATATACAATAAATCACATAAATGGACAAAACTAACTCCCAAAAAGAGTAAGGTTCCAACAAGTAAACCAAACTCTCCAAACTTTTCATGATGGCACAAAATACCAAAACGAATAGATCAAACTTCCAAGCACATAAAACCCGATATGGATCAAACAAGGAAGCATAAAAAGAGTGTTCTAGATAATATAGGAGAGCTTACCCATAAGTAGTACATTATATAGAATTTTATTTTGAATGCAAAATGCACACAAATGGGATCATCACTACTACCGCAAGGAGGAACATTGGATATATAGTAGAGGCAATATAATCCACATGACTTGACTTGACAATTACACTAGATGAAGATCCCTCAATTCTTCATAGTGTAACCAAGTCTCCAATGCCCACCAACCAACACCTATTGATCAAGTTTTAGCTAGATGGTCCCCAACCAAGTTGGGTCCTAAGAAGTTAGTAACAATAGGCTTGGCCACCCAAATGGTTCTTTTCTTGACACCACATTGGGCACCAACAAATTTGGCAAACACATTGCCAACCTCATCCTTACAAAGAGAATAAGCATCATCAATAATGATAGGATTGGATGAGGAGATACCAATAGTGCATGAGGAAGAAATGTGCCCCTTCTCACGGCATATGTAGCAAGTTCTTACCTTGCCATCTTTCTTCTTAGGTGAAGCCACAACTCGAGGAAGAGCTCGAGTAGTCCTCTTAGGAAGAGGCCCGTCAATGACTTGAGGTGGGGTTTGAGGCCGCTTCCCTTGTTGCTTCAAACTAAGAGGCTTTTTCTTCAATGGGCAAGATCTAACATGGTGCCCTTCTTCCTTGCACTTGAAGCAAACAATGTTGGCCGGATTCTTGACTTGAACTTGGCCATTTTTCTTGTTTCCCTTATGCTTCAACTTGATAGTGGACTTGTTCTTGACATTGGAGTTGAATCCAAGCCCACTATTGTCATTGGGGGATTTTTGCACAGTCAAGATTTTGTCGAGTGCGGCCTTCCCTTGATGACCCTTTTTCAAGTCATTCTTCAAAGAAGTGACTTGATCCTTGAGCTCTTTGATTTCCTCTACATGGTTAGTTTCAACAAAAGTACTAGAGGAAGTAGATGCTATATTGTTAGAGCAACAAGGCGCGGAATGTAATTCATCACGAGATATAGCATGGTTGTGAGAGGATGAATTACAAGGTCTAGCACATGACAATATAACATTTGGAGTAGATATAGTGCTAATGTCCACATGATGTCCACTAGATGTTACCTTTGACACGATGGCCTCATGATCTAACTTTAGCCTACCATGGGAGACTAGAAGATCCTCATGCGAGATCGAGAGCTTAACATGAATTTCTTCTAATTTCCCATAGTTTCTAGTTAGCAACGCAAGTTGATCCTCTAGCTCAACATTCTCCTTCAAAAATGCTTCACAATAAATAGAGTTAGTAGCACAAGCATCATCACTATTAGCAAGAGGTGAGGGCAACTTGGCAAGCTCTTTTGAGTATGAAGCTTTAAGTTGCTCATGCGACTCGGTGAGTTTGATGAGCTCCCTCTTAACGACCCGAGAGCCATTTTCGAGGTGCTTAAAATCCTCAACAAGTTTAGCATAAGCAACATCAAGTTCATCATTTTTAATCTTGAAGGAGTTTGCCACCGCAAGTTCTCTATCATGGTATTCCTTTACTCTAGATAATTCTAGAGTAAAAGTCTCCTCAAGAGATTCTTTGGTGGTTTTTTCTTCTTCAACGGAGTCCTTTAGTTGAGCAATTTCATTAGCATACTCACGCTCAAGCGCAAACTTTTCATCAATTATGTTTTCTTGCTCCTCAATTTGTGCTTCTAACTTATCAATATGTTCTTTGCTTTTAATAGCAAAGTCCAAGATTTCAACAAAGTTAGAGCAAGAAATATTATTCTTAACAAGGGCACGATAAACAATCTCACCCTTTTCATATAAATCATCAATATCAAGCTCTTCTTCCACATTATCCACATCCTCCTCATCACAAGAGGTAATGGGTTCCAAAGTAGGAGTTATCTTTGAATCCCTAGCCATAAGGCATAGGTGGGTACCGGAAGAAGGTGAAGATGAGATTGCATTTGTGGCTTCATTCAAAACCTTGTCTTGGCCCATAGAATCTTCGGTTTCCTCTACATGGTTAGCAACACAAGCACTAGAGGAAATGGAAGAATTTTTATCATGGCAACAAGAAAACACAAGCATATCATCATGAGATTTATTCAAGTAATTTCTACATGATATGCAAGGACTATTAACACAAGCATGTAAGAAGTTTGTAGTGCTAGAAGTGTTAAAGTCCAAAGATAGATCATTGCAACTAGATAGAGATGATGGATTATAAATAGTAAGCACACTATCCAAATTGTAATTTCTATCACCACTCACCATATCATTACCTTGTGAAAATTCACATGTTGGTGAAGTGGTAGAAGACGAGAACTCATCTTGACCGGAAGTGGAAGCAACACAATCATCCTCAACAATATTGGACACAACATATTTATCTTGAAGTTTTGACCATAACTCATGAGCGCTCCAAAAAGGAATGATTGAAGAGGTAACTACATAGCTCAAAGCATTAACAAGCACATTAGAAGCTTGAGCATCGAGATATAAGTTTTTCTCATCCTCACAAGATAGATTTTTGAAATCCATAGGAGGAGAAAAACCTATATCTACAATACGCTCCAAATTTGGGTCCATGTCCCAAAAATGAATAAGCATACGAGTTTTCCATATATCATAATTTGTGCCATCGAATAAGAACATGTCATTGTGCACTAATCCCCTAGCCGACATCTTTACTCTCAAGGCGGTAAAGCCTAAAATGAGAGACCGGACTCTGATACCAATTGAAAAGGATACAGATGCCGCCTAGAGGGGGGGGGGTGAATAGGCCGTTTAAAACTTTTACGAGATGGGCTTAACAAAGGCGGAATAAAACTAGCGTTTACTTTGTCAAGCACAAAACCTATATAAACTACGGTTCACCTATGTGCACCAACAACTTATGCTAAGCAAAACAGGTAACTATGTGATAGTTAGATATAAGAAATCAAGCACGAAGGCTATCACAAAGTAAAGTGCATAAGTAAATAGCTCGGGTATGGAGATAACCGAGGCACGCGGAGACGATGATTTATTACCGAGTTCCTCCCATAAAGAGAATAAAGAGAGTACGTCTCGTTGGAGAGGGGGTGGTATCAAACCTCCTACGCCACAAAAGGCCTCCCTTATTCTCCGGTGAATCTCACCCCAACGGGATCGATCCACACTTCCACTATCGGTGCACTTGTCGGTGGCAACCGGAACCTCTCACAAGGTTGGGGCACTTCTCCACAACTTAATCGGAGGCTCCCAACAAACGGCACCAGGCCCACAACCTGCAACACCAACAAACCGTCTAGGGTTCCAAGAACCCAAGAGTAAAAAGCTTCTCAACTTTCACTCACCAAATCCTCCAAGGAGAACTCAAACCTATGCACTAAATGCAATGGCAAGAACACAAGAAGTGCTCAAGTCCTTCTCTTCCAAGTTCCACAAAAGCTACAAAAGCTAGTGGGAGAATAAGAGAGGAAGAACACACGAGGAAATCTACAAAAGAAACCCAAAGATATAGATCCCAATATGTTCCCCTCACATAGAGGAGAGATGGATTGGTGGATTTGTAGATCTAGATCTCCCCTTTCAAACCCCCCAAAAACATTCAAGAAATATTGGAGGGATTGAGAGTATTTGCAAGCTCTTGAAGGTCAAAACAATGGAGGAGAGAGAGAATGCAAGCAACCAGCCTAAGGCGGAAGAAGGGGTCTATTTATACCACTACCCAACGAAATATGATCGTTTGGGACCTTCCAGGCCGGATAATCCGCCCCTCCCCCGGATATTCCGGATTCCCCGGGCCAAAAAAAATGGCTAAGGACTTCGCGGCGCGACTCTCAGTATAGGGGCGGATATTTGGGGCGGATAATCCGCCCCCGAAGGACCAGAAAATCTGCCCCCATTACTGGGAGCCACGCCTCAAAGTCCTTAGCCGTTTTCCAAAAATTGGGCCGGATAATCCGCCCCCATGGCCGGATAATCCGCCCCCCTGAAAACTGGCAGGAACAGCAAAACTGAAACCATCATAACTTTTTCATTCGGACTCCGATTTTGACGATCTTGGGCTCGTTTCGAAGATAGTAACGAGCTATACAAGATCATGCAGGGAACCATCATAGTCCAGAAAGGGAGGATAGAACCAAATGATGAAAGGTTTAACCTATCTATAAAAGACAAACCGGTAAAACCTCCAATATCGAAAACACAATATAGAATGCATATGAAATCCGTTTTCGATGAACTTAAGCTTGTCATAGAGATTGACACAATATATAAATCCTCTCATGGATAAGAACCAAATAAAAACCAAGAAATATGATGCCAAGTATGCAAAGGTTTGAGCTCTCACCGAGGGATATGATCAAGTTACTCACTTGAGAGCCCCTCTTGATAGTACGGTTATCTATCCTATAAACCGGTCTCTCCAACTAACACCGCGATACCAGTGAGAAAGAAACCCTATCAATATCAAACCTTTGCCTTGTATATTCCACTCCTCAGGATGGAGCACCTTTCTTGATTGCACTATCTTGGTGAAGATACTCCCCAATACTCCACTATGGAAGAGCCTCTTTTTTAGGCATATCTTCACATATCCATGATCACCATAAGGATGGAACGATACACTTGAGATCATCTTAAGAAACCTTGATCAACACTTGATCTTCTTCAATTTATTCTTATTCCAACCTTGAAGCCACCATATGTTTCAAGCATTGTCTATGGATAAATCCTACAAGTAAAACTCAATGCAAACGTAAGTCCATAAAACATTGTCATTAATTACCAAAACCACACATGGGGGCACACATGTTCTTTCAGTGATACACAAGGTCGAAGCCTTCGGGAGCTCTTTGTTGTAGTCCAAACACTCTGTAAATAGGGTTGGAGCCTCTGAGGCCGTTATTTTAGCACATAAATGGTACATTTCCTTTTTCCCTATAAACCTAGTCGTCTTCAAATGAACTATGCTTTTGAGCACGAATTTCTTCACCATTAATGACGTCTAAAAGATTGATAACTCTCTATCCCTCCAATGATCTTGCATAATTTTTAGGCATTTGAGATAGAAGATCTATATCTACAATCTCACTTATACCTTGATCCAGATTACGTATGTGTATAACTTGCTTTCTTTTCTAGTAGACCTTGGTTTATCAAATCCTTGGGAAGTTTTTGCTTGATGTAAAAGGTTACTTATGATACTACCTAAAGAACTCGTATAATCTTCATTTACTGGACTAGAGCATTGTTATTATTAGGGTTTGATCGATGGATGAAAATAGGTCGTGGGCTCGAGATTTCACATGTAGTTGTGCACACATATACGCAATACAAAAGATGATAAGAGCATATATGTATTAGAACATAATAATAACTCAAATATAGAAGTGAATGATGCATCCTGGCAATGCCATAGTCTACTGCCGCGACACTATGGATTTATTTTCCAATTATCTATTCATTTCCCGGGCATTATCGGTTACGAAGATAATCAAACCAAAACATTACACTCTATAACGTCACCATTATTTCAGAGAGAATCTCTTCTCTCCATTGTACTCCCTTTACTATCACCAGGTTTCACGTCAGTAGTTTAGATCAAATCTACTATAACCTTTATACCTTTACCGATTTCGAGGTCTTGGGATACCTGACAAGTTGTAGGATTGATGCAAAAGAAAAAATACAAACACACGTGTAGATAGATTACTTCAGAAATACTATTATCACATACTAAAATATGCACATATAGCTTCGAGGTTTTACAATGCTGCTAATCGCGAGGGAATCAAGACTGCAAGTAGAGGACTATGGCTATAAGGTGGAAATGGTGTCGGCGGTGGCAACGTGACGACGTGATGAAGATGATGGTGGCAGTCTTGCGGCTCCTTCTCCCCCCTTCTTTATATAGTACGTACTGCGGACGTGATTAGGTTTTTAAAGGCTTTCTGATGCAAATTCACCATGGGCCCCTTCACGAATGTTGGTCGATTTGATGATTATGAGGATCTAACTTACGTATAGTTATAGTTAGATGGTATGGTGTCCCTGACCGTACCGTAGATCGTTAAAGGTGTGTACCTTCTATAAGTGACCCTTTTGGCTTGGCACAATCCCCAAATCGTGATTCTTCATTAATTAGCCCGGATTTCATCTTAAAAGCAGTCATATCTGTAGGGAAACAAATAACAAAGGAGAATTGCACATTTATTCAATAATTAGTGATTATTGACAGGTTTAGAGAGATAATTTTATAAAATTAATGATTATATCCGGTTTAAAAGAAGATAAAAATGGGTGTGTTTTCTACTCATCAACACTCCCAAGTTTAAACCTTGATCGTTCTTGAGTAAGAAATCAAAAATCATAAGAACTCCAAGTTTAAACCAAAACAATGAGAATGTGAGTCCACTTATAATTTGTACTCCTAGATAGCACGCCAATTGGTTGTACAGACTGGTAATGTATTTTTATTATGGCATATGTTTCTTTAGAGGCACATCTGAAAGTGATCCAAATGGTTCACTATTTGAGGCACTTTGAAATGTGCCTCAAATACTCTTCTATTTGAGGAAAAATTAAAAATGCCTCAAATGGCATTTAAAACTACCCACAAATGGTAAATTTTTTGTGGCACTTTTTAATGTGTCTAAAAATACTCTTCTTTTTAGGCATTTTTCCAAAATGCCTTTAATACATTGTTCTTTTGAGGCACTATTCAAAGTACAACAAATGGTAAACTATTGGAGACACTCAAAAATGCCTCAAACGGTGAACTTTCTGTGGCACCTTAAATATGTGCCACAAATGGTGAATTTTTTGTTGCATTCAAAAATGCCTCAAATTGCTTAACCATTTGAGGCATTATTTTTTGAAGTGACTCAAAAGTCTTATAGTTAAAGGCAGTTGCAAAAAGTTCCTCTAGGAAAGTGCCTCTAGGAAAGCGACAAATCGTTGATCCACCAAGTATGCCTCCTTGATTGGGTCTTCGTCGAGTTTCCATCTTCCTCTCAGAGATTCTCGCAGTTTGGCACATGATGCTACTGGGTATCTAGAGCAGAATCCATGCGGTCGTGCACACTCTTTTTGGACGAGAAACGAAGCTTCGTCTTCAGGTTGGTACCATGTGACATGTCTTCACATGAAACTTACAGATATGGAGAAAGTTATGGTGGCTACGATCGGAGGTTGGGTTTGGTAGAGAGAGTTTTGGTTGTATTGAAGACAATGCGGCACAGGTTCTCCCCGTATGTCGGGTGTTTGGCGACTTGCAACAACATTCTTGGCAAGCGGGGGTGGCAACATAGGTGTACTACATCTTTGGTGGTGCTCCTCGAGTATTGAACCATGATTTTCAGGGTGGAAACTAAGGATGGCAGTGGGTACAGGGTACCCTTTACCCTACTTAGCACAAAACAATGAACTAAGTTTTGGCAAAACACCACTTTTTGAGAAATCTAGTTCATTTGTTTGAACTAGGCTAAACTAGAGAGTACTCTAAAGGTTTCAAAGTTTCAACTCTAGTGAAAACCTAAGGTATGACCTTCATTGGTTGTATCTGGCAATAGCCTTGTTAAAGGTATTGTTTTGGAAAATCGAATTTTCTCCGGAATGAAAACCCAAGCTTTTTGGTCGGGTGGAGGCGTTGCTTTTGGAGAGCTTAGTTTATAGTACGGTGTTGTATTTGGTGGTGGTTATAGTGCTTCTATTGTGAGTGATTGTACACCGTGACGGGGTCTTTGCTTTTTTTCTCCTTTTTTTATTTTGTTTTTGGCTGTGTACAACACTGATGTGTTTGAACATCTTGTTGGTACAGATGCTGGGTGTAATTGATATTTTTATGGTATTTAATATATTTTTTGTAGAAAAAGGAAAGTGACTCTAATTCTAGATCGTGACAGTAGGGATGTAAGTGGCGTCCCGTATATTGCTGTTTATTTTTGGTTAGTTGTAATAAACTCTGAGAATTGAAACAACCCGGAAGAAAACACGTAGATAACAAACTATGTGGCGATAAACAGGCCGGCGGCGCGTCGTTTTGATATCCCTACATTGCAGTCCATCTCTTAGTTGAATGTTCTTTTTTTGTAAAACTTGAGAACTGAGAGTTGTAAATTTTCCTTAGCCGTCCTTGTGTAATCTGTAATCACGCAGCACTAATGGTCATTCGGGACCTTCTTCCTTATAAAAAAACAGAGACAACAAGACGAAACTCACCGTGTATTTTTTTTGTAGTTGTTGAGAAAATAGTCACCTGCGGGAGCAGACATCGCAAATATAGAACACTTGCTCAGTCAAACGACACATGAAAATGTGCTGGCATCATAGGAACCATAAGCCCTTCCTCTGTTTCACCTGACCATGGACCAATTCTCAAGACCACTGGCCGGCTTACAAATGGTTTCAACGACAATTCCATGCTATCCACACTCATCTGGACGCAGTTTCCAAGGCCCAGTGTCCGATTCTTTTTGCTGCATGCATCCCTACGCTATATATAAAACGGCGAGCGCTAGTCAGCCACCAAAGCAAGCTTCACTGCATCTATCTGCCTGCTTATCCTTCCTTGGCGTCGATCGATCGGCAGCACCAGCATCTGCAATGGCGAACCACGCAGCCGCCGCTCTCCTGATCGCGTCTCTCCTCGCGGCGGTCGTCCTCGCCGACGCCAGGATCGGCGTGCAGGTGCAGCACGGCATTACAGGAGGTACGTACCCAACGTCCACGCCGCCATCTATGTCGATCAACTCCACCCAGTCTGTATGCGAATGGGCAACGACCAGTTGTCGAAGATTCGAAGTGGTAGTTGATAATGTAGTACAAATCCTTCTAGTATTCTGACCCTAATTGGGACGTATGTGGCCGCGATCGAGTTGCAGGTTTCGCGGTGAAGGCGGTGCCGGCGCTGGAATGCAACGAGGTGCACCAGGTGCAGACCGACGACACTTGCTCCTCCGTCGCGGCGAGCGCCGGATTGAGCGACGACCAGTTCCTCGGCTTCAACCCCAACATCAACTGCCTCAAGGTCTTCCTTGGCCAGTGGGTCTGCCTCGACGCGTCCGCTGCTTAAGCTAGCACTCGTGTGTACGCACGCACCCCTGCAATGTTGCTAGTAATACTATATATGAATAAGGATCGAGGAGGTGTTATCCGCCCGCATAGGTTTACTCCACGCGCGCGCGAGCTAAAGTTTGGCTGTGTTGTGACATTTCGTATTGAGTTGACCTCTTGTTACTAGCCTTAGCTGAATATGTTTCAATTGGTTCTTCCTTTTCGCAATAGCTAATATACAAACTTCAGAAATTTTATTTGTGAATTCTATCTTTTTCCCGGTGGTGGTGCATTTGTGAGCATTTTACAAGTCGCGTAGTGGTGCATTTGTGATGCATGATACCGCGCTTAGTGAAAATTCTATCAGAATAGCCTATAAAACGATCTTTGGTTTTGCCTCATGTTGATATTATGCCCATTCTGTTTGATAGCACCGGCGTGTTAGCTCCATCAGGCCCGTCAAAGGCCCAGTGCGAGCTGGGCGATCGCACTGGGCCTCAAAATCTAAGGGCCCCCATTTTTCTAACGTCTCCACTCTCTGGATGAGTGTCCGGCCGAACGATTATTTTATGGGCTCAAAGTCAGCCCAGCTGCATGCTCTAGTTGTTACCGATTCAGGGAGGACTCGCATGACAGTGTTGCTTGTACCTATCGTTCTGATCGATCAGGATTCGAGTCAAATTCGGACCGGCCTTCGGCCATAGATCACCTTCTTAAAAAAGCCAATGGAGAGAGATCAATCTGCTCTGCAAACGCCACTTCACGGAGACGTAATCGACCAATATTTTCGTGCCAATCTCCGGTCTTTTTTTCCCCACAATTCGACTGCAAATCAAAAGCTTTATCTAGGTCTCCCGACACGATCAAGGTCTACAGAATCTTATTCTATTAAGTATTAACTTATCTGGGCAACTGATACTTACAATGTTAAATCCATGTACTATTTGATTTTTTCAAATTAACAACTTGTTCTTTTATAAAAAATGGAGAATCATGTCTTGTAGAGGAGATTAACTATGAAGATATAATTAAAGATATTATTTCAGAAAATACCATAAGGATGATGCTTTTTGGTAGAAATTGAGGTTACTTTATTGCATCAGTGGTTTATTGATCTTGTGGTATGATTTAGTACAATATTTGGTATCTCTATATATTCTAGAAATTACGAAATAGTAACACATATTGTTGTTATATAATAAAGTGAAAGTGTGTTTCAGTTATTACTTCTATGTAATTTTTCTAAATTCAAGGTCCTATTTTTCATTTTGCACAGAGGCCCCGAATTCCTGGGGACGGCCCTGTGGAGGCTCCATGGCATGACAACAATGTATAAATCTCCGAGTGAGGTATTTTTTCTTCAGTAAAGTACACTTTATTATTTAAAAGATTTAATTATTATACCAGTCTCTGTACAACTAAGAAGTACATAGCCGCGACAAGTCTAAACTCAAATAATAAACAAAACAAAATTCAAGTAATTTGAAAGAAGTTGCATATCGCCTAAGGTGATGGAGGTCCAAGCGACAGAGGTCCAATCCATAGATCACGCCGGCATCCATGCAGGATAAAAATAACCCTCGTCGTATCCTCTAAACGTTTAGACACCTTCATGGTGATTCTCCACATATTATAGAGACAATCATAAACCAAGTGTATTGGTGCACCGGTACATAACCTGCATAAGAGAAAAAAAATTGTTACAAACCTTGTCATTTCTATATAACCAAAACTATCAAATAACGGCAAGTGTTTGCATCCTAATAAGATTTTTAACCCTATGATCGATCTCATGTAGCCAGTTGCCAAAAACATTAGCAACATTACATGGATAATACAAGCCAGAAGCTACTTAGACGACTGGCCATATAGAGCAATCAAATTTGCAATGGAAGAACAAATGTTTTATTATCTCATTCTGGTGACAAAAAACACATCTCATACTTCCGTGCCAGTTCCCCTTAACAAGGTTGTATTTGGTAAAAATGACTCCTCGATGAAGATACCACACAAAGATTTTATTCTTGAGAGGCATCTTCATCGTTCATATCTTCTTGTTATTATGAACTGACATGTCTGGCTGGACCAAAGCTCTATACATGGAATTCATAGAGAATTTACCACTCGCGTGTAGGTTTCAGCAAAACTTATAGGCCCCTTGTGAAAATTTCACTATAGCCAAATGTTATAACAAAGCGGTTCCATGATGCAAGTCATACGCCAATTAAATCTCTTCTGAACCTCACATTTAGTGGAGATGATTCCAAAACTATGGCGACAGTATCACCTTTGTGACACACATATAGAGCTGATTATTGTTCCAGGAATGTAGCATTTCCCTGTCACTTTTCGTTCTAGAAATGAATTTCAAGCCATTCTTAATAGAAAAATATCCAAGGCAGAAGAAAGATTTCTTTGTAGCCATTAGACCATCCCAAAAGTGCGAGTCCATAGGCTTCCAGTAAACTTGGGAAATTTCATTTGAGCCTATATATTTTTTTCATGGAAGGGTTGGTGTACCCCATGTTCTATAAGTAGCTTGAAAGCCATTTACCAAGGGGAGAGGTATTTTTAACCTTAAGTTCATGAATAACTATCCAACATTGGTATTTAGGACGATAAACCACAGTCCATTTAGCCAATCCATATTTCCTTTTCTTGCTATCTCCTTTCCAAAATAATATCGATCGGACTATGTAAGACTCTTGTAGGACGCTGGGAGAATTAAATCATATGCAATACCATATTACTCGGTACTGAATTTATGAGAACCAATCTTCCACCCATAGATAGGAATTTTTCTTTCGAACATCTTAAACCTTTTTTTGTAGTCTCTCCTCGACGTGTTTCTATTCAACATTTGTAAGTGTATTAGAGTCCCCCAAATAGCTAATCAGAAATTGGCCTTTCCCACGACCAAATAGTTTATCATACTGGAGGACCTCGTCCCGAGCCTCGCTGAAACAAAAAAATCACTCTTACGGAAGTTTAAGACCCAAAAGTTGTTTGAAAGCTGACATATTATTTTCAGATTTATCACTTCTTCGATGTCATTTTCTATGTTGAATGACTTGGTGAATTTTATTTTAGCCATTGATGATTTATCAAAGGCATGGTGGGATAGACTTTGTGGACTTCATGTCATATCCTAAATAGAGTTCCTAACAAGAAAAAAGATAAGACCCCTTATGAGAAGTGGGCTGGGAGAAAACTATCGCTTTCTTATTTGTGCATTTGATAGTGTTTGGAGAAGGTCGAGATACCAATTCCCAAGAAACACAAGCTCAGACAAAAGACAGTGGATTTTATCTTTCTAGGATATGTTTCGTGGAGTGTTAGATATAGATTTTTAGTAATTAAATCTGAGGAAATAATATGCAGGTTGATACTATAACGGGATCTCGTGATGCAACATTATTTTTAGAATGTGTTTCCTATGAAATATATGTATAACACTGCTAGAATTTCCTCTAAAAATATTTCCTAAATCTAGTGCATCTATTGTGATTTTTGAATAACCACATGACTAAGTCCTTGAGAAGGATGATGATGAACATCTCACAAGGAGTAAGAGACAAAGGATTGCAAAATCCTTTGGTAATGATTTCATCTGTACCTTGTGGATGATATTTCTAGATCCATTGACGAGGCATATTCATCTCCTGATGCAAATGATTAAATATAGGTTGTCCAAAATAAAATGAAATCAATTCTTTCTAATGGAACTTGAGAATTATCGA
The DNA here is from genome assembly GCA_916181665.1 of Avena sativa. Taxonomy (NCBI): domain Eukaryota; kingdom Viridiplantae; phylum Streptophyta; class Magnoliopsida; order Poales; family Poaceae; genus Avena; species Avena sativa. Next base: position 379,268,205 of record OV702282.1, read on the forward strand.
AATGTTGCCCTATAGTTGTAAACCTGTGGGTTGTAAGTGAGTGTTCAAAAAATAGCTAAGGCCTAATGGTACTATTGAGAAGTACAAGGAACAGCTTATAGGAAAGGCTACACCTATAAAGTAATTAAAGATTACTTTGACACATATTCACCTTGTTGCTAAACTGGCCACCATTCGGGCACTACTTTTACTGGCTGCCTCCTATGATCTTATCGTTCATCAAATGGACACGAAGAAAACTTTCCTCAATTGAGATTTGGAATAGGAAATCCATATGTATCAGTCAGATGGGTTTGTGGTAAAGGGTGAAGATACAAATATGTGAAAGTTTTTAAAATCTTTATATGGCCCAAAACAGTTACTTAAGCAATGGCATGAGAAGTTTGGAAAAACTCTAATTTCTGCTGGCATTGTCATTAAGGAGGCTTGGTATTTTTACTACAACCATGGTGGGGGCGAAGATGTTATATTATGTTTGTATATGGATGGCATTCTGTTCTCTAGTACAAACATGACCGTGATAAACAAAGCCAAGTCTTTCTTGTTAAAGAGTTTTGATATGAAAGATCTAGAAGAAGCTAATGCGATCATAAACGTCAAGCTAATTAAGAATGGGAGTGTGATTAATTTAACACAATCTCATTATGTTGAGAAGATCTTGAGTTTTTTTTGGATTTATTGATAGCAAGTATTCTCCAACACCTTATGATCCGAGTGTGACATTACGAAAGAATAAGAAAGAACCAACTGATAGTTGAGATACTCTCAAATTATTGGTTCTCTCGGTACTTAGCAAGCGTTACCAGACCAGAGATCTCTTCTGATGTGAGAAAGTTGAGTAGGTTCATGTCTAACCCGGTTATTGATCATTGGCATGCACTTTAAACAGTCATGTGTTATCTATGTGGTATAATGAGCTATGGGGTTTACTATTCAGGGCACCCTGATGTGCTTGAAAGATATAATGATTTCAACTGGATATCTGATGTTGATGAACTCTACGACACAAGTGGGTATTTGTTTACCCATGGAGGTGGCGCATTGTCATGTAGGTCTCGTAGACAAACCATACTAACGAGGTAAACCATGGAAGCATAACTTGTTGCTTTATACACATCCATTGTTGAGTCAGAATGACAGGGTGAGCTCTTGATGGAGTTGCATATGGCTTAAAAACATGTTTCGATAATCCTTTTGAATTGTGACAACCAAATTGTTATTGTTAAGGTGAACAATTCTAAGCATAATGTGAAGTCATCGAGACACATGAAGAAACATTTGAAATCTGTCAGAGAAACTCCAAAGTAATAACTGTTACATATATTCAAACAGACAAAACCTGGAAGTTCCCTTTACAAAGGGATTATCACAAAGTGTGATAGAAAGTGCATCGAGGTAGATGGGGTTGAGACTCATGGATGTTACACCATAGTGTTGGAGATATGCCCTAGAGGCAATAATAAAAGTGGTTACTATTATATCTTTGTGTTTATGATAAATGTTTACATTCATGCTATAACAGTATTAAACGGAAACATTAATACTTGTGTGATTTGTAAGCTAAATTAGATTCCCTAGTAAAGCCTCTTTATAATACTAGCTTTTTGGTTAATAGATGATCGTGGTTTCTCGATCATGAACATTGAGATGTTATTAACAACAAGATCATATTATTAGGAGAATGGTATGATGGACATACTCCTACAGATAAGCGTAGCATAAAGATCAAGTCATTTCAATAGTTTGTTTGCTATAAGCTTTCTGATACATAGTAACCTAATTCCTTTGACCATGAGAAAAATGCTAATCACCATCGCCGGAAGGATGCTTTGATGACATCAAACACCACACCGTAACTGGGTGGCTATAAAGGTGGCATTGAGTGTTCGGAAAGTATGTGTTGAGGCACATGAATCAAGAGTTGGATTTGTTCATCCATATGACAGATAGATATACTCTGGGCCCTCTCGGTGGAATGTCATCCAATTAGCTTGCAAGCATGTGACAGACTCACAAGGGATCACATATCATGGGAACAAGAAAAGAGTACTTATCGGTAACGAGGTTGAACTAGGTATGCAGAGATACCGACGATCAAAACCTCGGATAAGTAAACTATCATGAGACAAAGGGAAATTGGTATAGTATGTAAGTGGTTCATTCGATAGCAAAGTAATCGTAGAAATATGTGAGAGCCATATGAATTTCTAGATTCCTCTATTGGTTATTGATCGGAGAAGTGTCTCGTTCATGTCCTTATAATTCACGAACCGTAGGGAGACACACTTAAGGATTCAATGTTGTTTAGTAGATATGGAATGTTAGTAGGGATACCGAATGTTGTTCGGAGTCTCGGATGGGATCCGTGATATCACGAGGAGATCCGGAATGGTCCAGAGAATAAGATTCATATAAGGAAAGTCCGATTCCGGAGTTCGGGAAAGATTCCGACGTTTTCACCGGAGAGGTTCTAGAAGGTTCACCGAACCGGAAGGGGAATGATCCATGAATGTGTCATGGGTAAGTGGAATGATTGGATCATATCCTAGGTCACTTGGTGTGAGCATTTGTGAGAGAGAATTAAAGCTCTAAATTGAAAGTCAAACGGGAGTTTGAAAAGTCAAACTAGAACAATGGTTTCCTAGTGGAAGAAGGAACAAGTCCTTCTCTCAATCCAACTTGGGTTTGGGTTTGGATTCAAACCCACCCCTCCCAAGGCTGCCCCTCCCTCTCATAAATAGAGGGGGAGGGCTTCCCCAACACCACAAGAGCCAAGCCCTCCCCACACACCCGCGCCCAAGCCGCCGCCGCCGCCCGCCCGCCGCCGCTGCGCCGCCTCGCGTCGCCGCCGGTTCGTCGACGTCGCCCTAGCCACCGCCGACACCTCCTCCTCCTCCCGGTCATCTAAACCCTAGATCTCCGGGAAACCCTAATCCACCATCACTCGCATCCGGCTTAGGTGAAGCCCTGCGAGATCTTCCCTCTACTTCCGACACCACGCCGTCGTGCTGCCGGAATCACGAGGGGATAACTATAACCTCCGCTGCCTGCTGGAACAAGGGAGAGGAAGGTCTTCGTCGAGTACTAAACGTGTGACCGACTGCGGAAGCGCTGCCGAAACGCAGCGCCGGAAGGATCGTCTACGCGATCTTGAGATCGGCAAGTGTACGACTACATCACCCATCAGAATCCGCTCTTGTTAACCGCTTTGGAATCTTCGAGGGTGAGTGCTTCTATCGACTCGTTGCTACAATCTAGTAGATAGATCTTGGCTTGTTTGTGTGTATGCGGTAGAAATTTTTTGTTTTCCATGCTACGAATCCCTTAAGTGGTATCAGAGCCGTGTCTATATGTAGATCTGTTGCACGAGTAGAACACAATGGTCATTATGGGCGGTGGTGCTTTTATTATCAATTGCCTTTTGTGTACTTTGCATCTTGCGGTATGATGGGATGAAGCGGCTCGGGCTAACCTTACATGACATCGTTCATGAGACTTGCTCCACGCTCAACATGCAACTTGTATTGCATAAGTGGCTTTGCGGGTGTCTGTCTCTCCCATCATAGTATAGATTCAATTTACAACGGGCACTTGATAGTTCAAACATCAACGTTGTGGTTCTTGTTCTTAAGTTAGAACGACACTTATTGAAAGCCCCAAACCACATAAAACATGCAAAGAAAATTAGAGGCGTCTAACTTTGTTTTGCAGGGGTGTGCTATGATGTTATATGGCCATGATTGTGATTATATATGATGTTTGCAATGTTCCTTATTGTAAGTTGGCAACCGACAGGAGCCATATGGTTGCCGTTTAAATTCCGTTAAGACCTGCGTGTCTATTAAAAGTAGTTATAATAGTTGAAACTGGTGGACGACAACCATGAAACGGCGCCATTGACCTTGACGCCATACCGGTGATGATGGAGATCATGTTCATGCTTGAAGATGGAGATCAGAAGCACAAGAAGAAAGGCCATATCATATCACATATTATGAATTGCATGTGATGTTAATCCTTTATGCATCATGTATTGCTTAGTTTGTGACAGTAGCATTATAAGATGATCCCTCAAGCACATAATTTCAAGTATTTAAGTGTTCATCCTTAGTAAGCACCGTTGCTAAAGCTCGTTGTTTCGAAGCACCACGTGATGAGATTCTGCGAGTGTATACAACGTGAGCAAGCCATATTTGCTCATGCGGAATCTAAGGTTTGATCTTGACGAGCCTAGCATGTACATACATGGTCTCAGAACACGGATCATCGAAAGGTAAAGCATGAGTCATATAGTAGATATGATGAACATGTTGATTGTTCGCCATTGAAGCTACATCAACTCTCGTGATGATCGGTTTTGATGTGGTGGATTTGGTTCGTGTGATCACTAAAACAATTTGAGGGATATTGTTTTGAGTGGGAGTTCACCTAGATTAATTTAACTATTAATTAGAACTCAATTTGTCATAAACTTAGTCTAAACTATTGCAAATATGTTGTAGATCAATGGCGGCCCCTACCATCAATTTTAATGTGTTCCTAGAGAAAGAAAAGTTGAAAAATAATGGAAGCAACTTCGCGGATTGGTTCCGCAATTTGAGGATTGTCCTCAATGCTGGTAGTTTGACCTATGTGCTAGATGCACCGCTGGGTGACCCGCCTGCAACTACTGCTACCGATGAGGTAAAGTATGTTTTCCTCGCTCGGAAGAATCAGTACTCCATAGTTCATTGTGCTATCTTGTATGGTTTGGAATCGAAGCTTCAGAAAAGGTTTGAGAACCATGACCCATATGATATTGTCTGTGAACTCAAAATGATATTTGAGGCTCACGCGGCAGTTGAGAGTTATGAGGCTTCTAAAAAGTTATTTAACTGCAAGATGGAAGAGGGCAGCTCTGTCAGTGAGCACGTGCTTAAGATGTCTAGGCACGCAAGCAAGCTTCAAATCTTAGGTATAGTGATTCCTAATGCTTTGGGGATTCACCGTGTCCTCCAATCACTACCACCAAGTTACAAGAACTTTGCGATGAACTACAATATGCAAAATATGGACAAGTCGTTGCCCGAACTCTTCTCCATGTTAAAGTCTGCAGAAGTGGAGATCAAGAAAGAGCACCAAGTGTTGTTGGTCAATAAGACCACCAAATTCAAGAAGCAAGGCAAGTCTAAGAAAAAGGGAAACTTCAAGAAGGGCGGTAATAAAGATACCGCGCCGGCGAAGAAGACCAAGGCTGGGCCTAAGCCTGATACCGAGTGCTTTTACTGCAAGGGAGAAGGTCACTGGAAGCGTAATTGTCCAAAGTACTTGGCGGATTTGAAGAACGGCAACATCAAGAAGAAAGGTATATCTGATATAGATGTATTGATGTGTATCCCACTAGTACTCGTAGTAGTGCCTGGGTATTTGATACTGGTTCGGTTGCTCAGATTTTGTAACTCAAAATAGGTACTGCAGAATAAACGAAAGCTAGCGAAGAACGAGGTGACGATGCGCGTTGGAAATTGATCAACGGTTGATGTGATCGCGGTCGGCACGCTACCTCTTCATCTACCATCAGGATTAGTTTTATACTTAAATAATTGTTATTTGGTGCCTGTGTTAAGCATGAACATTATATCTGGATCATGTTTATTGCGAGACGGTAACTTGTTTAAGTCCGAGAATAATGGTTGTTCGATTTATATGAGTAATATGTTTTATGCACATGCACCTTTGATAGATGGTCTATTCTTATTGAATCTCGATTATGGTAATACACACATTAATAACATTGAAGCTAAACGTTTGAAATTGAGCGATAACTTAACCTATGTGTGGCACTGTCGTCTTGGTCATATTGGAGTGAAGCGTATGAAGAAACTCCATTCCAATGGACTTCTTGAATCACTTGATTTCGAATCACTTGAAAGATGCGAAGCATGTCTGATGGGTAAAATGACTAAGACTCCATTTTCTGACATGATGGAGAGAGCTACGGACTTGTTGGAATTCATACATACTGATGTGTGTGGCCCAATGAGTGTAGCATCGCGCGGTGGTTATCGTTATGTTCTTACCTTCACGGATGACTTGAGTAGATATGGGTATATCTATTTCATGAAACATAAGTCCGAAACTTTCGAGAAGTTTAAGGAATTTCAAAGTGAGGTGGAGAATCAACATAACAAGAAGATTAAATTTCTACGATCTGATCGTGGAGGTGAATATATAAGTTACGAGTTTGGCGAGCATTTGAAGAAATGCGGAATACTTTCACAATTGACACCGCCGGGAACACCACAACGTAATGGTGTGTCTGAACGTCGTAATCAAACTCTCTTAGATATGGTTCGTTCTATGATGTCACTTACAGATTTACCGCTATCATTTTGGGGTTATGCATTAGAAACAACCGCATTCACTTTAAATAGGGCACCATCTAAATCCGTTGAAATGACACCATATGAATTATGGTTTGGGAAGAAACCTAAATTGTCGTTCCTTAAAGTTTGGGGTTGCGAAGCTTATGTAAAGAAGTTACAGCCGGACAAGCTTGAACCCAAAGCGGTAAAATGCGTCTTCATAGGATACCCGAAGGAAACTATTGGGTATACCTTCTATCATAGATCCGAGGGCAAAATATTTGTTGCCAAGAATGGATCCTTTCTAGAGAAGGAGTTTCTCTCGAAAGAAGTGACTGGAAGGAAAGTAGAACTCGACGAGGTTGTTGAACCTTCTCTCGAACTTGCGAGTAGCGCAACACCGGAAGTAGTTCCTGTGGCGCCTACACCAATAAGAGAGGAAGGTAATGATGTTGATCATGAAACTTCGGTTGAAGTTACTACGGAACCTCCAGATCAACGAGAACTCGTACCACTCCTGATTGGTATGATCCCGTTATGAGTGTCATGTCGGTGGACAACACCGATGACCCTGCGACATATGAGGAAGCGATGATGAGCCCAGATTCCAATAAATGGCAAGAAGCCATAAAATCCGAGATTGGATCCATGTACGAAAACCAAGTATGGACTTTGGTGGACTTACCGGATGGCCGGAAGGCTGTCGAGAACAAATGGATTTTCAAGAAGAAAACAAATGTTGATGGTAATATTACTGTCTATAAAGCTCGACTTGTCGCAAAGGGTTTCGACAAATTCAAGGTGTTGACTACGATGAGACTTTCTCACCAGTAGCGAAGCTAAAGTCTGTGAGGATTATGTTAGCAATCGCTGCATATTATGATTATGAGATATGGTAGATGGATGTCAAAACGGCGTTCCTCAATGGAGACATTGATGAAGAGTTGTATATGATGCGACCCAAAGGTTTTGTCGATCCTAAAGATGCTAACAAGGTATGCAAACTTCAAAGGTCCATATATGGATTGAAGCAAGCATCCCGAAGTTGGAATCAACGTTTTGATAAGGTAATCAAAAGTTTTGGTTTTATACAAACTTATGGAGAAGCTTGTATTTACAAGAAAGTGAGTGGGAGCTCTGTAGCATTCTTAATACTATATCTAGATGACATATTGTTGATTGGGAATGATGTAGACCTTCTAAATAGTGTCAAAGATTATTTGAATAATAGTTTTTCAATGAAAGATCTTGGCGAAGCAGCTTATATATTAGGCATAAAGATTTATAGAGATATATCAAGGCGCCTAATATCATTGTCACAGAGTACATATTTGGACAAAGTTCTAAAGAGGTTTGGAATGGAAGATAGCAAAAAAGGGTTCTTACCCATATTGCCCAATACGACCTTGAGTAAAACTCAAAGTCCTGCAACGGCAGAAGATAGAGAAAGGATGAGTAAGACTCCCTATGCCTCAGCCATAGGATCTCTTATGTATGCCATGCTATGTAGTAGACCCGACATTGCATATGCTGTTAGTTTGACTAGCAGATATCAAAGTGATCCATGAGTGGATCATTGGACAGCGGTCAAAAACATCCTTAAGTACTTGAGAAGAACTAAGGATATGGTTCTTTCTTATGGAGGTGATGAACGGCTCGTTGTTAATGGTTACACCGATGCTAGTTGGAACACCGATCCGGATGATTCTAAATCTCAATCCGGATACGTATTTACTTTGAATGGTGTAGCAGTTAGCTGGAGGAGTGCAAAGCAAAGCGTTGTGGCGAGATCTTCAACTAAATCGGAATACATAGCTGCTTCGGAGGCTTCACAAGAGGCGATATGGATGAAGGAGTTCATTACAGAGCTCGGTGTGGTTCCAAGTGCGCTGGACCCAATGTCTATCTATTGTGATAACATGGGCGCCATAGCCAATGCGCAAGAACCAAGGTCACACAAGAAGCTGAAGCAAATAAAGCTACGTTTTCACGCTATTCGAGAGAATGTCCAAGATGGTGACATAAAGATTTGCAAAGTACACACAGATCTGAATGTGGCAGATCCGTTGACTAAACCTCTCCCGAGGGCAAAACATGACCAGCACCAATCCGCCATGGGTGTTCGGTATATTACCATGTAATCTAGATTAGGTGACTCTAGTGCAAGTGGGAGACTGTTGGAGATATGCCCTAGAGGCAATAATAAAAGTGGTTATTATTATATCTTTGTGTTTATTCTGAATGTTTACATTCATGCTATAATAGTATTAACCAGAAACATTAATACTTGTGTGATTTGTAAACTAAATTAGAGTCCCTGGTAAAGCCTCTTTATAATACTAGCTTGTTGATTAATAGATGATCGTGGTTTCTCGATCATGAACATTGAGATGTTATTAATAACAAGATCATATCATTAAGAGAATGGTATGATGGACATACTCCTATAGATAAGCGTAGAATTAAGATCAAGTCATTTGAATAGTTCGTTTGCTATAAGCATTCTGATACATAGTAACCTAATTCCTTCGACCATGAGATCATGTTAATCACCATCACCGGAAGGATGCTTTGATGACATCAAACACCACACCGTAACGGGGTGGCTATAAAGGTGGCATTGAGTGTTCAGAAAGTATGGGTTTAGGCACATGGATCAAGAGTGGGATTTTTCCATCCATATGACGAATAGATATACTCTGGGCCCTCTTGGTGGAATGTCATCCAATTAGCTTGCAAGCATGTGACTGGTTCACAAGGGATCACATATCACGGGAACGAGAAAACAGTACTTATCGGTAACGAGGTTGAACTGGGTATGCAAAGATACCGACGATCAAAACCTCGGATAAGTAAACTATCGTGAGACAAAGGGAAATTGGTATCGTATGTAAGTGGTTCATTCGATCGCAAAGTAATCGTAGAAATATGTGGGAGCTATAAGAATTTCCAGATTCCTCTATTAGTTATTTATTGGAGAAGTGTCTCGATCATGTCCGCATAATTCACGAACCGTAGGGAGACACACTTAAGGATTCGATGTTGTTTAGTAGATATGGAATTTTAATAGGGATACCAGATGTTGTTCGGAGTCTCGGATGGGATCCGAGATATCACGAGGAGATCCGGAATGGTCCGGAGAATAAGATTCATATAAGGAAAGTCCGATTCCGGAGTTCGGGGAAGTTTCCGATGTTTTCATCGGAGAGGTTCTAGAAAGGTCTAGAAGGTTCATCGGTCCGGAAGGGGAATGGTCCATGAATGTGTCATAGTTATGTGGAATGATTGGATCACATCCTAGGTCACTTGGTGTTGACATTTGCAAGAGAGAAATAAAGCTCTAAATTAAAAGTCAAACGGGAAGTTTGAAAAGTCAAACTGGAACAATGGTTTCCTAGTGGGAGAAGAAACAAGTCCTTCTCTCAATCCAACTTGGGTTTGGGTTTGGATTCAAAACCACCCCTCCCAAGGCTGCCCCCCTCTCATAAATAGAAGGGGAGGGCTGCCCCAACACCACAAGAGCCAAGCCCTCCCCACACACCCGCGCCGCCGCCGCCTCGCGCCGCCGCCGGTTCGTCGCCATCGCCCTAGCCGCCGCCGACACCTCCTCCTCCTCCTGGTAATCTAAACCCTAGATCTTCGGGAAACCCTAATCCACCATAACTCGCATCCGGCTTAGGCGAAGACCTGCGGGATCTTCCCTCTACTTCCGACACCATGCCGTCGTGCTGCCGGAATCACGAGGGGAGAACTACAACCTCCGCTGCCTGCAGGAACAAGGGAGAGGAAGGTCTTCATCGAGTACCGAACGTGTGACCGACTGCGGAAGCGCTGCCGGAACGCAGCGCCAGAAGGATCGTCTACACGATCTTGAGATTGGCAAGTGTATGACTACATCACCCACGAGAATATGCTCTCGTTAACCGCTTTGGAATCTTCGAGGGTGAGTGCTTTTATCGACTCGTTGCTACAATCTAGTAGATAGATCTTGGCTTGTTTGTGTGCATGTGGTAGAATTTTTTTGTTTTCCATGCTACGAATCCCTTCATTCTAAACCCTAGATCACCGGGAAACCCTAGATCCACCATAACTCGCACCGTCTTAGGCGAAGCTGTTGGAATTATGCCCTAGAGGCAATAATAAAGATGTTATTATTATAATTCTTGTTCATGATAAAGTTTATATTCCATGCTAGAATTGTATTAAGCGGAAACTTTGATACTTGTGTGGTTTATGAACAACACCGTGTCCCTAGTATGCCTCTATGGACTAGCTCATTGATTAATGATGGTTAAGGTTTCCTAACCATAGACATGAGTTGTCAATTAATAATGAGATCATGTCATTGGGAGAATGATATGATGGACAGACCCAAATCAAGCAGAGCAATTAGATCGTTTCATCGTGTTCATCTTTGCGAAGCTTTTTCTTATGTCAAATATTGTATTCCTTAGACCATGAGATAATGCAACTCCCTGGTATCGTAAGAAAGCTTTGAGGTCATCAAACGTCATCCTATGAGAGGGTGATCATAAAGGTGTCTCTCAGGTGATCGGAATGTTGGGTTGTATGTATCGAGATGGGATTTGTCCCTCCCAAGTCAGAGAGATATACTTCGGGCCCACTCGGTAATCGATATCAACACCGCTTGCAAGCACGTGGTTAAGAAGTTAATCACAAAGTGATATCGGATTACGGAACGAGTAAAGTACTTGCTGTGAACGAGATTGAACTAGGTATGCCGATACCGATGATCGAATCTCGGGCAAGTATAATATCGCGTGACGAAGGGAATATATATATGGGATTAATTGAATCATGGCATCGTGGTTCATCCGATATGATCAGCGATGAATATGTGGGAGTCAATATGGGTTTCCAGACCCCGCTGTTGATTATTGATAGAAGATCATGTCTGCATATTCTCGAACCCGTAGGGTCACACACTTAACGTGTCTCGACGCTAGGATAAAATGGATAATTGGTTTATGAGTTTTTGTTTGGAGTCTCGGATGAGATCCAGGACATCACGAGAGGTTCCGGAATGGTCCGGAGAATAAGATTCATATAAGGGAAAGCAGTTTTTGGATTTCGGAATTGTTCCGGATTGTTCGGTATTGTACCAAAAGCTTCTAGAACCTTCTGGAGTGGGACCAACGTGGCCCCACTTGTCAGGAGGGGGCGTGGGCCTACGAGGGAGTGCCCTGGACACATTGGGCCAGGGGCACAAGGCACCATAGGCCCAGCCGGCCAAGCCCTAGGGGAAACCCTAGGGAGAGCTTCTAGAAGGAGGGGGGAACTTGCCCCCCACTCCTCCCATGTGACCGCCGGACCTAGGCTTGGAGGAGGGGCAAGGGGGAAGCCGGCCAGCCCTCTATATAAAGAGGGCAGGGGCACACCCTCCCCCCACACCTCCTCAAACCCTAGCCGCCTAGTTGCTGCCCTCCTCTCTCTCTCTCCCGACTGCGCGTAGGCGAAGCCCTGCCGCAGAAACTCTCCACCTTTGCACCACGCCGTCGTGTTGTAGATCCAATCTATCTCTCCACCCCACTTGCTGGACCGAGGAAGGAGGAGACGTCTAGGTGCCGTACGTGTGCATCTCTCGGAGGCATCGCCACTTGCGGTGTTGGATCAGATCGGATTGCGAGGAGGATAAGGCTAGCACGACTACATCAACCACGTTCCGTCGAACGTTCCGCTGTGCGATTTCTTCAAGGGTATGAAGATCTCATCTACCCCCCCCCCTCGTTGTTTGCATCTCCTAGATTAGATCTTGGCTTTTCCCGTTCGCATCCGTAGAAAATTTTGATTTACTATGCTACAAAACCCTTCAGTGGTATCAGAGCTAGATCTATGCGTAGATGTGTTTCACGAGTAGAACGCAACATGCTTGTTGCGGGCGTTGATGTTTTCTATTGCAAGCCTCTTGTTTGTGTACTTCTTATGACGCGGGATAGTGAGATCGAAGCGGTCCAGGCCAACTTTACGCGACCTCGTTCGCGAGACCGGCTCCGCACTTGACGTGTGGCTTGTTCCACACATGCGGCTGGTGGATGCCAGTTTCTCTCACTATAGTTGTCATGGGATTTACACCGGATGTTGGAAACCATAATATCACCGTTGTGGCTTTCCGTTGGTAAGAATCGTTCTTAGCTTGTTACTCCCATAAGCCACGTAAAACATGCAACAACAAAGTAGAGGCGTCTAACTTGTTTTTGCAGGGAGTGTTTTGTGATATGGTATGGCCCAAGATGTGATGTGTATGTTGTATGCAATGATCATGTTTTGTAATGTTTCACGACTTGCATGTCGATGAGTACACAACCGGCAGGAGCCATATGGTTGTCTTTATAATTGTGTATGACCTGTGTGTCAACTTCTTATACGCCATGTAATAGCCTTACTTTATCGCTAAGTAGTTAGCAATAGTTGTAGTTGCTATTCACGGTGGAGGCAATCATGGTGGAGTGATGGAGATCATGCTGGCACGCACAAGATGGAGATCATTGCACGGAGATTGGCTATACCATGTCACATAAAATTATATGCATGTGATGTTTATCCTTTTATGTATCTTATTGTGCTTAGATCGCGATGGTAGCATTATAAGATGATTCCTCACTTAAAGATCAAGATAAAACTGTGTTCTCCCCATGTATGCACCGTTGTGAAAGTTCGTCGTGTTCAAGCATCACGTGATGATCGGGTGCTATAAACTCTACGTTCACATACAACGGGTGCAAGCCAGTTTTGCACACGCGGAAATACTTGGGTTTGACTTGACGAGCCTAGCATGTACAGACATGGCCTCGGAACACACGAACCGAAAGGTTAAGCATGAGTCATATTAATGATATGATCGACACTTTGTTGTCCACCATTGAAACCACATCTCTTCTCGTGAAGATCGGATTAGGTGTGGTGAATTTGGATCATGTTCACTAAACAACTTGTGGGATGTTGAATTTAGTGGGAGTTCATCTAGTAATTTGATTAAGTTGAACTAGTTATCATGAACATAGTCTAAATTGTACTTGCAAAATTTGTAGATCAAATGGCTAAGTCCAACTTCAACTTCAACGTTTTTGCTGAGAAAGAAAAGCTTAAGAACAAAGGGTCTAAATTCACCAACTGGTTCCACAATCTGAGAATCATTCTCTCTGGCGGAAAAAAGGACTATGTCCTTGAGAAAGCGCTAGGTGACGCTTCTGCTGTAGATGCACCGGCTAATGAGAAAGCTGTTTATCAGTCGCGCAAGGATGATTATGGTGTGATTAAGATCACCATGTTGTTTGCTATGGAATCGGACCTTCAAAACCGTTTTGAGGAGTTCCCTGGGCCCTTTGAGATTCTTGAGGAACTAAAAACTATGTTTCAGACTCAGGCTCGTTCTGAGAGATATGAGATCTCTGAGAAATTCTTTAACTGCAAGATGGAGGAAGGGAGTTCCGTTAGTGAGCACGCCATTAAGATGTCGGGCTACACTCAACGCCTTGAGCAACTGGACTGCAAGATTCCAGAGGAGCTCAAGATTGACAGATTTCTGCAATCACTCCCTCCTAGCTACAAAGGCTTTGTAGTTACTCATAATCAGATTGGTTCCACTGATACGATCACCGAGCTCTTCGCTTAGCTGAAAGATGCGAAGGTGGACATCAAGAAAGATAATCATGTGTTGATGGTCAACAAGCCCCCCAGCTTTAAGAAAGGTAAGGGTGCAAAGAAGTCCTTCAAGAAGGGCAGCGGCAAGCGCGTTGCCCCTGCTGAGAAGAAACTCAAGTCTGGACCTAAGCCGGACACTGAGTGCTTCTATTGCAAGTACAAGGGTCACTGGAAGCGCAACTGTCCGAAGTACTTAGCGGACAAGAAGGCTGGCACCATCAAAGGTATATTTGATATACATGTTATTGATGTTTTCCTTACTAGCCCTCGTTGTAGTGCCTGGGTATTTGATACTGGTTCAGTTGCTAATATTTGTAACTCAAAATAGGAGCTACGGAATAGACGTCGGCTGGCGAGGGATGAGGTGACGATGCGAGTTGGCAACGGATCAAGAGTTGATGTGATGGCTATCGGCACGCTCTCCTTAGTTTTACCTTCGGGATTAGTTTTAAACCTCAATAAATGTTATTATGTGCCTGCGTTGAGCATGAACATCATATCTGGATCGTGTTTATTGCAAGACGGTTATTCATTTAAATCGGAGAATAATGGTTGTTCTATTTATATGAGTAACATCTTTTATGGTCATGCACCTGCTATGAATGGTTTATTTCTTCTGAATCTCGAAAGCAATGAAACACACATCCATAACATTGAGGCTAAGAGATGCAAGGTAGATAATGATAATACGACTTATTTGTGGCACTGCCGTCTAGGTCATATTGGTGTAAAACGCATGAAGAAACTCCATTCTGATGGACTTTTGGAGTCTCTTGATTTTGTATCATTTGACACGTGTGAACCATGCCTTATGGGCAAGATGATCAAAACCCCGTTCTCCGGAATAATGGAGCGAGCAACGGACTTGTTGGAAATCATATATACCGATGTATGCGGACCAATGAGTGTTTCGACGCGCGGCGGTTATTGCTATTTTCTCACTTTCACTGATGACTTAAGTAGATATGGGTATATCTATTTAATGAAACATAAATCTGAAACATTTGAAAAGTTCAAAGAATTTCAGAATGAAGTGGAAAACCATCGTAACAGAAAAATTAAATTTCTACGATCCGATCGTGGAGGTGAATATTTGAGTTATGATTTTCTCACACATCTTAAAGCAAGCGGAATCGTTTCGCAACTCACGCCACCCAGAACACCACAGCGCAATGGTGTGTCTGAACGCCGGAATCGAACTCTATTAGATATGGTGCGATCAATGATGTCTCTTACAGATTTGCCGTTATCATTTTGGGGTTATGCATTAGAAACCGCTGCATTCACTTTAAATAGGGCACCATCTAAATCCATTGAGTCGACACCGTATGAACTTTGGTTTGGTGATAAACCTAAGTTGTCGTTTCTTAAAGTTTGGGGATGCGAGGTTTACGTCAAGAAGTTGATGCCAGACAAGATCGAACCCAAAGCGAAGAAATGCGTCTTCATAGGATACCCTAAGGAAACGATTGGGTATACCTTCTACCACAGACCCGAAGGCAAAGTGTTTGTCGCAAAGAACGGATCCTTTCTTGAGAAGGAGTTTCTCTCGAAAGAAGTGAGTGGGAGGAAAGTAGAGCTAGACGAGGTTATTGAACCTTATCTTGAGTTGGAGAGTAGCGCAGCACCTGAAATTGTTCCAGTGCCGTCTGCACCAACAATAGAGGAAGCTAATGACAAGGATCATGAAGCTTCGGACGATGCTACTACTGAACATCGCAGGTCTACAAGGTCACATGCCCCTCCTGAGTGGTACGGTAACCCTGTCTTGACTGTCTTGTTAGTAGACAATAGTGAACCTGCGAACTATGAGGAAGCAATGATGAGCCCAGACTCTGAGAAATGGCTAGAGGCCATGAAATCCGAATTAGGATCCATGAGCGAAAACCAAGTATGGACTTTGGTGGACCCTCCTAGCGACCGAAAGGCCGTTTAGTGCAAATGGATTTTCAAGAAGAAAACGGACGCGGATGGTAATGTTACTGTCTATAAAGCACGGCTTGTCGCGAAAGGTTTTCGACAAGTTCAAGGTGTTGACTACGATGAGACTTTCTCTCCTGTAGTGATGTTTAAGTCCATTCGGATTTTATTAGCAATTGTTGCGTTTCATGATTATGAAATATGGCAGATGGATGTCAAGACTGCGTTCCTCAATGGCAACATTGATGAAGATTTGTATATGATGCAACCCGAAGGTTTTGTCGATCCTAAGGATGCTGATAAGGTGTGCAAACTTCAGCGTTCCATTTATGTACTGAAGCAAGCATCTCGGAGTTGGAACCTTCGTTTTGATCAAGTGATCAAGAGCTTTAGATTTGTTCCAAATTGCTACGAAGCTTGTATCTACAAGAAAGTGAGTGGGAGCTCAGTGACATTTTTGGTACTATATGTGGATGACATATTGATTATTGGAAATGACATTGACATGCTTAACGACGTGAAGAGTTATTTGAACAAATGTTTTTCAATAAAAGACCTAGGGGAAGCTGCTTATATATTGGGCATCAAAATCTATAGAGATAGACAAATACGCCTGATAGCTTTAAGCCAAAGTACATACCTAGACAAAGTTCTGAAAAGGTTCAGAATGGATAAGGCAAAGAAAGGTTCAGTGCCTATGTTGTCAGGTAAGATATTGAGCAAGGCTCAGTGTCTAGCTACGGTAAATGATAGAGAAACTATGAGCAAAGTGCCTTATGCCTCGGCCATAGGTTCTATCATGTATGCCATGTTGTGTACTAGACCGGATGTGTCCAATGCTCTTAGTTTGACGAGCAGATACCAAAGTGATCCAGGAGTGGAACACTGGACAGCCGTGAAGAACATCCTAAAGTATTTAAATAGGACTAAAGAAATGTTCTTAGTCTATGGAGGTGATGAACAGCTCGTCGTAAAAGGTTACGTCGACGCTAGTTTCGACACCGACAAGGATGATTCTGAATCTCAGACAGGATACGTTTATATTTTGAATGGAGGAGCTGCGAGATGGAGAAGCTGCAAGCAAAGCGTGATCGCGGGATCTACAGTAGAAGCAGAATACATGGCTGCTGCAGAAGCGTCAAGTGAAGGAGTTTGGATCAGGAACTTCATCACTGAGCTTGGTGTGGTTCCAAGTGCCTTGGACCCACTGGAGATATTGTGTGACAACACTGGCGCCATAGCACTGGCTAAGGAACCAAGATATCATCCAAAGACCAAGCACATCAACCGCAAGTTTCATATAATTCGAGATTATATAACAGATGAAGATCTAAAGATTAGCAAAGTACATACAGATCTGAATGTCGTAGATCCGCTGACTAAACCTCTTCCACGAGCAAAACATGATCAACACCTTAGTGCCATGGGTGTTAGATTGTTGCCAGATGTAAACTAGATTATTGACTCTAGTGCAAGTGGGAGACTGTTGGAATTATGCCCTAGAGGCAATAATAAAGATGGTATTATTATAATTCTTGTTCATGATAAAGTTAATATTCCATGCTAGAATTGTATTAAGCGGAAACTTTGATACTTGTGTGGTTTATGAACAACACCGTGTCCCTAGTATGCCTCTATGGACTAGCTCATTGATTAATGATGGTTAAGGTTTCCTAACCATAGACATGGGTTGTCAATTAATAATGAGATCGTGTCATTGGGAGAATGATATGATGGACAGACCCAAATCAAGCAAAGCAATTAGATCGTTTCATCGTGTTCATCTTTGCGAAGCTTTTTCTTATATCAAATATTGTATTCCTTAGACCATGAGATAATGCAACTCCCTGGTATCGGAAGAAAGCTTTGAGGTCATCAAACTTCATCCTATGAGAGGGTGATCATAAACGTGTCTCTCAGGTGATCGGAAAGTACTTGTTGGGTTGTATGTATCGAGATGGGATTTGTCCCTCCCAAGTCGGAGAGATATACTTCGGGCCCACTCGGTAATCGATATCAACACCGCTTGCAAGCACGTGGTTAAGAAGTTAATCACAAAGTGATATCGGATTACGGAACAAATAAAGTACTTGCTGTGAACGAGATTGAACTAGGTATGCCGATATCGACGATCGAATCTCGGGCAAGTAAAATATTGCGTGTCGAAGGGAATATATATATGGTATTAATGAATCCTGGAATCGTGGTTCATCCGATATGATCAACGATGAATATTTGGGAGTCAATATGGGTTTCCAGACCCCGTTGTTGATTATTGATAGAAGATCATGTCTGCATATTCTCGAACCCGTAGGGTCACACACTTAACGTGTCTCGACGCTAGGATAAAATGGATAATTGGTTTATGAGTTTTTGTTCGGAGTCTCGGATGAGATCTAGGACATCACGAGAGGTTCCGGAATGGTCCGGAGAATAAGATTCATATAAGGGAAAGCAGTTTTTGGATTTCGGAATTGTTTCGGATTGTTCGGTATTGTACCGAAAGCTTCTAGAACCTTCCGGAGTGGGACCAACGTGGCCCCACTTGTCGGGAGGGGGCGTGGGCCTACAAGGGAGTGCCCTGGACGCATTGGTCAAGGGGCACAAGGCCCCATAGGCCCAGCCGGCCAAGCCCTAGGGGAAACCCTAGGGAGAGCTTCTAGAAGGGGGGGGGGAACTTGCCCCCCACTCCTCCCATGTGGCCGCCGACCCTAGGCTTGGAGGAGGGGCAAGGGGGAAGCCGGCCAGCCCTCTATATAAAGAGGGCAGGGGCGCACCCTCCCCCCCACACCTCCTCAAACCCTAGCCGCCTAGTTGCTGCCCTCCTCTCTCTCTCTCTCTCTCCCGATTGCGCGTAGGCGAAGCCCTGCCGCAGAAACTCTCCACCTTTGCACCACGCCGTCGTGTTGTAGATCCAATCTATCTCTCCACCCCACTTGATGGACCGAGGAAGGAGGATACGTCTAGGTGCCGTACGTGTGCATCTCTCGGAGGCATCGCCACTTGCGGTGTTGGATCAGATCGGATTGCGAGGAGGAGAAGGCTAGTACGACTACATCAACCACGTTCCGTCGAACGTTCCGCTGTGCGATTTCTTCAAGGGTATGAAGATCTAATCTATCCCCCCCTCGTTGTTTGCATCTCCTAGATTAGATCTTGGCTTTTCTCGTTCGCATCCATAGAAAATTTTGATTTACTATGCTACAAAACCCTTCAGTGGTATCAGAGCTAGATCTATGCGTAGATGTGTTTCACGAGTAGAACGCAACATGCTTGTTGCGGGCGTTGATGTTTTCTGTTGCAAGCCTCTTGTTTGTGTACTTCTTATGACGCGGGATAGTGAGATCGAAGCGGTCCAGGCCAACTTTACGCGATCTCGTTCGCGAGACCGGCTCCGCACTTGACGTGTGGCTTGTTCCACACATGCGGCTGGTGGATGCCAGTTTCTCTCACTATTGTTGTCATGGGATTTACACCGGATGTTGGCAACCATAATATCACCGTTGTGGCTTTCCGTAGGTAAGAATCGTTCTTATCTTCTTACTCCCATAAGCCACGTAAAACATGCAACAACAAAGTAGAGGCGTCTAACTTGTTTTTGCAGGCAGTGTTTTGTGATATGGAATGGCCCAAGATGTGATGTGTATGTTGTATGCAATGATCATGTTTTGTAATGTTTCACGACTTGCATGTTGATGAGTACACAACCGACAGGAGCCATATGGTTATCTTTATAATTGTGTATGACCTGTGTGTCAACTTCTTATACGCCATGTAATAGCCTTACTTTATCGCTAAGTAGTTAGCAATAGTTGTAGTTGCTATTCACGGTGGAGGCAATCATGGTGGAGTGATGGAGATCATGCTGGCACGCACAAGATGGAGATCATTGCACGGAGATTGGCTATACCATGTCACATAAAATTATATGCATGTGATGTTTATCCTCTTATGTATCTTATTGTGCTTAGATCGCGATGGTAGCATTATAAGATGATTCCTCACTTAAAGATCAAGATAAAACTGTGTTCTCCCCATGTATGCACCGTTGCGAAAGTTCGTCGTGTTCAAGCATCACGTGATGATCGGGTGCTATAAACTCTACGTTCACATACAACGGGTGCAAGCCAGTTTTGCACACGCGGAAATACTTGGGTTTGACTTGACGAGCCTAGCATGTACAGACATGGCCTCGGAACACACGAACCGCCTTTTCACCACGCCGTCATGTTGTAGATCCAATCTATCTCTCCACCCCACTTGCTGGACCGAGGAAGGAGGAGACGTCGAGGTGCCGTACGTGTGCATCTCTCGGAGGAATCACCACTTGCGGTGTTAGATCAGATCGGATCGCGAGGAGGAGAAGGCTAGTACGACTACATCAACCACGTTCCGTCGAACGTTCCGCTGTGCGATTTCTTCAAGGGTATGAAGATCTCATCTATCCCCCCCTCGTTGTTTGCATCTCCTAGATTAGATCTTGGCTTTTCCCGTTCGCATCCATAGAAAATTTTGATTTACTATGCTGCGAAACCCTTCAGAAGCCCTGCGGGATCTTCTCTCCACTTTCGACACCACGCTGTCGTGCTTCCGAAATCGCGAGGGGAGAACTACAACCTCCTTTGCCTACTGCAACAAGGAAGAGGAAGGTCTTCATCGAGTACCGAACGTGTGACCGACTGCGGCAGCGCTGCCGAAACGCAGCGTCGGAAGGATCATCTTCGCGATCTTGAGATCGGCAAGTGTACGACTACATCACCCACGAGAATCTGCTCTCCTTAACCGCTTTGGAATCTTCGAGGGTGAGTGCTTCTATCGACTCGTTGCTACAATCTAGTAGATAGATCTTGGCTTGTTTGTGTGCATGCGGTAGAATTTTTTTGTTTTCCATGCTACGAACCCCTATAGTGGTATCAGAGCCGTGTCTATATGTAGATATGTTGCACGAGTAGAACACAATGGTCATTGTGGGCGGTGGTGCTTTTATTATCAATTGCTTTTTGTGTACTTTACATCTTGCGGTATGATGGGATGAAGCGGCCCGGGCTAACCTTACATGACATTGTTCATGAGACTTTCTCCATGCTCAACATGCAACTTGTATTGCATAAGTGGCTTTGCGGGCGTCTGTCTCTCCCATCATAGTATAGATTCAATTTACAACGGGCACTTGATAGTTCAAACATCAACGTTGTGGTTCTTGTTCGTAAGTTAGAACAACACTTATTGAAAGCCCCAAACCACGTAAAATATGCAAAGAAAATTAGAGGCGTCTAACTTTGTTTTGTAGGGGTGTGCTGTGATGTGATATGGCCATGATTGTGATTATATATGATGTATGCAATGTTCCTTATTGTAAGTTGGCAACCGGCAGGAGCCATATGGTTGTCTTTTAAATTCCGTTAAGACCTGCGTGTCTATTCAAAGTAGTTGTAATAGTTGATGCTGGTGGACGACAATCATGAAGCGGCGCCATTGCCCTTGATGCCATACCGGTGATGATGGAGATCATGTTCGTGCTTGAAGATGGAGACCGGAAGCACAAGAAGAAAGGCCATATCATATCACATATTATGAATTACATGTGATGTTAATCCTTTTATGCATCTTGTATTGCTTAGTTCACGACGGTAGCATTATAAGATGATCCCTCAAGCACACAATTTCAAGTTTTAAAGTGTTCATCCTTAGTAAGCACCGTTGCTAAAGCTCGTTGTTTCGAAGCACCACGTGATGATCGGGTGTGTTAGATTCTGCGAGTGTATACAACATGAGCAAGCCAGATTTTCTCATGCGGAAGCTAAGGTTAGATCTTGACGAGCCTAGCATGTACAGACATGGTCTCGGAACACGGATCACCGAAAGGTAAAGCATGAGTCATATAGTAGATATGATGAACATATTGATTGTTCGCCATTGAAGCTACATCAACTCTCGTGATGATCGATTTTGATGTGGTGAATTTGGTTTGTGTGATCACTAAAACAATGTGAGGGATATTGTTTTGAGTGGGAGTTCACCTAGATTAATTTAACTATTAATTAGAACTCAATTTGTCATAAACTTAGTCTAAACTATTGCAAATATGTTGTAGATCAATGGCGGCCCCTACCATCAATTTTAATGCGTTTCTAGAGGAAGAAAAGTTGAAAAACAATGGAAGCAACTTGACCTATGTGCTGGATGCACCGCTGGGTGACCTGCCTGCAGCTAATGCTACCGATGAGGTAAATAATGTTTTCCTTGATCGGAAGAATCAGTACCCCACAGTTCAGTGTGCTATCTTGTATGGTTTGGAGAGCTTTAGAAAAGGTTTGAGAACCATGACCCACATGATATTGTCCGTGAACTCAAAATGATATTTGAGGCTCACGCGGCAGCTGAGAGTTATGAGGCTTCTGAGAAGTTATTTAACTGCAAGATGGAAGAGGGCAGCTCCGTCAGTGAGCACGTGCTTAAGATGTCTGGGCACGCAAGCAAGCTTCAAATCTTAGGTATAGTGATTCCTAATGCTTTGGGGATTCACCGTGTCCTCCAATCACTACCACCAAGTTACAAGAACTTTGTGATGAACTACAATATGCAAAATATGGACAAGTCGTTGCCCGAACTCTTCTCCATGTTAAAGTCTACAGAAGTGAGGATCAAGAAAGAGCACCAAGTGTTGTTGGTCAATAATACCACCAAATTCAAGAAGCAAGGCACGTATAAGAAAAAGGGAAACTTCAAGAAGGGCGGTAAGAAAGTTACCGCGTCGGCGAAGAAGACCAAGGCTGGGTCTAAGCCTGATACTGACTGCTTTTACTAGAAGGGAGAAGGTCACTGGAAGCGGAATTGCCCTAAGTACTTGGCGGATTTGAAGAACGACAACATCAAGAAGAAAGGTATATCCGATATACATGTTATTGATGTGTATCTCACAAGTACTCGTAGTAGTGCCTGGGTATTTGATACTGGTTCGATTGCTCATATCTGTAACTCGAAACAGGTACTGCAGAATAAATGGAAGCTAGCGAAGAACGAGGTGACGATGCGCGTTGGAAATGGATCAAAGGTTGATGTGATCGCGGTCGGCACGCTACCTCTTCATCTACCATCGGGATTAGTTTTATACTTAAATAATTGTTATTTGGTGCCTGAGTTGAGCATGAACATTATATCCGGATCATGTTTATTGCGAGACGGTTACTTGTTTAAGTCCGAGAATAATGGTTGTTCGATTTATATGAGTAATATGTTTTATGCACATGCACCTTTGATAGATGGTCTATTCTTATTGAATCTCGATTGTGGTAATACATACATTAATAACATTGAAGCTAAACGTTTGAAATTGATTGATAACTCGACCTATATGTGGCACTGTCGTCTTGGTCATATTGGAGTGAAGCGTATGAAGAAACTCCATTCCGATGGACTTCTTGAATCACTTGAAAGATGCGAAGCATGTCTGATGGGTAAAATGACTAAGACTCCATTTTCTGGTATGATGGAGCGAGCTACAGACTTATTAGAAATCATACATACCGATGTGTGTGGTCCAATGAGTTTAGCATCACGCGGTGGTTATCGATATGTTCTTACCTTCACGGATGACTTGAGTAGATATGGGTATATCTATTTCATGAAACATAAGTCCAAAACTTTCGAGAAGTTTAAGGAATTTCAAAGTGCGGTAGAGAATCAACGTAACGAGAAGATTAAATTTCTACGATCTGATCGTGGAGGTGAATATCTAAGTTACAAGTTTGGCGAGAATTTGTAGAAATGCGGAATACTTTCATAGTTAACACCGCCGGGAACACCACAACGTAATGGTGTGTCCGAACTTCGTAATCGAACTCTCTTAGATATGGTTCGTTCTATGATGTCACTTACAGATTTACCGCTATCATTTTGGGGTTATGCATTAGAAACAGCCGCATTCACTTTAAATAGGGCACCATCTAAATCCGTTGAAACGATACCGTATGAATTATGGTTTGGGAAGAAACCTAAATTGTCGTTCCTTAAAGTTTGGGGTTGCGAAGCTTATGTAAAGTAGTTACAACCCGACAAGCTTGAACCCAAAGTGGAAAAATGCGTCTTCATAGGATACCCGAATGAAACTATTGGGTATACCTTCTATCATATATCCGAGGGAAAAATCTTCGTTGCCAAGAATGGATCCTTTCTAGAGAAGGAATTTCTCTCGAAAGAAGTGACTGGAAGGAAAGTAGAACTCGACGAGGTTGTTGAACCTTCTCTCGAACTTGCGAGTAGCGCAGCACCAGAAGTAGATCCTGTGGCGCCTACACCAATAAGAGAGGAAGCTAATGATGTTGATCATGAAACTTCGGTTGAAGTTACTACGGAACCTCGCAGATCAATGAGAACTCGTACCACTCCTGATTAGTATGATCCCGTTATGAGTGTCATGTTGGTGGACAACACCGATGGCCCTGCGACATATGAGGAAGCGATGATGAGCCCAGATTCCAATAAATGGCAAGAATCCATGAAATCCGAGATTGGATCCATGTACAAAAACCAAGTATGGACTTTGGTGGACTTACCGGATGGCCGGAAGGCTGTCGAGAACAAATTGATTTTCAAGAAGAAAACAGATGCTGATGGTAATATTACTGTCTATAAATCTCGACTTGTCGCAAAAGGGTTTCGACAAATTCAAATATTTGACTACGATGAGACTTTCTTACCAGTAGCATAGCTAAAGTCTGTGAGGATTATGTTAGCAATCGCTGCATATTATGATTATGAGATATGTCAGATGGATGTCAAAACATCGTTCCTCAATGGAGACATTGATGAAGAGTTGTATATGATGCAACCCAAAGGTTTTGTCGATCCTAAAGATGCTAACAAGGTATGCAAACTTCAACGGTCCATATATGGATTGAAGCAAGCATCCCGAAGTTGGAATCAACGTTTTGATAAGGTAATCAAAAGTTTTGGTTTTATACAAACTTATGGAGAAGCTTGTATTTACAAGAAAGTGAGTGGGAGCTTTGTAGCATTCTTAATACTATATGTAGATGACATATTGTTGATTGGGAATGATGTAGACCTTCTTAATAGTGTCAAGGATTATTTGAATAATAGTTTTTCAATGAAATATCTTGGCGAAGCAGCTTACATATTAGGCACAAAGATTTATAGAGATAGATCGAGACACCTAATATCATTGTCACAGAGTACATATTTGTACAAAGTTCTAAAGAGGTTTGGAATGGAAGATAGCAAGAAAGGGTTCTTGTCCATGTTGCCAATACGACCTTGAGTAAAAATCAAAGTCCTGCAACAGCAGAAGATAGAGAAAGGATGAGTAAGACTCCCTATGCCTTAGTCATAGGATCTCTTATGTATGCCATGCTATGTACTAGACCCGACATTGCGTATGTTGTTAGTTTGACTAGCAGATATCAAAGTGATCCAGGAGTGGATCATTGGACAGCGGTCAAAAACATCCTTAAGTACTTGAGAAGAACTAAGGATATGGTTCTTTCTTATGGAGGTGATGAACGGCTCGTTGTTAATGGTTACACCGATGCTAGTTGGAACACCGATCCGGATGATTCTAAATCTCAATCTGGATACGTATTTACTTTGAATGGTGCGGCAGTTAGCTGGAGGAGTGCAAAGCAAAGCGTTGTGGCGAGATCTTCAACTGAATCGGAGTAGATAGCTGCTTCAGAGGCTTCACAAGAGGCGATATGGATGAAGGAGTTCATTACAGAGCTCGTTGTGGTTCCAAGTGCGCTGGACCCAATGTCTATCTACTGTGATAACATGGGCGCCATAGCCAATGCGCAAGAACCAAGGTCACACAAGAAGCTGAAGCACATCAAGCTACGTTTTCACGCTATTCGAGAGCATGTTCAAGATGGTGACATAAAGATTTGCAAAGTACACACAGATAATAAAAGTGTTTATTATTATATCTTTGTGTTTATGATAAATTTTTACATTCATGCTATAACAGTATTAACCGGAAACATTAATACTTGTGTGATTTGTAAGCTAAATTAGAGTCCCTAGTAAATCCTCTTTATAATACTAGCTTGTTGGTTAATATATGATCATGGTTTCTCGATCATGAACATTGAGATGTTATTAACAGCAAGATCATATCATTAGGAGAATGGTATGATGGACATACTCCTATAGATAAGCGTAGCATAAAGATCAAGTCATTTCAATAGTTCGTTTGCTATAAGATTTTTTATACATAGTAACCTAATTCCTTCGACCATGATATCATGCTAATCACCATCGCCGGAAGGATGCTTTGATGACATCAAACACCACACCGTAACTGGGTGGCTATAAAGGTGGCATTGAGTGTTCGGAAAGTATGTGCTGAGGCACATGGATCAAGAGTGGGAATTGTTCATCCATATGACAGATAGATATACTCTAGGCCCTCTCGATGGAATGTCATCCAATTAGCTTGTAAGCATGTGACTGGATCACAAGGGATCACATATCACGGGAACGAGAAAAGAGTACTTATCGGTAACGAGGCTGAACTAGGTATGCAGAGATACCGACGATCAAAACCTCGGATAAGCAAACTATCATGAGACAAAGGGAAATTGGTATCGTATGTAAGTGGTTCATTCGATCGCAACGTAATCGTAGAAATATGTGGGCGCCATATGAATTTCCAGATTCCTGTATTGGTTATTGATCGGAGAAGTGTCTCATTCATGTCGGCATAATTCACGAACCGTAGGGAGACACACTTAAGGATTCGATGTTGTTTAGTAGATATGGAATGTTAGTAGGGATACCAAATGTTGTTCGTAGTCTCGGATGGGATACGCGATATCACGAGGAGATCCAGAATGGTCAGGAGAATAAGATTCATATAAGGAAAGTCCGATTCCGGAGTTCGGGAAAGATTCCGATGTTTTCACCGGAGAGGTTCTAGAAGGTTCTAGAAGGTTCACCGAACCGGAAGGGGAATGGTCCATGAATGTGTCATGGGTAAGTGGAATGATTGGATCATATCCTAGGTCACTTGGTGTGTGCATTTGCAAGAGAGAATTAAAGCTCTAAATTGAAAGTCAAACGGGAGTTTGAAAAGTCAAACTAGAACAATGGTTTCCTAGTGGAAGAAGGAACAAGTGCTTCTCTCAATCCAACTTGGGTTTGGGTTTGGATTCAAACCCACCCCTCCCAAGGCTGCCCCCCTCTCTTAAATAGAGGGGGAGGGATGCCCCAAAACACCAAGCCCTAGCCTCTCTACACCCGCGCCGCCACTGCCGCCTTGCGTCGCCGTCGCCCTAGCCGCCACCGACACCTCCTCCTCCTCCTCCTCCTGGTCTTCTAAACCCTAAATCACCGGGAAACCCTAGATTCACCATAACTCGCACAGGCTTAGGCGAAGCCCTACGGGATCTTCCCTCTACTTCTGACACCACGCCGTCGTGCTGCCGGAATCACAAGGGGAGAAGTACAACCTCCGCTGCCTGCTGGAACAAGGAAGAGGAAGGTCTTCATCGAGTACCGAACATGTGACCGACTGCGGAAGCGCTGCCGGAACACAGTGTCGGAAGGATCGTCTAAGTGATCTTGAGATTGGCAAGTGTATGACTACATCACCCACGAGAATCTGCTCTCGTTAACCGCTTTGGAATCTTTGAGGGTGAGTGCTTCTATCGACTCGATGCTACAATCTAGTAGATAGATCTTGGCTTCTTTGTGTGCATGCGGTAGAAATTTTTTATTTTCCATGCTACGAACCCCTACACATAGTGGTAAGCCGACCTTTGTGATAGGAGATCCTATGAATTAGGACTTGGGTAGAACAAACTAGTGGTTTGACCGATGAGAGTATTCTCTAACCCTTTTTATGTGAAGATGCATAACTCTCAAATCCATAAGGCATGTTGGTGACATGCCTTAATGTGTTTTTGTTGACTATAAATAAAAAACATGTTGTCATCCATGACATTATTGAAAAACATACCTATATGAGCCCGACTTTTAGACGTCTATGAGAATTGAATGATCTCTATGTAAAATTATGAAGAGACGAGGGAGTACAACGCATATGCTCCACCCGCTTGGTAGGCTATTGAAAGCCATGTATTGGTTATGAATTTGAGTGAAATTTGTTCACGCAAAATTGTCAATTCAAGGCATAGTCCATTGTTCAAGTGTGAATGGATGTAAATTAAAGCTTTAGGAGGAAGTTTAACTTAAGAGGCTTTGCTAAAATGCTGCTATATAAATAAGTAGCAAAAATTGATAAATCTTTAAATAGGCATTTGAGATCTGTAGGGGATTGTTATAAATAATGGGCTAAATCCTTTTGACCCATGTAAGATTTCAGATTTTTCCTAAATCTCAAAGCCTATATATGTGAAAGCCCATACGTGTGACAACCCATGTTGGTGGCTGCTCACATATGTATGATAAAAGGAGTGAGAACTAAGTTTAGTCTCACATAAAAAGTTGGAGGAGAGTTACACTACCTTAAAAGGTGAAGTTTTTCACCACTTGGTAAGTGAGTGAGAAGAGAAATAATACACGCACACATGCTCGTCCTCCTCCTTTGCCGTCCGCATGCTCGTCTCATCACGACGTGCGTGTCATTATTTGGGGAATGAGTCTCGAACCCACATTGTACCCCTTAGGGTTTTTCCCGGGAGGTTCTATATAAAGTCCCGTAGAACATACGGTATGTTTGCGCTGCCAGTCTACTTCATCCTGAGCGTCCTCGTGTACTGGCGAACGGGAGAGAAGGGCTTTTTCAACCATTCGCCTGTAGAGAGAGGGCGAATAAGGTTTTTGGAAAATGTTCCGCGCGACTGCATGTGATCTTCATCACGGCTCATCTATCCAAGGCGGCTGCAGCTAGGCTTCACCTTTGATGTCGACTCTGTACTGCATGCATGACCGCTTTATCTGCAACCGATCAGTAGTACACAGTGATCCCCATTATTATACTATGTTTGTTTTGCGTATGCATGACTACTGTCGATGTTGATTAATATATTTAGTATGCTAGAATTTTACGTGATCATAACTGTTGTGTCATGTTTTGTATTTTAAAATCAATCATGAAAATATTTCCTTATTATTGAACAGCTACATAGATATCACAGGCCCTTCCTGTGTTTCACCTGACCATGGACCAATTCTCAAGACGACTGGCCGGCTTACAAATGGTGTCAACGACACGTCCATGATATCCCACACTTTGGACGCAGTTTCCAAGGCCCAGTGTCCGATTCTTTTTGCTGCACGCATCTGATCGACTTCGCGCCCGCCACGCTATAAAAAGGCGAAAGGCAGGCGGTAAGTCTCGTCGCCTTCAAAGCAGAGCCTCATAAGCTTCACTGCACCTACCTGCTGCTTATCCTTCCTTTGCGTCGATCTATCGGCAATGGCGAACCACGCAGCCGCCGCTCTCCTGATCGCGTCTCTCCTCGTGGCGGTCGTCCTCGCCGACGCCAGGATCGGCGTGCAGGTGCCGCACGGCATTGTAGGAGGTACGTACGGACGTCCACGCCGTATTATGTCGATGATCATGATCTCTTGGCAGTTGTCATAGCCGGACGTTCGTGGTCGAGTTGCAGGTTTCGCGGTGAAGGCGGTGCCGGCGCTGAAGTGCAACGAGGTGCACCAGGTGCAGTCCGGCGACACCTGCTCCTCCGTCGCGGCGGGCGCCGCCCTGAGCGACGACCAGTTCCTCGGCTTCAACCCCAACATCAACTGCCTCAAGATCTTCCTTGGCCAGTGGGTCTGCCTCGACGCGTCCGCTGCTTAACCACCCCTGCAACTGCAATGTTGCTAGCTAAAGGCTTATTGCTACCACTACTATGAATAAGGAGGCGTTCTCCGCCCGTATACGTTTCCTCCACGCGTGAGCCATAGTTTTGGCTGTGTTGTGCCATTGCTTATCGAGTTGAGCTATATGTACTTTTCTTTTTTGATGTTGTTGTTGTCCACTCCAACCTCTTGTTACTAGCCTGTTCCCGTGGTTGAGATCAATACAAAGTTCAAGCCGGCTTGCTAGAGGTCCGTCGTCTTTTTCTTCGCAGTTGCTACCTCCGTTTTACAATATGAGCATTTTTAAAAAGCTAAAACAGCTTATTAAAAAGATTTATATTGTGGAACAAAGGGTGTAGATCGATGTCTGTTTTTCTTTTGGTCCTAGTCACTTTTTATCTCCGCGCTAAAGATATTGGTTGTCATTTATGCATGGGCATGAGCTTATAGAAAACACCTAGTCACTAGTGGAAACAGCCCCATGTGTCCCGGTTGGTAAAGGGCTTTAGTTCCGGTTCCCCAACCGGGCCGGGACAATCGGGACTAAAGTCCCAACCTTTAGTCCCGGTTGCCCTACCAACCGGGACAAAAAGGGCGTACACGTTACCGCGGCAGAGGGCGAGGGAGAGAAGCAACCGTCCCGGTTCGTAACACGAACCGGGACAAATAACCCTCTGTCGCGGCAGAGATATTTCTCTGCGGCGGCAGAGAATTCATTTTGGCAACTTTTGTTGCCGCGGCAGCATTTTGGCCACTTTTTGTGCCGCGTCAGAGAATTAATTTATGTTGTTTTATTGTTTATTTAGTGTTTTGCACTCATCAATGAAGGAACCATTATATTACACAAGATCATCATGACAATATAGATAACTGGCATCATAATGAACTTACGCTTCATGCACAACCAAGGAGAAAGGTTGTAGATACATAGAGTCACGGGCCAGGTCCTGTGACTGCAGCTCTGCTCCCCAAAAGGATTCATGCCATCCGTACTTAGACCAAACCATAAGTTCCTTGCGTCACCTGCAAAGTCTGGAAAGTCTCTCTCGATTTTTCTCCACTGCGACCCATCAGCAGGGTGTCTCAACTTTCCATCTTTCTTACGGTCTTCTTTGTGTCATCGCAACAATCTGACATGCTCTTTGTTTCTGAACATGCGTTTCAACCTTGGTATTATAGGAGCATACCACATAACCTTAGCAGGAACCCTCTTTCGGAGGGGCTCTCCCTCAACATCACCAGGGTCATCTCGTCTGATCTTATACCGCAATGCATTGCATACCGGGCATTTATCTAAATTCCCATACTCCTTACCGCGGTAGAGAATGCAGTCATTAATGCATGCATGTATCTTTTGCACATCTAATCCTAGAGGATAGAGAGTCTTCTTTGCTTCATAGGTACTCTCGGAAAGTTCGTTATGTTTTGGAACTTCAGCTTCATTATTTTTAGCATGTTTCCAAATGAGGAGTCAATTAGACCACACTCTGTCTTCCATCGCAGCAATTCCAGTGTGGTACCGAGCTTTGTGCTGCAATCTTTACAATTTGGGTACAACAATTTCTTATGATCTTCTAACATGCCCTCTAACTTCAACTTCTCATTTTCTGTTTCACAGTCTCACTTTGCATCAGAAATGACCCTACCAAGTTCATCAGCCGGCTCATCTGATGCCCGTTCTTCACCTCCTTCCTCTTCATTGTATTCCATTGCAGTATCACTGTATTCAGGAAACATATGATGATAGTTGTTATCATCATCTTTTTCTTCATCGTCTTCCATCATAACCCCTCTTTCCCCGTGCTTGGTCCAGCAATTATAGTTGGGCATGAAACCTTTTATAATCAGGTGGCCGCGAATGATTTTCGAGGAAGAGTACTCCTTGTTGTTCTGACATTGAACACATGGACAACGTT
The DNA here is from genome assembly GCA_916181665.1 of Avena sativa. Lineage (NCBI taxonomy): Eukaryota > Viridiplantae > Streptophyta > Magnoliopsida > Poales > Poaceae > Avena > Avena sativa. The sequence continues at coordinate 379,299,829 of OV702282.1, forward strand.
TAAAATCATTCTCTTTGTTTGTCGTAGCCACATCGATAAATTTATCCACGCCTTTAATTATCCGGGTACACGCCGGTCACCATACATCCATTTCCGACTGTTCATCTGCATCATATAAGTAAGTTTATCAAAAACAGGACATCATAAATAATGAAATGACCAATTCACATTGACACATGCATTGTATCAATGACAGATAAAAGATAAGATTGCTAACCTCGATCGAGGAAATAAAGAGGAGAGAAAGCTCAAGTGCGTCTCGGACACCTTCTATATTTTTGTTCTATGAGAAATTGAACGGGATCATTCACTCAAATATTTCATCAAACACCTTGAATGCATGCATAGGAAAAAAAAAACTAGCACACCTCTCACACCTTCCACCAAGAAAAAACAGAGTGGAGGCAGAGGGCTGGGGCGTCGTATTTATAGAGGGCGGGATCATACGTGCCCCCGGCCACCATGTCCGCTCGAACCGGAACGCGTGCCAGCATTAGTTCCGGTTCGTGGCGGAATCAGAACTAATACTGTTAGGAGGCACGAATGGATAGCCTGTTTTCTACTAGTGAGTACATAAGGTGATCTAAGGTCGAGTGAAATTTCTTCTAAGCTCTCAGAAGAAATGGTTCAGGAGAGAAAAGCTTGCCTTTTTTTGTTGATGCATTTGCCGGTCTTCTCGCTGGCATTGCAACACGTCCCCAACACGGACAAGTACTTATCCAATTTGCTTCAGAAAAAGTAGTACTTACCCAATTTATGTTGTATTTTTATAGTTTTGCTAATTCTTGATTGACTGCAGCTCAATCAAATACTGATCTATTGGATTTGCATCATGACCGGTGCGTCTATGTTGCAAATGAAGTTGCAACTACTTATATTTACAAGTTGGGATTGCAACTGACATTGGAACATTACTTAACTGAGGACTTATTTTTATTACTACAATATTATGAAACTCTATGCACTAGTAGAAAAAGAGGCTTCGGTTCGATCTAGAGTCTGACACTAGTCCCGATTTATTACATGCCGGGATTAGTATGAGCACTAGTCCCGGTTCGTACCGTTTTTAGTGGCCAGAAGACCGAGAAAACTCTAGTCCCGGGTCATTTCGGACCTTTAGTCCCGGACCGTGATATGGTTCGGGACTAAAGGTGTGCAGGCGTGGGCAACACCCTTTAGTTCCGGACCATGATACGACCCCTTTAGTCCCGGGTCGTGATACGGTCCCGGACTAAAGGGGTGCGACGCGGGCAACTTAAAATTGCTATAACTTTTGCGTATGATGTCGAAAAAAAATGTACAACCTATCAAAATGTGTGGAAATTTTTTTAGTTTGATTTTAATAGACTTATTTGGATTCCTCACATTTTTAGATTTTTAAAATTATAAATAATGGATTCCTCACATTTTTCTGATTCTTTTACATTTTTAAAATTTGAAAAGGGGAAAAGTTATTTTTTTATTATTTAGCAAGTTTTTATTCCATATTTTGATTCATCACATTTTTCTGATAATAATGAATATATTATTTGTCGAATTTCGATTTACAGATTTAAAGATATTATTTATGCCATATTAAATGAATAATGACAAAAAATGAATAAAATATTATTTTATTTAGTTTTTTACTTTCATTATATTAAAATATTATTATTACTTATTTATTGTTGTTTACTAAAATAGTTGTTTGTAGTTTCCATAAATAAAGATGTATGGCATATTGATATGGGCTAATAGGATTGATATGATAGTGTTGACAACAAGGTATAAAAGGGCTTCGCGCAAGGACATCCGGATGGAACAGAGAAGTTAAGCGTGCAGAGGGTGGAGTAGTGCTAGGATGGGTGACCGAATGAAAAGTTTGACCACAAGTGTAATTTAACCTAAGATTAAATATACTTAGTGCTAAAAATGTTTTAAGTGAGAGGATTACGAGTCAAGCAATTCAAAAGTTTAAGAAAAAATGAAAAAAAAATTTAAAAAAAATGAAAAAAAAATCTTTAGTCCAGGGCCGTATTACGACCCGGGACTAAAGGTCCTTCATCCCCTGCAGCAAAAAAGGTCATGCGTTGGCCCTCTAGTCCCGGGTTGCAACAAACCGGGGACTAGAAATAGGGGCCTTTAGTCTCGATTTCGCAGTCCAGGGTGCAAAACCGGGACTAGAGGCCCTTTTTCTACTAGTAATGTTTCTAGTCTTTTAGAAAAAGACCGGACTACAATACTATTAAACTCTATGTTGTAAGCTGTAAGTTGGGGAAAAACTTAGGATTTCTGTGTCGCTCTCATGGGCAACCGGGAGCCCTCTTCCAGCGACCGCTGGAGGTCATCCGTCTCTCATCCCTTCCCTTCCTTGCTGCCGCCGAAGAGCATCGCCAGGCAAAGCCTGTGTGGCATCGGTGGCGGCAAGACTTCCTCTCCCCCTCGCTCGGTGGATGGATGTGCGAGACGCTTCTATGGTGGGGGCACATCGCTCGGCAAGGGGCGCGCTGGTGTGGTTCTATGATGGCGGCCCTCAGAGGGGCGTGGCCTCGTATTGGCGACATGCAGATGACCTTGCATCGGTGGCGTTCTCAGGTTCGTGGTGCTCTCGGATGTTGACTAAGCGCGTGTCGTCGTATCCTGGAGCGGTTTGGGCCTCTTGCCTCCAAGTCTAGTGGGGCGGATTGGGACGGCCTGGTCTCCTATGACGAACGACGTGGAGGTGCTGGAGAGCCACTGACGTTCGTGCTTCCCCGATCTGTTCAGGTCAGTTCGATCGTGCGGGGGTGCCTTGCTCTATGACTAGTCCGACATGGAGATAAGTGGCGAGGGGACCTGCCGGTCTTGCGAATAAAGTTCATTTGTCCTTGCTGATCTTCGAGCACCATTGGCGTCGATCTGCTTTATGTTGGCCTCCTCGATCTGCCTGCCGATGAGTTTTGGTCTTATTCTCGGAGATTTCCACAGTTTGGCGCATGGCGCTACTGGTTTTTAGAGAGAAAAATGATGCGGTCGTGTGCGCCCCTATCTTCAACCATAGTGGCTTCGTTTGGGTGAGGCACAAAGCTTCTCCTTCTTGTCGATGCCATGAGAAATTTCTTAATATAGACTTTCATGAAACTGATAGAGGTGGAGAAAGTCATGATGGCTGTCATAGAAGGTTAGTAATGGTGGAGTGGGTCCTACACTAGTAGGAAAAGGCCTAGTGGTAGTGTTTAGAAAAGGATGTTTGTGGCATTGAACCCGTGCGCCACTAATCTCATGCTAGTGGTAGCAGATAGTGGTGGCGTTCCCGGTGAACGCCAGTACTTAGTTAGCTATTAGTGACGTTTCGCCGAACGCCACCAGTATGATAAGTTTTAGTGGCGTTCGAGCCTTCCTGAATGCCACTAAGCTTAATTCAGCAATTAAAAAATACGGAAAATCTTGATTATATCAACAATATCATATAACAGAATACAACAATACTAAACATTATTCAGAATACAACAACAAGATACAACAAATTTTACTGGATAGCATTTAGAATACAACAACAGGATACAACAAATTTTACTGGATAGCATTCAGAATACAACGATACAAACAACAATTAACTTAGAAGACTATCTAGCTTGTTCTACCTAGGGCATGGTCTTCAAAGTTAAAAGACTAGTTCTATCTAAGGGAATGATCTTCAAAGTCAGAAAACTCTAAGTCAGGGATCTCGTACGAGAAAAACATGTCTTCACAAGTCTAGCATCCATCCCAAACCTTTCTACCAAATTTGTCCAAAGTGATCCTGTAAAGTAAGTCCGGTTCGCCTCATTGATGACTAGAGTCTTGTAGATCTTGTCAGGTATTGTCTCTTCCACCAAGGTAACCTCAAATTGTCCCTAGTGATTGACACGCCTGTTCACATGGTCAAGAAAGTCCTTTCTTGTGTGGTAAGGGATGGTCTGAGAAAAAGATATATGAAAACAATACTAATTAGTTTCGATCAAAATGCATGCAAGACTGGAAATCATAATTAAGCCAACATACCGCCGTAGCCGGTAAGCACTATGATAAACTTCTCATCCTGACAACTTTCATGGCCATAGTTGAAGCAGAGATGCATTTGCTGCATCTCACAAGGCCATATGAAAAATAATTTCAAGGATGGGGTAAACAAGCCAACTAGTGCAAAGTTGTAGGAAACTCAAACATAAAAGCAGACAAATAATCTTACAAATACAAGGTGTCACAGCTGAACTGAAGGTCTCATAAGACACACAAGAAAATAAGAGTGCCTATAAGACCAAATCAAATGTACAAGATATTCATGGACATACGATAAGGTCTTATGGACACCTTTTCACATTAGATTGTGTCATAGTGTAATCATCGACCGTTGAAAGGAAAAACAACCAAAATAATCATCTACACTAAGTATTTGCATCAATAGCATAATGTACTGGTTCATTGCAGACTGTTCACAAGCTAGTTGCATCTACACTAACAAACTATCTACACTAAAAACATTGTCTAAAGAAGAGAGACATTTTTACGGTTTGTATAACATGGTCGTGAACAATATTGCGCACTTAATTCAACGACCACAATTTATCCCAGCCATGCTATATGAACCGTGAAATTATCTATCGACTTTAGGGCCAGAAAATTCTAACAAAGAGAGATTCGTTGCATATGGAAATACCTCATTGATAACGCCAAAGTCTAAAGAAGCATATGGAAATACTTCATTTAGATTTTATGGTAACAAGATGAAATATTTGCATATAACATTGTCTCGCCTTAAACTATCACTATCTAATTAACAAACCCATATCTCTATATCTACACTATATTTGTAAAATACTTATCTAATATACTTATCTCTAAATTTTTTAAGATCAATATCTAACACACATATGCATCTACAATTTTTCTAAAACACATTAAAAACGGGGATCGGAGGCGTGGCTGGTGGCTCAACGAGGTCGTGGACGGGGAAGCTGCGGCGAGCGGCTCGGGGATGGGGCAGTGGTGACCGCCAGTGTGACTCTAGGACCAGGGAAGTTGCAGCGACCATCGAGGATGGAGACAGTGGTCGCGGCGGCCAGCGGCTTGGAGAGGAGGAGAGGTGCGGCGACCGGCGGCTCGGGAATGGATAGGATAGTGGCGACCGTTGGTGGCCCCGGGACCAGGCAAGTTGTGGCGACCGTCGGGGATGTCCCTAGTGGTTGCGGCAGCCAGCAACTCGGAGAGGAGGTGAGAGGTGTGGCGACTGGTGGCTCAGGAACGAACGGGGCGGTGGCGGCGAACTATGGCTCAGAAAGGAGGTGGTGCGGGGGTATTCGATGCGCGCGGCGGCGGGGTTTAGGGAGACGGCGGGATATGGTGAGGTAAAAGGCCGCGGAGTGCTATTTAGCCATGGAGTTCAATTCATGGTGAATGCCACCAACACGGAGCATAGTCGTGTCGTTCGCTTGTTCCCAACACCACTAGTAAGTTTGTCTCGGCTTCGTCCGTGGGACCCTGACACTAATGGCGTCTTAGTATAACAAGACACCACTAATATCATATACTAGTGTCATTCAACAATTTATAAACTCTACTATTATTTCGTTTGCAAGTGGTGGCATGCATTATATTTTGGACACCACTAGAGAAATGACTGCTATAAGGATTTTCCTACTAGTGCTAGTTATATGAACACTATGCGACACATGTTCTTTCTCTATGTCGGGTGTTTAGCAACTTGCAGTAGCAACCTTGGTAAGTGAGGGTGGTGGCACAAGTGGATTGCATTCTTGATGGTGCTTCTTGAGTATCAAGCCATGATTTTTGGTAAAAACTAAGGTGTGGCCTTATTTTTTATACATGGCAATAGCCTTGCTTAAAGCATTGTTTTAGAATTTTGATCTTTCTCGAAGGTAAAAACCCATGATTTTTGATCGAGCGATGATAACATTTATGTATAGTTTACTTCATGCATGCCTTGCTTTTAGAGAATCTCGTTTGTAGGCCAGATTTTGTCTTCGGTGGTGGTTAAGTGCTACGGTTGCAAGTGGTTCATCACTGCAATGGGTATCTTTTTTCTTTTTCTCTCTTTTCTATTTTTGTTTTTGGATGTGTGCCTCTCTGATGTCTTTGGACGTCTTGTTGGTATAGAGGTTGGGTGTTATTTAGAGAAAATTACAAAACTATGACAATTAGGGCTAGGGCTTCAGAAAACTACGATAATTGGATATCATCGCAAAAAAAACTATAAACTTTGGAGCTACCAACTACAAAAAACTACTACAACACACTAACCAGTCGTGTTAAGTCAGTTGACACCATTTTCGACAATAAGGGCCCACTAGTAGGCTGACATGGCACGAGGAGTTGGTGTGTTTTGAAAAAAACATCTATATATATTATAGCTTTCAATCGTGTGTCCCATTTTTATTTTTATTTTATAAATAGCGCAGTTTATTTTTATTTTCTTTGCTTCTATTTTTTTCTTTATCCATGCATGCACGCGCGATGCAATTCTTGTCTAGCTTCCTCACCTGCACACGTGTGAGGCACTCTAGCAAGCTCCGGCTGCCGCTCGCTGCCCCGCCTCTGCAGCTTGCCGCCAAGCGCTCGCCGGTCGCCACCCCTTACAGCTCTTCACCGCTGCTCGCCGCCCCGCCTCTGTAGCTCGCCACTCCGCAAGTGAGCAGCGGGTAGTATCTCTATCAGTACCATGGTGTCCTGAGCTGGGAGGGATCGAGAGGAAACAAAAGGGATCAAAGAGCTACGCTAGGAAATAGTAAAGCCAAAAAGAAATCGCTAAGGAAAAACAGCTACATAAAATTTAGGGTTTTTATTATGCTTGGCCTCCCATCCACCCACGCGCTCCTTTTATATTGAAAGGAAGGCGCCCAAGCGAGACAGATTATGATTAACGAGTTTACAATGATTAAGCCACTAATTAAGTTATTGATAATAGGAAACAAACATCTAGTAGGTAGAGCCGTTGGATCAGTTGGACCAGTAAGGGACGATCCTGGACATAGATCCTGGCATTACCCCCTCCTTGACACAAGACCTCAGGGCTTGAAGGACGGAAAGGTGGCATGTAAGAATGCCGCATCTTCCCATGTTGCTTCCTCCTCTCTCATGTTCTGCCAATGGATGAGCCACTGTGGTACAGCTACATCGTAATCACCCGCTGATCGAGGGATCTAACGACGGTCCAGGACAGAGAGGGGAGCTATCTTTACCTTGCTGATGACCCACAAGTATAGAGGATTGCAACAGTCTTAGAGAATAGTATTACCCAATTTATTGATTCGACACAAGGGGAGCCAAAGAATACTTGCAAGCCTTAACAACTGAGTTATCAATTCATCTGCACCTGGAAATAGTTCTTGCTCACGGAAGTTTATTAGTAGCAACAGCAAAGCAACAACAACAATAGAACAAGAGCAATAGTAACAGTAACGGTAATAGTAGGATTCGAGTGCGGTAGGCATAGGGATGGATGGACGGGCGTTGCATGGACGAGTCTAAACATGTAACTTCAAGATCTAGGGCATTGGAGATAAATAATAACAAGCATCCAAGTACTAAACAATCCTAGGCATGTGCTCCATATATAGTCATACGTGCTCGCAATGAGAACTTGCACAACATCTTTTGTCCAGCCAGCCCGTGGCAGCGGGGCCTCTAGGGAACTACTGGTAATTAAGGTGCTCCTTTTAATAGAGCACCGGAGCAAAGCATTAACACTCCGTGAACACATGTGATCCTCACATCACAGCCATCCCCTCCGGTTGTCCCAATTTCTGTCACTTCGGGGCCTTTGGATTTGGACAATGATATGTGTACACAACTTGCAGGTAAGATCACAAACAATACTATCATAATGATTCAATAATAAGTTCAGATCTGAGATCATGGCACTCGGGCCCTAGTGACAAGCATTAAGCACAACAAGTTGCATCAAATTCAAATAGCACTAATAGAGATAGTAGGCACTATGCCCTAACAATCTTATTCGATGACATAATAGAACTCATCCAATCCCTACCATCCCCATAGCCTACAGCGGGGGATTACTCACTGATGGATGAGGGAAACATTGATGGTTGATAGAGAGGCGTTGGTGATGACGATGGCGATGATCCTCCCCAAATTCCCCATCCCGGCAGGGTGCCAGAACGGATTTTCTGGTTCCGAATCTTGTCTCTGGTCGTGGCGGCACAGTGGAACTCTTCTCTGGAAAAACGTCGAGCCCCCCCCCCCCGGTTTTAGGTCAAGGGGTAACTTATAGGCGTAGAGGGAGCCCGAGGGGGTGCCTGGGGTGGCCGCACCCCCCTAGGCGCGGGAAGGGCCCACCCGCGCCTGGCAGGGGTGTGCCCTCCCCCCCAGGCCTCACTCTGTTTCTTCTTCTGGCTCCATGGATCTTCTGGTGAAATATAATTTTGGTATATTTTCCGGGATTTTTTCTGATAGTTGATTTTTTGCACAAAAACTAGACACCAAGGTAATTCTGCTGAAAACTGTAGGGATTCGTAGCATGGAAAACAAAAAATTTCTATCGCATACAAACAAACAAGCCAAGATCTATCTACTAGATTGTAGCAACGAGTCGATGGAATAACTTACCCTCGAAGATTCCAAAGTGTTTAACGAGAGCGGATTCTCGTGGGTGATGTAGTCGTACTCTTCCCGATCTCAAGATCGTGTAGACGATCCTTCCGGCGCTGCGTTCCGGCAGCGCTCCCGCAGTCGGTCACATGTTCGGTACTCGACGAAGACCTTCCTCTCCCTTGTTCCAGCAGGCAGCGGAGGTTGTAGCACTCTCCTCGCGATTCCGGTAGCACAACGGCGTGGTACCGGAAGTAGAGGGGAGATCCCGCAGGGCTTCGCCTTAAGCCGAAGCGAGTATGGTGGATTATGAGAGAGGGCTATTAGTGTTCTAGAGATTAGACACACCAATTAGAAGGCTCTAAACCGCAGGCTAAAGCAATTAGAAGCTCTAAACCAAAACGGCTCTAAACCGGAGATTAGAGGTAGAAACTTGTGTGTCTAGAGGAGGAGGCCCTGCCCCTCCTTTTATGGGTGGAGGGGCTGGCGCGCCAGGGGAGGGAGGGGAGTCCCTCCCCAACTCGGCCTAGGGCTGGCCGCCGGCTTGGAGGAGAGGAACTCCTCCTCCAAGTTGGTTTCAACCTCCTCTTGCTTGTTTCCCACAGTTTCTTGTTTTAGCCGTTTGACTTTCAAACTGGACATTTGACTTTTCTATTTTAGGATTCAATTTAATCCTTTATTTGGGACAGCAAGAACACTTAGTACATGATGCAATCATTCCAATATGTAATGACACATTCATGTACCCCTCCCCCCTCCCGGAGTGCCGGACATTCCGGAACCTTCTAGAACATTCACCGGAATCATTTCCGAACTCCGAAACGGGACTTTCTTTATATGAATCTTATTCTCCGGACCATTCCGGATCACCTCGTGATATCCCGGATCCCATCCGAGACTCCGAACAACATTCGGTCTCTTTCTCATAATACCATAACTACTCAAAACAACGTCGAATCCTTAAGTGTGTCTCCCTACGGTTCGTGAATTATGCGGACATGATCGAGACACTTCTCCGAACAATAACCAATAGAGGAATCTGGAAATTCATATGGCTCCCACATATTTCTACGATTACTTTGCGATTGAATGAACCACTTACATACGATACCAATTTCCCTTTGTCTCACGATATGTTACTTATCCGAGGTTATGATCGTCGGTATCTCTGCATACCTAGTTCAACCTCGTTACTGATAAGTACTCTTTTCTCGTTCCCGTGATATGTGATCCCTTGTGAGCCAGTCACATGCTTGCAAGCTAATTGGATGACATTTCACCGAGAGGGCCCAGAGAATATCTATCCGTCATATGGATGGACAAATCCCACTCTTGATCCATGTGTCTCAACCAATACTTTCCGAACACTCAATGCCACCTTTATAGCCACCCAGTTACGGTGTGGTGTTTGATGTCATCAAAGCATCCATCCAGTAAAGGTGATATGCATGATCTCATGGTCGAAGGAATTAGGTTACTATGTATCAGAAAGCATATAGCAATTGAACTATTGAAATGACTTGATCTTTATGCTACGCTTATCTATAGGAGTATGTCCACCATATCATTCTCCTAATGATATGATCTTGTTGTTGATAACATCTCAATGTTCATGATAGGGAAACCACAATCATTTATCAACCAACAAGCTAGTGAAGTATAGAGGCTATACTAGGGACTTCAAATTAAGTTTACAAATCACACAAGTATTAATGTTTCCTTGTTAATACTATTATAGCATGAATGTAAACATTTATCATAAACACAAAGATATAATAATAACTACATTTATTATTGCCTCTAGGGCATATCTCCAACAAAAACAACGTCAGTCCATGTTAGTTGTATCCAAATCACACAAGTTTAGAGGAGAAACAACAACAAAAGTGTTCGGAAAAGTAGATACGTTTTGGACGTATCAACCCCCCCAAGCTTAGATTATTGCTTGTCCTCAAGCATTTCAGTTGAAAACTTAGTGCGATAAAAGAACTTTCACGAACACATTTGCTTCATATGATGTAAATATTCTCAGCACAGGAGTAGATGCTTAAACCATTCATAATAAAAAGTATGCAACTAAGTCTACTCAATAGTCATTGCAAGCTATAAAGAGAAACCAACTCAATAATAATAAGTAGCAAGAAACATAAACATAAGCAACATTGCAATGCTCATAATAAGGTATGATAGAGTGGTATCTCGCTTGCCTTTGTTTGAAGATCACAATATAAATTCCAAGGCACCTCCGAAGTTCAAGTGAAGACTAGAGATAAAAATATCAGAGATACAAGCATCAAAGTCATGACATAATTAACCAAGTTTTGAAACAAACACAAGAATGACAACTATGCTCTCAAGAAGGTGCTCAAAGAATAAGTGGTGACTCAACAAGGAAGTGAAAAAGTTTTGAAAGGTTTGAAAGGCTTCCAAATGCTAAAAATAAGGTATTCATTAGCTTTGAGCTCTCATTGCCCCTATCATAGGCATCTTCATATGGTTAAGGTGAAAGTGAGGTCCACTTTGAATCATATGCTTGACAGACCATAAACTGGAAATCTCATGTCCCTTGAGTACAAGGGTCGCACCACATGTTACTCAACTTTTGGTTACCTGTAAGTTCTTGTAATTGTAAATACATGCATATCATAGAGAACGGCCAACGGGGTACCCCTTGCACATGATACAGGAGCTATCCCGTGATCAAAATGACAAGGCAAGCAGACAATGAGCATCTCAGCGATCTTTTTATTTACTATGTGCATAGCTTTTTATTGAGTATGCTTCATAAATGCTCATTATGGTGATGCTGCAAGTTTCCACCATGATTAGGCATGTCTTAGGCTAGCGGCCCAGGCATTTCCCTAACACAATGTATAGACTCCATGAACTCACAAGCTCCCCTTTTTTTCACACCGACGACATCCGCAAACAAAAGAGCAAGGTATCAACTGGATATGTATCCAAAAAGTGTTGAAAGTGTTCCCCGTGACAACACGGTTTTGCTGACTCCCAACATATAATTTGCAAGCACAGAACTTTCATGGACATGTCACAATGGTTCAGGATTATTAAGTGCAAGGAATAAAGTGTGCCATCAAGTTCGTGAGAGCTTTACTAACTAACTTTCTCAAAACAGACAAACATTTTATTTGGAAGAAAACAAGGCTTATAGAATATGCACTGAAGTAGCAAATGATGCTAATAGGTAGGTATGGTGGACACTGTTGGCAATATTGGTTTTGGGGAGTTGGATGTTGGAGATATGCCCAAGAGGCAATAATAAAGTGGTTATTATCATATCTTCATGCTTATGATAAATGTTTACATACCATGCTATAATTGTATTAACCGGAAACATTAATACTTGTGTGATTTGTAAACATAAAAGAGTCCCTAGTAAAGCCTCTTGTTAAACTATCTTGTTGGTTAATATATGATCATGGTTTCCTAATCATGAACGGATCCACCACATTCAGATCTGTGTTGGTCATGTTTTGCCCTCGGGAGAGGTTTAGTCAACGGATCCACCACATTCAGATCTGTGTGTACTTTGCAAATCTTTATATCCCCATCCTGGATATGTTCTCGAATAGCGTGAAAATGTAGCTTGATATGCTTCAGCTTCTTGTGTGACCTTGGTTCTTGCGCATTGGCTATGGCACCCATGTTATCACAGTAGATAGACATTGGGTCCAGCGCACTAGGAACCACACCCAGCTCTGTAATGAACTCTTTCATCCATATCGCTTCTTGTGAAGCCTCCGAAGCAGCCATGTATTCCGATTCAGTTGAAGATCTCGCCACAACGCTTTGTTTTGCACTCCTCCAGCTAACTGCTGCACCATTCAAAATAAATACGTATCCAGATTGTGATTTAGAATCATCCGGATCGGTGTTCCAACTAGCATCGGTGTAACCATTAACAACGAGCTGTTCATCACCTCCATAAGAAAGAACCATATCCTTAGTTCTTCTCAAGTACTTAAGGATGTTTTTGACCGCTGTCCAATGATCCACTCCTGGATCACTTTGATATCTGCTAGTTAAACTAACAGCATATGCAATGTCGGGTCTAGTACATAGCATGGCATACATTAGAGATCCTATGGCTGATGCATAGGGAGTCTTACTCATCCTTTCTCTATCTTCTGCCGATGTCGGACTTTGAGTTTTACTCAAGGTCGTATTGGGCAACATGGGCAAGAACCCTTTCTTGCTTTCTTCCATTCCAAACCTCTTTAGAACTTTGTCCAAATATTTACTCTGTGACAATGATATTTGGCGTTTCGATCTATCTCTATAAATCTTTATGCCTAATATGTAAGCTGCTTCGCCAAGATCCTTCATTGAAAAACTATTATTCAAATATTCTTTGACACTATTAAGAAGGTCTACATCATTCCCAATCAACAATATGTCATCCACATATAGTATTAAGAATGCTACAGAGCTCCCACTCACTTTCTTGTAAATACAAGCTTCTCCATAAGTTTGTATAAAACCAAAACTTTTGATTACCTTATCAAAACGTTGATTCCAACTTCGGGATGCTTGCTTCAATCCATAGATGGACCGTTGAAGTTTGCATACCTTGTTAGCATCTTTAGGATCGACAAAACCTTTGGGTTGCATCATATACAACTCTTCATCAATATCTCCATTGAGGAATGCTGTTTTGACATCCATCTGCCATATCTCATAATCATAATATGCAGCGATTGCTAACATAATCCTCACAGACTTTAGCTTCGCTACCGGTGAGAAAGTCTCATCGTAGTCAACTCCTTGAATTTGTCGAAACCCTTTTGCGACAAGTCGAGCTTTATAGACAGTAACATTACCATCAGCATCTGTTTTCTTCTTGAAAATCCATTTGTTCTCGACAGCCTTTCGGCCATCCGGTAAGTCCACCAAAGTCCATACTTGGTTTTCGTACATGGATCCAATCTCGTATTTCATGGCTTCTTTCCATTTATTGGAATCTGGGCTCATCATCGCTTCCTCATATGTCTCGGGGTCATCGGTGTTGTCCACCAACATGACACTCATAACGGGATCATACCAATCTGGAGTGGTACGAGTTCTCGTTGACCTTCGAGGCTCTGTAGCAACTTCAACCGAAGTTTCATGATCACCATCATTAGCTCCCTCTCTAATTGGTGCAGGCACCACAGGAACTTCTTCCGGTGCTGCACTACTCGCAATTTCGAGAGAAGGTTCGACAACCTCGTCGAGTTCTACTTTCCTTCCAGTCACTTCTTTTGAGAGAAATTCCTTCTCTAGAAAGGATCCATTCTTGGCAACGAAGATTTTGCCTTCGGATCTATGATAGAAGGTATACCCAATAGTTTCCTTCGGGTATCCTATGAAGACGCATTTTTCCGCTTTGGGTTCAAGCTTGTCCGGCTGTAACTTCTTTACATAGGCTTCGCATCCCCAAACTTTAAGGAACGACAATTTAGGTTTCTTCCCAAACCATAATTCATACGGTGTCGTTTCAACGGATTTAGATGGTGCCCTATTTAAAGTGAATGCGGCTGTTTCTAATGCATAACCCCAAAATGATAGCGGTAAATCTGTAAGTGACATCATAGAACGAACCATATCTAAGAGAGTTCGATTACGATGTTCGGACACACCATTACGCTGTGGTGTTCCCGGCGGTGTCAATTGTGAAAGTATTCCGCATTTCTTCAAATGCTCGCCAAACTCGTAACTTAGATATTCACCTCCACGATCAGAACGTAGAAATTTAATCTTCTTGTTACGTTGATTCTCTACCTCACTTTGAAACTCCTTAAACTTCTCGAAAGTTTCAGACTTATGTTTCATGAAATAGATATATCCATATCTACTCAAGTCATCCGTGAAGGTAAGAACATAACGATAACCACCGCGCGATGCTACACTCATTGGACCACACACATCGGTATGTATGATTTCCAATAATTCCGTAGCTCGCTCCATCATACCAGAAAATGGAGTCTTAGTCATTTTTCCCATCAGACATGCTTCGCATCTTTCAAGTGATTCAAAATCAAGTGATTCAAGAAGTCCATCGGAATGGAGTTTCTTCATACGCTTCACTCCAATGTGACCAAGACGACAGTGCCACATATAGGTCGAATTATCGCTTGACTTCAAACGTTTAGCCTCAATGTTGTTGATATGTGTATTTCCACTATCGAGATTCAATAAGAATAGACCTTCTATCAAAGGTGCATGTGCATAAAACATATTACTCATATAAATCGAACAACCATTATTCTCTGATTTAAACAAGTAACCGTCTCGCAATAAACAAGATCCCGATATAATGTTCATGCTCAACACAGGCACTAAATAACAATTATTTAAGTATAAAACTAATCCCGATGGTAGATGAAGGGGTAGCGTGCCGACCGCGATCACATCAACTTTTGATCCGTTTCCCACGCGCATCGTCACCTCGTTCTTCGCTAGCTTCCGTTTATTCTGCAGCACCTGTTTCGAGTTACAAATATGAGCAACCGAACCAGTATCAAATACCCAGGCACTACTACGAGTACTAGTGAGATACACATCAATAACATGTATATCAGATATACCTTTCTTCTTGATGTTGCCGTTCTTCAAATCCGCCAAGTACTTTGGGCAATTCCGCTTCCAGTGACCTTCTCCCTTGCAGTAAAAGCACTCAGTATCAGGCTTGGGTCCAGCCTTGGTCTTCTTCGCCGGCGTAGTAACTTTCTTACCACCCTTCTTGAAGTGTCCCTTTTGCTTAGACTTGCCTTTCTTGAATTTGGTGGTCTTATTGACCAACAACACTTGGTGCTCTTTCTTGATCTCCACTTCTGCAGATTTCAACATGGCAAAGAGTTCTGGCAACGTCTTGTTCATGTTCTGCATGTTGTAGTTCATCACAAAGTTCTTGTAACTTGGTGGTAGTGATTGGAGGACACGGTAAATCCCCAAAGCATTAGGAATCACAATACCCAAGCTTTGAAGTTTGTTTGCGTGCCCAGACATCTTAAGCACATGCTCACTGACGGAGCTGCCCTCTTCCATCTTGCAGTTAAAGAACTTTTCAGAAGCCTCATAACTTTCAATTGCCGCATGAGTCTCAAAAATCAATTTGAGATCCTCGACAATATCATATGGGTCTGAATCCTCAAACCTTTTCTGAAGCTCCGATTCCAAACCATACAAGATAGCACACTGAACTATGGAGTACTGATTCTTCCGAGCGAGGTAAACATTCTTTACTTCATCGGGAGCATCATCTGCAGGTGGGTCACCCAGCGGTGCATCCAGCACATAGGTCAAATTACCAGCTGTGAGGACAATCCTCAAATTGCGGAACCAATCCGCGAAGTTGCTTCTATTGTTTTTCAACTTTTCTTTCTCTAGGAACGCATTAAAATTGATGGTAGGGGCTGCCATTGATCTACAACATATTTGCAATAGTTTAGACTAAGTTTATGACAAATTGAGTTCAAATTAATAATAAAATTAAACTAGGTGAACTCCCACTCAAAACAATATCCCTCGCATTGTTTTAGTGATCACACGAACCAAATCCACCATATCAACACCGATCATCACGAGAGTTGATATAGTTTCAATGGCGAACAATCGACATGTTCATCATATCTACTATATGATTCATGCTTTACCTTTCGGTGATCCGTGTTCCGATACCATGTCTATACATGCTAGGATCGTCAAGATCAAACCTTAGTTTCCGCATGAGCAAATCTGGCTTGCTCACGTTGTATACACTTGCAGAATCTAACACACCCGATCATCACGTGGTGCTTCGAAACAACAAGCTTTAGCAACGGTGCTAACTAAGGATGAACACTTTATGACTTGAAATTGATGTGCATGAGGGATCATCTTATAATGCTACCGTCGTCTACTAAGCAATACAAGATGCATAAAGGATTAACATCACATGCAATTCAATATATATGTAATATGATATGGCCTTTCTTCTTTGTGCTTCCGATCTCCATCTTCAAGCACGAACATGATCTCCATCATCACCGGCATTGCATCAAGGTCAATGACGCTTCTCCATGGTTGTCGTCCATCGGCTTCAACTATTACAACTACTTTGAATAGACACGCGGGTCTTAACATAAATTAAAGACAACCATATGGCTCCTGCCGGTTGCCAACTTACAATAAGGAACATTGCATACATCAAATATAATCACAATCATGGCCATATCACATCACTGCACACCCCTGTAAAACAAAGTTAGACGCCTCTACTTTCTTTGCATATTTTACGTGGTTTGGGGCTTTCAATAAGTGTCGTTCTAACTTACGAACAAGAACCACAACATTGATACTAGCATTGTTGATCACCCGTTGTAAATTGGATCTTAACTATGCTAGGAGAAACAGGCACCCGCAAAGCCACTTATGCAATACAAGTTGCATGTCAAGCGTGGAGCAAGTCTCATGAACGATGTCATGTAAGGTTAGCCCGGGCCGCTTCATCCCAACATACCGCAAGATGCAAAGTACACAAGAAGTAATCGACAATAAAAGCATCAACGCCCACAATGACCATTGTGTTCTACTCGTGCAACAAATCTACATATAGACACGGCTCTGATACCACTGTAGGGATTCGTAGCATGGAAAACAAAAAATTTCTATCGCATACAAACAAACAAGCCAAGATCTATCTACTAGATTGTAGCAACGAGTCGATGGAATAACTTACCCTCGAAGATTCCAAAGTGTTTAACGAGAGCGGATTCTCGTGGGTGATGTAGTCGTACTCTTCCCGATCTCAAGATCGTGTAGACGATCCTTCCGCCGCTGCGTTCCGGCAGCGCTCCCACAGTCGGTCACACGTTCGGTACTCGACGAAGACCTTCCTCTCCCTTGTTCCAGCAGGCAGCGGAGGTTGTAGCACTCTCCTCGCGATTCCGGCAGCACAACGACGTGGTACCGGAAGTAGAGGGGAGATCCCGCAGGGCTTCGCCTTAAGCCGGAGCGAGTATGGTGGATTATGAGAGAGGGCTATTAGTGGTCTAGAGATTAGACACACCAATTAGAATGCTCTAAACCGCAGGCTAAAGCAATTAGAAGCTCTAAACCAAAACGGCTCTAAACCGGAGATTAGAGGTAGAAACTTGTGTGTCTAGAGGAGGAGGCCCTGCCCCTCCTTTTATGGGTGGAGGGGCCGGCGCGCCAGGGGAGGGAGGGGAGTCCCTCCCCAACTCGGCCTAGGGCTGGCCGCCGGCTTGGAGGAGAGGAACTCCTCCTCCAAGTTGGTTTCAACCTCCTCTTGCTTGTTTCCCACAGTTTCTTGTTTTAGCCGTTTGACTTTCAAACTGGACATTTGACTTTTCTGTTTTAGGATTCAATTTAATCCTTTATTTGGGACAGAAAGAACACATAGTACATGATGCAATCATTCCAATATGTAATGACACATTCATGTACCCCTCCCCCCTCCCGGAGTGCCGGACATTCCGGAACCTTCTAGAACATTCACCGGAATCATTTCCGAACTCCGAAACGGGACTTTCTTTATATGAATCTTATTCTCCGGACCATTCCGGATCACCTCGTGATATCCCGGATCCCATCCGAGACTCCGAACAACATTCGGTCTCTTTCTCATAATACCATAACTACTCAAAACAACGTCGAATCCTTAAGTGTGTCTCCCTACGGTTCGTGAATTATGCGGACATGATCGAGACACTTCTCCGAACAATAACCAATAGAGGAATCTGGAAATTCATATGGCTCCCACATATTTCTACGATTACTTTGCGATCGAATGAACCACTTACATACGATACCAATTTCCCTTTGTCTCACGATATGTTACTTATCCGAGGTTATGATCGTCGGTATCTCTGCATACCTAGTTCAACCTCGTTACTGATAAGTACTCTTTTCTCGTTCCCGTGATATGTGATCCCTTGTGAGCCAGTCACATGCTTGCAAGCTAATTGGATGACATTTCACCGAGAGGGCCCAGAGAATATCTATCCGTCATATGGATGGACAAATCCCACTCTTGATCCATGTGTCTCAACCAATACTTTCCGAACACTCAATGCCACCTTTATAGCCACCCAGTTACGGTGTGGTGTTTGATGTCATCAAAGCATCCATCCGGTAAAGGTGATATGCATGATCTCATGGTCGAAGGAATTAGGTTACTATGTATCAGAAAGCATATAGCAATTGAACTATTGAAATGACTTGATCTTTATGCTACGCTTATCTATAGGAGTATGTCCACCATATCATTCTCCTAATGATATGATCTTGTTGTTGATAACATCTCAATGTTCATGATAGGGAAACCACAATCATTTATCAACCAACAAGCTAGTGAAGTATAGAGGCTATACTAGGGACTTCAAATTAAGTTTACAAATCACACAAGTATTAATGTTTCCTTGTTAATACTATTATAGCATGAATGTAAACATTTATCATAAACACAAAGATATAATAATAACTACATTTATTATTGCCTCTAGGGCATATCTCCAACAAAAACAACGTCAGTCCATGTTAGTTGTATCCAAATCACACAAGTTTAGAGGAGAAACAACAGCAAAAGTGTTCGGAAAAGTAGATACGTTTTGGACGTATCACCCCCCCAAGCTTAGATTATTGCTTGTCCTCAAGCATTTCAGTTGAAAACTTAGTGCGATAAAAGAACTTTCACGAACACATTTGCTTCATATGATGTAAATATTCTCAGCACAGGAGTAGATGCTTAAACCATTCATAATAAAAAGTATGCAACTAAGTCTACTCAATAGTCATTGCAAGCTATAAAGAGAAACCAACTCAATAATAATAAGTAGCAAGAAACATAAACATAAGCAACATTGCAATGCTCATAATAAGGTATGATAGAGTGGTATCTCGCTTGCCTTTGTTTGAAGATCACAATATAAATTCCAAGGCACCTCCGAAGTTCAAGTGAAGACTAGAGATAAAAATATCAGAGATACAAGCATCAAAGTCATGACATAATTAACCAAGTTTTGAAACAAACACAAGAATGACAACTATGCTCTCAAGAAGGTGCTCAAAGAATAAGTGGTGACTCAACAAGGAAGTGAAAAAGTTTTGAAAGGTTTGAAAGGCTTCCAAATGCTAAAAATAAGGTATTCATTAGCTTTGAGCTCTCATTGCCCCTATCATAGGCATCTTCATATGGTTAAGGTGAAAGTGAGGTCCACTTTGAATCATATGCTTGACAGACCATAAACTGGAAATCTCATGTCCCTTGAGTACAAGGGTCGCACCACATGTTACTCAACTTTTGGTTACCTGTAAGTTCTTGTAATTGTAAATACATGCATATCATAGAGAACGGCCAACGGGGTACCCCTTGCACATGATACAGGAGCTATCCCGTGATCAAAATGACAAGGCAAGCAGACAATGAGCATCTCAGCGATCTTTTTATTTACTATGTGCATAGCTTTTTATTGAGTATGCTTCATAAATGCTCATTATGGTGATGCTGCAAGTTTCCACCATGATTAGGCATGTCTTAGGCTAGCGGCCCAGGCATTTCTCTAACACAATGTATAGACTCCATGAACTCACAAGCTCCCCTTTTTTTCACACCGATGACATCCGCAAACAAAAGAGCAAGGTATCAACTGGATATGTATCCAAAAAGTGTTGAAAGTGTTCCCCGTGACAACACGGTTTTGCTGACTCCCAACATATAATTTGCAAGCACATAACTTTCATGGACATGTCACAATGGTTCAGGATTATTAAGTGCAAGGAATAAAGTGTGCCATCAAGTTCGTGAGAGCTTTACTAACTAACTTTCTCAAAACAGACAAACATTTTATTTGGAAGAAAACAAGGCTTATAGAATATGCACTGAAGTAGCAAATGATGCTAATAGGTAGGTATGGTGGACACTGTTGGCAATATTGGTTTTGGGGAGTTGGATGTTGGAGATATGCCCAAGAGGCAATAATAAAGTGGTTATTATCATATCTTCATGCTTATGATAAATGTTTACATACCATGCTATAATTGTATTAACCGGAAACATTAATACTTGTGTGATTTGTAAACATAAAAGAGTCCCTAGTAAAGCCTCTTGTTAAACTATCTTGTTGGTTAATATATGATCATGGTTTCCTAATCATGAACATAGAGATGTTATTAACAACAGGGTCATATCATTAGGAGAATGATGTGATGGACATACTCCTATAGTTAAGCATAGCATAAAGATCAAGTCATTTAATATAGTTCACTTGCTATAAGCTTTCTGATACATAGTAACCTAATTCCTTCGACCATAAGATCATGCTAATCACCATCACCGAAAGGATGCTTTGATGACATCAAACACCACACCGTAACTGGGTGGATATAAAGGTGGCATTGAGAGTTCGGAAAGTATGTGTTGAGGGACATGGATCAAGATTGAGATTTGTCCATCCATATGACAGATAGATATACTCTGGGCCCTCTCGGTGGAATGTCATCCAATTAGCTTGCAATCATGTGACTGGCTCACAAGGGATCACATATCATGGGAACGAGAAAAGAGTACTTATTGGTAACGAGGTTGAACTAGGTATGCAGAGATACCGACGATCAAACCTCGGATAAGTAAAGTATCGTGAGACAAAGGTAAATTGGTACCGTGTGTAAATGGTTCCTTCGATCATGAAGTAATCATATAAATATGTGGGAGCCATATGAATTTTCAGATTCCTCTATTGGTTATTGATCGGAGAAGAGTCTCGATCATGTCTGCATAATTCACGAACCGTAGGGAGACACACTTCAGGATTCAATGTTGTTTAGTAGATATGGAATGTGAGTAAATACACTGAATGTTGTTAGGAGTCTCGAATGGGATCCGGGATATCACGAGGAGATCCGAAATGGTCCGAAGAATAAGATTCATATAAGGAAAGCCTAATTTCAGAGTTCGGGAATCATTCCGGTGTTTTCACCGGAATGTTCTAGAAGGGTC
This sequence comes from Avena sativa, assembly GCA_916181665.1. Taxonomy (NCBI): domain Eukaryota; kingdom Viridiplantae; phylum Streptophyta; class Magnoliopsida; order Poales; family Poaceae; genus Avena; species Avena sativa. Next base: position 379,321,391 of record OV702282.1, read on the forward strand.
TAGAATGTTCCCCGATCCGGAAGGGGAAGGGTACATGGATGTGTCATGACAAAGTTTAATGGTTGCATAATGTCCTAGGTCACTTGGCTAGACACTTGGAAGAGAGAAAGCAAACTCTAATTTGAAAGTCAAAAAGGCAGTTTGAAAAAGTCAAATCCCAACACGGTTTCCGAGTTAGGGAGGGACTAAGTTAGGGAGGGTTTCCACCTGGGTTGGGAACACCCTTGGACGCCCCCACCTAAATAAGGAGGGGTAGGGGTGCACCCCAAGGTATACCCCTTGACCTAGGCGCCCAAGAAACCCTAGGTTGGCCGCCGCCCCCCTCTCTAGTTGCGACCAATCTAGATCCCCTCTAAACCGCTACCGACTAGCTAAACTCTAGTTGCTAGCTACCTCTAAACCTCGGCCCTCTAAACACTAGATCGCTGGGGCTCCCTCTACTCCACCATACTCGCTCCGGCTTAGGCGAAGCCCTGCGGGATATCCCCTCTACTTCTGACACCACACCGTCGTGCTCCTGGAATCGCGAGGAGAGAGCTACAACCTCTGCTGCCTGCTAGAACAAGGGAGAGGAAGATCTTCATCGAGTATCGTACGTGTGACCGACTGCGGGAGCACTGCCGGAACGCGGCGCCGGAAGGATCGTCTACGCGATCTTGAGATCGGCAAGTGAACGACTACATCACCCACGAGAATCTGCTCTCGTTAACCGCTTTGGATCTTCGAGTGTTAGTACTCTATCAACTTGTTGCACCGATCTAGTAGATAGATCTTGGCTTGATCATAGATTAGATCTTTATTGTGTGTTCATGCGGTAGAATTTGTTTTTGTTTTCCATGCTACGAACCCCTACAGTGGTATCAGAGCCGTGTCTATATGTAGATCTATTGCACGAGTAGAACACAATGGTCATTGTGGGCGGTGGTGCTTTTATTATCAATTTCTTCTTGTGTACTTTGCATCTTGCGGTATGGTGGGATGAAGCGGCCCGGGCTAACCTTACATGACATCGTTTATGAGACTTTCTCCACGCTCGACATGCAACTTGTATTGCATAAGTGGCTTTGCGGGTGTCTGTCTCACCCATCATAGTAAATATTCAATTTACAACGGGCACTTGATAGTTCAAGCGTCAACGTTGTGGTTCTTGTTCGTAAGTTAGAACGACACTTATTGAAAGCCCCAAACCACATAAAACATGCAAAGAAAATTAGAGGCATCTAACTTTGTTTTGCAGGGGTGTGCTATGATGTGATATGGCCATGATTGTGATTATATATGATGTATGCAATGTTCCTTATTGTAAGTCGGCAACCGGCAGGAGCCATATGATTGTCTTTTAATTTCGTCTAGACCTGCGTGTCTATTATTCAAAGTAGTTGTAATAGTTGATGCTGGTGGACGACAACCATGGAGGGGCGCCATTGACCTTGACGCCACGCCGGTGATGATGGAGATCATGTTCGTGCTTGAAGATGGAGATCGGAAGCACAAGAAGAAAGGCCATATCATATCACATATTTTGAATTGCATGTGATGTTAATCCTTTTATGCATCTTGTATTGCTTAGTTCGTGACGGTAGCATTATAAGATGATCCCTCTCAAAAAATATCAAGTTATAGAGTGTTCGTCCTTAGTAGGCACCGTTGCCAAAGCTCGTTGTTTCGAAGCACTACGTGATGATCGGGTGTTTTAGATTTTGCGAGTGTATACAATGGGAGCAAGCCAGATTTGCTCATGTGGAAGCTAAGGTTTGATCTTGACGAGCCTAGCATGTACAGACATGGTCTCGGAACACGGAATACCGAAAGGTAAAGCATGAGTCATATAGATGATATGATGAACATGATGATTGTTCGCCTTTGAAACTATATCATGTCATGTGATGATCGGACTTGGTGTAGTGAATTTGATTCGTGTGATCACTAAAACAATGTGAGGGATATTGTTTTGAATGGGAGTTCAATAGCAATATGATTATAAGTTGAACCCTATTTATCATAAATTAAATCAAAGTTGTTGTAGTCATTGGCATCCGTTTACCACCTTGTGCTTAGTTATAATTGAGATAATAGAACTATAGAATTCTGGTTAGTTACTTTACGAACTGGTATTGTATTGTTTTGAAGTGTTAAGCTAAAGTTTAAAAGTCCTATTGCAAACTTTCTGTAAGTTCCGGTTACTCTGTGAAGTTTAATAATTGGTATTAATCAAGAGTGACAATTCCAGTGTTAGTATATAAGTATCATGTTTGTCTCCATGATTCTTGATATTCAAAAGATTGTTTTAATATCAAGGTTATCTAGGATCTGAAAGAGTTGTTTCAGAAACCATGATGTGTGGAAGATACTACGATATCTGAAATGATGTTTTGGTTACAACATGAGATAGTATAATATGGCAAATTTTATGTTCTCATATTTGATGAGAATTTGAAAAAGGTTGGAGACGCTTGTCGTCCTAGTCCTCCAAAAGGTTTTGGAGAGCAACATTATACTCGCGATTCACCATTATAAGCTAAAAGTAGCTTGATCATGAATAGTTCCATGATAAGGGTGAATATTTGATAAAATGTTTAATACACTAAAATATTACTAAAGAATGGAATTTTAAAGAACACCAAGTATTTGATGATGGTGATCTACTTCAAAGTGCAAGTCCAAAGACATTGGTATTTATCTATACATGCTTTGGACTATGTGTGATGTGTATGGCTCCACTATTGATGTTGATAGATTCTTTCGAACAAAAAAGGAAATACTAAAAGAGAATATCATAAATATATGGCAGAAAAGAAAAGATTAGAATTGTTCAGCTTAGGTATATAGAGGATATACATGTTATGGCTATATTCTTTGCTTATTAAACAATGTGGTTCTTAACTATTGGATACTGAATTTGTTGGTGTGAATCGTCATACGAAACAACACAATTCATGAACTACAATGGCCTAAGTAACTAGCAAAAGAATATGTGATGATGTTCATCAAGAACAAATAAAGGGTTATTGTGTTGCTCGTTAACATCAAAGCTTGCTTTCAAGATTTGTTTTATCAGGTATTATGAGAACAAAAGGGTTATTCAAATAATTGCCTTAATCCATAAAAGATGGATGATTTACAAATCTCGTTGGATAAATCACATCCATAAAAATATTGCTAAAAATGTCGAAAGACAATTGATAAGAAAGATCACTTAGGAAGTGACATCGCCATTTAAATTATATTGGAAAGAAAACATGAAGAAACTCCATGTGGATGGAATTTTGGAGTCTTTTGATTTTTTTATCAAATGACGCTTGTGAAATTTTCCTAGAGATAATTAAAAATCCGTTCATAGGCCAAAGGGAACAGATGACTATCTTATTGGATCTTGTACATATTGTAGTATGAAGTCCATTATGTGTAGTCAAGAGCGATAGATTTTAACTTCATATGCTTTCTCCTAAAATTTCAGTGAATATATGAATATTTACTTAATAAGGATGAAGTGTGAAACATTTGAAAAGTTTAAAGACTTTCAAGATGAAGTGCAAAATCAATGAAACAAGAAAATAATAAAATAATTTATGATAGGATCATAAAGGAAGATATTTGAGTTATAAAGTTTAGCATAACACCTAAGATTTGAGGAATCGTTCCATGGATTTGTGTTTCCCGAAACACCATATGAGTATGGAATAATCGAGATATGCAATGAAACCTTGTTTGACATGGTAAGATCAAAGGTGTAATTGATAAAACTGCCATTATATTTTAAAGATTAAAGCTTTAGAGACTACCGTTTTTCCACTGAAAAGAGCTCCATCATAATCCATTGAAATGACACCATATAAAGTTATGGTTTGGGATAAAACCCAAGCTGTCCTTTCTTAAACATTGGTATGCTATGCATAAGAAAGATGTTTGCAACCAAAATCGAATGAACATATCTTTGTATGTTATTTTGAATAATCGTTGAGTATTCCTCCATAACACCAAAGACAAAAATGTTTGTCGCTTAGAACGTCAAGTTTCTTTGAGAAAGGTATTTTTCGTGAAAATTTAAGTGGGAGGACAATAGAACTTTGATAAGGTTAAAAGAACCTTAGCTATATGTGCAAAGTTGCGCAGCACTGAAAAGTGTTCCGGAGGCAGCAACAATGCTCATGGCTCACGTGCCTCAAAGGTTGTGGTCACGAAGGTCTAAGTTCCTATTGAAACAAGTAGGTCGGGTAACCAATCAAATACCAAGATTTGAGAGTTAAATCATTATTTGACAATAATGATCCAACTACATGGAAAGAAGCGATGATGGGCGCTGACTCGATCAAATGGTTTGAAGCCATAAAATCCGTGATAGTTCCATATACGAGAGATCAAGCTTTGAACTTGAAAGACCCTCTAAAATGGTGCAAGACCTTACAGTCGTATTTGGATCTATAAAGAAATAGACATGGATGTTCCACATCTATGAAATTATCGACATATCGGGAAAGAGTTCACGACAATGTTCAAAGAGTTGACTATGACAAGATCTGATCTTTCATTAAGCGATATTTAGTCTAGACGGATTAATATATCAACCACTACATATAATTTTGTTATGTGGTAGTTGAATAAACAAAACAAGTTCTTCTAATAGAATGGTTACCTAGTACGTGTGCATGACATGGTCCAAAGGGTTTTGTTAATTCAAAGGATGCTAAAAGCATATGCAAACTTCAATGGTTGAAGTAAGCATCGCGGAGTTGGAATCTTCACCATGATGAAATTGTTAAAGAGTTTAATTTCATCGGAGACGATGAAGATGCTTGCATTTGCAAGAAATTAAGTGGGAGCTCTAATACATTTTTCTAATACATTATATGGAAGACATATTGTTGATTGGAAATGATGTATCTTTTTATTGACACGGGTTAAGAATTTCATCTCGATGAAAGGCTTAGGCAGAACCCGAATATTTGGCATCAACGTCTATATGGATAAATTGAGACGCTAATATGGTTGTGCCAGAAGTACATAGATGAGATATTGAATGAGTTCAATATAGAAACTACAAGAAAGGTTCTTGTTGCACAGGAAGGATTGAATAAAGATTCAAGTATTTTTTATACTAGATATATAAAATCACAAAGAGTACTTTATCAATCATGCTGTGATGTGTACAAATCCAGATATGTCCTATGCTCTAAATTTTATGAGCATATACCAGAATGATTCATAAGATGATTATTGGACGATCTTTTAGAAGAACTAAGAATATATTATTTTGTAGAAGTGACAAATAGATGGTTAGTTCATTGTAAAAGTATTACATTGATACTAGTTTTTTCATAAAGTATAAATTAAGTTTATCTCTATCTAAACTAAGGGTGGCACAATATGATGGAAAGTAAGTTCCAGAATGGATTTGGATGAGTTCCAAAGTTAAGACATTGTGACAGATACTACAACAAAAGGCTAAGTATATGACTGCTATAATAGCAGCAAAAGAGGGCATTTGTGTCAAGTAGTTTGTTATCAAACTAGGTGTGGTTCACAGCGGGATAGTACTATGAAGATATATTGTACGACAATATTATCAACATGTTTTAACCCCAAGGAACTAAAGGTCTCACCAAAGGACCAAATTTATACAAAGCCATCTCATTAGAGAATGAGTGATGCGTAGAGACGCAAAGACATGGAATTACACACGGACCTGAAAGTGTCGGATCCGGAGATCAGTTGACCACTAGCAATCGTGTAAATACAACACCGGAAAGCCATAGGTGTTGAATGCACAAAGGTTTGAAACTATATTATTGACTCTAGTGCAAGTGGGAGACTGTTGGAGATATGCCCAAGAGGCAATAATAAAGTGGTTATTATCATATATTCATGTTTATGATAAATGTTTACATACCATGCTATAATTTTATTAATCGGAAACATTAATACTTGTGTGATTTGTAAACATAAAAGAGTCCCTAGTAAAGCATAGTTAAAATAGCTTTTTGGTTAATATATGATCATGGTTTCCTGATCATGAACATAGAGATGTTATTAACAACAGGGTCATATCATTAGGAGAATGATGTGATGGACATACTCCTATAGTTAAGCATAGCATAAAGATCAAGTCATTTAATATAGTTCACTTGCTATAAGCTTTCTGATACATAGTAACCTAATTCCTTCGACCATGAGATCATGCTAATCACCATCACCGGAAGGATGCTTTGATGACATCAAACACCACACCGTAACTGGGTGGCTATAAAGGTGGCATTGAGTGTTCGGAAAGTATGTGTTGAGGCACATGGATCAAGATTGGGATTTGTCCATCCATATGACAGATAGATATACTCTAGGCCCTCTCGGTGGAATGTCATCCAATTAGCTTGCTAGCATGTGGCTGGCTCACAAGGGATCACATATCACGGGAACAAGAAAAGAGTACTTCTTGGTAACGAGGTTGAACTAGGTATGCAGAGATACCGACGATCAAACCTCAGATAAGTAAAGTATCGTGAGACAAAGGGAAATTGGTATCGTATGTAAATGGTTCATTCGATCATGAAGTAATCGTATAAATATGTGGGAGCCATATGAATTTCTAGATTCCTCTATTGGTTATTGATCAGAGAAGAGTCTCGATCATGTCTGCATAATTCACGAACCGTAGGGAGACACACTTAAGGATTCGATGTTGTTTAGTAGATATGGAATGTGAGTAAAGACACCGAATGTTGTTCGGAGTCTCGGATGGGATCCGGGATATCACGAGGAGATCTAGAATGGTCCGGAGAATAAGATTCATATAAGGAAAGTCCAATTTCGGAGTTCGGGAATCATTCCGGTGTTTTCACCGGAATGTTCTAGAAGGGTCTAGAATGTTCACCGATCCGGAAGGGGAAGGGTACATGGATGTGTCATGACAAAGTTTAATGGTTGCATCATGTCCTAGGTCACTTGGCTGGAAACTTGGAAGAGAGAAATCAAACTCTAATTTGAAATCAAAAAGGCAGTTTGAAGAAGTCAAATCCCAACATGGTTTCCGAGTTAGGGAGGGTTTCTGAGTTAGGGAGGGTTTCCACCTGGGTTGGGAACACCCTTGGACGCCCCCCACCTATATAAGGAGGGGTAGGGGCGCACCCCAAGGTATCTCCCTTGCCCTAGGCGCCCAAGAAACCCTAGGTTGGCCGCCGCCCCCTCTCTAGTTGCGACCAATCTAGATCTCCTCTAAACCGCTACCGACTAGCTAAACTCTAGTTGCTAGCTACCTATAAACCTCGGTCCTCCAAACCCTAGATCGTCGGGGCTCCCTCTACTCCACCATACTCACTCCGTCTTAGGCGAAGCCCTGCGGGATCTCCCCTCTACTTCCGACACCACACCGTCGTGCTGCTGGAATCGTGAGGAGAGAGCTACAACCTCCGCTGCCTGCTGGAACAAGGGAGAGGAAGGTCTTCATCGAGTACTGTACGTGTGACCGACTGTGGGAGCGCTGCCCGAACGCGGTGCCGAAAGGATCGTCTACGCGATCTTGAGATCGTCAAGTGAACAACTACATCACCCACGAGAATCTGCTCTCATTAACCGCTTTGGATCTTCGAGGGTTAGTACTCTATCAACTTGTTGCACCGATCTAGTAGATTGATCTTGGCTTGATCATAGATTAGATCTTGATTGTGTGTCCATGCGGTAGAATTTATTTTTGTTTTCCATGCTACGAACCCCTACATTGGAAGCATAGGTAGAGCTCATACTCAGTGCAAGTGAAGGCTAGCAATAGAGAGGGAGCGACAAACGAGAGAGCAATAACTGTCATAATCATGCTTGCAACAAAACATGACTAATTATGGCATGAAAGTGATACAAGAACTCTGAGGCAAAATAAATCATCGAGGCTTACTGACTATTGTTTAGTCATATGCATGCGTGAGCATGTGCCAAGTCGATTCAAATGAAACTTTCAGAGAAGCATACCACAATATCATACCAAAATATGAATAAAACAATGCAAGCAAACATTCATATGACATGCTATAAACTATTAGCAAGATGGAGCTAATCACAAGAAAGTAAGAACTACTAAGCATCCATAATAACATACACCTTACACGAATAGGCTAAGCATGCTCACAATGATGAGTATATGTACAAAAATGAAAACAAATAGAGTTTGTTACCAGCCTCTTACCACACCTCAAATTATCTTAATATTAATTATTTCCCTTCACTTGTGTGACTTGAATAATAACATGAAACCAAAACTCCACTAAGGACGGCTGAACCCTGTAAAGAAATCACAAAACCAAAGAAGAACAACAAATATTTTTGGTGTTTTCAATTTTTTAAAGAAAGCAAAAACAACAAAGCAAAGGCAAACCAAACAAAGCAAAATCTTTTTGGGTTTTTCTTTTAGGCAAACCAAAGCTAAAAAGAAAAGAAACAAACCAAGAGAAACAATGAAAATATTTTTGGTATTTTTGTGTTTTTAAGAAAGCACCAAAAAGACAGCGAAACAATGGACATACAAAGAACCGACCGAACATGATATAAAGATGAGTGTGATGTCGGTATACCTCCCCCCAAGCTTAGGCTTTTGGCCTAAGTGGGGCTCAATCCCTTGGTGACCAAGTAGGTGCACCTCCGTAGTATGTCGAGGACGCTCCCTCGTCCTGGTATGAGCTCGAGGCTTCCCCTGTGTAGTACATAGAGGGGTCGTATAAGGGCGCTTCCCCCTGATAGTGTCCATGGAAGCCAAGAATGTGCAACTTCTCATCCATCTCCACCTTGGAGCGTGACAAAGGTCCCTGAGAAATACTGAACAAAGTGGTTTGGGGGAGAGGGATCTCTCTCTCTTCCCCGTCAATAAACAACATTCTATAAACCAAGTTCTCAAGGGTAGAGCTAGTGGTGACAAAGTGATGTGCCTTCATGGAAGCAAGATCAAGCCTCTGAGGAGCCAAGACTGTATCATTTGGATAAACAGAAAGGTCCAAGGCAGCAGCAACACGTGTAGCAATAATTCCCCCATAAATGGGTCCCTTAGCAGCTAAACGACGAGCAATGAGGGAACCAAGATTGTACCTAGTTTCATTGTTGAGCGCAGCATCTATGAAGGCCAATTGATAGTTGGAAATATTACTAGTGTTCTCCCTACCAAGAACACTAGTGGCAAGATAGTAAGCAAAGTACCTGATGGCTGTGATTTGAATATTTTTTATCTTTCCCCGTTGAGCTCTACGGTCATCATCATTGGTTATCCCGCGGTAGAGCTCCAAAAAATCAGTGGGTCAAGCTGGAATCTTCTTCACTGACCCAGCTGTACCAAGTCCCAGGGCCTCACAAAATTTCTTCAATGTCAAATTATAAGACCTGCCATAAATTTTGAAAGACACAGCTGGCTTGAATATGCTGTTAGTAAAATAAAAGCTCTCTAGAAATGTTTTAGTGAGCATTGCATATTGCACGCTCTCATCCTGCATATAGCTTGTTAGTCCAGCCCTCCGAACCAAGGTCGTAAAATCATCAAGAATCCCAGCAGCCCGCAAGAAGGTTTGGCAAGGAAAGGTGGAGGGGTGTGCATCCCCCTCATCTCCCTCGTCGCCAAATCACGGAGTGATGAGATCCTCATTGTATGAGGGCCTAGCACGGGAGGATGATCTCGAAGTCCTTGCCCTTATAGGTGCATCACTCTCAAATATTTCACCAAATGTGTGGTTGTCCATGACCTCTTTATTTCTGAAAATTTTAGACAAACATCAAACCAAGTGATTTCCAAGTTGATAAATGATGAGAAACTACTATAGGAACTTGCTAGAGGGATACACATGCATAAAAATGAAATCTCTAAGCATAGAACAAGCATGAAAGCTCACACAAACTGACACCTATAGCAGCAAAATACTCAAGATACAATCTACCAATCACAAATCTAATTGGACAAGTGGAGGAGGCACATACCAAGGAGCAATCCCTCCAAAAATCAGTAGCAAAGATGGGCTGAGCAAGGAGATCGAAAATCGCGAGCAAGAACAGCAAAAACTCGAGCTTGAGCAAGTTTTCCGGTGTTTTTGGGAGAGATAAAGAAGATGGCTTTGAGGAGGCACCTGGGAGGGGCCTAGGTGGGACACACCCCCCTAGGGGCCTCCCATAGGCAGGCCACGCCTACCTGGGGTGTGGGTGCCTGGGGTGGCCCCCTGGGTCACTCCAGGTGTCCCTCTGCCCCTTTTTTCGAGGAAAAAATTATTTTGAATTTTCTGGAATTTTTCAGGAAAATTTATTTTTGGCCATTTTTCAGGGTATGAAGATTGTTTTTCTTGCATAAACAGTTTTTTAGAAGAAGCAAAAGCAAACAAAATCCAAACTACAGAAGTTCTAAGACACTCTCACAAGCAAACAACTAGCTAACAAGAGCAAAAGCAAAGACTAGGAAGAAGAAAAGTAAAAGAAAACAAGTATAACCACAGTGAAAACATTATTTTGTTCATTAAAATCCTTTTGTTAACAAGGTCGATCAAGTCTTGTTACCAAAATAATCTTATATGAAACAAAACTTTGCAATCCATAAGGTGATTATGTTACCTCAAGCTTGATAGCAATGGTCCCAATCATAATAGTTTCAAAATTTTCTTGTGGAATCGGACAATATATTTCTCCAACCTTGATGCTCTCAATATTTTCAATAGAATTCAGGCAATAGCTCTTAGCAACCTTCTTGGGGAAATAGACAGTATGCTCTTTGTCATTAATATTGAATGTTACTTTTCCTTGATTACAATTGATGACAGCACCTGAAGTATTAAGAAAAGGTCTCCCAAGAATAATAGACATATTATCATCTTCAGGCATTTCAAGCACAACAAAATCAGTTAGAACCAAGTAATTATGAGCCACTTGAACAGGAACATCCTCACATATACCAACAGGGATAGTAGTTGACTTATCAGCCATTTACAAAGATATATCAGTTGGTATCAATTTTTCTAGCTGGAGTCTATTGTAGAGAGAAAAAGGCATAACACTAACTCCAGCTCCCAAATCACATAAAGCAGTTCTAACATAATTATTCTTAATAGAGCAAGGAATAGTTTGTATACATGGATCACCAAGTTTCTTTGGAACCTTACCATTGAAGGAATAATTAGCAAGAAAAGTAGAAATCTCCTCATTAAGAATCTTCCTTTTATTAGAGACAATATCCTTCATATACTTTGAATAAGGAGGCAACTTAATAGCATCAGTCAAAGTAATTTGCAAAAATAAAGGTTTCATCCACTCACAAAACTTCTTGTAGTGTTCTTCCTCCTTTGACTTGTGTTTCTTACCTGGAAAAGGCATAGGTTTCTGCACCCAAGGTTCTCTCTCTTTACCATGTTTATTAGCAATAAAATCGTCCTTAGTGTACCTAGTGTTCTTAGTGTGCTTATCAGGTTCTTCCTCAACTTCCTCCTTATCAGGAGCATCATTTTTATCATTACCACTCTCAGTTTCAGCATTAGAGACAGATATACTAAAAGGATCTACAGCAGGTTCAAGGGGTTCCTCAACTATTTTATGTTTCTTTTTCTTTCTCTTACGAGGAATACCACTACTTTCACCTTGTTGAGAATCCTTCTCAATTCTTTTAGGGTGTCCTTCAGGATATAAAGGATCTTGAGTAGCTATACCACTCCTAGTTCTCATTCCATAAGCATGTTTATCTCCTGAGGCATTAACTAGCATATCCTTTTGTACCTTAGTAAGTTGATCAAGTTGGGTTTGAACCATTTGAAAGTGTTTGCAAAGCATTTTAATATCATTATAAGTTCTTTCCACAATATCTTTCAACTCATTGATAGCTCTAGAGTTTTCCAATAAATGATTCTGAACTTGTTTATTAAAATTACCTTGTTTAACAATAAAAATGTCAAGTTCCTCTAAGCATTGATCAGGAGGCTTACCATAAGGAATATCACCTTCATCAAAGTGTTGGAGAGAGTGTACCTCAATAGTAGATGAGTGGGGAATTATCTTACATAATACTTCTATAGGAGGTAGATTCTTCACATCTTCATCTCTAATACCTTTCTCCTTTAGAAACTTCTTAGCTTCCTTTATCACTTCATCATTTAATGCAATAACTCCCCTCTTCTTTGGTGTTGGTGTTGAAACTAGTTCAGGCATAACTGGTTTAGGAGTAATAGGCTCAGGTGTATTCAGCTCAGTTGAAGTACAATCATCATAATTCTTGCTTATCTTAGCCATTAATTCTTTAGCATCTTTAGGGGTTCTTTTCCTGAAAACACAATCAGCAAAGCTATCTAGGTATGTCCTAGAATCATCAGTTAGTCCATTATAATAAATATCCAGAAGCTCATTCTTAGGTAATGGACATCCAGGATGTGCATGAATCAAGGCACAGAACCTTGTCCATGACTCAGGCAATTTCTCTTCTTCTCCCTGTTTAAAATAAAAAAGTCTCTGCAAAGCAGCATATCTAGCACTGGGAGGAAAATATTTCTGGAAGAAAGAAGCAATCAAACAATCAGGTCTATCAATGGAACCAGGAGGTAATCTATTAAAGCAAGCCCTAGCTTCTCCTTTTAGTGAAAAAGGGAAGATCTTAGTAACAAAGTACCTGCGCATATTAAAATCATCAGAGAATAAAGCACTCATAGTAGAAAGCTCATTCATATGAGCCACAACACTCTCATTTTTAGTCCCACTAAAAGGTTCTTTCTCAATAATATCTAAATAGGATAAATCAAGAGAGAAATCATAATCTTAATCTTTAATATCTATGGGAGAAGTGGCAAGCTTAGGGCAGCCACATCGTGTAATCTGTCAAATTTTCCAACCAAGTACTTTTTGGCATCGATGCTAAATTACCTTGCATGCTCCAGCGTAGGTAGTTCCCAATTCCTGCACATGGAGGACCCACTGCATATTAAAACTGTATAGAATATGCATGTCTCTCTCCTCAGCTAAAGCATCTCACATGAATTCCTATAGCCCCTGACACATGATCTAATATTTTATTTGGCAAAGTGGATTTAGCATCGGAGCAGCAAGGTGCGCCGGTTCCCAATTTTCTCCAATTTGGAACCACCTCTACAACGTGAGGAACTAGTTCCAAAAGCTAAAAAGTCAATTTAGAACTACTTTTGGCCACACACTGTGGGTGCCCTTAGGATCAGAGGACAACTTACAAATAATGGTGCGTCTAGCAAGGAGACTCTTAATAGCACTAGTACCATGTGTGTTTCGGCACTCTTCAACAAAATCATCAGTAAACTCAATGTAGCCATCATTAATATCATAACTCTCTCTATACTCAGGTGAGCTAACAGGTGTAACAGTGTCTTCACTAGGAGTTTCGGTATTTCCTAGACTAGCCATAGTAGCATCTAGGAAAGGACCTAATGAACCACTCGCATCAAGCACAGTAGAAGCAAAATCATGAGCATCAAAAGCAGTTTCAGACTCAGTAGTAGTAGCAGTGTGGGTGGCATGAGTATGTGGTGGTGGTGTAACAAGCTTACTTATAACAGACGGTGAATCAAGAGCAGAAGAGGTGTTTAGGACCGTACTCTTCTTGTAGTGGATGGTAAAATAGGGAACTTTCCATCACAAGACTTCCCCATGATGAAAGGAGTAGCAGTGAACAATAATAGATCCAAGTGAACTTACAAATAAAGCTATGCTCCCCGGCAACGGCGCTAGAAAATAGTCTTAATGACCCACAAGTATAGGGGATCCCAACAGTCTTCGATGGTAGTATTACCCAATTTATTGATTCGACACAAGGGGAGCCAAAGAATACTTGCAAGCCTTAACAACTGAGTTGTCAATTCAGCTGCACCTGGAAATAGTTCTTGCTCACAAAAGTTTATCATTAGAAATAGTTTATAGTAGCAATAGCAAAGCAACAGCAACAGTAGAACAAGAGCAATACTAACAATAACGGTAACAATAGGATTCGAGTGCAGCAGGCATAGGGATGGATGGACGGGCGTTGCATGGACGAGTTTAAACATGTAACTTCAAGATCTAGGGCATTGCAGATAAATAATAACAAGCATCCAAGTCCTAAACAATCCTAGGCATGTGCTCCATATATAGTCATACGTGCTCGCAATAAGAACTTGCACAACATCTTCTGTCCAGCCAGCCCGTGGCAGCGGGGCCTCTAGGGAACTACTGGTAATTAAGGTGCTCCTTTTAATAGAGCATCGGAGCAAAGCATTAACACTCCATGAACACATGTGATCCTCACATCACAGCCATCCCCTCCGTTTGTCCCAATTTCTGTCACTTCGGGGCCTTTGGATCTGGACAATGATATGTGTACACAACTTGCAGGTAAGATCACAAACAATACTATCATAATGATTCAATAATAAGTTCAAATCTGAGATCATGGCACTCGGGCCCTAGTGACAAGCATTAAGCACAACAAGTTGCAACAAAGTCAAATAGCACTAATAGAGATACTAGGCACTATGCCCTAACAATCTTATGCGATTACATAATAGAACTCATCCAATCCCTACCATCCCCATAACCTATAGCGGGGGATTACTCACTCATGGATGAGGGAAACATTAATGGTTGATGGAGATGCGTTGGTGATGACGATGGCGATGATCCTCCCCAAATTCTCCGTCCCGGCAGGGTGCTAGAATGGAGTTTCTGGTTCCGAATTTTGTCTCTAGTGGTGGCGGCGCAATGGAACTCTTCTCTGGAAAATCGTCGAGCCCCTCGATTTTTAGGTCAAGGGGTAACTTATAGGCGCAGAGGGAGCCCGAGGGGGTGCCTGGGGTGGCCACACCCCCTCTAGGCACGGGCAGGGCCCACCAGTGCCTGGCAGGGGTGTGGGCCCCCCAGGCCTCCACTCCGTTTCTTCTTCTGGCTCCGTGGGTCTTCTAGTGAAATATAATTTTTGGCATATTTTCCGGAATTTTTCCTGAGAGATGATTTTCTGCACAAAAACTAGACACACGGTAATTCTGCTGAAAACGGCGTCAGTTCGTGTTAGTTGTATCCAAATCACACAAGTTTAGAGGAGAAACAATAGCAAAAGTGTTTGGGAAAGTAGATACATTTTAGACATATCACTTGCCATCTGTAGTAACCACAGAAAGCAATGGATTTGGTACCGCTCAAGGGCCCAGGTCTTCTTTAACAGACTGACATGAAAAATGTTGTGGATTTTTGCAGTGTCAGGTAGATGAATCTTATAAACCACTCGCCCAATCTTCTGTAATATCTTGAACGGACCATACCACTTGGAGGTGAGCTTCAGAGAGTTCCTGAGACCCAGAGTTGTCTCTCTATACGGTTGCATCTTTAGATACACCATGGCACCCACTTCGAATTGTCGTTCTGTTTTGTTGGCATCCGCATATTTATTCATCTTTTCTTGAGCTAGTGATGTTCCTCTGCAGGGTCTTGAGCATGTGATACTTTTCTGCTAGAGTCACTTGAGCCTCAGGAGATGCATTGCAAGGAACTGTGATTGTTGAGAAGTGTGGAGGTTTGTATTCATATAAGGCCTTGAAAGGAGACATTTTGATTGTGGTGTGGTAAGAAGTGTTATACCACCACTCAACTGCTCCCAGCCAATCTAACCACTTCTTGGGCTCTTGGAAAGTCATGCATCTGAGGTATTGTTTCACACACTGATTGACTCTTTCAGTTTGCCCATTTGATTGTAGGTGGTAAGCAGATGTGAAATTGAGGTTAATCTTGAGTGCTTGGAAGATTTCTTTCCACAACTTGCTCTGGAAAATTCTGTCCCTATCTGTAGCTATGTTGTCAGGGGGACCATGTAGCTTAATCACATTATCCATGAAGGCTTTGCTAACATATTGGACAGAATAAGGGTGAGATAAGGGTATGAAGTGAGCATACTTGGTCAGTCTGTCAACTACCACCAATATGACATCCTTGTTCATTGACTTGGGCAGTCCTTCGATGAAGTCCATGTTTATGGATGACCATTTCATTTTTGGTACTATGAGAGGATCCAATAGACCAGGATACCGCACTTTCTCAGATTTTGATATTTGGCAAGTTGGACATTCAGCTATCAAGGTGTTAATGAATGTATTTATGTGAGGCCAGAAAAAAATTCTTCATCCTGTGTAATGTTACTCTGTTACTTGAGTGGCCCCCAAAGATGGAGGAGTGGAAGGAGTGCAATTTTTGTTTTCGGGTCAATGTTGTCTCCAATGTAAACTTTTCCCTTGTATCTGAGAACCCTAGAGAGAAAATTGTAGTTTGGTTTACTGGTGTTGTCAATTGAGAGTTCCTGGAGAAGCTTTAGACAAACATGATCATTGTTGTATGAATCAATTATTTCTTGAAGCCAAGATGGAACTATAGCAGTGATAGCAGATAAGACATCAGTTTGAAACTGTATGGACAAAGCATCTGCTGCTATATTTTTAGGGCCCTTCTTGTACTGAATGGAGTAATCAAACTCAAGAAGCTTGAGCATCAATTTGTGGTGAATGCCTTCCAGGAGTCTCTGATTGTTAAGGAATTTGAGGCTCTGTTAGTCTGTTATGATAATCATCTGATGCCTAAAAAGTAATGTCTCCATTTTTAAGGCTTCCAAGATAGCCATGGCCCCCTTATCATATATGGATTGAGCATCATTCTTAGGACCCAAGCATTTGCTAAAGAAAGCCAATGGTTTGCCTTTCTGCATCACAATGTTGGCTTGCAGACAATGCAGTAGCCATGGATTCTTCTTCCAAAATAGTGAGGTTGACTACAAATCTAGGGACTCACGTTTCCATCAGTTTTATGCACTCTTTAGATGATATGATGTAATCATTGGTGGGAATCATGTGATCAGTAAAGAGGGTTGGCCTCTGATCATCATGGATTGTGATCTTCCTGCCAATGAAGTCAAACAAGACTATATTGTAGAGTGTCATCCAATTTACCCCCAATATGATGTCGGTTCCTTGTAGTGGCAGTGTTCTGAAATCAGTACATAATTTGTCTTCCTGAATGTCAAAAGGACAGTTAGCTAGGACACTATTTGAAGTGAGTTCTCCACCTCCTACTACCTTGACCTATCTGCTAGCAATGGGTGATAAGGGAAATTTTAATTTATTGACAAAATCTTGGGAGATGAAAGTGTTGGTACTCCTAGTGTCCATCAGGGCAAGAGCTTTGTGTCCCTGTATATTGACAATGACAAAGATGGTGGATGGCCCAGGCATGCCACTGTAAGCCTCTGCAGAGATACTCATGAGGTGGTCCTTGTGTGGATTTTCCTGTATTGGATTGTCCAGATGATCAGTAGAAGCATTCATTGGTGGGACAACTTGAGGATGGAGTATTTCCATTGAGCAGACAACATCCTCATACTATGCTTCCTCGGCCTCCGATTCCATGGTATCCTAAGAGCGTGTCCTGATGATGGAGTCTGCCATGTAAAGAACCGAGGGATTTACGACCAGATTGGGGAGATTCGGTAACCTCAAGAACTCCGCCGACGAGAGGGATGGGAGGGAGGGTAGAATCGAGCCAGGCACCGGTGTGCTTTGATACCACTTTGTTAGGACCACGGTGGCCTGAGTTGGGAGGGATCGAGAGGAAACAAAAGGGATCAAAGAGCTACAGTAGGAAACGGTAAAGATGGAAAGAAATTGCTAAGGAAAAACAGGTAGATAAAATTTAGGGTTTTTATTATGCTTGGCTTTATAGCCACCCACGTGCTACTTTTATGTCGACTAAAATGCCCGTGCGTTGCTACGCGATGATTATAATTGTGTATGCCCTTAATTGTGGATATGTTGCGCCTAGCAAGACACACAAGCATGTGTCGATGTGACAAAATCGAGGCTGGAGAACATGAAGTGAATGTCATTGCTTCCGCCTCACAAACAGAACTCGCTCGTTCTGAGAGACTAACCAGACAAGAATAGATTGTGATATGTGCACATCATGAGCAAGGATAGAGAAAAGATACCAGCAACAATGTAGTCTAGGATACTGGGCAATATTCTAGAACCATCCTTGTTTACACTGACTCACACACACATGCACAACCCAACAAGCAGTGATCTCTGATGGATGGCATATTATTATATAAACAAAATATGGAACATCGGATACATCACCCATAGTTCTAGTTTAGTTAGAACTACAATAATAAGCATTACACAAATATTTGTTTACTCATGCAGTGTAACAACATCTACAATAACAAACAAGTGTTCATTTAAGAGAACAACTCATAACATGAGAAGAAACACTGTGTCTTCGAATCCAGATCCTCTCACCTTTTGAGAAACACAACAATAGAGTTGGAGCGAAAAAATTGTATTATGTAGTACTGAGATTCAGTAGCAAGATGAAAGTTTCCCACAATTAGGACAAGATCACAAATAATTCCAAGTTCCTTGTTGGATTTCAGATTCGGTTTTCCCAAAATGGGGCAATATGTGTATTACATCATAATTATGCATACATGGGTGGCACACACTGTTTTTATCGCAAATGGAGTGCACAATATCAGCTCTAGCTCCTCAAAGTGCTGACTCAGCCAACCTCCATCCACAGCATGCAGAATACCTAGACCACACGGGCGCACACAGTGCCGGCCGAGGCTAAGAGCACCAAAGGGAATGGCACCCCACCTAGCTCTAGCATCAGGACGTGCAATCCTAATAGCATAAGTTTGTAACCATATCAACTACGAAATGTTACTATCACCTCTCCACATAATATAGAAGATATTCAAAACGAACATAGTATCATTCCACCATTTATAGGAATCCAATTAAGTCTTCCCTACATAACAATCTAAAAAATACATGGCAAGAAGTTTAGAAATTATACATCTCTATGAGGCATTTGTAAGGCGAGATCAGGTTAGAAGTTATAGACCTGGGAGTGAATCGATATTAGGTTAGAAGCTTTGTATAACTAAAACTGCCAGCATAAATTCCTTTGAAGATCAACATGTAATTTAAAAGTCCTACCAGCCAACACAGAATGCACATCTGAATCAATCGAGATAGGTCACAACAAACATTAGATATGATTGTGTAAGTCCAAAGCATAATCAGTCAATCACCTACATCATTATATGTAATGAATTTCGTATAAAATGAGGAATGAGAAGCAATTACTATGCTCCCAACAGGCAGTCAATATGTACAATGTATTAGTAGAACTAAATGCTTCATGTTCATTCTTATGCAAGGATGCGCTTTAGAACAAGTGTTACTGAAGTAAAAGAAGTTCTTTAAAATCATGCAATGGAAGCAAACAAATATCATCCCAGGTGATTTATTTAGCTAGTCAAAACACAATCTCATTAGAAAATCAACATGCAAAATGCACGTGCCGGTTCAGAATGCATCTAAGTACAGGTAATTACGATCGTTCTTGCTATGATACTAGATTATGTGCTGTCTGCATTTTGCCAACACCACATATTCTCCCTTTTCTAAAATAGCTTTGGATTTTACTTAGGACGTACGAACTTTCTTGGATATTACCTTCAGTCATGTATCTATGAGTCTATTAAATACAACAGCAAATACATGATATATATCTATCTTATTGGGATTTACTTATATGCATGTGCTATGCTAATCTGATACGGACATCCATCCACATTCTGAACCATATTTTCACAAGCATCATGCATTTAACAAGAAGTAAAATTTGCAAACTTGTTTTTTTATCATGAATGTAGCTACTGTAAGAGTTAGTCATTCCCAAATCTAATCACCCCTAAACTTCCATTTTATATTTGTGAAACTTGAGGTTATTTAAGATATTAACCAGTTTATCAAGTGATAAACACAGGGCATGTAAAACTCGGTATTCTGAACTGGAACTCTACAGTTTTAGAGGAAACAAATAAACAACTAAAGCTCGGGCAGGAGCGGTTGGAGAGTCGGCCCCGCATGATTTGTTTTGTTTCAACAAAAGTAATGGAATCGAATAAAGTAGATACTCATGAATAATCCACAAAAAGATTTCATTTCCACTGTAAGAAAAATTAAAGTAATTGAAACTAACTTTGAGGAGCATCTAGATTTAGCTTATATCGAGCATAAATTGTTCAGCACATACCTCATGTAGCAATCTCCAGCCGAGCAGAACAATGGGGAAAAGGTGATGAAAATAAAATCCATTCCTCATGTGCCCCGCAACACCATACTTGGCTCAAGGTTACTGCACCGAGGCGCACCTGGCGTGAAAGGCAACTCCAGGCTGTCCTTATCGTTATAGACCAGCATCTTGACAGCCATCGTCTCACGCTCCTCTCCGCGTGGAGGACCAAAGCCTCTAGTTCCATCATGAAGATCAGAGTAAAGTAACCCAATGTGTGAAGAGGAAGATGTTTCGATATCAACAAATCGTGGATGCAGACCAGATCATTATTCTGCAGAGCCCATAATCCTTGCAGTTGTTGTCCTTAAAGAACCGTTCATCCAATAGAACTGGAAGCTGTGCAAAGGAATTATTCCGCACAAGAACAATGATAAGCTACGGTAAAAATATCCTACTTTCGAGGATCATATATCCACGTATACAGCTTGGCTAGACAGAAAATGTACTTCATACGGCATATAAAAAATGTGCATACGGCATACCTTCGTTGTTTGTGGTGAACCAGCATCAGGTTTATGGAAAAGTGAGGTATATACGTATTCACCTGAACATGCACCAAATAAATGTTTAGTAAATGGCGAACAATTAAACAAATATCTAATATGTAAGCAGAATTTTACTTCTATCTTACCTTCAAAGCATGGATGACAGGTCACAGAATGCTCGAAGTTGCCTCACAGACAAAAATAATCGTCACCCGCATCACTAATATCAACGCGATACACCACCTTGCACCACTTTTCCCTAGTATCACCCATACACACTTAGCCATCTACTGCTTTCTTGGAATGATCTCTTCAAGGACATGTATTTTGCCCAAACTTCTCCAGCATACCAACTGTTGTCGTCAGTCTAAAGCAACCTGATCATTGTTGTCCATCCATATCGAGCTCAAACACTATCTCCGGCAATGGTTTCCCCTGCATTTTCACCAGCAGTAACTTAATTTGAAATCATTTTTGCACACTCAAATGAAGTATTACTGTTGTTGTTAAATAAATACTCACCACACATCCGCAAAGGTTCTCCTACATGCATTTTACCCGATATACGTTAAGCTTGCTCTTCGCAGACCTATTACAAAACCCAATTTTCCACAAATATTAGTTGTATAAATCATGTCATCCCAATAGATGGATTCACAACCAAATCCAACTTCCGACATAATCATGGATAGAAGACTCAAGTGCACTGGTGTGCTCAGGGTTCTTCTCACGCTGTTATGCCACCCTACCTATCCTCAACTAGTATATTTGTAATACCAATATTAAAGCTATCTGAATTCCTTGGCCATCGATAGAGTAACAATCAACATGACCTAATCAGAGGCAAAAGATAAATGCATTTGTGTACAAAGACTATATAATAGAATTTTCCATGCACAAATGCATGTGATTCACCATGTCACGAAGTCACGAAAATAAGTGTGCAACAATGCAATTGAATTGATGACATCAAACACCACACCGTGACTGGGTGGATATAAATGTGGCATTGAGTGTTCGGAAAGTATGGGTTGAGACACATGGATCAAGAGTGGGATTTGTCCATCCATATGACGGATAGATATACTCTGGGCCCTCTCGGTGGAATGTCATCTAATTATCTTGCAAGCATGTGACTGGCTCACAAGGGATCACAGACCACGGAAATGAGAAAAGATTACTTATCGGTAACGAGGTTGAACTAGGTATGCAGAGATACCGACGATCAAAACCTCGGATAAGTAAACTATCATGAGACAAAGGGAAATTGGTATCGTATCTAAGTGGTTCATTCGATCACAAAGTAATCGTAGAAATATGTGGGAGCCATATGAATTTCCAGATTCCTCTATTGGTTATTGATCGGAGAAGTGTCTCGGTCATGTCCGCATAATTCACGAACCGTAGGGAGACACACTTAAGGATTCGATGTGTTGAGTAGTTATGGAATGATGAGTAAGAGACCGAATGTTGTTCGAAGTCTCAAATGGGATCCGGGATATCACGAGGAGATCCGGAATGGTCCAGAGAATAAGATTCATATAAGGAAAGTCTTGTTTCGGAGTTGGGGAATGATTCCGATGTTTTCACCGGGAATGTTCTAGAAGGGTCCGGAAGGTCCGGCACTCCGGAGGGGAAGGGTACGTGAATGTGTCATGACAATGTGGAATGGTTGCATCATGTGCTAGGTCACTTGGCTGGGCAAAATAAAGGGAGAAATCAAATCCTAGTTTGAAAGTCAAACGCCAATTTGAAAAAGTCAAACGGCAAGTTTTCTTGGTGGAGGGAGAGTAGGAAACCTATTTGGGGAGGAGTTCCTCTCCCTCCACCCGCCGGCCAAGGAGGCCGACTTGGGGGAGGACTCCCTCCTCCCAAGCCGCACCCTCCCACCTATATAAGGAGGGGTAGGGCTGCCCCTCTCCCTCACACCCAACACACCCAAAACCCTAGCCCTAGCCGCCGGCCTCCTCCAAGTCGCCGCCACCACCTAGGGTTCCTCCAACTCGCCGAGTTGGGGCTTCCCGAAGCCCTAGCCATCGCCCAAGATCCCCCCTTGGTGCTTCTAAACCCTAGATCACCAAGGCCTCTCTCATATTCCACCATACTCGCTCCGGCTTAAGGCGAAGCCCTGCGAGATATTCCCTCTACTTCCGGTATCACGCCGTTGTGCTGCCGGAATCGCGAGGAGAGTGCTACAACCTCCGCTGCCTGCTGGAACAAGGGAGAGGAAGGTATTCATCGAGTACCGAACGTGTGACCGACTGCGGAAGCGCTGCCGGAACGCAGTGCCGGAAGGATCGTCTACGCGATCTTGAGATCGGCAAGAGTACGACTACATCACCCACGAGAATCTGCTCTCGTTAACCGCTTTGGAATATTCAAGGATGAGTTCCTCTATCGACTCGTTGCTACAATCTAGTAGATAGATCTTGGCTTTTTTGTTTGCATGCGGTAGAAATTTTTTGTTTTCCATGCTACGAACCCCTACAGCATCTCCCACACAAGCCGGTTCCACACAACTTTTTGTCCCCATAGCTATTAGATGATTCTCTTCAATCATGTCTTCCCACAACACTGACCCAACGCACTCCCATGGGATGATCCTTCAAAAATGAATACCAAATTAAGCTATTAAATTTGGACCTTCTTTATGAGATACGCATGGACAAATTTTTAAGGTGGATTTGATGTATTAGAAATGAAAGAAAAAAATGCTAATCAAAAGAGTCTGCATGAAACTAATTTTTGCATGAATGTACATATCCATAAGCACATAACCACCTATGAAAATTAACAGATAATGGTAATATATTGCTTCAAATCTTCACACTTCTGATTTGAATCAACTGGCATGCCTCAAACTAACTAACTATTAGCACAATGAGTACAAGAAAAAAACTGAGTTGCTTAAAGAAGCAAGCAACGTCTGTTTGCCAACAATATTATTTGTTACATATCATATGGGTATATAAAGGTAAGTGCATAACTTTACGGATCACATAAATTTCAAAATAATTAAGAATCAGTTGAGATCCATTTTTACCGTAACAGATAACAAACATAATTAGCACAAAACATCAGATTAGGACAGTTAGTATCTCCATGTAAGCTCTACAGTTAACCCGAACCAAGTGTTCATCAGTTGTAACAAAGCTAGTGTGACAATATCGAATCAAACACATATATACAGAAGATCCTAATAGGTGTCTTGAGTTGGGTATTGGAAAACTCACGGACTGGATACCACCATGGCAGACTTCCCCAATCAGAAGCTTCAAATTGCACGATGAATTAAGAACTTGACAGAATGCACCCGCTTGCTGCTGCACTCAGTGAGGGCACCACCCAGGAGAAATCAGTGTCGACACCACCACCAAATCACCATAGCATCTTGAGGGAGGCTTACAATTTTGTGCATCACAATGCACAGACAAACACATAGTCAGGTTATAGAGTACGTATATGACTCAGTCGCAGTGCAGCGGTGCCAGATTACAAAGTTGAATGTCAAAAAAGAAAAAAGGAAGCTGATTGAAAAAGCAATAGTCATGTTTCTAGTGTCAATGCATAATTAACACAAAGCTGAACAACATGTATTTCCATCAACGATCGATTGGTGTACATCCATAAAAAATCCAGGATCGTCGAGTACAGAAAAAACATTGATGATCGGCGTGAAGCCGTGATAGAAATCCACCAGCAGTTCACCACGAATTCACGATTACATCCACAATTAGTGAACTCTAGAGGAGGGAGGGTTACATCCTAACCAGATGCCCGCCCGGGAGCAGGAGTGCCGAGATCCCAGCCAATTCGAGCAGAGAGATGGGAGGGGAAGGGAAGGGAGGAGACGACTTACTACTCGCGATTCATGGCTACATCGACCGATTGAGATCCTCTCCTCCCGTGGTCTTTTGATCTCGCGTCGGTACGCGTCCGCTCAGTGTTTGCGCTTGCGAAGGGATGGCTCCGCCGGTGGCAAGAAGGGGAGGACACCGACGATGGCCGAGTTGGGGCGTCAATGGTGGTTTAGGAGGGTGCCGCCACTGGTCGGTCAAGGGGACAGGGGTGGGGGATCGGGATGGAGGTCTGCTCGGGAGAGAAAAATGAAGCGAGATGGACGGGTTTTGAGTTTAGACAGGGCGTTAATCTAGCGAGCCCAGTTTGCAGGGAAGGGACGAGCGAGGGGAGTCGGACGAAGAAAAACGACGTAGTGGCATATGGCAGAAAACGGAACCGTGAAGTTCTTTTTATATAGTATATAGATAGAGAAAGGAAGACGCTCAAGTAAGACAAATAATGATTAATAAGTTTACAATGATTCGGCCGCCACTCGCCGCCCCTTGCCCAAAGCTCGTCACGCCACATCCATAGATTGCCGCCAAGGCCATTGCCAGCCCGACGAATGCACAAATGCCCTTCTGCTTGTGCTTGTACGCAGCAGGTGCTTCGGCTGACAGCGCCTCCGCCAGGGCATCAACATCATCAAGGGTCACGCCGTTAGGGATAAGCTCCTTGTAGAAGCGCCCAAGGAACTCCTTGGCCTTGGCAAGCAAGTTGACAACGGTGCTGCAGCGATCTTCGACCGTCGCAGTAGCATCATCCAGAGCACTCCCGTGCTCCAGAGCACCGCGATCAAACTCGATGCCCGCGGCATCTAAGACAACAAGGAAGAAGAATGAACGAAAGCACCGCGAAAAAAAGACAAGTAAATCAAAAAAGACGAAGGTGAAGATACTCACCCGAAACAGCCTTGGCAGCCGCCATAGGCTTGCCGGCCACCTCTCTCTCGCGCGAAGTCGTGGCAGTGGCGAGCTGCTCCTCACGGTCCGTAGCCTCCTGCTGCAGACGCTCTTTCGCCTTGGCCGCATTGGCCAACTCCAGCTCGAGGCGCTCCCTTGCATCAACGGCGACCTCGGCCTTCTTCTCCGCTTGACCGAGGCTCTTTTTGAGAGCATCAATCTCACAAAGGGAGGTGTTGTGATCCTTTGCAATAAACCAATATAAGTGTCGGATAGCAGGACATGAATGCAAGAAGAAACAAGTACCAAGGCATAAAAAGTACCTTGAAGCTGTTTGAGGCTGGCCTCCAGCGCCATGTGCTGCTGCACCAGTCGATTGGAATCTTGCACAAAAGGCTGCAGAAAAAAAAGAAATAGTCAAAAGAAAGGCTCGGGGGCTACGCCCAAAAGAACGAGCAGAAGCAAGTTACACATACGAAAGTGCTCGGGGGCTCCCCCTGAGACTCGAAAGAAAAACGACAAAGCAAACTACCCTACAGATGCCCGGGGGCTCCCCCCGAGGTAGGAACAAAAGAGATAATCAAAGGATCATCCAAAAAAGGCTCGGGGGCTCCCCCCGTGGCAGGAAGCAGAGTTACTTACATGATTCGACGGCGACTTTGAAGGTCCGCTTACAGCCTTCTGAGGCGCAACCACCCGAATCTCCTGCGGATAAGGGTCTGGAGCAGTGCCTTCAGAGGTGGCCACCGTCTAAGGAGGAGGAAGCACGACTTTTGACTCCCCCATCATCTCCCGAGCACCATCACTGGAAGAATCATTGGAGGAGTGGCTGCACAAAGACAAATTAGCACAAGTACAAAGGAAACAAGCAAGAAAGAAAATACAGGACTAAAGAAACTTACGAGTCAAGCTCTCTCAAGTCGAAGACGGGAGGAGTCCTCCGGACCTTCTTCTCCTCTTTCTTATCTTCCTTCTTTTCTTCCTTCTTCCGCTTCGCCGGCGGGTGCGGTGCCACAGCCCGCACAGGAACGGCATGAATGAAAGAGGAAGAGCCCCCATGCCCATCACTGTGACGGTCAAGGCATAGTGGGTTCCTAGGAGTCGGAGGAGTCGAGGCATCCAAAGACTCGCTGGAGCTCCGTTTCCGCTTGCGAGTGTGGTCCTCGCTCGACTCGTTGGCCTCTTCAGCCGGAGATCGTGCCGATAGCAGCTCGGACATGGAATCCACTACCTCATTGTCCGGTGCAGCCGGAAACAATTCGGGAAGCGGTGGCGACATGCCCGACACCTTGAACTCCTTCACGGAAGAAGAAAATTTGTTAGCAAACAAATACAAGAACAATGCAGTCGAAAATAGCGCTACACGCACGACCCGGATCTACACCTGTGGAACAGGACCCGAAGCAGAGAACGGAGAAGTCAGCGACTTCCCCGGGATATCCTCTCCAGCCTTGAACTTCAGCAGCGGGCGAAGGACACCGTCGAGATATCCCCTCGAGAATTCTTCAGCCGAAACCCTCATCGGGTCACGACGACCAGCGTAAAGGAACATCGGGTGCGCCCTAGCCTGGAGCGGTTGCACCCGACGTTTGAGGAAGGTGCGGATGATATCCACATCGTTCACCTCCTTATCAGGAATCAGCTGGAGATCCTCCACCCGACGATAGAGAGACTCTATCTCCGCTACCTCGCCATCCAAGATCTGGTTTTTCTAGGACCTCTTCGGCTCGATCTTTTGGGAGGGGTCGAAAGGAAAAAGACCAAAATCTTGCACAGCCACCGTGGAGTCGCGGATGTAAAACCATCGCCTCCGCCAGTACTGGACAGATTCAGACATGGAAAAAGAGAAGAAAAGAAGATTGGGTTTGAGAGAGATGATGCAACCCCCAATGGGATAAACACCATCAGAACCAGACAACCTCTTCACGGAATAGAGTTTCTAGAAGAGGCCAAAGGGCGGCTCGATACCGAGCCAGCACTCGCAGAAAGTGATGAAACAGGCGATGTGCAGTAGAGAATTGGGGGAAAGATGATGCAGTTGGATGCCATAAATAAAAAGCAGTCCACGAAAGAAGTCGTGGACTGGGAAGGAAAAGCCCCGAAGAACAAAAGCAACGAACATAACCCGAAACCCAACGGGGGGACGGGGAATTACCTTGTTGCCTGGGAGTTGGACGGCCTCCCTATCTTGCGGGATTAAGCCCCGCTCACGAAGCTTGCGGAGATCACTCTCCCTATCCTCAACTAGTATATTTGTAATACCAATATTAAAGCTATCTGAATTCCTTGGCCATCGATAGAGTAACAATCAACATGACCTAATCAGAGGCAAAAGATAAATGCATTTGTGTACAAAGACTATATAATAGAATTTTCCATGCACAAATGCATGTGATGCACCATGTCACGAAGTCACGAAAATAAGTGTGCAACAATGCAATTGAACCGGTGTTAATTACCTCCCAGTCCTTCCATGGCCTCCATGACCTGTCACCAGCATTGTCGCCAAATCGAACCACTGTTCTGCAAAAATAGAGTTTGAATCGGGCAAAAAAAATCTTGCACGGTTGCACCCAACATTGTAGAGAAACTTCCAGGTAGTCCAGGCAGCCCTTCATGTATTCTCATCGAGCTGGCCTCCGACGAAGATGCTTTCGGCAACAATACATAGACTGTAATGTCATCTGTTGGAGATATGCCCTAGAGGCAATAATAAATGTAGTTATTATTATATCTTTGTGTTTATGATAAATATTTACATTCATGCTATAACAGTATTAACCAGGAAACATTAATACTTGTGTGATTTGTAAACTAAATTAGAGTCCCTAGTAAAGCCTCTTCATAATACTAGCTTGTTGGTTAATAGATGATTGTGGTTTCCCTATCATGAACATTGAGATGTTATTAACAACAAGATCATATCATTAGGAGAATGGTATGATGGACATACTCCTATAGATAAGCATAGCATAAAGATCAAGTCATTTTAATAGTTCAATTGCTATAAGCTTTCTAATACATAGTAACCTAATTCCTTCGACCATGAGATCATGCTTATCACCATCACCGGAAGGATGCTTTGATGACATCAAACACCACACCGTGACTGGGTGGCTATAAATGTGGCATTGAGTGTTCGGAAAGTATGGGTTGAGACACATGGATCAAGAGTGGGATTTGTCCATCCATATGACGGATAGATATACTCTGGGCCCTCTCGGTGGAATGTCATCCAATTATCTTGCAAGCATGTGACTGGCTCACAAGGGATCACATACCACGGAAACGAGAAAAGATTACTTATCGGTAACGAGGTTGAACTAGGTATGCAGAGATACCGACGATCAAAACCTCGGATAAGTAAACTATCATGAGACAAAGGGAAATTGGTATCGTATCTAAGTGGTTCATTCGATCACAAAGTAATCGTAGAAATATGTGGGAGCCATATGAATTTCCAGATTCCTCTATTGGTTATTGATCGGAGAAGTGTCTCGGTCATGTCCGCATAATTCACGAACCGTAGGGAGACACACTTAAGGATTCGATGTGTTGAGTAGTTATGGAATGATGAGTAAGAGACCGAATGTTGTTCGGAGTCTCAAATGGAATCCGGGATATCACGAGGAGATCCGGAATGGTCCGGAGAATAAGATTCATATAAGGAAAGTCTTGTTTCGGAGTTGGGGAATGATTCTGATGTTTTCACCGGGAATGTTCTAGAAGGGTCCGGAAGGTCCGGCACTCCGGAGGGGAAGGGTACGTGAATGTGTCATGACAATGTGGAATGGTTGCATCATGTGCTAGGTCACTTGGCTGGGCAAAATAAAGGGAGAAATCAAATCCTAGTTTGAAAGTCAAACGCCAATTTGAAAAAGTCAAACGGCAAGTTTGCTTGGTGGAGGGAGAGTAGGAAACCTACTTGGGGAGGAGTTCCTCTCCCTCCACCCGTCGGCCAAGGAGGCCGACTTGGGGGAGGACTCCCTCCTCCCAAGCCGCACCCTCCCACCTATATAAGGAGGGGTAGGGCTGCCCCTCTCCCTCACACCCAACACACCCAAAACCCTAGCCCTAGCCGCCGGCCTCCTCCAAGTCGCCGCCACCACCTAGGGTTCCTCCAACTCACCGAGTTGGGGCTTCCCGAAGCCCTAGCCATCGTCCAAGCTCCCCCGCTTGGTGCTTCTAAACCATATATCACCAAGGCCTCTCTCATACTCCACCATACTCGCTCCGGCTTAAGGCGAAGCCCTGCGAGATATTCCCTCTACTTCCGGTACCACGCCGTCGTGCTGCCGGAATCGCGAGGAGAGTGCTACAACCTCCGTTGCATGCTGGAACAAGGGAGAGGAAGGTATTCATAGAGTACCAAACGTGTGACCGACTGCGGAAGCGCTGCCGGAACGCAGTGCCGGAAGGATCGTCTACGCGATCTTGAGATCGGCAAGAGTACGACTACATCACCCACGAGAATCTTCTCTCGTTAACCGCTTTGGAATCTTCGAGGGTGAGTTCCTCTATCGACTCGTTGCTACAATCTAGTAGATTGATCTTGGCTTTTTTGTTTGCATGCGGTATAAATTTTTTGTTTTCCATGCTACGAACCCCTACAGCATCTCCCACACAAGCCGGTTCCACACAACTTTTTGTCCCCATAGCTATCAGATGATTCTCTTCAATCATGTCTTCCCACAACACTGACCCAACGCACTCCCATGGGATGATCCTTCAAAAATGAATACCAAATTAAGCTATTAAATTTGGACCTTCTTTATGAGATACGCATGGACAAATTTTTAAGGTGGATTTGATGTATTAGAAATGAAAGAAAAAAATGCTAATCAAAAGAGTCTGCATGAAACTAATTTTCGCATGAATGTACATATCCATAAGCACATAACCACCTATGAAAATTAACATATAAAGGTAATATATTGCTTCAAATCTTCACACTTCTGATTTGAATCAACTGGCATGCCTCAAACTAACTAACTATTAGCACAATGAGTACAAGAAAAAAACTGAGTTGCTTAAAGAAGCAAGCAACGTCTGTTTGCCAACAATATTATTTGTTACATATCATATGGGTATATAAAGGTAAGTGCATAACTTTACGGATCACATAAATTTCAAAATAATTAAGAATCAGTTGAGATCCATTTTGACCGTAACAGATAACAAACATAATTAGCACAACACATCAGATTAGGACAGTTAGTATCTCCATGTAAGCTCTATAGTTAACCCGAACCAAGTGTTCATCAGTTGTAACAAAGCTAGTGTGACAATATCGAATCAAACACATATATACAGAAGAACCTAATAGGTGGCTTGAGTTGGGCATTGGAAAACTCACGGACTGGATACCACCATGGCAGACTTCCCCAATCAGAAGCTTCAAATTGCACGATGAATTAAGAACTTGACAGAATGCACCCGCTTGCTGCTGCACTCAGTGAGGGCACCACCCAGGAGAAATCAGTGTCGACACCACCACCAAATCACCATAGCATCTTGAGGGAGGCTTACAATTTTGTGCATCACAATGCACAGACAAACACATAGTCAGGTTATAGAGTACGTATATGACTCAGTCGCAGTGCAGCGGTGCCTGATTACAAAGTTGAATGTCAAAAAAGGAAAAAAGGAAGCTGATTGAAAAAGCAATAGTCATGTTTCTAGTGTCAATGCATAATTAACACAAAGCTGAACAACATGTATTTCCATCAACGATCGATTGGTGTACATCCATAAAAAATCCAGGATCGTCGAGTACAGAAAAAACATTGATGATCGGCGTGAAGCCGTGATAGAAATCCACCAGCAGTTCACCACGAATTCACGATTACATCCACAATTAGTGAACTCTAGAGGAGGGAGGGTTACATCCTAACCAGATGCCCGCCCGGGAGCAGGAGTGCCGAGATCCCAGCCAATTCGAGCAGAGAGATGGGAGGGGAAGGGAAGGGAGGAGACGACTTACTACTCACGATTCATGGCTACATCGACCGATTGAGATCCTCTCCTCCCGTGGTCTTTTGATCTCGCGTCGGTACGCGTCCGCTCAGTGTTGCGCTTGCGAAGGGATGGCTCCGCCGGTGGCAAGAAGGGGAGGACACCGACGATGGCCGAGTTGGGGCGTCAATGGTGGTTTAGGAGGGTGCCGCCACTGGTCGGTCAAGGGGACAAGGGTGGGGGATCGGGATGGAGGTCTGCTCGGGAGAGAAAAATGAAGCGAGATGGACGGGTTTTGAGTTTAGACAGGGCGTTAATCTAGCGAGCCCAGTTTGCAGGGAAGGGACGAGCGAGGGGAGTTGGACGAAGAAAAACGACGTAGTGGCATATGGCAGAAAACGGAACCATGAAGTTCTTTTTATATAGTAGATAGATAGAGAAAGGAAGACGCTCAAGTAAGACAAATAATGATTAATAAGTTTACAATGATTAAGCCACTAATTAAGTTAGTGATAATCGGAAACGAACATCTAGTAGGTATATCCATTGGATCAGTTGGACCGTTAAGGGACAATCCTAACCATAGATCTGACAAGATCATCGGCCGCCACTCGCCGCCCCTTGCCCAAAGCTCGTCACGCCACATCCATAGATTGCCGCCAAGGCCATTGCCAGCCCGACGGATGCACAAATGCCCTTCTGCTTGTGCTTGTACGCAGCAGGTGCTTCGGCTGACAGCGCCTCCGCCAGGGCATCAACATCATCAAGGGTCACGCCGTTAGGGATAAGCTCCTTGTAGAAGCGCCCAAGGAACTCCTTGGCCTTGGCAAGCGAGTTGACAACGGTGCTGCAGCGGTCTTCGACCGTCGCAGTAGCATCATCCAGAGCACTCCCGTGCTCCAGAGCACCGCGATCAAACTCGATGCCCGCGGCATCTAAGACAACAAGGAAGAAGAATGAACGAAAGCACCGCGAAAAAAAGACAAGTAAATCAAAAAATACGAAGGTGAAGATACTCACCCGAAACAGCCTTGGCAGCCGCCATAAGCTTGCCGGCCACCTCTCTCTCGCGCGAAGTCGTGGCAGTGGCGAGCTGCTCCTCACGGTCCGTAGCCTCCTGCTGCAGACGCTCTTTCGCCTTGGCCGCATTGGCCAACTCCAGCTCGAGGCGCTCCCTTGCATCAACGGCGACCTCGGCCTTCTTCTCCGCTTGACCGAGGCTCTTTTTGAGAGCATCAATCTCACAAAGGGAGGTGTTGTGATCTTCTGCAATAAACCAATATAAGTGTCGGATAGCAGGACATGAATGCAAGAAGAAACAAGGACCAAGGCATAAAAAGTACCTTGAAGCTGTTTGAGGCTGGCCTCTAGCGCCATGTGCTGCTGCACCAGTCGATTGGAATCTTGCACAAAAGGCTGCAGAAAAAAAAGAACTACTAGTCAAAAGAAAGGCTCGGGGGCTACGCCCAAAAGAACGAGCAGAAGCAAGTTACACATACGAAAGTGCTCGGGGGCTCCCCCTGAGACTCGAAAGAAAAACGACAAAGCAAACTACCCTACAGATGCCCGGGGGCTCCCCCCGAGGTAGGAACAAAAGAGATAATCAAAGGATCATCCAAAAAAGGCTCGGGGGCTCCCCCCGTGGCAGGAAGCAGAGTTACTTACATGATTCGACGGCGACTTTGAAGGTCCGCTTACAGCCTTCTGAGGCGCAACCACACGAATCTCCTGCGGATAAGGGTCTGGAGCAGCGCCTTCAGAGGTGGCCACCGTCTAAGGAGGAGGAAGCACGACTTTCGACTCCCCCATCATCTCCCGAGCACCATCACTGGAAGAATCGTTGGAGGAGTGGCTGCACAAAGACAAATTAGCACAAGTACAAAGGAAACAAGCAAGAAAGACAATACAGGACTAAAGAAACTTACGAGTCAAGCTCTCTCAAGTCGAAGACGGGAGGAGTCCTCCGGACCTTCTTCTCCTCTTTCTTATCTTCCTTCTTTTCTTCCTTCTTCCGCTTCGCCGGCAGGTGCGGTGCCACAGCCCGCACAGGAACGGCATGAATCGAAGAGGAAGAGCCCCCATGCCCATCACTGTGACGGTCAAGGCATAGTGGGTTCCTAGGAGTCGGAGGAGTCGAGGCATCCGAAGACTCGCTGGAGCTCTGTGTTCGCTTGCGAGTGTGGTCCTCGCTCGACTCGTTGGCCTCTTCAGCCGGAGATCGCGTCGATAGCAGCTCGGACATGGAATCCACTACCTAATTGTCCGGTGTAGCCGGAAACAATTCGGGAAGCGGTGGCGACATGCCCGACACCTTGAACTCCTTCACAGAAGAAGACAATTTGTTAGCAAACAAATACAAGAACAATGCAGTCGAAAATAGCGCTACGCGCACGACCCGGATCTACACCTGTGGAACAGGACGCGAAGCAGAGAACGGAGAAGTCAGCGACTTCCCCGGGATATCCTCTCCAGCCTTGAACTTCAGCAGCAGGCGAAGGACACCGTCGAGATCTCCCCTCGAGAATTCTTCAGCCGAAACCCTCGTCGGGTCACGATGACTAGCGTAAAGGAACATCGGGTGCGCCCTAGCCTGGAGCGGTTGCACCCGACGTTTGAGGAAGGTGCGGATGATATCCACATCGTTCACCTCCTTATCAGGAATCAGCTGGAGATCCTCCACCCGACGATAGAGAGACTCTATCTCCGCTACCTCGCCATCCAAGATCTGGTTTTTCTAGGACCTCTTCGGCTCGATCTTTTGGGAGGGGTCGAAAGGAACAAGACCAAAATCTTGCCCAGCCACCGTGGAGTCGCGGATGTAAAACCATCGCCTCCGCCAGTACTGGACAGATTCAGACATGGAAAAAGAGAAGAAAAGAAGATTGGGTTTGAGAGAGATGATGCAACCCCCAATGGGATAAACACCATCAGAACCAGACAACCTCTTCACGGAATAGAGTTTCTGGAAGAGGCCCAAGTGCGGCTCGATACCGAGCCAGCACTCACAGAAAGTGATGAAACAGGTGATGTGCAGTAGAGAATTGGGGGAAAGATGATGCAGTTGGATGCCATAAAGAAAACGCAGTCCATGAAAGAAGTCGTGGACTGGGAAGGAAAAGCCCCGAAGAACAAAAGCAACGAACATAACCCGAAACCCAACGGGGGGACGGGGAATTACCTTGTTGCCTGGGTGTTGGACGGCCTCCCTATCTTGCGGGATTAAGCCCCGCTCACGAAGCTTGCGGAGATCACTCTCCCGCGTCTCCGATCGCCGCCAGCCACCGTCCGTGACACGGGTGGCGACAGCACTCTTCTTGCCTCCAGCAGCGCTGGTACCAACCGCAGACGAAGACTTCTTGGGCTTCCCCATTACGGTGCGGCGGCGCCAGCGTTGAGAGCGTAGGACTAAGGTGTTGGAGATATGCCCTAGAGGCAATAATAAATGTAGTTATTATTATATCTTTGTGTTTATGATAAATGTTTACATTCATGCTATAATAGTATTAACAAGGAAACCATTAATACTTGTGTGAATTGTAAACTTAAATTGAAGTCCCTAGTATAGCCTCTATACTTCACTAGCTTGTTGGTTGATTAAATGATTGTGGTTTCCATATCATGAACATTGAGATGTTATCAACAACAAGATTATATCATTAGGAGAATGATATGGTGGACATACTCCTATTGATAAGCGTAGCATAAAGATCAAGTCATTTCAATAGTTCAATTGCTATATGCTTTCTGATACATAGTAACCTAATTCCTTCGACCATGAGATCATGCATATCACCTTTACCGGATGGATGCTTTGATGACATCAAACACCACACCGTAACTGGGTGGTTATAAAGGTGGCATTGAGTGTTCGGAAAGTATTGGTTGAGACACATGGATCAAGAGTGGGATTTGTCCATCCACATGACGGATAGATATACTCTGGGCCCTCTCGGTGGAATGTCATCCAATTAGCTTGCAAGCATGTGACTTGGTCACAAGGGATCACATATCACGGGAACGAGAAAAGAGTACTTATCAGTAACGAGGTTGAACTAGGTATGCAGAGATACCGACGATCATAACCTCGGATAAGTAACATATCGTGAGACAAAGGGAAATTGGTATCGTATGTAAGTGGTTCATTCGATCGCAAAGTAATTGTAGAAATATGTGGGAGCCATATGAATTTCCAGATTCCTCTATTGGTTATTGTTCGGAGAAGTGTCTCGATCATGTCCGCATAATTCACGAACCGTAGGGAGACACACTTAAGGATTCGACGTTGTTTGAGTAGTTATGGTATTATGAGAAAGAGACCGAATGTTGTTCGGAGTCTCGGATGGGATCCGGGATATCACGAGGTGATCCGGAATGGTCCGGAGAATAAGATTCATATAAGGAAAGTCCCGTTTCGGAGTTCGGGAATGATTCCGGTGTTTTCATCGGGAATGTTCTAGAAGGTTCCGGATTGTCCGGCACTCCGGGGGGGGGAGGGTACATGAGTGTGTCATTGAATGATTGCATCATGTACTAAGTGTTCTTGCTGTTCCAAAAACATGAAAGTCAAATTGCCAGTTTGAAAGTCAAACGGCTAAAACAGGAAACTGTGGGAAACAGGAAACTGTGGGAAACAAGCAAGAGGAGTTGGAACCAACTTGGAGGAGGAGTCCCACTCCTCCAAGCCGGCGCCCAGCCCAAGGCCGACTTGGGGAGGGACTCCCCTCCCCTGGCCGCACCTCCCCACCCATAAAAGGAGGGGCAGGGCTCCCCTCCTAGAACACACAAGTTCCTATCTTCTACCTCCGGTTTAGAGCCGTTTTGGTTTAGAGCTTCTAATTGCTTTAGCCAGCGGTTTAGAGCCTTCTAATTGGTTTAGAGCCTTCTAATTGGTGTGTCTAATTACTAGACCACTAATAGCCTCTCTCATAAGCTCCACCATACTCGCACCGGCTTAAGGCGAAGCCCTGCGGGATTTCCCCTCTACTTCCGGTACCACGCCGTTGTGCTGCCGGAATCGCGGGGAGAGTGCTACAACCTCCGCTGCCTGCTGGAACAAGGGAGAGGAAGGTCTTCGTCGAGTACCGAACGTGTGACCGACTGCGGGAGCGCTGCCGGAACGTGGCGCCGGAAGGATCGTCTACACGATCTTGAGATCGGAAAGAGTACGACTACATCACCCACGAGAATCCGCTCTCGTTAAACGCTTTGGAATCTTCGAGGGTAAGTTATACCATCGACTCGTTGCTACAATCTAGTAGATAGATCTTGGCTTGTTTGTTTGTATGCGATAGAAAATTTTTGTTTTCCATGCTACGAACCCCTACAGTGGTATCAGAGCCGTGTCTATATGTAGATCTGTTGCACGAGTAGAACTAAATGGTCATTGTGGGCGTTGATGCTTTTATTGTCGATTACTTCTTGTGTACTTTGCATCTTGCGGTATGTTGGGATGAAGCGGCCCGGGCTAACTTTACATGACATCGTTCATGAGACTTGCTCCACGCTTGACATGCAACTTGTATTGCATAAGTGGCTTTGCGGGTGCCTGTTTCTCCTAGCATAGTTAAGATCCAATTTACAACGGGTGATCAACAATGCTAGTATCAATGTTGTGGTTCTTGTTCGTAAGTTAGAACGACACTTATTGAAAGCCCCAAACCACGTAAAATATGCAAAGAAAGTAGAGGCGTCTAACTTTGTTTTGCAGGGGTGTGCAGTGATGTGATATGGCCATGATTGTGATTATATTTGATGTATGCAATGTTCCTTATTGTAAGTTGGCAACCGGCAGGAGCCATATGGTTGTCTTTAATTTATGTTAAGACCCGCGTGTCTATTCAAAGTAGTTGTAATAGTTGAAGCCGGTGGACGACAACCATGGAAAAGCGTCATTGACCTTGATGCAATGCCGGTGATGATGGAGATCATGTTCGTGCTTGAAGATGGAGATCGGAAGCACAAAGAAGAAAGGCCATATCATATCACATATATATTGAATTGCATGTGATGTTAATCCTTTATGCATATTGTATTGCTTAGTAGACGACGGTAGCATTATAAGATGATCCCTCATGCACATCAATTTCAAATCATAAAGTGTTCACCCTTAGTTAGCACCGTTGCTAAAGCTTGTTGTTTCGAAGCACCACGTGATGATCGGGTGTGTTAGATTCTGCAAGTGTATACAACGTGAGCAAGCCAGATTAGCTCATGCAGAAACTAAGGTTTGATCTTGACGAGCCTAGCATGTACAGACATGGTCTCGGAACACGGATCACCGAAAGGTAAAGCATGAATCATATAGTAGATGTGATGAACATGTTGATTGTTCGCCATTGAAACTATGTCAACTCTCGTGATGATCGGTGTTGATATGGTGGATTTGGTTCGTGTGATCACTAAAACAATGTGAGGGATATTGTTTTGAGTGGGAGTTCACCTAGTTTAATTTTATTATTAATTTGAACTCAATTTGTCATAAACTTAGTCTAAACTATTGCAAATATGTTGTAGATCAATGGCAGCCCCTACCATCAATTTTAATGCGTTCCTAGAGAAAGAAAAGTTGAAAAACAATGGAAGCAACTTCGCGGATTGGTTCCGCAATTTGAGGATTGTCCTCACAGCTGGTAATTTGACCTATGTGCTGGATGCACCGCTGGGTGACCCACCTGCAGCTGATGCTCCCGATGAAGTAAAGAATGTTTACCTCGCTCGGAAGAATCAGTACTCCATAGTTCAGTGTGCTATCTTGTATGGTTTGGAATCGGAGCTTCAGAAAAGGTTTCAGGATTCAGACCCATATGATATTGTCGAAGATCTCAAATTGATTTTTGAGACTCATGCGGCAATTGAAAGCTATGAGGCTTCTGAAAAGTTCTTTAACTGCAAGATGGAAGAGGGCAGCTCCGTCAGTGATCATGTGCTTAAGATGTCTGGGCACGCAAACAAACTTCAAAGCTTGGGTATAGTGATTCCTAATGCTTTGGGGATTTACCGTGTCCTCCAATCACTACCACCAAGTTACAAGAACTTTGTGATGAACTACAACATGCAGAACATGAACAAGACGTTGCCAGAACTCTTTGCCATGTTGAAATCTGCAGAAGTGGAGATCAAGAAAGAGCACCAAGTGTTGTTGGTCAATAAGACCACCAAATTCAAGAAAGGCAAGTCTAAGCAAAAGGGACACTTCAAGAAGGGTGGTAAGAAAGCTACCACGCCGACGAAGAAGACCAGGGCTGGACCTAAGCCTGATACTGAGTGCTTTTACTGCAAGGGAGAAGGTCACTAGAAGCGGAATTGCCCAAAGTACTTGGCGGATTTGAAGAACGGCAACATCAAGAAGAAAGGTATATCTGATATACATGTTATTGATGTGTATCTCACTAGTACTCGTAGTAGTGCCTGGGTATTTGATACTGGTTCGGTTGCTCATATTTGTAACTCGAAACAGGTGCTACAGAATAAACGGAAGCTAGCGAAGAACGAGGTGACGATGCGCGTGGGAAACGGATCAAAGGTTGATGTGATCGCGGTCGGCACGCTACCCCTTCATCTACCATCGGGATTAGTTTTATACTTAAATAATTGTTATTTGGTGCCTGCGTTGAGCATGAACATTATATCAGGATCTTGTTTATTGCGAGACGGTTACTTGTTTAAATCTGAGAATAATGGTTGTTCTATTTATATGAGTAATATGTTTTACGCACATGCACCTTTGATAGATGGTCTATTCTTATTGAATCTCGATAGTGGAAATACACATATCAACAACATTGAGGCTAAACGTTTGAAATCAAGCGATAATTCGACCTATATGTGGCACTGTCGTCTTGGTCACATCGGAGTGAAACGTATGAAGAAACTCCATTCCGATGGACTTCTTGAATCACTTGATTTTGAATCACTTGAAAGATGCGAAGCATGTCTGATGGGTAAAATGACTAAGACTCCATTTTCTGGTATGATGGAGCGAGCTACGGACTTATTGGAAATCATACATACCGATGTGTGTGGTCCAATGAGTGTAGCATCGCGCGGTGGTTATCGTTATGTTCTTACCTTCACGGATGACTTGAGTAGATATGGGTATATCTATTTCATGAAACATAAGTCCGAAACTTTCGAGAAGTTTAAGGAGTTTCAAAGTGAGGTAGAGAATCAACGTAACAAGAAGATTAAATTTCTACGTTCTGATCGTGGAGGTGAATATCTAAGTTACGAGTTTGGCGAGCATTTGAAGAAATGCGGAATACTTTCACAATTGACACCGCCGGGAACACCACAGCGTAATGGTGTGTCCGAACGTCGTAATCGAACTCTCTTAGATATGGTTCGTTCTATGATGTCACTTACAGATTTACCGCTATCATTTTGGGGTTATGCATTAGAAATAGCCGCATTCACTTTAAATAGGGCACCGTCTAAATCCGTTGAAACGACACCGTATGAATTATGGTTTGGGAAGAAACCTAAATTGTCGTTCCTTAAAGTTTGGGGATGCGAAGCCTATGTAAAGAAGTTACAGCCGGACAAGCTTGAACCCAAAGCGGAAAAATGCGTCTTCATAGGATACCCGAAGGAAACTATTGGGTATACCTTCTATCATAGATCCGAAGGCAAAACATTCGTTGCCAAGGATGGATCCTTTCTAGAGAAGGAATTTCTCTCGAAAGAATTGACTGGAAGGAAAGTAGAACTCGACGAGGTTGTCGAACCTTCTCTCGAAATTGCAAGTAGCGCAGCACCGGAAGAAGTTCCTGTGGTGCCTGCACCAATAAGAGAGGAAGCTAATGATGGTAATCATGAAACTTCGGTTGAAGTTGCTACAGAGCCTCGGAGGTCAACGAGAACTCGTACCACTCCAGATTGGTATGATTCCGTTATGAATGTCATGGTGGTGGACAACACCGATGACCCCGAGACATATGAGGAAGCGATGATGAGCCCAGATTCCAATAAATGGCAAGAAGCCATGAAATCCGAGATTGGATCCATGTACGAAAACCAAGTATGGACTTTGGTGGACTTACCGGATGGCCGGAAGGCTGTCGAGAACAAATGGATTTTCAAGAAGAAAACAGATGCTGATGGTAATGTTACTGTCTATAAAGCTCGACTTGTCGCAAAAGGGTTTCGACAAATTCAAGGAGTTGACTACGATGAGACTTTCTCACCGGTAGCGAAGCTAAAGTCTGTGAGGATTATGTTAGCAATCGCTGCATATTATGATTATGAGATATGGCAGATGGATGTCAAAACAGCATTCCTCAATGGAGACATTGATGAAGAGTTGTATATGATGCAACCCAAAGGTTTTGTCGATCCTAAAGATGCTAACAAGGTATGCAAACTTCAACGGTCCATCTATGGATTGAAGCAAGCATCCCGAAGTTGGAGTCAATGTTTTGATAAGGTAATCAAAAGTTTTGGTTTTATACAAACTTATGGAGAAGCTTGTATTTACAAGAAAGTGAGTGGGAGCTCTGTAGCATTCTTAATACTGTATGTGGATGACATATTGTTGATTGGGAATGATGTAGACCTTCTTAATAGTGTCAAGGAATATTTGAATAATAGTTTTTCAATGAAGGATCTTGGCGAAGCAGCTTACATATTAGGCATAAAGATTTATAGAGATAGATCGAAACGCCAAATATCATTGTCACAGAGTACATATTTGGACAAAGTTCTAAAGAGGTTTGGAATGGAAGAAAGCAAGAAAGGGTTCTTGCCCATGTTGCCCAATACGACCTTGAGTAAAACTCAAAGTCCGACATCGGCAGAAGATAGAGAAAGGATGAGTAAGACTCCCTATGCATCAGCCATAGGATCTCTAATGTATGCCATGCTATGTACTAGACCCGACATCGCATATGCTGTTAGTCTAACTAGCAGATATCAAAGTGATCCAGGAGTGGATCATTGGACAGCGGTCAAAAACATCCTTAAGTACTTGAGAAGAACTAAGGATATGGTTCTTTCTTATGGAGGTGATGAACAGCTCGTTGTTAATGGTTACACCGATGCTAGTTGGAACACCGATCCGGATGATTCTAAATCACAATCTGGATACGTATTTATTTTGAATGGTGCAGCAGTTAGCTGGAGGAGTGC
The DNA here is from genome assembly GCA_916181665.1 of Avena sativa. Lineage (NCBI taxonomy): Eukaryota > Viridiplantae > Streptophyta > Magnoliopsida > Poales > Poaceae > Avena > Avena sativa. The sequence continues at coordinate 379,362,801 of OV702282.1, forward strand.
AGAGCAAAGCGTTGTGGCGAGATCTTCAACTGAATCGGAATACATGGCTGCTTCGGAGGCTTCACAAGAAGCGATATGGATGAAAGAGTTCATTACAGAGCTGGGTGTGGTTCCTAGTGCGCTGGACCCAATGTCTATCTACTGTGATAACATGGGCGCCATAGCCAATGCGCAAGAACCAAGGTCACACAAGAAGCTGAAGCATATCAAGCTACGTTTTCATGCTATTCGAGAACATATCCAGGATGGGGATATAAAGATTTGCAAAGTACACACAGATCTGAATGTGGCGGATCCGTTGACTAAACCTCTCCCGAGGGCAAAACATGACCAACACCAAACTGCCATGGGTGTTCGGTATATTACCATGTAATCTAGATTAGATGACTCTAGTGCAAGTGGGAGACTGTTGGAGATATGCCCTAGAGGCAATAATAAATGTAGTTATTATTATATCTTTGTGTTTATGATAAATGTTTACATTCATGCTATAATAGTATTAACAAGGAAACCATTAATACTTGTGTGAATTGTAAACTTAAATTGAAGTCCCTAGTATAGCCTCTATACTTCACTAGCTTGTTGGTTGACTAAATGATTGTGGTTTCCATATCATGAACATTGAGATGTTATCAACAACAAGATTATATCATTAGGAGAATGATATGGTGGACATACTCCTATTGATAAGCGTAGCATAAAGATCAAGTCATTTCAATAGTTCAATTGCTATATGCTTTCTGATACATAGTAACCTAATTCCTTCGACCATGAGATCATGCATATCACCTTTACCGGATGGATGCTTTGATGACATCAAACACCACACCGTAACTGGGTGGTTATAAAGGTGGCATTGAGTGTTCGGAAAGTATTGGTTGAGACACATGGATCAAGAGTGGGATTTGTCCATCCACATGACGGATAGATATACTCTGGGCCCTCTCGGTGGAATGTCATCCAATTAGCTTGCAAGCATGTGACTTGGTCACAAGGGATCACATATCACGGGAACGAGAAAAGAGTACTTATCAGTAACGAGGTTGAACTAGGTATGCAGAGATACCGACGATCATAACCTCGGATAAGTAACATATCGTGAGACAAAGGGAAATTGGTATCGTATGTAAGTGGTTCATTCGATCGCAAAGTAATTGTAGAAATATGTGGGAGCCATATGAATTTCCAGATTCCTCTATTGGTTATTGTTCGGAGAAGTGTCTCGATCATGTCCGCATAATTCACGAACCGTAGGGAGACACACTTAAGGATTCGACGTTGTTTGAGTAGTTATGGTATTATGAGAAAGAGACCGAATGTTGTTCGGAGTCTCGGATGGGATCCGGGATATCACGAGGTGATCCGGAATGGTCCGGAGAATAAGATTCATATAAGGAAAGTCCCGTTTCGGAGTTCGGGAATGATTCCGGTGTTTTCATCGGGAATGTTCTAGAAGGTTCCGGATTGTCCGGCACTCCGGGGGGGGAGGGTACATGAGTGTGTCATTGAATGATTGCATCATGTACTAAGTGTTCTTGCTGTTCCAAAAACATGAAAGTCAAATTGCCAGTTTGAAAGTCAAACGGCTAAAACAGGAAACTGTGGGAAACAGGAAACTGTGGGAAACAAGCAAGAGGAGTTGGAACCAACTTGGAGGAGGAGTCCCACTCCTCCAAGCCGGCGCCCAGCCCAAGGCCGACTTGGGGAGGGACTCCCCTCCCCTGGCCGCGCCTCCCCACCCATAAAAGGAGGGGCAGGGCTCCCCTCCTAGAACACACAAGTTCCTATCTTCTACCTCCGGTTTAGAGCCGTTTTGGTTTAGAGCTTCTAATTGCTTTAGCCAGCGGTTTAGAGCCTTCTAATTGGTTTAGAGCCTTCTAATTGGTGTGTCTAATTACTAGACCACTAATAGCCTCTCTCATAAGCTCCACCATACTCGCACCGGCTTAAGGCGAAGCCCTGCGGGATTTCCCCTCTACTTCCGGTACCACGCCGTTGTGCTGCCGGAATCGCGGGGAGAGTGCTACAACCTCCGCTGCCTGCTGGAACAAGGGAGAGGAAGGTCTTCGTCGAGTACCGAACGTGTGACCGACTGCGGGAGCGCTGCCGGAACGTGGCGCCGGAAGGATCGTCTACACGATCTTGAGATCGGAAAGAGTACGACTACATCACCCACGAGAATCCGCTCTCGTTAAACGCTTTGGAATCTTCGAGGGTAAGTTATACCATCGACTCGTTGCTACAATCTAGTAGATAGATCTTGGCTTGTTTGTTTGTATGCGATAGAAAATTTTTGTTTTCCATGCTACGAACCCCTACATAAGGATGGAAATGCCCGAGGATATTCCAGCGCGCAGCGAGACAATCTCAGAAAACAATGGAGCAGTGAAACGAGAATGGCTGCGGTAAAAAATGATTAATTTTTTCCCTAACTATTATAAGGACGAATACGATGCACGATCACCGTCCATCAAGAAGACCTAACGCCAACGGTAAGATCTCACTGTACACATGTCAGCATCGCAACAAACCGTCGCCCACACGCCGTCCACTACGCGCAAAAATCGAGGAGACGCCGTAATTATCTCCACGCCGCGCGTGGCCGGTCAATTCAAGGTCAGAAGGTAGGACCCATGTTCGTCCAGTCACGTCATCTCTGGCGCAGCAGACGCCTGAGATCATTGATCGTCAGCAATGACGTCATCAACAACTATACTAGCAACAACCACAATTTCTTCGGCTTCAAAGCTAAGAGTACTCACTCGAATCTACAATTCGACTAAATACTCGTGGGCTACTCCTATCAGGAGCGCTGGCCGCGCACCCAAAAATGAACAACACATTACAACATTGAACTGTTTCTTCGAGTCCTACGTCGAGTCTGCGACTCCACTACGGACTCGGGGGCTACTCCCATAGGGAGGATGGATTCAAGCATCCGAAAAATCTGTGTCCTACGGACCTGATGCTGAACAACGACTGAATAAAAGTCTCTGCTCGAGTCTACGACTCGAACAGACACTCGGGGGCTACTCCCATAGGGAGCGCTGGTCGCGCACCCTATGAATTTTCGACTGCGATCCTTCGGATCAGCATGCAACATTTTTTCGGCAACTTTGCCCCAATTAAATGCTAAGTGAGCAACATTCTCCTTGGCCACCCGAAACACCTCCGCGGTGATAGAAATTCGGATGTTGTGTCTGCGACACAAAGATAGGACCTACAGATATCATCTGATGGCCTGGTAACGCACACGACTGCGCTCTGCTAGTATAAATCCGTGCCAACAGGCGCGATGAAAAATCTCGACGGACGCGTTGGGTACAACAATTAAATTCACTGGAATTCCACTCCTGTAAGTCCTCCGTGGCCTGAGTCGAATTACACCAGCATATGTTCCGGGTTCGAGTCGAGGGACTCGAACCTGAAGAAGATCGTGTTGTTTCGTCCTAAGACAGTTAACTGACCCTGATCCATCGGGTGAGTCAGGCACACGCATCAACAATCCCTACACATGTACTCTTGAAAGACAGAGTTGCACCCGAAGGATTGAAGAGTCCTCAGCCGAATCTACGATTCGACTGATCACTCGGGGTCTACTGACATGGTTATACCCCACGGGTACATGATCTCAGCATACCTGGTCCAGCCCAATAAAGGCCCACGGCAAATATACGCCGGCCCATGAAGACTTTCGGGTGGCCAAGGCCCATGATGTCTTCAGATCCTTGGAGAGCAAGACTAGAGTAGATAGAAAATTCAAAGGGGTAAACTCTAAAACCTGTAACCGACTAGGTCTGTGCCTAGGACCTGCCTAAGTCTATATAAAGGCTAGGAGGGCACGACCTAGAGCTCTGATCTCATACTTTCGCATACACACCTCCACGCCAGATTGCATCTGCGCACCCCTGTAATCACCGGTTACGCCGTAATCAAGAGCAGACAAGCAGGAGTAGGGTTTTCCCTCTAGGGGCCTGAACCTGGGTAAACCTCGTGTCCCGTGTTACTTGTTTGCTAACCGTTCCGCGATCTCCAACATCTCCATGTTCTCCAAAACCCAAGTCCATAACAATGGGCATTGACGAGATTAAACCTCGTCACCCGCAGCTCGTCGCCCTGCGTCCGCAGCTTGCGGCCCCGTGCCCGCAGTTCACCGGCGCCACGGTCGCCGCTCGTCGTTCGCCGTTCGCCGCGTCGCTTGTCACCCCATGTCCGCAGCTCGCCATCCCGTGCCCGCAACTCATTGGGCGTCTGCCAAACCTAGATTTTTTGCATAGAAAAAGGAGAGGAGAGGGATTTGACAAGTGGGTTCCCCACATTTTTGTAAAAAAAAACTAGATTTTATAATCAGTATATCGTTTGTCTATCTAATCGTTAAATATTGCGACGTCAGTCTGATAGTGGGTCCAGTCATGTCGGAAACGTGATCAGACAAGCTTATTGCCTGATTACACGAAGTTGGTAGTTCTTTGTAGTTAGTAGCCCCAAATTTTGTAGTTTTTTTTGCAGCGATCCTCAATTATCCGATAATTTTCTAAAGCCCTAACCCTAATTGTCGTAGTTTTCTGCAATTTTTTCTTGTATTTGGTATCTTCGTGATATTGATTTATTCACTTTATCAAAAAAAATATTAATATGAACAAGAGGGAGTGGGATGAGTTTAATTTGATGTGGGAGTAGGTTGAGTTTAATTTAAAACATTATCTAATCGTTAAATATTGCGACATTTGTCTGATAGTGGGTCCAGTCGTGTCGGAACGTGATCAGACAAACTAATTTCCTGACTAAACAGCGATCCTCAATTATCGTAGTTTTCTGAAGCCCTAACCCTAATTGTCGTAGTTTTCTATAATTTTTTCGTGTATTTGGTATCTTCGTGATATTGATTTATTCATTTTAAAAAACTATTAATATGAACAATAGGGAGTAGGATGAGTTTAATTTGATGTGGGAGTAGGTTGAGTTTAATTTGAAAGCGGAAGAAGTCGAAAATAAAAAGTTGGCTTTTCTATTTTAAAAATCAAAAAGCTTTATAGCGCATGTCGCACTAATTATATCATCAACAATCAATTCCAATAAATACCGGGCTAGCGTGCACATTCCGTACACCGGTTCTCCATTGTGTGTCCTACGTTTGGTAACAGAAAGGTTAGGTGCCTCGTGGAAACCACGGAGGCAAACACTCGTTTCGCTCAAGCCTTTTTAAGAAGCAACAGACCGTCTATATCTAGCGGTGTGGGACTAAATAATAAACCTGCTCACATAGCGCGGACAACTTCTGTTGGGCCGAAATCTTGGCAGCTTCTATAAACTCAACCTATTTAGCACGGACAACTAAATAATAAACCTGCTCACATACAGCACGGATAACTTTTGTTGGGCCAAAATCGTGGCCGCACGCGCTCGGCCCCGTGTAGTCACACGATGTGCTCCTAAGCGAGCCTCCCTCGCCCCCGTGTTATCCCGTTAAACTTTCACAAAAGAAATATCTATATAATCAACAAAGTCGTAGGTCGTAATAAATTTAAGAAAGGAAATCATGGGTTGATTCCACAAGTAAATTTCAGTGACCACTGACCGCCTCCTCATTCATTCTTTGGTGCCGCTATGGCGCACGTACCCAAAATTTGGAAAATGATACCGTTCTTTCGGGGGATCGCGCGGCTCGCGTCCTCTGGGTCCTAGCGGTGACGCGTGTCCTGCTTGAGTCCACCACGAGCACCTTATCTCCACGCGGGAGTCTCTATTCCACAGGTTCTCCTCGTCCTTAATTCCTAAATCCATGGCGCTTTCTTCTCCTCCTCGCGCACGCCGCCCTTGCTCCCTTCCCTCCCGCTGCGCCGCCCCTTCTCCTCCCTGGCACGCCGCCCCTGCTCCCTTCCCTCCCGCTGCTCCGCCCCTTCTCCTTGGCACGCCGCCCCCGCTTCCCCCTAACCAGTCACCACACACTCATTAGGCTGCCCGCATCCCTCGCTACCTCGTAAGGGTGCTTTGCCACCGGCTCCGCCATCGCCATGTCCTTCCTCATACGGGTGCTCCACGCACCGGCCCTGTGTCGCCATGGCCTTCTTCTCGCAGAGCATCGTCGCCATGGCCTTCCTCGCGCACTTTCTACAGCGGCGGCGCTTTTGCTACAAGCGGCCATGGCTTCCGCTACAACAGCGGCGACACTCTGCTACAAGGCTAGCCCTGCTCTGCTACAAGGGCGACGACGCTCATCTACTAGGTGCGGCGGCATCTTCTACAAGGGCGGCGACACTCTGCTACGAGCGGCCATGGCGTCTGCTACAACGACGACGACACTCTACTACAAGGGAGACGATGCTCCGCTACTAGTGGCGGAGGCATCTGCTACAAGGGCGGCGACGTCCTGCTACAACAGCGGCGACGCTCTGCTACAAGGGAGACGGTTGCTCTGCCGATGCTACACGCGAGGCTCACCGTTGCTACAATATGACATTTTTTTGCTACATACATTTTGTACTCTTGCTACAATAGCATAAAATTTTTGCTACACGGTCTCCGGCGAGGTCTCCGACGAAAGTCTCCGGTGAGATCTCCGGCGAGGTCGGGTTTGCTACATTAGCACAACTTTTTTACTACACGGTCACCGGCGATGTCTCCGGCGAGGTCCAGTCTATTTTTTTATTTTCTGGGTCAAACCGTTTTTTGCTACGTTGTAGCAAAAGCGGGACTATTTGTAGTAAAAACGAGTATGTCTGTAGCAAAAGCAAGATTTTGATCAAAAAAGAGGACACGTGGTTGGCTGGGGACCCGGGGGATAAAAAACACAAATCCCCCGGGACGCGTAGTACTACCCCAAAATTTTGCAAGTTTTGGTCACTTTTGCACCCCACAGTGACCCGTCCAAAAAATTTGACCTGGAGAATGCTATTATGAAATTACCGGTATTTCAAGTACTTTTTTATAACATGCACAAAGTGCACCGCTTTAAACTAATAAAGTCAAAACGGTCAAAAGATAAATTGTCACCGTATTTTATTACTTTTAGCTTTATTTGTACTGTTGTTGATGCTTATTAATAGATTGGTGGAATTAAAAAAAAAACAACTTGCACCACATGGCACAACCCAAACACACAAGAAAAAGAAAGCTAAGCATAGCTTGAATATGATGATCTCCTCTGTGCCTGAAAGTCGGAGAGGGCGCAAACAAGCAAGGATTTGCAAACGGACTTGAGAATGACGCCAACTCGCTGATGAGAACGAACGCATGTTGGACATGCAAAGTTGTCAGGCCTGATCGAGCTCCATCTAGAGCTCGCCTGCACCCAACAACGCTATTGCTTGTCGTCGCCTCCACCGCCTCCATGAATTCCCCTGTTACCCTCCCACCCAGTCCTCATTAAGCACATTCTCCATGCCACCTTCGACCGCCAACCAGACCTCGCGGATGCCATGCGGCCTAGGGTTACCACCGCCGCCCCCGACATCGGTTGTTTGATCTATCGTTGCCGGTTTCAACACGTCCAAGGAGATGGACGAGGTCACAGGAGCGCCAGAACCGTCGATTCTGCAGGCCGTGTCGCCTTGCCGTCCTCTGCACAGCCATCCTCCTTGTAACAGGCTTCCTCCCTGCTTTATAGATACAGCAGCAACCGAGTACAAGGTGTAACAGTACCACTGGCACCAGAGCGCCAAAGAAAAAAAAGTACAGGTCCGTTGGGGCAACAACATAACAATTCCCAAAAGAGAAACCAAAAAGTAGGAATGAGAATGCGCCCTCTAGACATGCTTCTCTGGGGTGAGGCGGTCAGGGACCGCAAAGCGCCGCACCACTGCTCTCAAATCCTGAAGTATGTTGTCCAAGTGCTCATGGTCTCGCTGCTTAGATAGCGGCTACCACTGTTGAAGGTAAGCAAGAAAAGCAAAAACAGAGTCAGACGTCTCCACAGAAAGATCCTCTCTATCACCATCTTATTATGAATGTTCCATAGCGTCCAGGTAAGTCCCGCAAACACAAGCCATAAGAGGTGGCGCCTCCTTCCAGAATGATTTGCCTCCGTCTCCATAAACTCACCAAGCTCTTGAGCCTTCTAGCGCTTCTTGGATAAAGCTCCAAAGAAACTGAGCGGCATGACACGTGAACATTATGTGGGAGCAGGTCTCCGGCATCCCACATAATGGACACAACCCGTTACCGTTATGTTTCAACACTTGTACCCCTAAAGGGAGGCAATCCCGTAGCAAGTGCCACAGAAAGATTCTCAGGCTAAGGGGTAGGGGTGCCTTCCACAGGTGGATCGTCCACGGGAGCTCAGGTCCCTATAAAAGGGTCCTATATGACGAACTAACTAAAAAGTCTCCCGATGGAGACTGGCGCCAGGTCACTTCGTCCCTCTCGGCTAAGAGGGACGCAGGTAGGGCTCCTCTGCACGACCCCACCTCTGGGGCCACAATGAGAGCTCGTCTGTGGCATGCAAGTAGCTCAAGAGTATCGAAACTAACCTCCCTATTCTCCTCAAGCATCAACCTGGTGGCGGCGACATCCTTCCCTTCTTCTCTGCGGGGTGCACCCATGGTGTTCGGCACATTGCCAACAAGGTTTTTTCTTTTCTTTTTATGAATGAGGTATGAGCATATACGCCAATGTGTTGTTTCATTGATTTCATTTGAAATTTGAAGTTTTGGTGAGAGATTTGCAATTCGATGATAGAGCAAAACGAGAGGCCTCGCATGTTTAGAGGATGAGGATGAGGATGATGCATTGCATTTCACATGGAATGATCAAATCGTTCTTGAATCTAGTTGTGTATTTAAGCAAATGCACGAGATATTTTGGCAACAAATCCATGGGCGCTTTAACAAGTCCAATAAAAGTGGAGAAGGTAGAACACAAGCTTCACTCTTACAAAGGCGGCACACTCTTGTTGGGCGGTGTTCAGAACGACCCAAGCATTCCAACAAAGATGACGACAATGTCGGCTTGGTTGTTTGGTATTTTGTTTCCATAAACTAGGAACTATGCTATCGGTTTGTTTCAACTGTGATATGTGCTATCAGTTTGTTTGAAATGTGATACGGAGTATGTGCTATCGGTTTGTGTGAACTCTTTCTACGCTACGGGTTTGTATGAACTGTTCACTACTTTATTTTATGCTTTCGGTAGACATGATTCTATTTATTATAACGGTCTCCATTCTCACATGGAGCATATATTTATTTAAAATTAATATGCAGATTTTTTGATTCACTTGTTGGAAGTTTGCTAGAGCCGGGAGGTTTCCGCTCTCAAAAATCTTCCCTCTCCTCTCCTAACATGTGTTTCTTGGAGTTATTTTTTATCGTTCTTCTGTCAGCTCCCTAAATTTAGGAGGCCCTACTCAACCCTAAATCTCGCCTACATGTACATAGGAGAAGTCCCACGAAAGAAGAAAAAAAACGCCCCCCTATGCATTTTTTCTCATGCTAGTGACCGTCGATGGTGGTCGCCGTTGTCGGTCGTTGGGTTCACCGTATGTCGATAGAGTTCTATGGACGCCGCCCACTATTTCAATTGTTCGAGGGTGTCTAATTTGCAGTAACCTAATTAAAATATAGCACTAGACAAAGAAAAAAAAAGGTTTGTCTTCAGTTTTGTAGATCATCTGGTTTCGGCATAAACAGCGGTGATAGGCCCTTTGATGACCAATTATAATTACATGAGCAACCACGAGATATTACGAATCACCTAAATGAGTTGATGTCCTTAGTAATTTGGCAGTGGTGTGTTTAATTGGCAAAGCAGGTGGCAGCAGGCAGCCGCACAGGACCACGCTGCCAGGCGATGGATCGACGGCCAAACACTCATGAAGACCGACATGATTGACACAAGGAGGATGCTGGCATGCATGCTGCTGAATCGCTGATGTGTGGCCACCTTGTAGGCTTTCCGCGCTGTCGCAACGCTACAACTAATTTTGCTAACCGCTAGCATGCTAACGTACGCCGCTGTCCTCATCGATCGTCGACGTTCCCGCGCCGTTCGCACAGGCACAGTAGCGTTACATGCAAAAGGCTGCAAACTGACCGTCGATAGCTCCTGTCGTTGCGCATCGGTCGCTGACAGTCGAGCACGCGCAACCAGACAAGCGCGCGCAGGGCGAGAGCTGCGAGATGACGTATCGGCGGTGCCATAGCTAGTCCTAGCTATATATCCGTCCGAACCGTCTCGCCAAGCAGGGGACCTGCGGATGCTTGTCCTCTCTGCTGCGTCACCACTCGCAGCTGTGCACTGAGTGGCACTACCGTCTCGACCATGCCGACCGCCGCGCGCTCCGCCGCGTCATCCTCGTCGTCTTCCGCCGCCATGTCCCCTCAGCCTCAGGGCGGCGCTTTGAGGCCAGCAGATCAACGACAGAAGAGGGCGGCGGCGAAGGCACAGAGCCGCGGCCGGCGCCGGCTGGGTGCGTGGGCAGCGATCGATCCCCGGGCGAGGTGGGCGCGGGAGTGGGACCGGGCCTACCTCCTGGCCTGCGCGGCGGGGCTCATGGTGGACCCGCTGTTCCTGTACGCAGTGTCCCTGAGCGGCCAGCTGATGTGCGTCTTCCTCGACGGCTGGTTCCTCGCCTTGGTCACCGCGCTCCGCTGCATGGTGGACGCCGTGCACGCCTGGAACCTGCTGATGCGGCTCCGGATGGCGTTCGGGCCGGATCAGGACGAGGAGACGGAGGAGGACGCGGACGAGCAGGAGGCGACGAAGCTGCAGGGGAGCAGTGACGCCGCCGCGGTGCCGGCTCAGCTGCCGAGGTCCAAGAGAGGAGGGCTCTTCTTGGACCTCTTCGTCGTCCTTCCGGTGATGCAGGTGCGTGCATTGGTAGAAGTCCAGGAACGGTCTCGTTAATTAATCAATTCTCATGCATCGATCTGCTGTTTCTTTCATCTATTTCATCTTTCACATACAAACAACTTTGCGATGGCCCACGCATATGTTGCCGGATCAGATTAGAAAGCTTGTCAAAAGCATCCGGAAGAACGGAGATTTTGGAACAGTCGATGATCATCCATTATTGCCTTCCCTTCCGTAGCATCACAACTCCCCCAGAAGTGCATTCTGGCAAATGCTACATGCGATCCACTGTTCTCCCATCTCCGACCAGACCACACTCAACAACGTGCTGTAGCGCATTAGCTGTATGTATCCTGGGCCTGTGATCAAGCAAACAGTACATTCGTTTTGCACGGCCCTCACACGTGCAGCATTCTGTAGAACGCATACATGACCCATCATGCATGCTGGCACAGTTCCGTTCATGTAGTACGTAGTGCTAATAATCTCATGCCATGGCAAGGGTATAATTTCGGACGGATCGGAGCGATTTGGGCCCCTTCCGAGTCGTCCTTTAATTTTACCATGTACGTATTCAATACAGACTCAGCAAAGTTTGTTGCGGAATGAATTGCACCGGTAAGGTAAGGTCCCCCTGTGGCCTGTGGGGGGCTATGGCTGACTGGCCGATACTATCCCCATTCCCCAACTCTGCTTATGCACACAACAATACTGTCAGTCAATCAGTGCGTCTAGCTTACTATTTGCGGTACACGTCCGGCAGGGTGAAACCTTGGCATCTCGATCTATTTTTGTACTCAATCATGCATGTCGCGTACGTCTCATTGGTACTAGTAGTACACACGAATAAGTACTGTACATGATTATTAAGCAGGTGGTGACGTGGGTGGGCATCCCGGCGATGATCCGCGCCGGGTCGACGACGTCGGTGATGACGGTGCTCATGGTGGCCTTCCTCTTCGAGTACCTGCCCAAGATCTACCACTCCTTCCGCTTCCTCCGCCGGATGCAGAACGTCTCCGGCTACGTCTTCGGCACCATCTGGTGGGGCATCGCGCTCAACCTCATGGCATACTTCGTCGCAGCTCACGTACGTACGCTCTACGCACATGGGGCTTCTGGCACGCGAGCTTTATTGCTGACGCCGTCAACTGTTGGCTTGTTCGTTGCTGCAGGCGGTGGGCGCGTGCTGGTACTTGCTCGGGGCGCAGCGGGCCACCAAGTGCCTGAGGGAGCAGCTCTGCGCCGAGCTCAACGGGTGCGAGGCCACGGCGCTGGCATGCGCTCGGCCGCTCTACTACGGCGCCGGCGGTGCCGGCGCGGTGGGCGCGGACAGGCTCGACTGGGCCGGCAACGCCAGCGCCAGGGCGACGTGCCTCGACAGCGCCGACAACTACGAGTACGGGGCGTACAAGTGGACGGTCATGCTCGTGGCCAACCCCAGCTGGGTCGAGAAGATTCTCCTCCCGATCTTCTGGGGCCTCATGACCCTCAGGTGACCACCCGCCCCTGCTTCCTTCCTAACTAATTAATTAATTGGGAGGTCGATCCAATTAGATAGATGCTGATTGTTCCCTGCTTGTGATGTGACCGTCTGTTGCTGTCGCTGATCAGTACCTTCGGGAACCTGGCGAGCACGACGGAGTGGTCGGAGATCGTGTTCAACATCGTCACCATCACCGGCGGGCTCATACTCGTCACCATGCTCATAGGCAACATCAAGGTACGTACTAGGCGATCTCATGTTTTAATTAGCGTCACCACAGAGTTCGTCGCCATTGCTGATCGATGTGCACGGCATGCGCAGGTGTTCCTGAACGCGACGACGTCGAAGAAGCAGGCGATGCACACGCGGCTGCGGAGCGTGGAGTGGTGGATGAAGCGCAAGAACCTGCCGCAGAGCTTCCGGCACCGGGTGCGGCAGTACGAGCGGCAGCGGTGGGCGGCCACCCGCGGCGTCGACGAGTGCCGCATCGTGCGCGACCTCCCGGAGGGCCTCCGCCGGGACATCAAGTACCACCTCTGCCTCGACCTCGTCCGCCAGGTGCCGCTGTTCCAGCACATGGACGACCTGGTGCTCGAGAACATCTGCGACAGGGTCAAGTCCCTCGTCTTCCCCAAAGGAGAAGTGGTACAGTAACTAATTCTTCCTACAAGTTAAGAGACACGCTACGATCAATGGCGCCAAACATGCATAATCTGTTTTCGGCAGATCGTGAGGGAAGGCGACCCCGTGCAGAGGATGCTGTTCATCGTGCGCGGGCACCTGCAGAGCAGCCAGGCGCTGCGGACCGGGGCGACGAGCTGCTGCACGCTGGGCCCAGGCAACTTCAGCGGGGACGAGCTGCTATCCTGGTGCCTACGGCGGCCCTTCCTGGAGCGGCTGCCGGCGTCGTCCTCCACGCTGGTCACGCTCGAGAGCACGGAGGCGTTCGGGCTGGAGGCCGCCGACGTCAAGTACGTCACGCAGCACTTCCGCTACACCTTCGCCAACGACAAGGTGCGGCGGAGCGCGCGCTACTACTCGCACGGCTGGCGCACCTGGGCCGCCGTGGCCGTGCAGCTCGCGTGGCGACGGTACAAGCACCGCAAGACGCTCACGTCGCTGTCGTTCATCCGGCCGCGAAGGCCGCTGTCCCGGTGCTCGTCGCTAGGGGAGGAGAAGCTGCGGCTCTACACCGCGCTGCTCACCTCGCCCAAGCCCGACCAGGACGAGTTGCTCTAGTACTACAGTCTACAGGGAACCCACCCCGGCGATTCAACCGTGCGTGCACGGTTTCTGCCGTTCATTTGCCGCTTTATGTTTCGTGCAGCGTAGTTCCATCAAGTTTCGTCGAGTAGTGAGTGTTGCATTTCAGAAATCTGTGTCCAATTGCATGGTAGAAGCACTGAATTTTTGGAGTTAATAGCATAGAACTACCAGTTTCTGGGCAAAATTCCGGAAATCTACCAGTTTACGATTTCGCAGCAAAAATCTGCCACGTTTTGCGTCCGTTTTCGCAAATAGCACTAAACGTCCGCTGAACGCGAATTGACACCAGAACTGACAGGGTTGGCCCACCATAATGGATGACGTGGCAGGACTGGACGACGAGCGGCACGGCCGTTAACGCCCGTTAACGGCAGGAGTGGGGCCCACTACTTGGCGCTGTCCTAGCGCGCTGGGTCTTCCTCCCGGCCGTTTTCTTCCCCGCCGCCCACGCTCCTGCGACAGAGCGCCACCGCCGACCGCCCCGCCATTGCCGCTGTTGTCCCAGTCGAGCGCAGCCCTCGCCATGCCTAGCTGGCACGACGGTTCAGAGTCGAGCAACTCCTACGTAGGGGTAAGCTCCAGTCCATCTCCCTCCCCCCATTGTCAAATTAGGGTTCTTCCAAAATTGGGATTTGTTGATTTGTCGTCAAATTAGGTCGATTAAAGTTGATTTCTTCTTTGATTAGGACCTCTCATGCCTGGACTATGCTTCTAATGTGATTGATGACCCATTATTTTGCGGGATAGCCGTGGGCGCCGAGCGGTGTGACATGCACAAGCTGGAGCCGCACAGATGCGTAGCCTTTGATGGGATAGACACAGGGAGGAGATTCTACATGTGCCAGATTGAAAATGTAAGTTATTTACTCCATCCTTGTTACTGTCAAGCTTAGTTTTTGATTGCTGCCACTGACATAGTTTACTCAAGCTTAAACCACTGCCATAGTTTAGTTACTGACATAGTTTAATCAAACTTAAACCACTGACATAGTTTAGTTAGTGCCACTGGCATAGTTTAGTTTACTCAAGCTTAAGCATGCCCATCCTACTTAAACCACTGTCAAGCTTAGTTTTTGATTGCTGCCACTGCCATAATTTGAATGAAATGCTTATACCCATGCTATGTTTAATTTGCAGCAAGCAATCAACTGTGGTTTCCAGTCTTGGATAGATAAAGAGTGGCCTGACACTCTCAATAATGCACTAAGCAAGTTGTGGTCAATGTATGATGACTGCAGTAGCACTATGATGTTTGAGAGAGTTGAGAGAAGGAGCAGGGAGCTTCAGGAGCAGAAGCACATAGAAGCTTTGAAGAATGAGGTTGAGGTGCTGAAAAATGCAAAAGAAGAACTGAAGAATGTGTTAAAATCCCAAGCTGATGTGTTTAGGGTCAAACAAAACAAGGTAGAGGCTGGAAGAGATGCCCTGCTGGAAGAGAAGAAAAAGTAGGAGGCAGAAAGAGCTGTTCTGCTGGAAGAGAAGAAGAAGTGGGAGGCAGAAAAAGCTGTCCTGAAGGAAGAGAAGAAGAAGCTGGAGTATACCATCTATGAAATGTTCCAGGCAAGTCATGAGAACAAAGTAAAGCTGAAGAAAATCAAAGCTATCTGTGATGAGTGATCCTTCTATTACTGTAATGTTTGTTGTGGAACTATCTATGTAATCCTTTTATTATGGAACTATCTATGTAATCTTAGCTATGTAATGGAACTATCTATGTGATCCTTTTATTATCTGTTATGGAACTATCTATGTAATCTTAGCTATGTAATGGCACCTTGAATCTTAGCTATGTAATGTGATCCTTTTATTACTGTAATGTTTGTGTACCTGTTTGTGTCTTGGATTTGAAATAAAGTCCCTTTTTTCTTTTTGTTCAGCTGCATGTGCCTTGGATTTCAAATAAAGTGCACCATTTTCAAAGGGTTTAAGCTAAGATGAAAAATACCAGTGCATGATGCAAACTACATATGAAATAAAGTACACAATGATCAACAAAATCTCCATAGTTTAGCACAAATAGTTTTGCATATCAACTGGATATGTCTTACATAGTTAGGTCCAGCACAAATAGATAGGTCCAGCACAAATATATAGGTCCAACACAAATAGATAGGTCCAACACACATTTAGCAGCACAAATACATAGGTCCATTAACTAAGAAACATGAATTATTTTCCAGCATTTGAACTGTCTCCAGCATTTGAACTGTTAGCAACAGGCTTCTGACCCTTCTTCCTGTAGCTGCCATATTTACCAGCAGTAAGCTAACCTTGCATCTTATGTGTAGGCTTGAATGCCCTGGAAGATACCCTGGTGCTGGTAGCATTTGTTGTTGCAGAAACTGGTCTTGGTGCTGTGAAAGCCCTGGTACTTGGTGCACTATTAGCAGAAACTGGCCTTGGTGGAGCACTTCTTGCTGGAGCACTAGGACCTGGAGTAGATGAAGCAGTAGGTGCTGGAGCACTATGAGATGGAATTGGATTCCTGCTTGATGAAGCACTAGGAGCACTAGGACCTGCTCTTGGAGGCCTTCTTGCTGAACCAGATGATTCAGTATAGTCCTTCCTGTTAGCCTGATACAATTGCACTAACAATTAATATATAATTACTAGTTACCAAATAAACAAGAACAAGAACAAGTACTAGCTACTAACCTGGTGATCATTTTTTCTTACTTGCAGGCTTGGCCTCAAAGCTACCTGACAGCTAGTATACCTATGACCTACTAGCTTGCAGTTACTGCAAGTGATAGATCCCATTCTAGATGTATCCCTAGGGGCAGGCACCTCAAATTTTCCTTTCCTTCTCTTGTACTGTTTCCTACCAGGTTTCTCCCTGAATACAGGTGGATCTATGTCTGGTGTGTTGGTCCTTGTCCAATCTTCAGGGCCAGGAACAGGGTAGATTGTATGCC
Organism: Avena sativa; assembly: GCA_916181665.1. Taxonomy (NCBI): domain Eukaryota; kingdom Viridiplantae; phylum Streptophyta; class Magnoliopsida; order Poales; family Poaceae; genus Avena; species Avena sativa. Next base: position 379,379,256 of record OV702282.1, read on the forward strand.
TGAATGTCTCAATGTACATGGGCTTTTTGAAGAAATCATTTACATAATCCTCTGGATGTTGTTGTACTTTCATGATAGCTGCAACTGCATGATTGCAAGGAATCCCTGTAAGATCCCATTTCCTACAGCCACATGTCTTGTTAATCAAATTTACAGCAACAACTCTACCACTTGAACTTGTAACTTGCCATAGACCAATCTCACAGTTTTGAGCATTGCAATCCCTGGACCACCTCTTGGCCTCTGCAAGTTTCTCTGTGTAGAATGGAGTTATATCCCACCTTGATGCTGCTGCTTTCACCCTAGTGCCACTGTACTTCACCATGAGTTTGTTTCTTATTCCTTCAAGCATTGTCCTAATTGGTTTGTTTCTCACATTCAGGATCATCCTATTGAATACTTCACTGATATTGTTCACAACTAGGTCTGTCTTACAGTTAGTGTCAAACAGGTGTCTTACCCATGTCTCAGCTGGAATTTTCACTAGCCACTCATATGCCTCTACACAGTCCCTCTTCATTGATTCCATTGCCAAATCAAACCCATTCTTTGTGTAAGAGTAGCTAGCTGCATCCATATATTTTTTTAGTTCTGGGCCCCTAAAACCTGCTGTCTGGAAGTTGGCATAAATATGCCTGAGACAAAATCTCTGTGGAGAATTTGGAAAAACTTGTGAAATTGCTTTTAACAGTCCCTTCTGCCTATCAGAGATAATGGTGTAGTTACCAAATTTGCCAGATTCTCCAATACAGTACCTAAGTTGAGTTAGGAACCAAAGCCAGCTAGCTTGATCTTCCTTGTCAACTACACCAAAAGCAATTGGAAAGATGTTGTTGTTTCCATCTCTCCCAGTTGCAGCTAAAATTTGCTGCCCAGTGTTCAATTTTATGAAACACCCATCTACTCCTATGAATGGTCTGCATCCATTGAGAAAACCTTGGAGTGAAGCATTGAAGCATATGAATAACCCATGGAATCTTGGGTTAGGGCTAGGATGTTCCACAAGCTCCTTAGTTGTCACAACACACCTGCTTCCTGGGTTGGTCTCTAGTATAGCATTCAAATAATCCCTCAGCCTAGTATATTGTTTCTTCTGATCTCCAATGACAGAAGCAAATGCCTTCATTCTTGCTCTGTAGGCTTTGCTCTTTGGCACTTCAACTCCATACTTCAACTTAGCATTGTCTATCAAAGTGTCAACAGAAGTATTTGGGTCTGTCCTTATTGCCTGCACAGATTGAGATGCTAGCCAATCAATGGTGACTCTTGTGTTCTCACCATGAGCTATGCAAGTGTGCTCAGACTTGAATTTACTAATGCAAAAAGTTTGCTCATTTGCAATCTTGGAGGCTGTCAAGTAGAACTCACACCCCTGTTTCTTGCCTTCATCAGTGCACCACACAATGATCCTGGAAGGAGTGTTCCTGTGAAAGTGGAAGTTCCTGAGCTGGGCTATGTGGTAGTTTCTGAGAGCTACTCTGAACTGGTAAACGTCTTGGAAGCAAAGCTTGATGCAGAATTGTACGTGTGGGTCTACTCTGTTGGGATCATACCACATCCTCTTCTTCATCTTCTTGCCACTTGCTAGTGTGTACTTCTGAACTGCCCCATCATCATCACTATCCCCTATATCTTCTGGACTGAGGTCCTCATCACTGGAAGGAATGAAAGAAGGGAATGGTGATTCCTCTGCCTCATGGTGACAGTTGCTAGTTGGGCCTGGCCTAGCTACCTTTTTCTTGGCAAAATAGTCATCCTCAACAGCCTCCTCATTTGTTTCTATGTCATTTTCAGTTTCTACATCATCAAAGAACTCCTCCACATCTGTGTCCCCTTCAAAATGCAGACAAGGGTCCTCTCTCTGCTTCTTCATTTGTTCCATCTTCTCCATTATTGCAACAGCTTCATGGTCCATGGCTTTCTCCCTTTTCTCACTCCTTAATTTATTAATTAGTTCTAACTCAGCAGCAACCTGTCTGTTGTGCTCTCTCTTGTGCTCTTCTAAGTTAACCTGGCCAGGATACATCCACTCCTCATTCTCTGAATCGGCATTCTCTGAATCACCATTCTCTGAATCTCCATTCTCTCAATCTTCATGGATAACTTGTACAGCAACACTCTGTTTTTGATTATGTATCATCTCTGGTTCAGGAGTAGAAAAATTACAGCTTTCTTGAGTTTCCATGAACAACACATCAGAAAAATCAATTGCCACTGGCACAATTTCTTGCTCATCATCATCTGGTATTAAGTTGTAGCTCACACCATCTGAATCAACTGATAGTTTCACTGGTTCTTGTATCATCTCTGGTTCTTCTTCTCCAATGTTAAGGTCAGCTGGCCATTCTACATTTTTCCTGAGAACAGTGATATTCAAAACACTGTCAGCTTCATAAATGGCTAGCATCTCTCTTACATTGGCCATGCTTTCAATTGCCATCATCCCATCCTGTCCTTTCCCCTTTTCCCTCACAAAATACATGCTGTCCCTATGTCCATACCCATGACACTCTACTAAAGCTGCCAGATTCGACACTGTTATGTCAGATCTACTAAGTGTCCTCTCCAGATTGTCTTCCCCATGAAAATGAAACCTGATCTCCCAAATGTCATCATCTAGGCTACAAAAATTACAAACAAAACCAGATGGCATATTCAGTAACAGATGATGACAGCCACAATTAACAGATCAGTACTAGATGATGACAGCCACATTGAACACAATTGGAGAGGGTGACAGCCACATTCAACAGATTTAATACCATGGAAGCCCATTGAGTGGCGAATTAACAGATCATAACTAGACAGAGGGGAAGAATGGAGAGAAAATATGACTTACTCGACTCCACCGAGTGGGGAAGCCCACCGATGGCTGCTTTTCGATGGAGACGAGATCACCGCCCGCGCCAGTGCAGCCGCTGACCTTGCCTCCTGGTTCAGCACCTGCGGCGGCGGCGGCAAATCAATTGAGCCCACACCACCACGGACAGACCCCACGCCACCGCGGATAGATTCGGCGCCGCCCGCGAACGAACCAGCACTTCCACCGCCGTAGCTTGTTCTGCCGCCGCCGCCACCATTGCCGCCGCCGGCGGCGCCGCTGGGAGTCGTCGCCATCGCCCAAGGTCAGATGCACGCTTCGGACACGAGCTAGTAACTGAAACCTACCGTCTTAGGACAACGCCAAGTAACGGGCGTTAACGGCCGTGCCGCTCGCCGTCCAGTCCTGCCACGTCATCCATTATGGTGGGCCAACCCTATCAGTTCTGGTGTCAATTCGCATTCAGCGGACGTTTAGTGCTATTTGCGAAAACGGACGCAAAATGTGGCAGATTTTTGCTGCGAAATCGTAAACTGGTAGATTTCCGGAATTTTGCCCAGAAACTGGTAGTTCTATGCTATTAACTCGAATTTTTGACATGTCATTGGTGGTATGAAGCACTGAATTTTTAACATTGTCAGAACGAAGTAAAAGGGAACATACATGGTTGGTTTAATGAGAGAAAAGAAAAACTAATTCAACCCGCTGACCCGCACGGCCATGCATAACATAGAAAAAGTGTGAGCAATTAGCTAGAGCAGCAGGTGGTGTAGCATTGCAAAAGAGGATAAATATGTCACTTTTTACACCCTCTTGGGAGGTTTGTTAAGTATCCCAAAAGTGCTTAGCAACAGTTGGACAAGTTGGTAACGTTGGGGTGAACCAAAAAAAGTTTAGTATTTCATAGATAAACTATTATATAGAAAAATACAATTAGATTTAGCACTTGATAGATAAACTTGGGGTTTGTGGGCCAAGCTTCTTCCAAAACATACGGCTTTCTGTATGAATCATATGCTGTTATGATCTTCTACATCCTAGGTATTCACATTCTGTCATCCGGATTAGAAGCTGCGTTCAATTTCTCATGTACTATTATGGCATGCGAACCAAACAGAAGATCATATCTTTGATTTGCAACAACAGTAAATATGGAGTAAGCGATAAGATGAAAAACAGCCCATCGAACTTTGCCATAAACAAATTCAATGCGTAGTACTTTGATCCTCCTCATTACATTACTAGACACCCGAATGTTGCAGGTGTATTAAGACAAGACATATAAAGTTTATTGTACCGAAGGAATTATCTGGCAATGCCAAAATTTGGCAAACAGAAGCTTGCTAGGCTATAGGGTAATCGAGCTTTCAAAATTGTGGAACATCACGAATGATGTTGTATGCTGAAAGTAGCACCAGTCTAATAGTCTTCCAGGTCTGGAGTTGAATTTATAGGCTGCTGGAGTCCCTTCCGAAGATGAACCGCCTTCCCCAGTCAGTTACGACTAGCATCCTTGTGCGCCAGCTGAACTGTTTGCTGTATTCAGCAAGAGAAAACAACCATTAGAACCAATACCAAATCAGACATGACATTCACTGATTGAAATGGAGAAAGAACAAAGTGTACTGGAGAGCAGGATCAATACCTTGCATAGACAGAATACCACAGCCACTGAGTGCTGTGGCCTACATGTACCCAATCACCAGGCAGTTGGGCAGCTGTTTGCTCTCCACCAAGTGGAGCAAATTGGCCAAGATGCCTGTACCTGTACATGCGCAATTTGGGATGATCAATAGTAGCTACGTAAACATAAGTGTTTTATTTCAGTGACAAAAGTCTGTGACTCTTTGATGACATGCAAACAGGAGTCTTCTACATCTAACACCTTTACTAGAATTTTTAATGGTAATTTTGTTGTCAGATTTACTACATGTATACCTTCCACAGGAAAAGTACAAGCATGACTGCATTGCACTCCATAGAGTAATTGATGAAAGTGACTCTTTGATTGGGATGATCAATTATAGACATGCAAAGGGAAGTTTTACATCACCGTGAATGAACATATATCCATTATACCTTTTTGCTGGATCTTTTATGGTGTTTTTTTTGTTAGATTTACTACTTATCAACATTGTACAAGCATGTGGATGAGATTTTCAGTAGTCCCACTTATAAAAGCATGGACATTGATAACAGACCTGAAAGGTTTGAACCGATGACGCCCTGCACCCCTGATCCTTAGAGGGCCTTCAGGATTGTCTTCACAAGTATTCATCCTATTGAAGCAGTCTGCCAGATAAGCTCCCTCTTGTGCAGCGACCTGAAGCATGGAACAAACATTACATTTAGGTTGTGCCACTCTATGCATGGCAGATAACATTTACTCCCTCCGTTCCGAAATATAAGACATTCTAGCTTTGTAAAACAAATGTATCTAGACACCTTTTAGGGTATAGGTTTACTCCGAACCTCTACGAACCTATACACTAAAAGACGTCTAGATACATTCGATTCACAAAGCTAAAACGTCTTATATTTCCGAACAGAGGGAGTAGTTGTTAGATTGTATATACGCGTGATTCACCTGAGCTGTTGCTGGGAGCATCTTGACTTGCGAGTCCACTTGAGCAAGGGCTTTTTTGAATTCTTCAATGTTCAGTTCTTCTGACTCCTTATCTTTCAGTAGGTCATGGAAGTTCTTCATTTGGTTGGTTTTAAGATACAACTCCACCTGTGGGTACCTTTGATAGATGTCACCAAGAACATTTTTGATTTTCTTTACAGTTAGAGTTCCGGAATTATCCTTGTCTGCTACCCGGAATATTGCATCAACATCTTCCTGTACGTACGCCAACAAAGATTACATGAGCTACTGAGATGTCCGAAAACTATAACATGTACTAGTTGACACTGCAAGGTAGCATTCTTAAAGGGGTGCAAACAAGCAAAACCTCTCCATCTCAGGAGAGAAAGAAAGGAAAGAAGGATGCTCCTCTGACTCAAGCATCATACCAACAGAAAGTATTATCCAACACTAAAGGTGTATTACTCCTATGTAAAACTTCCAAACCCATCTCAATTGTTTAAAAAACTTTACATCGTAAAGTAGAAGGAAAAAACGACTTCCCAAAAAGTTGTCAGGTTGCAACTTCAGTTCAGTATTTTGTTAAACATATCATATGGAAATTGTAAAAAACGGAACAACTTAGCATCTTCACAGGCCAAATGTTAATCCTAGTTCAATACTCACTCTGTCCCTAAGCTTTGAGAAAAAAATCAACATGTGAAATAATAAAGTAAAATATAAAAATACATTTGGTTATGAATCTACCGATACTTTGGTATTGTAAGTGGTAATATTATTTTCGAAAAACATGGTCAAAGTAGTCACGTCTGTCTTCTCCAAAAGCTCCACCTTATCAAGGAACAGAAGGACTAGTATATATTGATAGTCACTTGTTAATCAACGGAAAGCATGATGTGAAAAGAACCAGCTTTGGTGATATGGTTAGGTCAACAGTTAACCAGAGACCGAAAAAAATAGTACTCCCTCTGATCCATAATAAGTGTCGCTGATTTAGTACAACTTGTGATCCAGGGGAGCTAGTGTGCAAATCAGAGTATAGAACTTCATGGATTTTGTGAAGTGGAAAAATAAATTCTACAATTTGTAACTTGCAAGGTAAGCACAACAGTTTTTTTAGAACAAGGTAGACACATGTTGAAAGCAAACAAGGTGTATAACAGTGTTTTTACAGTAGGCTACACGCACATGTTACAACAAATTCAGAAAGAAGATGATCACAAGACATGAAATTCTGGTAGCAGAATGATACCACGAGTTATATGACTGTTGAAATTGAGTAGCACACACATACCATCACTTTTCTCTGAGTTATAGTTGCACAATCACCAAGAGCATATACATTGTCACATCCATTAACCCGAAGCCACTCATCGGTTGCTAGCACACGACGGTTTGCCTACAAAAAATGTATTTAAATGTTAAATGTGAATAGTGAAATATGATTTTGTTATCAATGCAGAACAAGATATACCTGCCCAACTTGCTTCATGAAATCCATAATTATCGGACGTGTCCCAATTCCAGTGGACCAAACAGCCAGGCCATAAGGAACGGCAATCTCTCCAGTTGCAGGATTAGTCATGGTGATAGTCTTATCAGACACCTTAACGACCTTGAAATTTGTCTTCAGATCTATACCTTCCCTCTTGAACTTGTCCTCAGCAAAATGGGTGATTCTTTTGTCAAACCTGCAGGAAACATAAAAAATATTATATGAAATTACTGATCTAAGGTATAATTATTGTATTTGCTACCAAGAAGTTACTAATCAGTCAAATATCAAGAGTTGACAAATTAAGCATTAATAAGGATCTTACATCGTTAGGATATGGTCTCCAGCTTCAATTACTGAAATATTCACATACTTCTTTACATCAGGATACAACTTTGCCAAGTCCTCATTGACAAAGTCATGCAACTCTGCAGCAAATTCTACCCCTGTTGGGCCACCGCCAATAACAACAAAATGAACATTCTTCTTCCGCTCTTCCTCGGTAAGGTTAGGAAGTGAGGCTTTTTCAAAACATTTCATGACACTCTTCCTGATCTTTTGAGCATCTTCTACTTCCTACATAATGACGACTGTCAAATAACGTCCCATTGTACAAAATGTATAGCTGCTTTGCAATAGAAATACAACATTAGCAGTCAAAGACACACACTACACCTAGTTGCATATGCACAACAGCAGCAGAAGCTACATAGTTATCATGATCAAAGAACACAATAAAGTAAATGTCAGCTGATATTCTACTGCAGGACTAAGGACATACCGACATACTAAAAGTCAGTTGGACTCTACCACGTTTAGTTCATCAACAGAAATATGCTAAACAAAGAAGCACACACATAGTTAAATGATCAAAGCAATTTTGGCATAAATAAAAAAAGTGGACTATATTTTTGTTTATTAAGATCAGATTAATTCATCCATCTAATGCAGATGATGCAGGTACTCACCTTTAGGAAATGGCAATTTTCAATAACACCTGGGGTGTTGAAAGTATTTGGTTTAGCTCCAACAGTCACAACAAGATAATCATAGTCCACAACAAATTCCCCATTGCCATCAACATTGGTCCCATCGCCTGCTCTGCAGTGGATCTTCTTGCTTGTTGGATCAATCTTGAAGCACTCTGCTTCCCAGAATCTGAATGCACCACCTCTCTGCAAGATTGAACACACATTAACTGTGCTAATTCTTGCAGCATATCAGATATATCAATGGTATTGCTCAAAATGGTGCATCTTTTGCTGAATGAACAAACTACTAGAAGGTACAAAATGATGCATAATAGAGATAAGAGTTACTGATGCACTTTACTATTAAAAAATTACCTTTCTCACAATATTGCGAATTGGCTCCACAATACTACGTGGTTCAACAGTGCCACATGTCACACTCGGCAACAAAGGAGTGAACATGAAATAGTTGCGAGGTGATACCACATGGACATCATACAAAGAAGTGTCGATATTTCTCAAGAAACTTGCACCTGCCCAACCAGTTCCAAGTATAACCACTTTTTTCTTGCCTGTTTTTCCATCACTGATTTGAAGAACCTGATTATCCTGACAAGCGTAAGTTACAGTGCCAAGTCTGCAGTGAGGTCAAAACTGTATTAGAATTCTGAAATAAAAGTCTTATTTCGAAACAAATGTGAACGAATAAATGCTGCTTCAGCATAGCCCTGACTTATAAGCTGAAGTTTTGGTGTATTTACCGACTTGTAACTTCCTCAAGATATTACAGATATCTTTTACTATAATTAATAGAAATATTATTTGTTCGAGTAAGAGGATTCAGTGGTGATCCTGGTTTGCAGGTAAAAAATGATAAGGATTCTCTTACTAACTAGATTACTGGTCAAGTGGATTAAGACCATAGTTTACTGTAGTAAATAGTAGTTGGTGTACTCATAACTGAAATCAAGTTTCCCGGTATATGGAAAACATTGTCTTGTACCGTACCATCTCACAAAATCTAACTGGGCAACAATATTTAATACAGTATAATTATAGCTAATATCCCGTCCATATCTTACGAACAACCATTTTGCCATACATATACAGATAATACAGGATGTGTTTAGCCCGTGTTAATGCATGTTGCCTGAAATTTTGAGGCGCATCAAGTGCAGTGCAAAATTGATTTTAAAATACATATACAAGATATCATCATATCGACATATTATCTGCGTCGGCCTCAGCTCCTTCAGCGCAGCACAGGTAATCTGCTCTAGCTAAGATTTCTACTTTCAAACCACAGAATTTTCAGATGCCAAAACGACTTAAGCCTGAAATTACAGGCCGTAGATTGAACGGAGGGATGTTGCAAGTTGCACATAATCCCTCACGAATACAATACGGGCCAGATGAGTAGATCCCTACACTAACTTTTACCGAGAAGATGAGCAGACTTTGAAACGAGTTATTCTGTATTGATTTCAACAACGGAAGCGATTCCGTTGGAGTATCAACAAAGTACAGTCTTATTCAAATGGATCTACGGGTAATACTGAGAACTCGCGAGGGCAAAAGAGAAAATCAAAGATACAGTAACGGAGTTGCAGATCATCACCGACCGAAGCAGTTCTTAAACAAAACAAACAATCGGCCCGCGTAACTCTGCGGCGCGGAACTGAACTAGAAAAACTAACTTACAAAAATATTAGGGAGTGCCAAAAAAGGTGGCAAATTCCATCGAACCACAATGAGGGCGCGGCCGTACAGAGCAATGCGCAACGACGAGGCGGCGCACGTACGGATCGACCGACGCGCGGCGGCGGGCACGGATGAAAACATAAAAAAGGGATCGAGGTGGGAAGGGGGAAGGGAGAGGAGACGGCGCACGCACCCTACGGTGAAGACGACGAGCCTCTTCTGCCAGCGCGGCGTGCGGCGCACGGCGTCGACGGCGCGGCGCACCAGCGACAATCCCCCCGACGACGCCATTGAGCTCGGCTTCGATCTGCTTGTGGGAGCGGGCGGCGGTGGGGGTGGATACTAAGGGGAGAGAGGGGGGCGGGGTTCGCTCGCTTCCGAACACGCGGCGGCGGACGAGGGTGAGAGACGAGACGTGCCCTCTCGGTGCCTAATTATAGCGGAGACCAACCAATGGTTCGTGCCCGGCGCTTTTGCGTTTGAGCCCTCTGACAGATGGATAAATTACAGTCACCCGCTGCCAGAGGCGAATATTACGCTGGGTCTCGGGGGTATCGTTTGAAAATTAAAACACAACGGGTGCGAATCAGAGAAAAGGCCAGGGTACAGCTCCCGCGGGGTTCGCTTTCCTTTTGTTTGGTCGAGGTTAAACGCGTTCGCGCACCCCTGCACCGCGGCCCGGGTTTCGCTCGCGCTTGGGATCCGACGGTGCGGCGCAGTCGGACCGCGCAGGTGGACGGCCCGATGTTCGCGAGACCGATGTCGGGTGGAGGTGTTTTGGCTTGCAACACAAGAAAGAAAGAAGTACAGGCGAGCAGCGGGGAGATATTTTCGGAGGAGGGGTCTTGCGGCGGCCCAGCTGTACACAGTACACACCGCCTAGGTTTTTTTTCCTTCTCTATTAGTAGTACTACTACGTTGGCTTGGCGTCTTGGGAACATGTGTTGTTGTTTTGCCTTTAAGGCAACTTTCGATCGCAGAATATTATTGTACCATATAAATGAGTTATTGACTGCCAAAAATGAAATTTTTGGAATGTACTCTTCGATTTCATATAATATAACAAACTAAATAAAGCAAAGGAAGCACAAACAACAACAAAAGGAAGTTCAACTCCAACTAAACTATTACAAGCCAGCATTTGTGTGGAAAAAACATTGGACAGTACTACGCGTCCCCCGGGGATAATTCCCCAAAATCCCTCAGGTCCCCTCCTGTTGACATGTGTCCTCCCAAAAGCCCTAAAATCTCGTTTTTCTACAAACATACCCACTTTTGCTATAAATAGTCTTGCTTTTGCTACATGTAGCAGAAATCGTTCGGCTCAGAAAATAGAAAAACAAAATGGACCTCGCCGGAGATCTCACCGACGACCGTGTAGCAAAAAAATTGTGCTAATATAGCAAATCGGACATCACCGGAGACTCGCCGGAGATCTCGCCGCTACGTAGCAAAAAAATTATTCTAATGTAGCAAAACCGAAGAACAATTATAACAAAGTATTTATATTAGTATAAAAAAACCATTTTCGCCGAAGACATCACAGGGATCTCACCGGAATTCATATGTGTAGAAATAAGCGTAGCATTTGGAGAACATGAAGCAAAAACAAAACAAGTATATAGCAAAATTTAAACGAGTATAGAGCAAAATTAGCCCCCCCTCCTCCCCGCTTTGCCCAAGGTAGCAACACCGTGCACTCATGTAGCACAAGCACCTATCATCGGTAGCAACATTGTAGACCCAAGTTAGCAAAGCCTCCTACCGTTCGTAGCAAAAAAAAGAACTGGCGGCTTTCTAGGCGAGGCGGCCGACTTTGTACCAGTACAACAAATGTATGTAGCAGCACCGTGGAGCGACTGTAGCAGATCCTCTAGGTCATTATAAACGATCATACCAGTGTTGCCGACAACTTGTAGCAGCGCCTCTCGCCACCAGCAGTATCATAGGGATTCCTTACCAGCACCACCGCACGGGGTGAAGTAGGTGATGCAAGGACAGGGTCGGAGTTGAGGCGAACCGCGTCGCTCGAGCTTGAGAGCGGTCGCTGTCGGAGCTCTTTGCGGTGACCCAGCATACCACTGCATGTGTAGTACACTATAGTCGTTGACATGACACCCATAGAACACCGTTCCGTAGATATCACATCTCTCAGAGTGGTACAACAGAAACATTGCGAGTCCATATTACAAACATTCACACATTATTATTATTATTGCAATACCAGAAGTTCAAGACTTCAAAAGGTTTTAACTTACAAACCAAAATATAAAGTGTTTCAGTGGAATTTAAAGATAGCAACTCCGACTAGGAGTTGAGCTCAGCAGCTTATTCTATAGATTTCATGCTGCTCGGCTTCGTTGGTTACTACTAACTAGGTACTTAGTTGGACTTGTTATCATCAACACCATATCGGATTTCGTAATCCACTCCTTCAACACCTTCTGACAGGTCAGGCTCCTCGTAGAACACGTCTTCTTGACATTCAGCTGCATATATTGGCACGTCTTCGGAATCCTCAGAGTCTAAGCAAGGGATCAAAGGAAAGGATGAGTAACAGCGTTACCCAACAAGTTCATTTTATGCAAGGTGGGAAGTTTGATGCTCTAAATACCACCTCAGACTATAAGTCCTTAGCACTATGCAATTTTTATAAATCTTTCTTCAAAGATTGATTTTATTATAAAAAAATCTATGACAATCAGCCTTCACAGGTTGACCAGAACTTTCATGGAGTTCCTTTCCTGCCACGTTCGTAGCTCCTTCCCGGAACAGGGAGTAACAAGTTACAATTCTTACACTCTGCAGAGGTGCGTTACTTTACCCATGAGAGATCAACTCCTTGTTGCATAACCGGGCGTACTTTCTCGTCCACAATTCCATGATGTTGGGCCCAGTAATTGGTCCAAGCCATTCACTGCCCCCTTCGCGACCTCGCATGCCTCCTTGGTGTACACCATGTCCGCATAATGAATTACGGCAATGGTTTGTACAAACCGTTAGATGCCAGAACTATCGTTGGACGATGAGGATTCCCACCCATATGTTGCATATCCTCTACGAATTACCAATTAATATGCATGCTACGAGGATAACAACCACAACCTGCACATCCGGCTTCATGCGAGAGGAAGAAGATACAGCTGACTTCTCCGTCCCATTCCAAATCTCATGGCTAACGCGTAATATACGGCGCTAGAATCACTGATGTCAGGGGTTATTAAGTCCCTAATTGATCATCATTATTGCAAATAGAACCCTAAGTTCTATTGATCCATTATATCATCACGTAGGATGATATCTATGATTTCTTTATTTGTGAAAATAATATTTTCTTTCTTTAGGGTATATATGATAACACACAATTTGCAAATACTTTGATAAAGACTCTTCAAAGGATATGAGCAAGTGATGAACTTGCCTTGTGATGGCAAGGTAGTGAAGTCTGATGCTTGCACTGGACCTTGAGCTTCTATGTCTACAAAAACATCATTATTGCCCGGTAAGGACAATATTTAAAGAAGCAAAATTATTATGCAAAGTAATGTAATGCATCATTTAACTTGATATGCATTCTCCCCATTATTATAAAAATTATTTTTAATAATAAAGGATTTATAAATATTAATTTTTAATTTTTATAATAGAATATTATATTCTTTTATTTTATTTCCCTTTTATTTGACTTTTATTGATTTAATAATTCTTTTAAGAATTATCACTTGAATATAAAAAATTGTTATTAAATATTTGTTTAGTATTTTTATAAAATACTACAATATTAATATATGATGAAAGTGATTTTTATTTATTTTTATCATCTTTCAATAATTTTGTAAAAATCCATAAGGAATATACAATTTACAAAATTCTTAATAAAATTTATATGTCTAAAATTTTATCTCTTAATTTATTTGGATATTTTGGATTATTGTGTATCCAAAAATATTTTATTTATAATTTTTGGACTTTTATTTTATTTTATAGAATTTAATTAACTTTAGGGGCATTTTGGTCTTTTTCTATTTATTAAAACGGGCCTTAAAGGTTTTTTGGGCTGGCTTATTCTTATTGGGCCCTTGTGGCCCATTAGGCATAGTCAAAACAGCCACCCCGAAGGGTTCTGGCCCATCTCAGCCCACTCACTCGCTGTCTCTCACCCTCGAGCTCACTCCTCTCCTCCTCTATCCCCGACCCCGTGGTCGGTGATGTCGCCGCCGGCAATTCCCGTCGTCGTGGACCGCCATGGCCGCCGTCATGGTGCAGGAAGGGATTGTCAATTCCTCTCTTCCCTCCTGTCCAACTGGATTTGGACATGGAGCTCTCCTGCGACAGATCGATGTCGTCCCAAACCCTAGGGTTTGGGATTGGCGTTGATCCTGGCGCCGCCATTGCTATAGCGCTTTATGGTGATTCACCTCGCCCCTAGGCCTGACTATGGTCGCCGCCATGGCGCTTTATGGTTTGAAGCGCCCCCCATGGGGTGATCCCCATACCGCCATGGTCGTCGGCCCTTATGCTTCCTCTTCTATTCTTCAGCGAAGACCTTTGGTGAGTGCTTCCTCTCCTCTCGTGTTGCTCTGTGTTAAGTCATCCTCTGCTAGATGTTTGGTGGTGATATTTATGGTTACTGTCTTGTTCTGATTAGGGTTCTTGGTTCTTTTTAGGGTTCATATGTAACTACCTCGGTGAATTACGCTCCTAGATACAAGCCTGGATGAACGGTAGTGGTTGAAATAGTACGGTGGGGCCCCAAAAGCCACTCACGGGTAGACCTTTCGGCCGTCCCAACCACTTCCAATTCATCGGGACCAGTATGGGCGGCGTAATCGGCAGGCGAAGGGATCAACTACATACACAAATGAGTATGTATGCAAGCCACCATACAAAAGTACATCAGAGCCATTCCATCTAGAAAGAAAGGAAAATATAGCAACGCCATACGACAAGATCCAAATGACCTAGATTGATATAATATTTTAGGATAATTCCTCATACATCACACATCAGAGTATCAAGCGGAAGCGGCAAAACAAGTCCGAGTACGGATAAGAAGCAAATCGGCATCAGATGCCACAGAAATAAGCACATCCCGCCCACAGATCTCACGGATCCCCGTTCCCGGAATCTCTACACCGAACGATCGTTGCCCACATCATCAGCCTCTTCCACCCAGTATCCGTTCTGCGAGTGTACCTGTTCATCTGAACCAATAATTTATCGTGTGAGACCCTAAGGGTACTCAGCAAGTCTTTATGCCTCTAAAGGGGACACAACCTGGGGTGACGCAATTGCAGCAAAAGATAAACCCTAGCAGTTCTATAGATACTCGCTAACCATCCGTCTAACCAATGATAGACGGATGTCCGTGAATTAATGACAACAGTTATAACAGTAATTTCATCAGATCCATCCTCCTCCTCGCTTACCAACGAGGAAGCGGACGAACAACCCCCTCGTCCGTTGGCAATTTTATTAACCATTCCATGAGTGTTGCACTATTTACTAGTCAATTACTTAGTCAGATTAAAGCGGTACTTTAGTTATGCTTGTCTATGATCGAGAAACTGTGCTCCAAGTCGTCCATAACCGCGGACACGGCTTTCAGAAAGTTTTACCCTGCAGGGGTGCACAAATAGCAACACACACTCGATCAACCTCGGAAAAACCAAATCAAAACCCAACGAGGCCTTCACGACAAAGCAATCACTGGATTCAGAATTATTTCAGGGGGCCACCCCTTGGAGTACACCCGCAACGAAGCTAGCTGACTCCGAGACGGACCCGAGGTTTGGGTGGACGGCTGTGAGCGACTGGGAACCCAAAACTAGGCTTGTCGACACCGCGAAAACGTGTCCCGATCCTAAACAGTACAGTGTGCTCCTCGCACAATCGTAAATACAGTAATGAAGCATGGCATAAGTACAGGATAGTAAACAAAACCTCAAACTAGTTTGTGGCCCCAAGAAATAAGACTGAATCAAGCTCTGGCTCAGGGGGGGGTCCCATAAGCCTCCCGGATGTGGATAGCGCGAATATTCAAGGAACAGGTTTCAAGTACTCGGGGTCCTACGGGACACAAGTGAGCAGGAAAAACCAAATAGCAGATATTGCCCACCGGTGCCACTTTCATTAGTTATCCCATTACTACTCAGGTTAAGTTGTTTAGGTACCTCGTTATCCATCAGACTCTCACATACCCTACACATGCTGTTCTACGACTCGCATGGCTCAAACAACTCCTGTAGTAATGGCTCATGGGATGGAGGAACAAGCTTGGTGGGGTTTAAAAGTAAAAGCTATGCAATACTTGGGATTCAGTTTAATGCAATCGCGACTCAATGATGCAAGAATAAGATAGAGGCAATAGGTACTGTATGTATGCAAGCATGTGGTAGTGCTTGCCTGGCAACTCAGTTGAAGCGAGAGACGGATCTGGGTAGTGCTCCTGGTTCTCTTGATATATCCCCTGCTCAGAGTCTATCCGAAGAAGAACCAAACAAACAAGGGCCAACATAAATAAAGTGCACAAGCATAGGAATAAAATGCGTCAAGCAAACAATCATGCCATGATGAATGATGCACAAGTTGCATGGCAATAAAGTAGCATGGCATGGGTGAGGTGTGGAATACAAGAATAAATCATTTTATTAAGGTTTGGCCACATTTTATTGTCATATTAGTTGCTGTATACTATATATTTATATGATGCATGCTGCAATTGAAGTCATGGATAGCATAAACAGAAAGGTCTCGTCGAGCTGATCATTTTAGACATATCATTTGCTAAATTCGAAGTTATAAATCAAAAGTTATTAATTTATTAAGTTCCAGTGGCATTTGGTTGTAATTTTACTCAACTTGGAATTTTAAATGTGCAAAAGGGAATTTGAATAGCATATTTGAAATCCTCACATTTTTCTGAATCAAAAACATATATTATTTGTCAAATTTGGATTTATATTTTGAAAGTTATTTGAAAACAGATTTCATTTTGAATTTGAATTAATTTGAATTTATTTAGAAATAAAACAGACAGGCTGCTGGACTTTTGGTACCCAGCAGGTCCTACCCACTGTCGCTGACGGGTGGGGCCTGGCTGGCTGGCCCATCACGCGCACAGGTCAAAAGGAAGGGGACTGCGGGTTGATTGCCAGGTTTGTCGGGAGCCTTTTTGCAAAACGGCAGAGACACAGACAGGTGGGGCTTGGGATCGCGGGATGAGCGGCAAAAAGACCAGGGAGTTAAGCGCAAAGTGGCCACGGCCCACTGTTGATCTTCCTCTCTGCCCCGCGCGGCAGAGTGGCGAGGGTGGGGATCGAACTCGCGACCGCGAGGGGGCGCTCGGCAGCGGCGACCGCTACGGTGGGGTTGGGTAGTTGATAGGAGGGGGGTAGGCGGCTAGATAGGGTTTGCCCGTGCGGGAGCGATACGACGTCGACGATCACGCCGTGCACCGAGGGCGCTCGTCGCCGTGACCCGCTCATCCAGGAAACGAACAAGAAAGGGGAGGTGTCTGGGAGGTAGCGTGGCTCACCGCGGGGTCGTTGCTGGCGTCAGATCGGGGCGAGGTACAGCGTATCGACGACGAGGCAGGAGCTCCGACGACCTAGGGTTGCATCGGCTTGCTTCGGCGTCCAGGGCTCCTGGGGCTTCTCCTTCACGACAGCGGGTACTAGGGCGATGCAGAGGTTCTGCGGAGCTTCCTCAACAACCGCAGGCGTCACGCCACCGGCTAGGAAGATGGGTGGAAGGGGAAGACCGATGGTGGACGGCGAGGCTAGGTAGAGGAGAGGAGAGGAAGGGGAGACGAGGGCGTCGCCCTGGGCGGATCTGGGGAAGGCTAGAGGGGCGAGGGGGTGGATAAGAACGAGAGGGGCAGGTGTGGTTGCGTGGGGGAGGGGAAGATTGGCTCAGCCACCTTTTGCACCCTCTCTCACGTGATCGACAGGGCAGGCACATGGGGAGGGAGGTGAGGCTGCAGCTGGGCCAGGGCGAGGCTAGGGTGGAGAGGGGGCTCGGGGTAGGCAGGCAGGTCTAGCGGGGGCCCCTAGGGCAGGGAGAGAAGAGAGGGAGAGAGGGGCCGGCTCGGTTCTAGGGTTTTGGATTAGAGGGTGGCCTCGGGTTGTTTGGGTGGGGTAGCTAGGTGGCATGGGTGACCAAGTGGGGCCATGCTAGGGTAGGTTTAAAGGGTGGCTCGGCTAGAGAGGAGAGAAAGAGGGGGTACTTAGGGTTTTGTTTAGACTAGGTGTAGCTTGGGGTTTTAGCTAGGATGGGGTATGGGGTATGGGGATGATGGAGTAGGTGATAGAGGGAACTTAGATAGAGGATTAGAGAGAGAGGGGTGAGAGCTAGGGTTTTAGAAGCATGCATGCTCCAAACAAAGATCAAGCAAGATCAAGAAGAAAAGAGGGAGAGAGAGGGATGTGGGGGTTTAGGGCTTATGCACACCCACATGATCACATGTGCATGCATGGATGGGGATGGTGAAAAGGGTAGGGTTTAACTAGAGGGGGAGAGGGAGAGAAAGAGAGTTTGGTGGTTTTATTAGATCAAGCATGATCCACACAAGCTCAACAAGATGGCCAAAAGAGGAAAAGAAAAGAGGTGAACCAGGTACAATTAAAATTCAAATGGCAAGAGAAAGGTGGTACTCGCATGGCCCATGCAAACAATAATGCCATGTATTCATATTGTGAAAACAACATAAAATCATGTGGCATTATTCCATGCATTTCCAAAAGGTGGAAAAAAAGGCCAAGCATAAGATTAGGAGTGGAATCCACCCAACCCACATGAGCTAGAGATAAACTCAATTAAAATGCCAAGCTCATATTAGTTGGATGGTGGAATTATAAGGTGGTGAAGAAAAGGTGGTGGAGTCAATAAGAGATATGCCCCCAAATCAACTTGGGCATTTAACAATATATCAAGAACCAAATACAATATCAAGAGGCAACTACAAATATTAATGCATATGAGATAAGAACCAAAACAAAAGGGTTTTTGTATGATGCTCAAATGCAAGGTGGCATGATGACATGAACATGACATGATGATGATGCAACAATTATTTGTAGGAAGTGGCCCTTTTATTACTAGAACAAGTAGCATTACAGGTGTTAGACAACCGGGATGCTACATCATACCCTGCTGTTGATTAGATACTGATGAATTAGATCATGTGTTGATGATCTCTGAATGTGTTAAGTGGTGATTAGCTATGGCTTATGGCTGATGATTAGCTGTGGTGATGCTAGTGGTTTACTGCTGATGATTCCATGGTTAAATCTCATATGATTTAGAGGGTAAAATTGTACTGGAAACACTACTTGGTAAAGCTAGTTGTTTGGATGACTTACCACTGTCATTACTTGATTAATGACAGTGGGTATGGCGTGATGAAGTTACTGTCTTAGTACTGTTGGCTTGAGAATTCATGTGTGGTTTAAGATCACAATGGTCTCTTACAATGAATACATATATATATATGAATATCCTGTTTATGATTCCTGGGTTTAAGAACAGGAAAATGATTTATAACTGGTTGATTGTATCTGTGAAGATTGAATGCTTAATCGATTAATATAGAATTGTTCTTGTGAAACCATCTTTGAATGGCACAAAAGTTAGATTCTATTTCATTGGTTGGGTTGGTCCCAGCTTAAAATGAGTTTGGCTTTCAAGATAAGTAGAAATCTTCCTTTCTTAAATCCCTAAGACCAATGATGTTGGTCTGAGGTTTAGGGATTTAGACCTCTATCTAATTGGTTCACATGAATTGATTCTGATAGTGATACCAGCTATTATTGCTTAAATCAAAGTTGGGAATGAAGGGAATATGCCCTGAGAGGCAATAATAAAGTGTTTATTATGTGTATTCCAAGTATGTGATAGATGTTTATTTTGCATGCTATAATTGTATTAATACAGAAACGTTAATACATGTGTGTTTAATAAACAAACAGAAAGTTCCTAGTTATGCCTCTCTCATAGACTAGTTCGTTGATTAACAAGATGATCACAGTTTCCTGATCATAGACATTAGATGTTGTTAATAACGAGATCACAACATTAGTGTAATGGTGTGATGAACATTCATCCGAAGTATAGCATTACGATCAAAGTCATTGAGTTTATATTGCTATAAACAACTTACGAAGTGATCCTAATCCTTAGACCATGAGATCATGCCAATCACTAACACCGGAAGAGTTTCTTGTTGACATCAAACGTCACACCGTAACTGGGTGATTATAAAGATGGCTTCAAAGCTACTAAAGTGTTATGTCCAGAATCATGGATCAAGAGTGGAATTTGTTCATCCCGATGATGGATAGATATACTTTGGGCCCTCTTGGTGATATCACATTGGTTAGCTTGCAAGCAAGTGATTTGATCACTAGAATGTTATATCACGAGAACGAGAAAAGAGTGCATGTCAGTAACAAGATCATACTAGGTATGGAGATACCGATGATCGAATCTCGGACATGTAATATATCGTGAAACAAAGGGATTAAGATACAAGCGTAAAAGGTTCCGACGATCACAGGAAAGTCATCGTTGAATGTGTGGGAGTCAGTATGGATCTCCAGGTCCGGCTACTGATTATTGATCGGAGAAGGGTCTCGATCATGTCCGCATTATTGGTGAACCGTAGGGTGACACACTTAAGGGACACTGACATCCAGTTGGAGCAAATGTTTCATGCCGAAAGAATAAACAAGCGCAGGAATTTATTTCACTAGATACCGAAACAGGTTTTCAGGTAAAATTGCATAAAGAGGTTATGCATGTGAAATAGAATTATAGCAAGGGCTTATTTGTGAATGTTTGTCATTAAAGTAATTGACAAAATTCTGAATAAAATAAAAGAGTTTTATTTAATGAGAGTTTGCATTAAATTTGGTGGAAATTTAATGGCAAGTTTGAGTGGGATTTTGAATGTAGGGATTTGAATGGATTTTTTTGAGTGTAGTGTCCACCCACATGAATGAAGGAGGGGAGGGGGCAGCCCCATGTCTGGCGGCCACCCCCTTGGGTGCCCCCTCCTCCTATAAAAGGAACCCCCTCTACCCTCTCTCTCACTCACACCTCCTCGTGACGGATCTCTCTCCCCCTCTAGAATTTATCCCCCATGGTCTCGGACTAGCGAGATACATGTTCCCGGTGGTTATTCGGCAAGAAGGGGTTGTGCTTCCGTTGCATCGCTAGAGCGAGGAGGCGGAGGTTGCTCGGTGTCTTGTATGTGTGTGCGAGCACGGATGCGCTGCTGCTTTGCGGCGCTAGGACTTCCTCTCGATCTTGAGATAGGCAAGAGATTGTCTACATCAACCACGAGTTGAACTCGTTAAGCTTTGTTGGTCTTCAAGGATATGTTCTCTACGGATATACATCCGCCCGTTGTTTGTATTTAGTAGATAGATCTTGGTACATAGTTCCCATCATAGGAATTTTTTTGTTTTCTATGCTACGAACCCTATAGTGGTATCAGAGACGGATCTATGCGTAGATACTTTACACGGGTAGTACACATATGAGTATGTGGGCGATGATGATCATGAAGGGAATATGCCCTGAGAGGCAATAATAAAGTGTTTATTATGTGTATTCCAAGTATATGATAGATGTTTAATTTGCATGCTATAATTGTATTAATACGGAAACATTAATACATGTGTGTTTAATAAACAAACAGAAAGTTCCTAGTTATGCCTCTCTCATAAACTAGCTCGTTGATTAACAAGATGATCAAGGTTTCCTGATCATAAACATTGGATGTTGTTAATAACGGGATCACAACATTAGTGTAATGGTGTGATGAACATTCATCCGAAGTATAGCATTACGATCAAAGTCATTGAGTTTATATTGCTATAACAACTTACGAAGTGATCCTAATCCTTAGACCATGAGATCATGTCAATCACTAACGCCGGAAGAGTTTCTTGATAACATCAAACGTCACACCGTAACAGGGTGATTATAAAGATGGATTCGGAACTAATAAAGTGTTATGTTGAAGCTCATGGATCGAGAGTGGAATTTGTTCATCCCGATGACGGATAGATATACTCTGGGCCCTCTCGGTGATATCACATTGATTAGCTTGCAAGCAAGTGATTTGATCACTAGAATGTTATATCACGGGAACGAGAAAAGAGTGCATGTCAGTAACGAGATCAAACTAGGTTTGGAGATACCGATGATCTAATCTCGGACATGTAATATATCGTGAAACAAAGGGATTAAGATACTAGCGTAAAAGGTTCCGACAATCACAAGAAAGTCATCGTTGAATGTGTGGGAGTCAGTATGGGTCTCCAGATCCCGCTTCTGATTATTGATCCGAGAGGGGTCTCGATCATGTCCGCATTATTCACGAACCGTAGGGTGACACACTTAAGAGACACCGACATCCAATTGGAGCAAAAGTTTCATGCCAAAAGAATGAACAAGCGCAGGAATTTATTTCACTAGATACCGAAACAGGTTTTCGGGTGAAATTGCATAAAGTGGTTATGCATGTGAAATAGAATTCTAGCAAGGGGTTATTTGTGAATGTTTGTCATTAAAGTAATTGAAAAAAATCTGAATAAAATAAAAGAGTTTTATTTAATGAGAGTTTGCATTAAATTTGGTGGAAATTTAATGGGAATTTGAGTGGAGAAAATTAAAGGGCCATTTTATGAGTGGAGTGTCCACCCACATGAATGAGGGAGAGGTGGGGGCACCCTCCATGGCCGGCGGCCATGCCCCCTTGGGCTGCCCCCCTCCCCTATATAAGGAGCCCCTCCTCTCACTTCTCACTCACACCTCCTCGTGAAGGATCTCTCTCCCCCTCTAGAATTTATCCCCCATGGTCTCGGACTAGCGAGATACATGTTCCCGGTGGCTATTCGGCAAGAAAGAGTTGTGCTTCCGCTGCATCGCTGGAGCGAGGAGGCGGAGGTTTCTCGGTGCCTCGAACGTGTGTGCGAGCACGGATGCGCTGCTGATTTGCGGCGCTAGGACTTCCTCTCGATCTTGAGATCGGCAAGAGATCGTCTACATCAACCACGAGTTGAACTCGTTAAGCTTTGTCGGTTTTCAAGGGTATGTTCTCTACGGATATACATCCGCCCGTTGTTTGTATCTAATAGATAGATCTTGGTACATAGTTCACATCGTAGGAAATTTTTTGTTTTCTATGCTGCGAACCCTACAGTGGTATCAGAGCCAGGTTTATGCGTAGATGCTTTACACGAGTATGTGGGCGATGATGATCATGTTGTTGATCCTTAGTTGTAATTTTGGATATTGGTGGCATAGTGGGATGAAGCGGCCCGGACAAACTTTACATGTCCTCGCACATGAGACCTGTTCCATGCTTGACATGCAACTAGTTTGCATAATTGGCTAGCGGGTGTCTGTCTCTCCTACTATAGTCTATCTATTTTGCAACGAGTTGTCAACAATTTGGTTATCCTCGTTGTGGTTCATGTTCGTAGGTAAGAATGGTTCTATCTCGAAATCCCTAAGCCATGTAAAACTTGCAATGGATAAATTAAAGGCATCTAGTTTAGATTGTTGCTGGGCTAGTGTTATGATATGGTGATGTTGTAAGTAGAACTATGAGATGATACTCTTACAACATACATAACGTGTAATCTCCATAGACCTTGGACTTACACATATAGGTATGATAGTGATCATACCACAGTGCACATGATAGAGATCATATACGGGAACCATATCATTTCACTAATAAACATGTGATGTTTGATTGCATCTTATATTGCTTGTTTAGTGCTTTGTTAGCATAATAAGATGATCCCTCATTTAAATATCAAGATAAGAATGTGTTCTTCCTTTAGTATGCACCGATTATGTTTTCGTCGCTCCAAGACATCACGTGATGATCGGGTGTTCTTAGATCCACGACCATATTTCGGGTGTAAAACAGTTACACACGCGAATACTAAGGTTCTAACTTGGCGAGCCTAGCATGTACAGACATGGCCTCGGAACACGGACCGAAAGGTTAAGCATGAGTCATATAGTAGATATGATGCCCATTTGATGCTCGCCTTTGAAGCTATACCGACTCACGTGATGATCGGACTTGGTATAGTGGATTTGGTTCTTGTAGTCACCAAAAAGGCACGAGGGATGTTGTTTCTGAGTGGGAGTTCATTCGTAATATGGATTAGTTGAACTCAATCTGTCATTCACTTAGTCTAAACTTTACAAATTATGTTGTAGATGGCACCACCTGCTTTTAATTTCAATGTGTTCATGGAGAAAGAGAAACTTGCAACGAACGGTAGCAACTTTACCGAATGGGCCATGAATTTGAGGATTCTCCTCTCTGCTGCACAAAAGCAATACGTGCTAGAAGCGCCACTAGGCCCCCCACCTTTTGAGGATGCCCCTGACGAGGAGAAGAATGTCTATCAGACTCGTCAGGAGGACCACAACTTAGTTCATTGCGGCATATTGTATGGGCTAGAGCCGGAACTTCAAAAGCGTTTCGAAAACGGCAATGCTTTTGATGCAATGGGTGAGTTGAAAATGATTTTCGACACACATGCTGCTGTAGAGAGCTACAACGCTTCAGAAAAGTTCTTTAGCTCCATGATGGAAGAGCATAGCTCCGTTAGTGAGCATGTACTCAAGATGTCGGGTTACGTCGATAAGCTTGTGTCCTTGGGAATAACGATTCCCATTGACTTAGGCATCCATCATGATCTGCAGTCTCTGCCACCTAGCTCTAAGAGCTTTGTGATGAACTATAATATGCAAGGCATGAAGAAGTCTCTCCCCGAGCTTCTATCAATGCTTAAAACTGCAGAAGTGGAGATCAAAAAGGAACATCAAGTGTTGATGATCAATAGGAACACTGGTTTCAAGAAAGACAAGAAGGGAAAACGGAAGGGAAGTAAGGGCGGAAAGCCTGTTGCCGTGCCTGAAAAGAAACCCCGAGTTGGACCTAAGTCTGATACCGAGTGCTACTATTGTAAGGGGACTGGCCACTGGAAGCGCAAATGCCCCAAGTATTTGGCAGACAAGAAGGCCAGCAAGGCAAACAAAGGTATATATGGTATACATGTTATTGATGTGTACTTGACTAGTGCTCGCAGTAGCACCTGGGTATTTGATACCGGTTCAGTTGCTAATATTTGTAACTCGAATCAGGGGCTGCGGAACAAGCGACCGCTAGCAAGGGGTGAGGTCAAGATGCGTGTCGGCAATGGATCAAGCGTTGATGTGATCGTCGTCGGAACGCTGCCTCTCCATTTGCCGTCGGGATTAGTTATAAAATTGAATAATTGTTATCTGGTGCCTGCAGTGAGCATTAACATTGTATCTGGATCGTGTTTGATGCAAAGTGGTTATTCATTTAAATCCAAGAACAATGGTTGTTCTGTTTATATGAATGAAATCTTTTATGGTCATGCACCGATGACGAATGGTTTATTTCTATTAGATCTCGATGATAATATTACACATATTCATAATGTTGATGCTAAAAGGATTAAACTTAATGATGATATATCCGCATATATGTGGCACTGCCGTCTAGGTCATATTGGCGTTAAACGCATGAAGAAGCTCCATTCAGATGGGCCTTTGGAATCACTTGATTTTGAATCATTTGATACATGTGAGCCATGCCTTATGGGCAATATGACTAGAACGCCGTTTTCCGGTTCAATGGAACGGGCGACAGATTTATTGGAAATCATACATTCTGATGTATGTGGTCCAATGAGTGTGTCGGCGCGAGGTGGATATCGTTATTTTGTTACTTTCACAGATGATTTGAGTAGGTACGGTTATATATACTTGATGAAACACAAGTCTGAAACCTTTGAAAAGTTCAAGGAATTTTAGAATGAAGTGGAAAATCATCGTAATAGAAAGATCAAATTTCTACGGTCCGACCGTGGAGGTGAGTATCTAAGTTACGAGTTTAGCACTCACATGAAAGAGTGTGGAATTGTTTCACAACTCACACCTGCCGGAACACCACAGCGAAATGGTGTGTCGGAACGTCGTAATCGTACTTTATTAGATATGGTTCGATCTATGATGTCTCTGACGGACTTGTCGTTGTCATTTTGGGGTTATGCACTAGAATCTGCTGCATTCACTTTAAATCGGGCACCATCTAAATCCGTTGAAAAGACACCGTATGAATTGTGGTTTGGAAACAAACCTAAGCTGTCATTTCTTAAAGTTTGGGGATGCGATGTTTATGTGAAGAAACTTCAACCGGATAAACTCAAACCCAAAGCGGAAAAATGCGTCTTCATAGGATACCCTAAGGAAACTATTGGGTATTCCTTCTATCACAGATCCGAGGGCAAGGTTTTTGTTGCCAAGAATGGATCCTTTCTAGAGAAAGAGTTTCTCGCGAAAGGTGTGAGTAGTCGGAAGGTAGAACTCGAAGAGGTTATTGAACCTTCTCTTCAAAGTATGGCGAGTAGCGCAGCGCCAGAAGTTGTTCCGGAGTTGGCTTCACATGTTGAAGAAGGAACTAATGATAATGATCATGAAACTCCGAAAGAGAGTACTACCGAACCTCGCAGGTCTAGCAGGACGCGTGCAGCTCCCGAGCTGTACGGAAATCCTGTCATGAATTTCATGGTTGATGAAAATGATGACCCTGCGACGTATGAAGAAGCGATGATGAGCCCGGATTCCAAAAAATGGTTAGAAGCCATGAAATCCGAGATGGAATCCATGTATGAAAATCAAGTTTGGAACTTGGTGGAATTACCTCACGATCGAAAGGCCGTGGAGAACAAATGGATTTTCAAAAGAAAAACTGATGCTGATGGTAATGTGACCGTCTATAAATCTCGACTTGTCGCAAAGGGGTTTCGACAAATTCAAGGAGTTGACTACGATGAGACATTCTCTCCCGTAGCGATGCTAAAGTCAGTTAGGATTATGTTAGCAATTGCTGCATATTTCGATTATGAGATATGGCAGATGGATGTCAAAACCGCATTTCTCAATGGTAATATTGAAGAAGAGTTGTATATGATACAACCAAAGGGTTTTGTCGATCCTAAGGATGCTAACAAGGTGTGCAAGCTTCAGCAATCCATCTATGGATTGAAGCAAGCATCACGAAGTTGGAACCTCCGCTTTGATGAGGAGATCAAAGAGTTTGGATTTGTCCAAACTTATGGAGAAGCTTGTATTTACAAGAAAGTGAGTGGGAGCAATGTGGCATTTCTGATATTATATGTGGATGACATATTATTGATCGGAAATGATATAGATCTTTTAAACAGTGTTAAAAGTTATCTAAACAACAAAATTTCAATGAAGGACCTAGGTGAAGCGTCATACATATTAGGCATAAAGATCTATAGAGATAGATCTAGGCGCCTAATAGGGCTATCGCAAAGTACATACCTTGATAAGATTTTAAAGAAGTTTAAAATGGACGGAAGTAAGAAGGGGTTCTTACCTATGTTGCAAGGCAAGACATTGAGTAAGACTCAAAGTCCGGCTTCGGTGGAAGAAAGAGAGATAATGGACAAGGTCCCCTATGCTTCAGCCATAGGCTCTATAATGTACGCCATGCTATGTACAAGACCGGATGTGGCACATGCTATTAGTTTGACTAGTAGGTACCAATCGGATCCAGGTTCGGAACACTGGATAGCGGTCAAGAATATCCTTAAGTACTTACGAAGAACTAAGGATATGTTTCTTGTATACGGAGGTGAAGAAGAGCTCGTCGCTAAGTGTTATGTTGACGCTAGCTTTGGCACTGATCCGGATGACTCTAAGTCTCAATCTTGATACGTATTTCTCATGAATGGCGGAGCGGTTAGTTGGAGGAGTTCCAAACAACCTGTGGTGGCGGGATCAACAACGGAGGCCGAATATGTTGCTGCTTCAGAAGCGGCTCAGGAAGCAGTTTGGATGAAGGAGTTCATATCCGAACTAGGAGTGGTTGCAAACGCGTTGGACCCAATGGTGATCTATTGTGACAACAATGGTGCCATTGCCAATGCCAAAGAGCCAAGGTCTCACAAGCATTCCAAGCATATTAAGCGCCGGTTTCACTCCATCCGCGAGCATGTCAAGGATGGAGGTATAAAGATTTGTAAAGTACATACGGATCTCAATGTAGCAGATCCGTTGACTAAAACTCTCCCTAGAGCAAAAAATGATCAACACCGGAACTCGATGGGTGTTAGATTTATCACTATGTAACTAGATTATTGTCTCTACTGCAAGTGGGAGACTGAAGGGAATATGCCCTGAGAGGCAATAATAAAGTGTTTATTATGTGTATTCCAAGTATGTGATAGATGTTTATTTTGTATGCTATAATTGTATTAATACGGAAACATTAATACATGCGTGTTTAATAAACAAACAGAAAGTTCCTAGTTATGCCTCTCTCATAAACGAGCTCGTTGATTAACAAGATCATCAAGGTTTCCTGATCATAGACATTGGATGTTGTTAATAACGGGATCACAACATTAGTGTAATGGTGTGATGAACATTCATCCTAAGTATAGCATTACGATCAAATTCATTGAGTTTATATTGCTATAACAACTTACGAAGTGATCCTAATCCTTAGACCATTAGATCATGTCAATCACTAACACCGGAAGAGTTTCTTGATCACATCAAACGTCACACCGTAATAGGGTGATTATAAAGATGGATTCAGAACTAATAAAGTGTTATGTTGAAGCTCATGGATCGAGAGTGGAATTTTTTCATCCTGATGACGGATAGATATACTCTGGGCCCTCTCGGTGATATCACATTGGTTAGCTTGCAAGCAAGTGATTTGATCACTAGAATGTTATATCACGGGAACGAGAAAAGAGTGCATGTTAGTAACGAGATCAAACTAGGTATGGAGATATCAATGATCGATTCTCGGACATGTAATATATCGTGAAACAAAGGGATTAATATACAAGCGTAAAAGGTTCCGACGATCACAGGAAAGTCATCGTTGAATGTGTGGGAGTCAGTATGGATCTCCAGGTCCCGCTACTGATTATTGATCGGAGAAGGGCCTCGATCATGTCCGCATTATTTGCGAACCATAGGGTGACACACTTAAGGGACACTAACATCCATTTGGAGCAAATGTTTCATGCCAAAAGAATAAACAAGCGCAGGAATTTATTTCACTAGATATCGAAACAGGTTTTCGGGTGAAATTGTATAAAGAGGTTATGCATGTGAAATAGAATTCTAGCAAGGGGTTATTTGTGAATGTTTGTCATTAAAGTAATTGACAAAATTCTGAATAAAATAAAAGAGTTTTATTTAATGAGAGTTTGCATTAAATTTGGTGGAAATTTAATGGGAATTTGAGTGGGTTTTTTAGTGGAGAAAATTAAAGGGCCATTTTGTGAGTGGAGTGTCCACCCACATGAATGAGGGAGAGGTGGGGGCACCCTCCATGGCCGGCGGCCATGCCCCCTTGGGCTGCCCCCTCCCCTATATAAGGAGCCCCTCCTCTCACTTCTCACTCACACCTCCTCGTGAAGGATCTCTCTCCCCCTCTATAATTTATCCCCCATGGTATCGGACTAGCGAGATACATGTTCTCGGTGGCTATTCGGCAAGAAAGGGTTGTGCTTCCGCTGCATCGCTGGAGCGAGGAGGTGGAGGTTGCTCGGTGCCTCGAACGTGTGTGCGAGCACGGATGCGCTGCTGATTTGCGGCGCTAGGACTTCCTCTCGATCTTGAGATCGACAAGAGATCGTCTACATAAACCACGAGTTGAACTCGTTAAGCTTTATCGGTCTTCAAGGGTATGTTCTCTACGGATATACATCCGCCCATTGTTTGTATCTAATAGATAGATCTTGGTACATAGTTCACATCGTTGGAAATTTTTTGTTTTCTATTCTGCGAACCCTACAGATCATATTGTTGCTCCTTAGTTGTAATTTTGGATATTGGTGGCATAGTGGGATGAAGCGTCCCGGACAAACTTTACATGTCCTCGCACATGAGACCTGTTCCACGCTTGACATGCAACTAGTTTGCATAAGTGGCTAGCGGGTGTCTGTCTCTCCTACTATAGTCAATATCTATTTTGCAATGAGTTGTCAACAATTTGGTTATCATCGTTGTGGTTCATGTTCATAGGTATGAACGGTTCTATCTTTGAAAGCCCTAAGCCACGTAAAATTTTCAATGGATAAATTAGAGGCGTCTAGTTTAGATTGTTGCTGGGCTAGTGTCATGATATGGTGATGTTGTAAGTAGAAGTATGAGATGATACTCTTACAACACACATATCGTGTAAACTCCATATACCTTAGACTTACACATAAAGGTATGATAGTGATCATACCACGATGCACATGATAGAGATCATATGCGGGAACCATCTCATTTCACTAATAAACATGTGATGTTTGATAGCATCTTATATTGCTTGTTTAGCGCTTTGTTAGCATAATAAGATGATCCCTCATTTAAATATCAAGATAAGAATGTGTTCTTCCATTAGTATGCACCGATTATGTTTTCGTCGCTCCAAGACATCACGTGATGATCGGGTGTTCTTGGATCCACGACCATATATCGGGTGTAAAATAGTTACACACGCGAATACTAAGGTTCTAAACTTGGCGAGCCTAGCATGTACAGACATGGCCTCGGAACACGGACCGAAAGGTTAAGCATGAGTCATATAGTTGATATGATGCCCATTTGATGCTCGCCTTTGAAGCTACACCGACTCACGTGATGATCGGACTTGGTGTAGTGGATTTGGTTCATGTAATCACCAAAAAGGCACGAAGGATGTCGTTTTTGAGTGGGAGTTCATTCGTAATGTGGATTAGTTGAACTCAATCTATCATAAACTTAGTCTAAACTTTACAAATTCTGTTGTAGATGGCACCACCTGCTTTTAATTTCAATGTGTTCATGGAGAAAGAGAAACTTGCAACGAACGGTAGCAACTTTACCGAATGGGCCATGAATTTGAGGATTCTCCTCTCTGCTGCACAAAAGCAATATGTGCTAGAAGCGCCACTAGGCCCCCCACCTTTTGAGGATGCCCCTGACGAGGAGAAGAATGTCTATCAGACTCGTTAGGAGGACCACAACTTAGTTCATTGCGGCATATTGTATGGGCTAGAGCCGGAACTTCTAAAGCGTTTTGAAAACGGAAATGCACTTGATACAATGGGTTAGTTGAAAATGATTTTCGACACACATGCTGCTGTAGAGAGCTACAACGCTTCAGAAAAGTTCTTTAGCTGCATGATGGAAGAGCACAGCTCCGTTAGTGAGCATGTACTCAAGATGTCGGGTTACGCCGATAAGCTTGTGTCCTTGGGAATATCGATTCCCATTGACTTAGGCATCCATCGTGATCTGCAGTCTCTACCACCTAGCTATAAAAGCTTTGTGATGAACTATAATATGCAAGGCATGAAGAAGTCTTTCCCCGAGCTTCTGTCAATGCTTAAAATGGCAGAAGTGGAGGTCAAAAAGGAACATCAAGTGTTGATGATCAATAGGAACACTGGTTTCAAGAAAGACAAGAAGGGAAAACGGAAGGGAAGTAAGGGCGGCAAGCCGGTTGCCATGCCTGAAAAGAAACCCCGAGTTGAACCTAAGTCTGATACCGAGTGCTACTATTGCAAGGGGACTGTCCACTGGAAGCGCAACTGCCCCAAGTATTTGGCAGACAAGAAGGCCAGCAAGGCAAACAAAGGTATATATGATATACATGTTATTGATGTGTACTTGACTAGTGCTCGTAGTAGCACCTGGGTATTTGATACCGGTTCAGTTGCTAATATTTGTAACTCGAATCAGGGGCTGCGGAACAAGCGACCGCTAGCAAGGGGTGAGGTCAAGATGCGTGTCGGCAATGGATCAAGCGTTGATGTGATCGCCTTCGGAACGCTACCTCTCCATTTGCCGTCGGGATTAGTAATAAACTTGAATAATTGTTATCTGGTGCCAGCACTTAGCATGAACATTGTATCTGGATCGTGTTTAATGCGAAGTGGTTATTCACTTAAATCTGAGAACAATGGTTGTTCTATTTATATGAATGAAATCTTTTATGGTCATGCATCGATGATGAATGGTTTATTTCTTTTGGATCTCGATAATAATGTTACACATATTCACAATGTTGATGCTAAAAGGATTAAACTTGATGATGATTGTAACACCCTCAGAATCGACCCTATGCAAGTTTCAGCGATTCCCGCCAAACCCGCATAGAAACGATTCAAAGGTGCCCACCAGGCACTTTCGTGCGGGTGGAAAACGAAGTAATAACATTACACAACAGTCCTCGATGGGACCCACAGAACAGATACATATACAACAGCGACTCAATGAGTCAAGAATACAGATATAATATACAAAGATCTAAATCACCTTGAAAATGATAGAGCGTCCGACTACGGACAAGACGCAAATGGGGCTAAGAGCCCTGAAGAATAACCAATGGCGTCCATAACCCTGCCCAGGCCAAGCCGGAAGGGTGACCCTGCTAACGACGTCGATCTCAAAACCTGCTTAAACCAAAGGGGTGCCGACAAAGGGCAAAGGAAAAAGAGAGAGCGGTCAGTACTCAGGCCAGTACACGGCGAGGCTAGAATTCGGCGGTCCTCGCCTACATAGGTATGGTGGACTGAAGCGGCAGCGCAGCATGCACTAGAACAACCTATAGAGACTCGATATAACTGTCGGCTATCAGAGAGGGATAAGAAAGTCCTATTCGGAACCAATCTGATTCTACCACCCAACATACCCATCCTGGTATTTCCCCCTCGAGACCAAACGAGGAAGTCAACCGAGGAACTCACACAGTTGGCAGTTTTATTCATTCCGTTATCGTTGCAGCAATTACTAGTCAGGTATAGATAGTCGTCCTGGTAGAATAAGCAGTGGGCACTTTTAGTTAACCATTCCGTTGTAGTTGCAACACTTACTAGTCAGATACAATTAGCATGAGATAACCCAAAACCCAGCAGTTGTTGGTACTTTTATTTAGCCATTCCGTTATAGTTGCAATACTTACTAGTCAGATACAATGGTAGCAAGCGACAACCCAATCAAGCAATTGTTGGCAGTTTTATTTAGCCATTCCATTATAGTGAAGCTGATTACTAGTCATTATAAAGTCAAATTTGTAGCACTACTTTAGTTATAGTTGTCTATGATCGAGATACTGTGCTCCAAGTCGTCCATATCCGCGGACACGGCTTTTAGAAAATTTTACCCTGCAGGGGTGCACAAATAGCAACACACACTCGATCAACCTCGGAAAAACCAAATCAAAACCCAACGAGGCATTCACGACAAAGCAATCACAAGATTCAGAAATATTTCAGGGGGCCACCCCATTAAGCTACCCGCAACGAAGTTAGCTGACTCCGAAACGGACTCAAGGTTTGCGTCAATGGCTGTAAACGACTGGGAACCCGAAAGTGTGACTGGGCTTGTCGATACCGCGAAAACACTCCGCTTCCCTAAACAGTACAGGTGCAGTACCTCGCACAATTTAAATAAAGCAATAAAGCATGGCATAAGTACAGGATAGTAAATAAAACCTCAAACTAGTTTGTGGCCCCAAGAAATAAGAATGAATCAAGCTCTGGCTCAGGGGGGTCCCATAATCCTCCCGGATGTGGATAGCGCGAATATTCAAGGAACAGGTATCAAGTACTCGGGGTCCTACGGGACACAAGTGGACGGTTAACAACCAAATAACATCTATTGCCCACCTGTGCCTCTGCATTTACCTACTTCAATTTTTAGTTATTAAACAGTAATTAAAGCCATGATCATCTCCAACATTAAACATGCGGCAATACTCCAACAACGGTGGTACTTGACGACACGCAACAGCACTTGAGCAAGCGACTACGACGCGCAAGTCCAACTATCTACCAAACAACAGGTAATAGGATGTGTCCAAGGCAATATAAGGCTGCAAGGGATATCTCGGGTACGAAAACTAGAGCATCGCAACACAGATAGCAATAGATCAATAGGAGGGAATAAATACTATAAAAGTAAGATAGGTAGAATGGGGGAGATGCTCGCCTGAAAAACATTGCCGAAGGTTCATCCGAAGATCGGGGCGAAGCTCACATCAACTCAACGGCCTTATCCGCGAAGAAGCAAAACACTAGAATAAACACCGGATGCACTATTTAATACTACGGCAAAAGATCGGGCATGATGCATGTATGATGTATGGCATGGCAAGGATGCGATGCAATTAGGCAATATTAAGCGGAACCGGGGTCCCGACATTTAAATATATGGTTCTAGTTGTTTAGATACCCTGCAATTTAAATGTTGTATTAACAAGGCAAAATTATATCATCGGTTCGCTACACAAATTTAAATGGAGTCCGAAATAAGACAAAGATATCCCGCATATGGCCCCATATTTAATTATGCGGTGAATCGTCATAATGCCCCCAAACCACAGACAAGTATGCATGCATGAACAATTTAATATGCAACAATTAATATCATTTATAAAATAGGGCTCGAGAAAAGGGGTCACACATTATGGTCGGAGGTCTTGGTTCCGGGGGTTCGGGGTTCGGTCTCAGGGTTCGACGGGGTTCGGTCTTCGAAGGTCGGATACCAGATGAAGAGCTTGGCGTTCCGGGAAGAAGGACTTGGTGTGGCGTCGGGGGCGCATCGGACTCGCCCTGGTCGGTGTCGAACTTGTCGGTCCCGCGTATCAGGTCGGTCTTGGCGTCCGGGATGAAGAACTTGGCGTGCGACGTCGTCGGCATCGGTGCGGAAAGGAGGTCTTGCCGCTCCGTGTCGGTGACCTTGGCATCCGGGTTCTCGGCGAGCTCGGCGTCCGGGAAGGAGTACTTGTCGCACCGGGGTCTCGGCGTCCTCGGATCCGAGAGGAAGAACTAGGCGTGCCGGGTTCGGTCTTTGGGGTTTGGATCTTCAGGTTTCCGTGAGGGAGGTCATGGTGTTCCGTGAAGGAGGCCTTCGTGTCCCATGATGAAGATCTTGATACCGGGCCGTCCTTGCCGGGCATACTTCAGGTTACCTCGCCACTTGTCGATCTTGTCGGTGCTGTGCATCGGAGACCTTGTTCACTTGACAATCTCAGAAAGGTACTTGGCCTCGGTCTTCGACACTATCGTTGTGAAACAAACGGAGCACCGAGAAGAAGTTGTCACAAGGCGCCACATGATTCGCAGACGTTGTGGCTAGGAACAACAACACCCTGTCGAGCACATGTACAGGAATAAGAGGAACACACTCCCTTAGTCGTAGATGACAGGGAACGAAACAGAGCAACCACGCGGTGGAGCCCAGAGAGGAAGGCCGTGCTCGAAGGCGGCGAGGTCGACGGGGGCTGGCCGCGAGCTGGAGGCGGTGGAGTCCGACGCGGGAAGGCACAGAGAGGAGGTGCATGGGGCCAGCCAGAGGGCGGCGATAGGGGGTCGAGGTGTTGATGAAGCGGGACCACGCGAGCGCCGGGAGGAACCACGGTGGCGGCCAGAGCGAGGCAGAGGCGGCGGTCGGACAGAGGCCGAGGTCGTGGAGCTCTGCCGCGGGGGAGGGTGGCCGGAGAGAGAGGCGACGAGCTCGTAAAGGCGAGGGCGCGCGCTCGCGGGAGCAGGCGGGAGATGCAGCAGAGGCATGGCCCTGGGGCGGCACGGCAGGAGGGGGTCGCAGAGGAGCTTGGGCCGGGAGGCGGCCGGAGGAGATTCAGGAGAGGAGGGCGGCGCTGGGCGAGGCGAGGGTTGCAGCGGAGGCTTCGCGGGGCGGCGACCATGGGGATCGAGCGGGGCCTCTCCCTGGCGACGGGGACGGCACGGGGCAGCGGCCGGGGAGGTTGGTGAGGATGCGGCGGCGGTTTCCTGTGAAGCAGAGGAGGGACAAGGTGAGGGAGGAGGACGCGGGGACGGGGTGGGGCTTGCGGGACTGGGAGTGGCCCAGGGCAGGCGGGGTGGGTCCGCAGGTGGGGCCAGGATGGCGACAGGGGAGTGGGGTCGGGGTGGGCCCAGGCTGGCGGTAGGTGGCGGCTGGGATTGGTGAGGTGGCTGTGTCGAGTGATGAGGTGGAGGGAACGGTGAGGTGGCAAGCTGTGGTTGGTCGGGGTGAGGTG
Source organism: Avena sativa (assembly GCA_916181665.1). Classification (NCBI taxonomy): domain Eukaryota; kingdom Viridiplantae; phylum Streptophyta; class Magnoliopsida; order Poales; family Poaceae; genus Avena; species Avena sativa. Next base: position 379,414,962 of record OV702282.1, read on the forward strand.
GAGGGGCTGGGTAGGATTAGGTGTAGGTAGGAAAAGGGTTTAGGACTAGATATTTGACTAGGGTTTGGAGGTGGCTGGCCGGGTTTTCGGGCCTGGCTGGCTGCCTCCCAAAAATAAAATAAATATTTTATTATTTAAAACGGGGCGTTTGAAATCCAATGGTAGACGAAACAAAATAATCCAGAGACCCGGTTTTTGGATTTTGAAATAAAGGCGGGGCGTTTAGAAAACAAAATATGTTTTTTCGAAAATTAGTTTCAGACAAACAAATGCATGATGACGACGATGCTCAAATGCAATGCGACATGATGACATGAGCATGCAGTCATGATGATGCAATGCACAAAAACAACGCGATTTTCTAGTAGTGGTTTTGCGGGATGCCACAATGATATATCCACATATATGTGGCACTGCCGTCTAGGTCATATTGGCGTTAAACACATGTAGAAGCTCCATTCGGATGGACTTTTTGAATCATTTGATACATGTGAGCCATGCCTTATGGGCAAGATGACTAGAACTCCATTGTCCGGTTCAATGGAATGGGCGACAGATTTATTGGAAATCATACATTCTGATGTATGTGGTCCAATGAGTGTGTCGGCGCGAGGTGGATATCGTTATTTTGTTACTTTCACGGATGATTTGAGTAGATACGGTTATATCTACTTGATGAAACACAAGTATGAAACATTTGAAAAGTTTAAGGAATTTCAGAATGAAGTGGAAAATCATCGAAATAGAAAGATCAAATTTCTACGGTCCGACCGTGGAGGTGAATATCTAAGTTACGAGTTCAGCACTCACATGAAAGAGTGTGGAATTGTTTCACAACTCACACCTGCCAGAACACCATAGTGAATGGTGTGTCGGAACGTCGTAATCGTACTTTATTAGATATGGTTCGATCTATGATGTCTCTGACGGACTTGCCGTTGTCATTTTGGGGTTATGCACTAGAAACTGCTGCATTCACTTTAAATCGGGCACCATCTAAATCCGTTGAAAAGACACCATATGAATTATGGTTTGGAAACAAACCTAAGCTGTCATTTCTTAAAGTTTGGGGATGTGATGTTTATGTGAAGAAACTTCAACCGGATAAACTCGAACCCAAAGCGGAAAAATGTGTCTTCATAGGATACCCTAAGGAAACTATTGGGTATTTCTTCTATCACAGATCCGAGGGCAAGGTTTTTGTTGCCAAGAATGGATCCTTTCTAGAGAAAGATTTTCTCGCGAAAGGTGTGAGTAGTCGGAAGGTAGAACTCGAAGAGGTTGTTGAACCTTCTCTTCAAAGTATGGCGAGTAGAGCAACACCGGAAGCTGTTCCGGAGTTGGCTTCACATGTTGAAGAGGGAACTAATGATAATGATCATGAAACTCCGAAAGAGAGTACTACCAAACCTCGCAGGTCTAGCAGGACGCGTGCAGCTCCCGAGATGTACGGAAATCCTGTCATGAATTTCATGGTTGATGAAAATGATGACCCTGCGACGTATGAAGAAGCGATGATGAGCCCGGATTCCAACAAATGGTTAGAAGCCATGAAATCCGAGATGGAATCCATGTATGAAAATAAAGTTGGGAACTTGGTGGACTTATCTCACGACCGAAAGGCCGTGGAGAACAAATGGATTTTCAAAAGGAAAACTGATGCTGATGGTAATATAACCGTCTATAAAGCTCGACTTGTCGCAAAGGGGTTTCGAAAAATTCAAGGAGTTGACTACGATGAGACATTCTCTCCCGTAGCGATGCTAAAGTCAGTTAGGATTATGTTAGCAATTGCTGCATATTTCGATTATGAGATATGGCAGATGGATGTCAAAACCGCGTTTCTCAATAGTAATATTGAAGAAGAGTTGTATATGATACAACCAAAGGGTTTTGTCGATCCTAAGGATGCTAACAAGGTGTGCAAGCTTCAGCGATCCATCTATGGATTGAAGCAAGCATCACGAAGTTGGAATCTTCGCTTTGATGAGGTGATCAAAGAGTTTGGATTTGTCCAAACTTATGGAGAAGCTTGTATTTACAAGAAAGTGAGTGGGAGCAATGTGGCATTTCTGATATTATATGTGGATGACATATTATTGATCGGAAATGATATAGATCTTTTAAACAGTGTTAAAAGTTATCTAAACAACAAAATTTCAATGAAGGACCTAGGTGAAGCGTCATACATATTAGGCATAAAGATCTATAGAGATAGATCTAGGCGCCTAATAGGGCTATCGCAAAGTACATACCTTGATAAGATTTTAAAGAAGTTTAAAATGGAAGATAGTAAGAAGGGGTTCTTACCTATGACACAAGGCACGACATTGAGTAAGACTCAAAGTTCGGCTACGGCGGAAGAAAGAGAGAAAATGGACAAAGTCCCCTATGCTTCAGCCATAGGCTCTATAATGTACGCCATGCTATGTACAAGACCGGATGTGGCACATGCTATTAGTTTGACTAGTAGGTACCAATCGGATCCAGGTTCAGAACACTAGAAAGCGGTCAAGAATATCCTTAAGTACTTGCGAAGAACTAAGGATATGTTTCTTATATATGGAGGTGAAGAAGAGCTCGTCGCTAAGTGTTATGTCGACGCTAGCTTTGACACCGATCCATATGACTCTAAGTCTCAATCCGGATACGTATTTCTCATGAATTGCGGAGCGGCTAGTTGGAGGAGCTCCAAACAACCTGTGGTGGCGGGATCAACGACGGAGGCCAGATATGTTGCTGCTTCGAAAGCGGTTCAAGAAGCAGTTTGGATGAAGGAGTTCATATCCGAACTAGGTGTGGTTGAAAACGCATTAGACCCAATGATGATCTACTGTGACAACAATGGTGCCATTGCCAATGCCAAAGAGCCAAGGTCTCACAAGCATTCCAAGCATATTAAGCGCCGGTTTCACTCCATTCGCGAGCATGTCAAGGATGGAGATATAAAGATTTGTAAAGTACATACGGATCTCAATGTAGCAGATCCGTTGACTAAAACTCTCCCTAGAGCAAAACATGATCTACACCAGAACTCCATGGGTGTTAGATACATTACTATGTAACTAGACTATTGTCTCTAGTGCAAGTGGGATACTGAAGGGAATATGCCCTGAGAGGCAATAATAAAGTGATTATTATGTGTATTCCAAGTATGTGATAGATGTTTATTTTGCATGCTATAATTGTATTAATACGAAAACGTTAATACATGTGTGTTTAATAAACAAACAGAGAGTTCCTAGTTATGCCTCTCTCATAGACTAGTTCGTTGATTAACAAGATGATCACAGTTTCCTGATCATAGACATTGGATGTTGTTAATAACGAGATCACAACATTAGTGTAATGGTGTGATGAACATTCATCCGAAGTATAACATTACGATCAAAGTCATTGAGTTTATATTTCTATAAACAACTTACGAAGTGATCCTAATCCTTAGACCATGAGATCATGCCAATCACTAACACCGGAAGAGTTTCTTGTTGACATCAAACGTCACACCGTAACTGGGTGATTATAAAGATGGCTTCAAAGCTACTAAAGTGTTATGTTGAGAATCATGGATCAAGAGTGGAATTTGTTCATCCTGATGACAGATAGATATACTCTGGACCCTCTCGGTGATATCACATTAGTTAGCTTGCAAGCAAGTGATTTGATCACTAGAATGTTATATCACGGGAATGAGAAAAGAGTGCATGTTAGTAACGAGATCAAACTAGGTATGGAGATATCGATGATCGAATCTCGAACATGTAATATATCGTGAAACAAAGGGATTAAGATACAAGCGTAAAAGGTTCCGACGATCACAGGAAAGTCATCGTTGAATGTGTGGGAGTCAGTATGGATCTCCAGGTCCCGCTACTGATTATTGATCGGAGAAGGGCCTCGATCATGTCCGAATTATTTGCGAACCATAGGGTGACACACTTAAGGGACACTGACATCCATTTGGAGCAAATGTTTCATGCCAAAAGAATAAACAAGCGCAGGAATTTATTTCACTAGATATCGAAACAGGTTTTCGGGTGAAATTGTATAAAGATATTATGCATGTGAAATAGAATTCTAGCAAGGGGTTATTTGTGAATGTTTGTCATTAAAGTAATTGAAAAAATTCTGAATAAAATAAAAGAGTTTTATTTAATGAGAGTTTGCATTAAATTTGGTAGAAATTTAATGGCAAGTTTGAGTGGGATTTTGAGTGGAGGGATTTGAATGGATTTTTGTGAGTGGAGTGTCCACCCACATGAATGAAGGAGGGGAGGGGGGAGCCCCCATGGCCGGCTGCCACCCCCTTGGGTGCCCCCTCCTCCTATAAAAGGCACCCCCTCTCCTCTCTCTCACTCACACCTCCTCGTGAAGGATCTCTCCCCCTCTAGAATTTATCCCCCATGGTCTCGGACTAGCGAGATACATGTTCCCGGTGGCTATTCGACAAGAAAGGGTTGTGCTTCCGCTGCATCGCTGGAGCGAGGAGGCGGAGGTTGCTCGGTGTCTTGTACGTGTGTGCGAGCACGGATGCGCTGCTGCTTTGCGGCGCTAGGACTTCCTCTCGATCTTGAGATCGGCAAGAGATCGTCTACATCAACCACGAGTTGAACTCATTAAGCTTTGTCGGTCTTCAAGGGTATGTTCTCTACGGATATACATCCGCCCGTTGTTTGTATCTAGTAGATAGATCTTGGTACATAGTTCCCATCGTAGGAATTTTTTTGTTTTGTATGCTGCAAACCCTACAGGGAAAAGATGCTTGTAAGCTTGATAACTTAGATAGACCCATAAGATTAGATTCTAAGGTGCTACTCTTGTATTAGAGATGTGCCTAGAAGTTAAATCTTAGCTATATTCATTCTTGAGTGAAAATATAGCTTGATAGCTAAATCAATGATGCTGTCCTGAGATTTAGTTGGATCCTTATGCTTTTATATTTGCTTTTAGAGTTTAAAACCTGAGTGATGGATTCACCCCACTTGGGTGCTTTCTGAGAGTTTGAATGTGATACAGATCATGTATGCTTGTCTAATCTTAGACAGATAGATCATGTGATGGTCTATTTACTCACCATTATCACTTGATGTTGTGGTTGCTAGTGGTGGATCTTGTGGTAGCTTGATCTTGTGGTTGATCTTGTGCTCCCCTGGTATATCCAGCTCCTGGCTTGTCCTTGATCTAGCCCATCATCTCCTGATCCTGATGGCTTGACCTTGGTCTTGCTATCCACCTGATCTCCCCCCTCCTTATGTCACCATCTTGGTGATGTGCTCCTGGTTTTTGGTTGGTTTGATCAAGCTTGGCTTTGGCTTGGTGTAGCTGCTGGCTGCTGTGCTTGGTGTGTAAAAGCAATGGAATGGTGTGGGAATTGGTTTTCCTATGGCTGTGTTGGGAGTTTTGTTTGGTTGTGCTGCTGCTATGGTGTTGACAACACACACCATGCAGTTTGGTGTGTGTGCTGCTTGTGTGCTTGCTGCACAGATGTGGATATGTTCAGAATTTTGAAAGTTACTTTTATCTGATTACTTTTACTTGGCTGGTGAAACTTGCCCCTCCTTGCTGTCATTTGACTTCTGGCTTAAAATTATGAAAGATACATACTTTCATATTGGTGAAACTTGCCCCTTTTATAAGTTTACTCCATGATGAACCTTGATCAGTGCACTTCACTGACAAGTATGAGAGTAAAACAATGCTAATCCTAACTTTCCTTTTCCTATTCAGTTTCTGTTTATTTTGCAGGTACAGATTTGAAGATGAATATTTTTAGTTTATTTTTATTTATAGAATAGTCCAATGTAATCTTCTTTATTCTTTTGTAATTTTAGTTCTATTCTTTTGTAATCTTCATTTTATTATTTTGTAATAAAGATTATACTATTATTAATAAATAAATATTATTCTTCATTTATGTACTATTGTAAAAATTGTGGATGATTTTTATAAGTTACATTTTTGTAACTTATTTATTGAATGAAAATATGAAATAGATATTCATATTCTTAATTGCTTTCTTTAGATAAAGTTTGAGTTATATTGGTTATCTTTTAATTAAATCAAGATTCAAACATTATTCAAAAATCCTTTTGAATTATAATTCAAACACTCAATGTTTTAAATTCAAATTTCATTTCCCAAAACACATAATTCCACAAAGATCATATCAAAGTTTATAGCAATCATCATTTAAGACTAAACCTAATCTCAAAGTATGAAAGAAACCTTAATCACTTTAGGTTTTTATTTGGCAAAAAAATTGACCCCCATTTTCATAGCTGAATGCATGCAACATTCCAAATTCCTAAATCTACCCTTCGTGAGTTCCTAAATGCTGGGATGTTACACTCTTGCAGCAAGGTGCGACGGGGTCGAGGTGGACGTGGTGCCCTTGGAGCGGCGGCCATGCCGTCCGTGTCGACGAGGAGGCCGTGCAGTTGAGGGAGTCGGCGCAAGGAGATGAGGGAGGCGAGAACCGGCGGTGGATAGGTTGCAGCCTTGCAGGAGCGGGCGAGCTTTGGCAGAGTTTCCCCATGGCGTCGTGGTGCTGGCTTGGGACGCGAGTGGAGAGAAAAAAGGGAAGCGAATGGAGAGGAAGGAGAACGATGTGAAAGGATAAGGCTGAGTAGTGGTGGGCCCATGCATCACTGGATTGGCTAGGAAGGGCGGGCGTGCATGACCTATGACCTGGGGGATCGTGAGACGCAATCCCCTGGACAATCTGTATCGTTTTCCAAAAACATTCTCCTCACTTCCGAGATGCATAAAGCATACATGATCAATTCATCAAACGAGCAGAAGCCCAGCCATGAGATCCACATTACACTTCTTGGACCATCATCTTGATCATTTTCACCCCCTCTTCAAGACTTCTTAGTCCTTGACTTTTCTAAAATATCACCCAAGATTTCAATATGCTACAAACGCTACATGTATTACACTAGAGGGATCATTGGGAATTTGTGATTGAGCCATGTGTTTTTTAGATTTCCCCCCCAAACGACCCAACACGGGATCATATTCCATTACCCAGAGAGATAACGTAATACAACGGCCTAGAATCCATGTGCAAACGAAAAAGGAAAAGAAACAACAGCGTCTACTGCTAGCGTTAGTGATCCCAGAAGCTCAAGGTGGTTTTGTACAAATATATACAGGCCGGGAGGCAAAAAGGGCTGCCATCAGAAGGAACAACAAAATATCATAAAACCATTAGGCATGGATCATCAACATCGATTTAGTTTCTCTTTTTCTCATCCACTTGTTTTAGCATCCTCATCTCCATCTTCATTTCTCTTTTCACGCGATCCATCTCCCATCCGAAGTTGTTAAGACGAAGGCCCGTCATACCTCACGTTCATTGCCAACTCCAAGAGGGTATCATCACCTGCTCTCAACCTGTCATGATCTGCAATGTTGTGAAGACCTGACCAATATTTCATAAACACAACTTAGTATTACATTAGCTGATAGGAGAATTGATTAATTTTCCTTCAAAGCAAGCTATGTTGCGAAGTTTTCCGATCACCTAATATATGGAGGCAATGCTATCGATCTAGACACTACGACTTGCATGGACATGATGGGGAAACCACCAAAAAATTGAGAGAATGAGCCAGGTCTAGTGTGAGCACGAATGGTCTGCCCATCGCGCTCCACACATACTTGGCGGCGGAGCAATCAAAGAAAAGGCGATGAAATGTCTCCTTCTAGTTCTTCAGATTGTTCAGCACATAGTTGCTCCCCCACTAAGCACTAGATTTCCCTAGGCTCCTGTAAAAGTTGGTGGACATGGGTGCACGTAAACCCTTTCCGAAGAATAAAATCAGAAAAAATGTTAACATAATTTAAAAGTATGACATAAATTATGTGTGTAGTTAATATATGCAGGTATTGTGTATATCTAGCTTGAAAATAAAATAGAAAAGTATGCAACTTGTGCAAGAAAACACAAAGTGTTCAAGTAACAATACAAGGACCGGATTTCTACCGTGCCAAAAATACAAGGTTCTATTTTCTATTTCTTGAAAGGCCACATATAATCGTATAAAAATAAGCGAGTAAGTGTCAAGGTAATATCTACCTGTGCAATTTATTATAAGTTTTTCTGAAACTTTGAAATGTTATTTTTAAGATTCTTTGGAAATCATATGTCCACCTTGACCCATGTTCTCCTAGGTATTTTTGTTACCAAGACAATTTCCAGCCAGTTTAGTTGCACTCTCAGCATGTCTAACCAGACCTAGAGCACATAAGTTCACTTACCATTATAAGGTTTTTCACATTATAACGACTCTTCTTGATCACATTTTAACAATTGAATTATTAGGCCATAGTTGTATTCTTTTTTCCGTTCCAAAAAGGCTATGACTATGCCTAGGTCGGTTGGGCGCGAGATATCGGATCAGCTAAGATGATTGGCAACATTTTACAAGATTCATTTCAGACCTATTCTCTGGTGTTTTGGCTCTCCTGCACGTTTCTTGTACGTAACTTTCTAGATGGAAGTCACGCCTCCCTCCCTTGCGTCTCATCCATCTACATATTCCCATGCTGCTTTGGCCATCTATGATGCGCATCTCCAACAAACTTTGCATCAGATCAATGATGTGACGAGGAGAATCGGATGTAGCACGCAAAATCAAATAGCGGACGATCGAACCGAGAAAAAAGGACACAATCATTTGATTTCTGCAGCAAAGTTATTTGTAAACCGTTTGTAACAAAAAGAGACGTGTGCAGCAAAAACAATAGAAAGTGGACTCCAATCGCGGGGATCAGTGGTAGCGCCAATGCAAAAATTGAAAGTTGCCATCCGATCGTCATTGCAATAATCGGCGGTCGCCTTTGCGTCACGCCGTGGCACACACGCGATATAATATTCATAAAAACTTATGCAACATACATTTTAACTTAATGAAACAAGAAAGATATATACACCATATTCTTTTTCTTAAGTAGTAGCATGTAAAACCAATGAAAAGAAAATCAAGATATAGGAGGCATAGCTCTCTCTCTTTTTGCAGCAAAAGGAAAACACATTAGGCACAATGAAAAATCTTAAACACGTGCAACATAACCTAATTAATATCACAACTATAGTGAGGAAGCCGTGTGCAATGGTAATCCAGGTGTGCATCTTTGTGTTCTTTTAAAACAATACATAGGCAAAATATTTGACTCGGTCTATTAATTAAGGGGAAGAGTCCTGGCAAGATATTAAGAAAAAAGATAACTTGAGGGACTACTCTGGGCTTTTGGTATGTTCCTCCAAAAACATGGTTCACCATGTGTAACTATTACTTCAGTTTGTCTTACTGAAAAGGTAACGGTTCTTCACTCCCTCAAAGAGTTTGTTTTGCGCAAAAAGGTGTATTGCCAGAGAAATTTATTTTCTTGCATAATAGTAGGTTTTCTCTCTTTACAAAAGGTACTTACTTTACCTTTTATGCATGCTGGGATTCTGGACATATATAGTTCATCGGTGCATGCAGAACTTCAGAAAGGCTCTTATATCTCAATACGCTGTGGCCTGATATGCGTACAAACTAATACTATGTTCTTCTAAATTCTCCTTCTAACCTTGGCACCGAGCTAACAATTCTGTCTATCTGCCGAGCTCGGTTGGAGAATGGAGACCTGCTATTTTACCTGTTCGATCTTTTCAATTTCTGTTGTAAACATCCCAACCAAGTCGTTGTAGTATAGTGGTAAGTATTCCCGCCTGTCACGCGGGTGACCCGGGTTCGATCCCCGGCAACGGCGATTTTTTTTGTTTTCACTCTTTTATTTAAGAGATCGAACGTGTAGAACTGTAGATATGATAGCCTGATACGGTCTCCTTGGACGGCACGCCGAAACTGTTGTATTGCACTCATCCATCGTTTTTGCTCCCAATCGAGCCGATTGATTATCCACCGGCGCATCCATCTGCACTGCTGCACGCTCCCGCTCCAATCCCACACGTTCTTTCTTTCTCCTACCACCATGGAAGAAGACCACCACGCCACCGGCGGCGCAGAGGCGATGGTCCGCGTGGACGGCGCGCCGGCCGAGGCGACGCTGTCCACTGGCGATGGCGGCACAGAGCTCCGGTGGCGCTACTGCGCTGGCGCCGCGGTGGAGAGGATCCTCTCGCTTGAGGCCGACGTGCTCGGCGTCGAGGCGAACGGGACGGAGGTCGTCGTCAGGGCCTTCGTGGCGGACGACGCTGCGACGTCGAAACCGAAGTCGTGCTGCGCGGCCGGTAAGGCGAGAGGGAAGAGGCGCAGGAGGAGGAGGAGGAGGGACTTCGTGTTCGAGATGGCCGGCGGCGAAGGCGCGGCCGCGGCGTGGGCCGAGAGGCTCCGCGGCTGCTTGGACTCGTTCGGTACGTACGTGGCGTGTCTTTGCTGCCTCCGCCCGCCGATGCTGATCTGTATGCGATCAGTCCGGATATGCTCTGACGGAGATTGCTGGATCAACCTAGATGGGAACGCGCCGTTCCTCTGTTTCTCAGGCTCTGTTTTTACCAACAGTTTAGTTTAATGACAGATTAAACGTAAATACTTCATATATATTTTGTGAACTGTGATAGGCCGGCCGAGGAGATTGTTCGTCCTGGTCAACCCATTCGGAGGCAAGAGATGCGCGAGCAAGATCTACGAGGCAGAGATCAAGCCCATGCTGGAAGCCGCCGGCGTCGAGATCACAATGCAAGGTTTTTGCATCCCCACGCAAACGCGCAAGCTTTTTTTTTCCCTACTACAATCCTGGTCGTTGCAGTTATGTTGATCCGTTTGGGCCGTGTTTTCCCGTTGTAGAGACCCAGTACCGGGGGCACGCTCGGGAGGTGGCATCTTCTCTTGACCTGGCCACATACGACGGGATCGTCTGCGTCAGCGGTGACGGTGTCCTCGTCGAGGTTGCTGACAGTACCCACCCTGCCTGTGGATATTCTCGAGGTTCTAACTTGGTTTCTCATACCGTCCTTCTCTGACATATGGCAACAGGTGGTGAACGGAATCCTGCAGCGAACGGACTGGGAGGACGCAATAAAAATGCCGATCGGGATACTTCCAGCTGGTACGAACAATTCATCTTGTAGATCAGACATAGGTACAGAATGTAATCTTGGAAACACTAAAACAGATGTTTGGGCTTGCAAATCTATGCAGGCACAGGGAATGGCATGGCGAAATCACTTCTGCATGCTGCAAGCGAGACGTGCTCAATCTCAGACGCTTTATTCGCCATCATCAGAGGTCATAGGCAGGCCTTGGATGTCTGCACCATAGTGCAAGGGGAGAGGAGAATTTTCAGCGTGCTGTCAGTTACCTGGGGTATGTATGTTCGTAACCATGAAAGCAACAAAGTCTAAGAACAGCCGTGCTTGCTGGATGATCTGACCCATTTCGGATAAAATTCAGGTCTGGTGGCCGATGTCGACATCGAGTCGGAGAAGTACAGGTGGATGGGGAGCGCGCGCTTCGACTTTTATGTGTGTACACTCTTATTTTCTTCAGTAGTAACTTCAACCCTTTGTTAAATGTTGCCTCGCATCGTAATGATTTTCTTATTGATGTATTTCAGGCCCTGGTTCGCGTAATGAACTTGCGACGATACCACGGAAGCATCCATTTCGTGCCCGCCCCGGGCTATGAGGCGTACGGGGAGCCTGTCAAGGAGGTCGGTAGTTCCATCGTGGAACGTCTGGAGCAGAATGGGGAGTCCCGGGTGTGTTCTTATCAAAGTCCTCCAGCTGATTTTCAAGGTTCAGACTGGAGATCCATCGATGGCCCCTTTGTGGCTGTGTGCATCAACAACGTTCCGTGGGCTGCCGAGACTGTCATGGCAGCTCCTGAAGCCAAGGTAAAATTTTCGAATGGTAACTGCGTCTGGCTATATTTTCTTCTGAAAAATCAGCGTGCTGAGTGCGGGTGTACTTTGCTTGACTCTTTGGGAAAATGCACGATGTGGGCGTGATGCAGTTCTCAGATGGCTATATGGATGCAGTCGTGATCAGAGACTGCCCAAAGGCTGATCTTGTAGCCCTGCTGCTGAAGATGAGCGATGGGAGCTATGTCAAGTCGCCATATGTTACATATCTCAAGGTTAGTTCTTTTTTTCTCGGTTAGCGAAAGCATGCCGACCAATTACGGATGTAGCCCGATGAACTTATAATGATTCAGAATAGTGTACCTCCTTCTGTAAAATAGTTTGTCTGAAGAAAGAAAAACATCATGAATTCGCCTTTGCAGGTGAAATCCTTTCGGCTATCACCGGGACACCTTGTAGAGAATCCCAGAAGGGGTGGCATCATAGACGTGGACGGCGAGGTGATCTCCAGAGGAGAAGCAACGCATGGCAGAAACCAGCAGCAAGATTTGATGGCTTATGGCCCTTCTCTTCTGCTGACCGTGCACCAAGGCCTGGCCACTGTATATTGTCCCAAATGATCCTTTTGTCCTCCTTTCCTTCTCCGGAGATTTTTCCATTTGTGTAAGTTGCTATATTTCTTGTTAGTAATTTCAAAGTAATCGATCCTGCGCGATGAGCATCGGACGTGCCACACCAAAGCAACTCCTCTTGTTTCAGTTTTAGTTCCAGAACGCATTGTGAGCCAACCCAAACCCCTGTCGGCCACACTACCCCAGCACTTCGCCGGGTCGTGTTGCGAGCACCATTGTTTTAAGGCTTTTCGCAGGACACCGTAGCTTGATGGGAAGCTAGGGCATGTCCTGGCCTTTTAATCTATAGCAATGTCTTCAGACTTTAGGTTTTGTCATATTCAACAGAGCAAAATGATCCGCTGCCTTCACAGCTGGACAGTGCGGTGGCTATTCTGAACCTCTGCTGATGATTCAGAGGTAGTTCACACGACACCATTTTCAAAGTTTTTCAGAGGCGGGGTGTGTGTGGAGGAGCAAACCCGACCAACCATTACCATTAGATTGGATCAAAATGTACTATACTAGTATCCTTATTTATTCTGGAGCACCAGCCGTAACACTGGCTATCCTCGTGCATAGCCACTAACGCTATTTAAATCAATTGTATCTTTTAGCAACATCAACGATGCACTTCACAACCTGGTCAGGCATAGAGAGCATTGCCATGTGACCCGCATCGTCGATCTCCATGACCTCATCCACCGGATTGTTCGCCACCATCCATCTCTGGATCTCCTCGGGAAGGGACTTGTCTTGCTTGCAGACTATATAGACCTTACGCACCGAGCCGTAGAGATCCTTGGAGAATGGCGGCTGGATTTGCAGGTCTTCAAGGAAGAGCGAGCAGATTCGTATGAGAGATTTCCCAAGTGTGAGGTCCTGCCAAATTCCCAAAGTTCTTAATTATAAGACCTACTGTAAAACCAGATTCTCATTTACCGAAATTCGATCGCATTTTTGTTTTTGTGATGACCAACCTTGGACCGTCGGCCCCAAATAGCCCAAAGTTCGCGCACGTACCTCAGGCGAGCACAACTGATACATATTTTGCTCTATAAACTGTGGACCCAGCATGAAGGAAGCTGGGAGTTTTCCATCTGCATCTTGGGGTTTCAGCTCGTTGTCCAACGGGTTATAATCGCTGCGTGCAGCATTCTACATGAAGGGAAAGGAAGAAAAAACATGTAAGCCACGAGATGTATATAAGTATGAAGTAGAGTTAACACCGTCAATCCAAGAATTTACCTTAAAGAGCACGTCCGATGGCGGTGACACGCAGTCCGGCATGAAGCCGGTGAGGAAAACCGCGGCGGCAACCTTCTCGGGGAAGAGCTCCGCTGCGACCGCGACGCTTAGGCCCCCGAGGCTGTGGCCGACGAGCACTGCCTTCTCGCCCTCCGGTAGCGACCGTAGCACGTCGAGTAGCGGCCCCGTGTAGTCGCGGAATGTCAACACCTCCGACAGCCGGCGGCCATCGACCCCCGACGCAGCGAGGTCCGGGGCTGCGACGTGGTAGCTGAGCCCTGCCGCCGCTGATCGCAGCCGAGACGCCACCTTGTACCAGCACCAGCCTCCATGGCACGCGCCATGGACGAGGATGATGTGCTTGGCTCCACTGCCCCGAGCTGCGTCCATGGATGCTTCCATTGCATGAACTATTCTATTGATTCTTTGTGAGCTCCCGCGCGTCTTGCAAGTGCTCTAGGCCCTATTCAGCCGTATTTATTAGGACAGTGCTAGTCGTCCGCCGGAGGATTTGTGCTTTTTATTCCTCGGGTCTCCAGCCAACCACGTGTTCTCTTTTTGGATTCAAAATTCCGCTTTTGCTATATTTGTCCCGTTTTTGCTACATTGTAGCAGAAAACGGTTCGTCCACAAGACAAATAAAAAAGACAGATCTCGTCGGAGACTTCACCGGAAACCTCGCCGGAGACTATGTAGCATAATATTTGTGCTAATGTAGCAAAACTGATTCCGTCTTAGACTCGCCGGAGAATTTCGCCGGAGATCTCGTCGGAGACCTCGTAGCAAGAAGTTTGCGCTATTGTAGCAAACTCAGAAAACAGATGTAGCAAAATAATTATACTAATGTAGCAAAAGCTGACTTCGCCGGAGACATCGCCGGAGCAAAAACTTGTAAAAAAAAATGCCATGTAGCAGCGCCGCTCGCCGCAGGTAGCAACACCAAAAGCTGTATGTGGCAGGGTCGGTCGCCTTGTGTAGCAGAGCCTCTCGCTGAATGTAGCAGCACTCCTCGCCGCAGGTAGCAACATTAGAAGCCGTAGGTAGCATCGACACCAGACGCATGTAGCAAACGTCGTCACGGCTTATGGCACCGCCTTCGAGCGCACATAGCACCCCCATGTAGCAGTCGTTGACGTCGTACGTAGCTGCGTCGGGGTGGTGGAGGCGGAGCAGCGGGCTCCCTCGGGCGGCGTCCATGGCGGGTGGCCTCGAGGAGCAGCGATGTCCATGGCGAAGCTCCATCGGCAGGGACAAGGCATGGCGAGTGCCCTCCATCTCCGGCGACGGGCTGGTGCTGGTGCGTGGTGGAGGGGGAGAAGCGGGGTGCCCTGGGACGGTGGCCATGGCGTCTCCATCACCGGCGGCGCTCGTTCGTTGGTGCGGGGTGGAGGCGTAGGTGGAGCAGCATGACGCGGACGACCATGCGCAGACTGCCTTCCCTCCCTCCTCAAGGGCAGCACGACGACGGCGAAGTCCAACACGGCGGCGGTGGGGGCGAAGTCCAGCGGCGGCGCAGGCTTATATGGTGGCTCCGACGGGATTTGGCAGTTGCACGCCTGGTCCACGAAGGAAGATAGAGTTGTTCCTAAAGAGATAAGGTGGGCCCTCCTGCTTAGCGAGGTTTGATGCGGTGCCTTGCACGCGCGACCCGGAGGATGGAGTCATAGGATCCCCCGGGTGATCCATATCCTTTTCCTATTTATTATGAGTGACTAACTCGACGATTGCGAGTGGCTACTCATAATTTATCCACTAGGGCGGCAATGCCTTTCCAAACTAACATTTCAACTGGCCAATGATACTAGTGACGGCTATATGGAAAGCTCAACTTCCGTGGATCTATCTATCGTATATATAATTTGAGGACAATTTGAAGTGGCCAAGTCTAAGGGTACTAGCGGCGGCTATATGGAAAGCTCAACACCCACGGATTTAACTCAAAGATACTTCGTGTCTTGCTACTCTTTCAGACTCATGTGTAGTGCACGACTAGTTTTCTTGATCTTTCCACATGAAGCAAAAACAACTTCATGCTAAAAATACTAACGCCACAACCAGAATTTTCATTCAATGCATTTAAAATATTTAGTTCACTCTAGTAAAATATTTTTTATTCCATATTGTGGACAGATACTGTAGTTTTGTTAGTTCACCGTATTCCTACTTGTTACTCAAAACCACACTTAAACAGTATTTTTCTCATAATAAATCAGTGTATGATACCTCACATACATATTTTTGTTCACTATAATCAAATTATTTGTTCATTCAAGGACCACAAAAACATTGGAGTTACTTTAGTTTGTAATATTCTTCATGGTGAACACAAAAAATTATCATGAACAAAAACTTTCAAAAAGGAAGAAGAAGAAAAATTAAGCACAAAAAAGGAAATTTAAAGGGAAAAGCATATAATTTAGGAGTAAAGCAACAATAAGATCTTGTTCACACTTTGAGGGGGTTTGGCAGTGATAATAGGGTCTCCTGTCAATCCCTCGTTCTTGGAAATATCCACCAATCAGAAAGTGGGCATAAGAGCATCTCCTGCAGAGTACCTAAAATACCAGTTAACCAAAAAATCTACCAATATAGAGGTTATGAGCAAAAAAACTTTCTTCAGCAAAACACCTAAATGGCATGGAGCACCTAAATTTTTTTAGGTCCCAAGCATAAAACCTACTTCAACTACCTCGAAATAGGTCACGACCACATCCAACTAGGTGGTCAATGAAAACGATGAATCCAACGTGCAAGCGAGCAACAACACCAGATATGAAATATCAGCGTCAACACTAGCATCGATGAATGGACAAAGTCGTCGCATATCGTCTACTACGTTGTACTCCCTTTCTTCCTTGGAACCTTCATCGATAGATCCGCTGTTGGAAATATGCCCTGGATGCAATAATAAAATATTTATTAGTTATATTTACATTTTATAATTAAGTTTATTGCTCTATGCTATAATTGTATTAGTTCTGGATAATAAGTGGAGAAAAACCCTAATAATGTGCGGAATTATAAACACCATATAAGATATTCCTAGTCTCGCCTCTAAGACTAATTCATGTATCATTGGTAGTCTTTGTTCCTTGTCCATAGGAAAAATGCAAGCTGTTGTAGGTTTGCGATGGCATATGATCGACACTGTTAGTGGAATAATGCCGATGGATAGACGCCAAATGATATATTGTGAAACACGTCGTCAATATTGTCATCGGTAGTTTCTGAACGAAAATGTATTATCGCTATAAGATTGTTCGACCATGAGACTTATGTAGACTTGGATACAATATGGATATAGTGGGATCTTCAGACGTTAACTATAAAGTCAAACTTCGTTCATATTGGATAGTATGCCAATGTTCTGTATGTTGTAGGAATTGCTACTCATGATGATGGAGAGGTACACTCTAAACCCACTCAGGTATTATGATGTCCGTCATCGTCTAGTCGGACAAGTCATAAGTTGTTAATCACGGGAACATCAATAATACAGAGTGAGTAAAAGCATACATATCAGGGTAACGAGGATAATCTAGTATTCCACCTTGGGATAACAAAGTTTGAAACACAACGATTCTAGAATCTTCGGATGCGATTACACACCCATGTATGGATAAATATTGGGTGATCACACGCCGGAGGAAAAAGAAACAATGCGCTACAATCCCATACAACTATCTCCAAAGAGCGCCCAACCCTACAATCAGAGAACTTCCAGATCTCTATTTTGTCGGAGATTCTACGGCAAACAGTGGGGGTCATCTCCACTGCACGCTTGAAGACTCTGGAGTTCCGCTCATTCCACAACATTTATATTGTGAGAAGTACCAGGGAGCCGAAACCTTTTCTGTGATGTTAAGGTATAAGATACACCAATTTTGTATCAAATCATAAAAAGTTCCACCCGGTGCGGCAAATCGCCACTAAAAAAACTAGTTGTAACTACGAATTGTGTTATAAAGAGCTTCTCAATAAAAACTTCAGATTGGCTCCACGTGTCAAGTGAACAAGGGAAGGAACTCATATCAACCTCTGAAAGAGAGGTAGTGTCTCGTAGGCCCCCAAATGACCCGACCAAGTAGTCTAGCTTTGTTGAATAGTGGAGGGAGGATAGCTTCCGAATGAAACATTTAAGGAGTTCAAGTGAGCGGCTACTCCGCTGTTAAGATTGGGTTCCCATGGAATAAGATCATCGCAGAAAAGGGCCTGATTAGCACCGAACTTTTCAATCAGAGGCAGGGGTGTACAGAAGCAAACCCCACCAACCACTGGATTGGATCAAAATGTACTACTCCCTCCGACCCATATTAGTTGACTCACATTGTATAGATTTGATGAATCTAGACACTATTTAGTATATAGGTTCATCCAAATTTTGACAAATCTAAATCAATTAATATGGGTCGAAGGAAGTAATATCTTTATTTATTCGAGAGCATCGTAACTATGGCTATCCTCGGTACATAGCCATTGACATAATTTAACTCAACTGTATCTTTTAGCAATGTCAATGATGCACTTTACAACCTGATCAGGCGTAGAGAGCATTGCCATGTGATCCGCACCGTCGATCTCCATGACCTCATCCACCGGATTGTTTGCCACCATCCATCTCTGGTGCTCCTCAGGAATGGTCTCATCTTGCTTGCAGACTACATAAACCTTACGCACTGATCCATAGTGATCCTTGGAGAATGGCGGCTGGATTTGCAGGTCTTCAAGGAAGAGCGAGCCGATTCGCATGAGAGATTTTCCAAGTGTGAGGTCCTGCCAAATTAGCGAAGTTCTTAATTAATCATGAGACCTACGAGTAAACAAGATTCTCATTTACCAAGATCCAATTGTATTCTTTTTTGTTTTTTGAGATCATAACTGCAGTCCAATAAATTACCCAGCTTGTGCACATACCTCGGGTGAGCACAACTGATACAACATTTGATTTGTAAATTGTGGCCCAAACATGAAGGAAGATGGGAGTTTTCCATCTGCATCTTGGGGTTTCATCTCGTTGTCCAACGGGGTATAATTGCTGCGCGCACCATTCTACATGAAGGGAAAGGAAGGAAAGAATCTTTAAATATCTATGAAGTAGGATTGCCACCGTAATTCAAAGAATTTACCTGCAAAACCACATATGATGGTGGTGACACGCAGTCGGGCATGAAGGCGGCGAGGAACACCGCGGCGGCGACCTTCTCGGGGAACAGCTCCGCTGCTAGCGCGACGCTAAGGCCCCCGAGGCTGTGGCCGACGAGCACGGCCTTCTCACCCTCCGGTAGCGACCGTAGCACGTCGAGCAGCGGCCCCGTGTAGTGGCGGAACGTCGGCACCTCCGACAGCCGGCGGCCATCGATCCCCGACGCAGCGAGGTCCGGGGCTACGATGTGGTAGCTGAGCCCTGTCACCGCCGATCGCAGCCGCGACGCCACCTTGTACCAGCTCCAGCCTCCGTGGCACGCGCCATGGACGAGGATGATGTGCTTGGCTCCGCTGCCCCGAGCTGCCTCCATGGATGCTTCCATTGCATGAACTATTCTATTACTGCTTTCTTGTAAGCTCCGCCTCCGCGTTCCAAGTTTTAAGGCTTTAAGCTAGTGCGCCCCGGCTGCACCTCCTTGGAAGCCGGCCCCTTTGAGTCGAGTGACGACCTAGTCAACAATTGCGAGTCCGTTTCCTATATGGATTGCAATGGCATACGACATGAGATGACATCACTGCGCATGTCAGTAATCACTAGATATGTTACCTGCTTCACTTTGCCCAAAAGGAGGGAACGTCATTTGATTGATTTCTTTGTAACAGATCCGGAGCTCTGCACTCAATTTTTATTTGGTACATGAAGACTACAATCTACAATGAAAATTTGACATAGAAAACGAACTGGGTTTTCTTATATACTTCAGTCGACAAGTAGCTAATGACGTCTTTGGATTAAAAAGTGCCTGAGGGTACGCTAGGCATACTCTGCCACCGGAGAAGATCCTACTAGAGCCTGCCATTGCTGAGCGTGCCGACGAAGTGGCCCAGCGTCGCGTCGCGGGGGTCTTGACAAACATGCCGACGGCGTCAAATGGCCGACATTGTTTCTTTCTGTTTGGCCGGGCGGGTTGTTTGACGAAGGCCGATCCTGCCGCTCGATCGGCATATAGCTACAGCCGAGTGTTTCTCGATGGCGAGAGAGTTTTGTGTGTCGCTGCCGATCGAAAGGTTGCCAACGGGCCAAAACACAAATGGCACCGATTTTTCTTAGTGATGACTTTAGCAATGAATATGTGTATCACAATTCGGTCATCGATCCTGCACCGTCCGAGCCAAAACACGACCGTCGAGTAGTCCCTTTGCTCCGCTAAAGGATTTCAGTTTTAAAGATCCATCCAGAACATGAAGTCGACAATACGGAAGTGCATGTCCATCTCTATAGGGAACAGAAGGGCCACCCTTTTCTGGCTTGACCCCTGGTTTGGGGGACACCCCCTACGCAACGAGGCTCCCGAGCTATTCACAATCTGTGCGGATCCTATGCTTTGGCAGAGGCTTATCAAGGAGGGACATGGCAGGTGGCGTTTCGGCAGAACCTTGGGGCCGCAAAAATGGCTACCTAGGATGGGCTTGGGGACAGCCTCCCACTGACCCTCTCTCAATCCCCATATAGTATATCATAGCGTCTAGTCCCCTAGGGGACCTATTCGGTTGGTTCGGCGTACATGGCCCTGTTTAGTCGGCCATCTCTTCCCCGGACCTCCCACTATGGAAGGCTCCCTTACCCCTGAAGATCACAATCTTCGTCTGGCAGTTGCTGCGAGACTGGCTTCCTTCGGGCATGGGCCAAGCGGCACGGTCCTAGGAATGGCATGTGCCCGCTCTGTGCGTTCCCGGAATTGGGCACTCACATTATGTTCATATGTCCCGCAGCTCGCTTCCTATGGAACTTCACTCATGATGTCCTGGGGCCTGCCTGGAAGGCCTTGGACCTAGGGAAATTCCTAGAATCCAACGCAAACCATACCGGTAGGAGGAGGCGTCTCTTCTGGTTAGTGTTTGTGGTGATGACCTGAACTCTATGGAATATCCGGAATAAGATGGTCATAGAGTGTGTCTTTCTGCGCCGTGCCTCTCACTCGATCTTTAAATTTCTGGCTTTTTTGTAGCAGTGGTACCCGTTGTGTAGACAGCGGGACGGGGAGCGGCTAACGTGATGATGGAGCACCTGATCGTGGCTCCCCGCCAACTAGCTACACCGTCTGGCCGCTGAGTGATCCTCCTGGGAGGATAGGCCTCTTGTATCCGTGTGCATATGTGTTTTTGGCCGTGAGCATATGTGTGTTGTTGGCCATAGCTCGAGTTTTTCATTCTAGTTATGACTTTGTTCGTTAGCTTGTACTGGATCTATCTATTAATTTTTCTTGAGGTAGATTAGTCAAATACGTTTTTATCCGTCAAAAATACGTTTTCAACCCATTCCGTCCGACATTATTTTTCTAGTTTTGCTCCTGCCTGTTTGACCGAATTACCTGTCCTGCCACCGCAGTCAAAAACTGAATGATCCGTTTACAAAGTCTTCGCCGCCGCCGGTAACCGCCTCCTCCTCCTTCTCCGGCGAGGTAACATCCGTTGCTCTCCTCCCATGTGCCCACGCCCTGCCCGAGGGATCGAGGAAGCCCGCCCCCGCCATTCCCTGCTCGCTGCCTCCGGCCACACCTCCTAGACGCTGCAATACAGTGGCTGGCCACGCACCTCCGGGACGCGTGCGTGCTACGGCCACGCTCCGGTGACCCCGACGGCCTGCCCGCGTCCTTCATCCTGTTCGCCGCCGATCCAATATCGACAAGATGAGGCCCTGCAAGCGATAGGCTAGGAGATTTTGTTGGTTAGTGGAGTCATAGGAGCCTGTCAACGTAGAGCTGGTGGCGAAGGTAGAGCACGAGCGCCAGGGAGAAAGACCGCCATAAGGAGACATGGTCGGCGGCTAATGAAAAAGAGCGACGACGTGCGTACGTACGTACTTGTCCGTCCTGAATTCGTGGCTAGATCGTGCGAGCTTTCGCTGCGATTATCTTCTATCTATCTATCTACTAATTTTTCTTGAGATAGGTTAGTCAAATACGACATCCGCCAAAAATAAGTTTTCAACCCTTTCTGTCCGACATTATTTTTTTGGTTTTGCCCCTGCCTATTTGACTGAATTACCTGCCCTACCATCGCAGTCAAAAACTGAACGATTCGTTTACAAAGTCTTCACCGCCACCGGTAACCACCTTCTCCTCCTCCTCCTCCTCCTCCGGCGAGGTAACATCCGTTGCTCTCCACCTACGTGCCCACGCCCTGCCCGAGGGAGAGAGGAAGCCCGCCCCAGCCGTTCCCTGCTCGCTGCCTCCAGCCACACCTCCTGGACGCTGCAATACAGTGGCCAGCCATGCACCTTCTGGACGCGTGCGTGCTACGGGCGTGCTCTGGTGACCCCGACGGCCTGCCCGCGTCCTTTCTCATGTTTGCCGCCGGTCCAATATCGACAAGATGAGGCGCTGCAGGCGATAGGCTATGAGATTGTGTTGGTTAGTGGAGTCATAGGAGCCTGTCGACGTAGAGCTAGCAGCGAAGGTAGAGCACGAGCGCCAGGGAGGAAGACCGCCGCAAGGAGACATGGCCGGCGGCGACTTGCAGTTCGGCAGGTGAAGCCGACATGGTCGAATACAGTGGCGCTGAGAACATGGACGAAGCCGGACTTGCTGCTCAGGGAAGTGAGCTGAGAGAGAGAGAGCGGTCCAGTAGGCGTAGGCGATGGTGGCGCAGGTGAGGTCGCGGGCGAGCGCCGGAGTTGAGGCAGCGGCCGCGTGGAGGTCGAAGAGGAGGCCAGTGATGAACATGGGCGCGGGGAACAATGAAAGAACCGGAGAGGAGGGCCACGGGCTCGCGAAGGACGCGAGCGAGCACCCGGCGATGCTGATGGAGGTGGTTCATGGCAAAAGAGAGAGGGCGATTCCTACAGCGCGGAGGACGGGATTAAGGCGGCGGCGCCGATCGAGAGGAGGGAGGAGGCGACACAGGGTCGTTGGAGGAAGGAGACAGGGTCGGGGAGCAGGTTGCGTGCGTGCGTTGTGGTGGTGTCTGCAGCGTTTCGTTGGTGTGGGACGTGGCCGTGTTGGTGTGTTGAGTCATTGAGTGTACGGTAGGTGTGCGTGTTGTGTTGTGTGCCGCCGGGGTTGGACTGGGTCGTGGTGTGAGTGTGTGCGTGCTCACATGAGTGAGTGGCCGCGGGGTGGAGTTATGTGTGTGTGTGGTTAAGATACGATTAGGACTTGGTTTAGCTGGGTTTTGGGCTGTGGGGGTAGTAGGCCGCCTGACTCGGCCTTTGGCATGGTTGGCCATCTTCCTAAAAACAAATCTAAAAGTCTTTTAAAAATAGTTTTTTAAATAAATAAAATAACTGGAATTTTAATTTGAAATAAGAAAGCGGAATATTATAAAATAAAATGGAATTTTAACGAAAATATTTTGAGAGGCAAAAATATGCATGAGGAAGTTATATGATGCGGAAAAAAATAAAAAGTAATTTTTTATTTTAGAATATTTTCCGGGCATTACATTGGGCTCATCTGGTGCACGCACTCTGGCCCGATCACTTGCAGTCGAGCTTCAGGACCACGAAAGAGCAGTATGGGCATCGGTGTCCACGTCGTCCCCTGATGGATACCTCGTTTGTGGGCAGATTCCCGAAGGTGTGATCGCATGGTATGGCGGCGATGGCCAGAAGCATATCCGCGGTGTTCAACCCCTCGAGAATCACCGCAACACACACATCCGCCTTGTCCCGGTTGCGGCATTGCCCGCAACGTTGTCGGGCTCGCATCTTTGCCGTGCGCCAGTAACCGGAAAGTCCCGACGTGGTGCTGATCCTCATGAAAAACAACATCACGCTTTCCTCTGCTGTGGTATATGGCCGGCGGGCGTTCCCGGCGAATTTAAAAGAAATCTTTCAGATGATTATAACTACATCAACTTATAAAATTTTCTAACCAGCTAACTTGCATCGGTTTTACGTAAGGAGTGTTAGTAGGTATGCTAAAATATAAAAACAATGCTAAAGACAAAAGAGGTTGGAGAAAAAATTGGTATTTTTTGTATCACTATAGACCATATATCGTCTAACATCTTGTTCGAAATTAGAAAAATTATTTTTTTTATGTATAATTTTTTCGTCGTCCCGTAATAATGTACGGGCGTTGTATAGATGTTGTTTTATTTATAAGACTAGGCGAAAGTGAGTATCGAGAAGGAGTAGTCCGTTTGCTTTAGAAACTACAATGGCACACTTCATGGGCCGGGCGACATCATTGCTCACGTCACAGATTTTTTCACTTCGTACTTGCAATGAAGAGGGAGGCACGTGATTGATTTCTACACTCAATCTTTATTTGGTAAAGGTATGAGTATATACTACCGTGTGTTCTAACTCTATTAGTAACTTGAGTTCCGAGAATTACCAATCATAGCAATACACTTATCCACCTAGCAATTTATTAAAGCTTTATCAAGCAAGTAAACGAAAGCTACTAGTATATACATTGGTTTCACAGCAGGGTGAAAATTGCAAACCATGCAAGGCAAATAAAAGCGCGGGGCAAGCCAAAAACAGCAAGCAACTAAAAACGAACTGAAATAAATGAAACTAACGAAGGAAACACCACATACGCTAGAGCATTCAAAATACATGGAGCCATGGAGATTGCGTCTCACCTTCTCAAGTGGTTGGAGCAGAGCTGTCTTAAACTGCCTGCGATCGATAGAATTCTGATCCAGCCGGTGTGCCTTCTCGAATGCATAAAATCGACCTATGTTCGCAGCAAGAAAAATAGAAAAATAACGCGAGCAAAATGCTAGAAACATCCTTCTCAAAATAATGACGTAGTTTTATTTAGATACGCCATGTATCACAAGACTCTCACTTATTTTAAAACAGAGGCAACAGATGAAGACCGAAACAAAACAAAGATAGTACAGGAAGACAGAAACAAATCGAGTATGGATATGCGGTGACGAAACCAAAGAGAGGCACGACTGGAAGAACACCGAACGAACTGAACGACTTGTCTCGTTTGCCCCCACGGGCGACGGGGAGGGCGCCTTGGAACTAGCCGCTCCCATCCATCCCCCTCTCCCTCCTCCTGCCGTCGCTGGCGCGTGCCGTCGGGCTAAGCCCGTACGGTGCCGGCGGCGGCATGCCCTCTTTCTCCCAGCGGCGGCGGTGGAGGCGCGGGGCTCCCCTGCTGGCAGAGGAGCACCTGGTGGTACGGCCGGGGGGAGGGGGGCAGAAGGGCGGTGCACTGGCGGGCCGAGTGTCTCTTAGGTGGCGTGGCGGCGGGCTGCTCAGCAAGAGGGACAACGGGAGGAGCTATAGGAGCTCCCGGCGTCGGCCCCTACAGGGCCTGATTTGGGCCATGCAGGCACCGTCCGGGGTCCTTGCTCATCGGGCGGGTGTCAGGCGCCTCCCCTGTCCGCGGGGCGACCAGAGTACTAGATCTAGGCCAGGTGGGCCTGGAGCTGGTAGTCACGCACCGATCTTGCTCGAGGGAACCGTGGGCGACATGGAAATGCGGTGCTCTCCATGCTCGTCCCTCAGCACCCTTGCGGGCCCAGGTGATGAACCTCAGACCGGTGGCGGTCCGGTACTCCCGGGTGAGCACGGTGGTGGTGGTGCTACTTGGCGGCAGAGTTCGAAGGTGGCGGTTGATCCCCTGGTGTACGGAGAAGTAGGGGATAGTGTGGAGGTGGATTGGACGACGATTCCCCTGCTGTAGTGTAGCGGCGGGGCTTCACGGGCCCTTGTGGGCTCGGTCGGGCCAGGAGGGCCTGGTTTGCCTCCGCGGCTGTATCCAGTCAGCTATCGCCATCCGGTGGTGGAGGTTGTTCCCTCCCGTGCTCTATTGTTTCGGCAACCCAAGCCGAAATTTCCCTCTTTTTTGTCTTCTGGCCCTGTTGCGTGTGTCACGGTGAGATGGCGGTGGTGGCTGTGAGACCGTGTTAGCGTGCGTTGGCAGGTGGCAAGCATGGTGGAGCATTGCGAACCGTAAGGGAGTATGGTTTTTTTGAGGGGTCGGGAGAAATCCTTGTCATCTTGACACCGACGCGGTGACGCTGCTGGATCGTCACCTCCCCATGTCCTAGGGTGCCATCGTAAAGGGCATCGGGAGTACCACTTCCGCACCTCCTGGATCGTATCGAGGGAAACCCTAGGACCAGTCCGAGTAGCAGCGTTGTCATCGCCTCCTTCCTTCTTGGAGGTGTTACTGTTGAAAATATAAGCAATAATCCATATGATTTAAGTCGAATAATAAACTGATAAAACATGATCATACAAACAGTACTAAAACCAATCATGCAGATCAACAAAGTAGATGAACATATTGCATCTATACAAGATAAACCTATCACATCTATGCCAAATGCTAGAAATAGAAACTCTAGCATAATCTAAAAGAGAGAGGTTGAGATCATATACGATGCAGTTGCGGCAGAAGTCGCAGCAGAGGGTGCAGCGGCGACAGTAGTCGCATCAGTAGAGTTGTCGCCCATGTTGAGATTGCCGAAGAGGTCGCTGACATCCGGGAATAAGTATTCGTTCAGGAACTCGTCATAGGACGACGTCGTGGTTGCCAGTAGTCGTGCTTGAGCGCTCCCCAAAAACCTGATCGCCCCTCACCCATACAGGTTCACGAGAGGCGGGGTTCCAGGGGCCTACTGTCCCGATCTGTGGTGCATGCCTCAAGCCGGGATGAGGAAGACGAAGATGGCGGCGCAAGGTTCTGGAGGTAGGAGGCGCATGTGTAGATTGATCACCGATTAGGTTTAGCGCAGACGCTTAGATAGTGCAGGTCAAGGAGATCGTGGGACACAGCCCATGTCCGAGTCGGTAACATCCCATGATGCTAAGTGCTGTCCATGGGCAATCCCATTTTCCTCGCTGCCTCAAGCTGGATTAAATGCTGAGTGTTGTCCATTGTTATGGTCCTGCAACTCAAATAAAAATTTATTACAATGAAAGTAAATAACTAAATGTAAAGTGACTTATAGTGCTAAGCTCCCCGGCAACAGCGCCAGAAAATAGCTTGATGACTGCAAGTGTACAGATTATTTGTAGCTAGCTTCGAAATAAAGATATCGATCCCACGGGGAGCAGTAGGCGAAAGACAAAAATGCTTTTAACTAAAACTAAACGAAGTACTTAAAGAATAATTATAAGATGCAATAAAAGTAGAATTTTTGGGGTTTTTTTGATTAAGCAAAACAATAAAGTAAAGTGAAGTAAACTTAATGCAGAAAATAAGAATCACGTTTGTAAGAAAGCTTGGAACTATAATAGGAAAAAAGGCATTCTCGAGGAGTGGTGGATACACCGCTAGCAATTTAGACTAAGTGATCAAGATTATCATAACAAATATTCTCATCATCATTCTTCATAACCACAGCTGACAGATAAATGATATCAATCGTATTATCCCGCTATTAAGTGATTTCTCCCGCGGCATGGACATGGCTTAATGAGTTCTCCTTGCTTCCCCAAGTTAGTACGTAAAAGATGACAACTAATTTATAGTCACAGTAAGTGCTGTCATCCCTCCATCTACCAACAAGTAATCCACTTCATCAAGTCCCCATAAGAGGCAATATTAAAGAGGTGCACAACTCTTAATATCAAGATGAAGACAATTAACACATAACATAATGATGTATAACATAATAATCTCTAACTCATATCAATCATATACTATGGTTTCTCCATCTCCCCAAGAACTAATGATCTACTCAGACATGGAGGCAAACAACATCATGGCAATGGAAATGGAAACAATTATAGATGAATAGTTCTTATATAAATCCAAAACTAGTGCTAGAATTACAACAAGATCTAGATGGAATGGATGGAGAGGATGGTGATGCAGTGGTTGATGAATATGGAGATCGATGCCTTGGCCTCCTAGATTTGCTTAGGGCGAAGATGGATCCCTAGGGCAAGTTCCCCCTCTAGATCCCTTCCGGAGGTGAGGTTTTTAGTGATTTCTAGGTGTTCTATATGTCGTCTCTCCGATCTAGTTGCACGGGATGAAACTATTTGAGGAGGCGGTGTCGACGCTAACTATATGACGGGAACTATATGATCGGAAAGTTTCTCCCGCCGTATAGTTGGT
Source organism: Avena sativa (assembly GCA_916181665.1). Lineage (NCBI taxonomy): Eukaryota > Viridiplantae > Streptophyta > Magnoliopsida > Poales > Poaceae > Avena > Avena sativa. The sequence goes on from OV702282.1 coordinate 379,442,827, forward strand.
CGTTAAACCTTATGTTTCCTCCAATCGCTTCGGGTTTTCTTCTGGTGTTATTAATATTTCCCAAATAAGAGATTTATGTTGCTTTTACTCCTTTTCACTCCAGTACAGCTGGTCCAAGAGTTGTGTCCATTGTATCCATCATCTGTCCTGATCCTGGTGAAAATAAACATAAAAGGTGCGTGCGAACGCCGTAAAATACCAAGATCCTACCACTACAATGCAAAATAATAATATAAAACATGATGCAAATATGCACTCATTAAGCATTGGACTAGGAATGAATGAAATTCCAAAATAAAGAAGTATTTGAAAAATCGAAGAAACAAAATAAATATTGCAAAAGGTTATCTTCGCAAAGGCATTGGTGGGACATTTTACATTCCCCTTTCTTTGTAGCTGCAAATGTGAATCATGGTTCATCTAAATTCCTTCTTGCATATATACACAATCTTTGGTTAGATTTCTATGTCAGGTGCTCGGTAGCTCTCCTTCAAAAGTTCACAATGCCAAACACATACATGCTAGAGATAGGATGTAAAATCTGGTAATCTCGATATGTTGGGGCAGTCATAAATCTCATGTCCTGCCAGACTAGAGATGCACTTAAGATTTCCTTGTAGGGACCTCATTTCACACCTACATAATCTCAGGCACTTGACAGAAGTGAAATTTGCAGATTATAACGTTCTACCTATGCATTGTCATTTTATATTTGAATGAACCACAACAAACAAGATTATAACAATGCATACTATCAATAGGTGAATGCAACTTATAATTACTAGGAGCATAAAGATGGCATGTATCGCCTCCTCTTTCATAATAGTTGCATTCACTAGAAGCAAATTTGACAACATAGATATTAGATTGGTGCAACTTTTTGGAATTTTTAACATAAATAGGATCATTGAAATTATCATGGTTAGTAACATGCCTTCTGATACGTCAGAAACGTATCTATAATTTTTTATGCCCCATGCTTGTTTTGTATCTACTTTGCTTTGCTTTGTCTATACTTTGAGGTGTTTTTACATATTTTCTGGAACTAACCTATTAAAAGTTTGACATAGTGCCAGTTGCCTGTTTTCTTCTGTTTTTGGTTCCAGGAAGGCAGAAAATCAATATTCTTGGAATTGGACAGGACAAAAGCCAAAGTAATTATTTTTCCCGGAGCAACACGGAACCACGAAGCAGAGCCGGAGGGGGGCCATAGGGTGGTCGCACCCCCTAGGCGCGGGCAAGCTCTGGGGGAGCCTGGGGCGGGTGTGGCCCCCTGGACCCCCACCGACCTTGCCTCATGCGCCTATAAGAAGCTCCCGAATCAGAAACCCTAAATAAGCCAGAAGAAATCCATGAAAACCTCCGTAGCGCCACCACCACTGAAAGGGAGATTCGGGGGACAGAAAGTCTCTGTTCCGGCACCCTGCCGGGACGGGGAAGTGCCCCCGGAACCATGTCCATCGATCCCCACCACCATCTCCATCACCGTTGCTGATTCCCATGATGAGGAGGGAGTAGTTCTTCCTCGAGGCTAAGGGATCTATCGGTAGCTATGTGTTCATCTCTCTCTCTATGCATGATCTTGTGGTCATGAGCTTTGTAATCAAGTAGATCTATCTTGCTACTCAAGTGCTTCATTAGATCTCTGCTCTCCCCATGTGTGTGAAAGTGACAGCGTGCACGCCATGATGGCACTTAGGTTTGAGTCTACATAAATACTCGTTGTGCTTTAATAGATCTATGCTTTTCCGCACGTCTGTGAAAGTGACAGCGTGCATACCGTGTGTGGCACTTTGGCTAGATTGAATATTTGTTATGAGTTATATTTGGAGTTGGATGTGTCTATAAAATTGTGGTGTTTGTTGGAACCATCTAGCGCTCAAGGTGATAGTGTGGGGTTATCTAGATTGGGGAAGGCGGCCTTTGAGGTGTGCTGTTATAGCCCTACCATGGATTAGAGTGTCCAACAGAGAGTTGTTAAGAGTAGTATCATGAATAGAGTATATTTATATGAGAGAGTGTTCACTAGTGAAAGTATGATCCCTAGGCCTTGCCACTAAGCATTGAAACATCGTTTGCTACTAGATCTGTTGCATGTTTGCTTGCTTCCATCTTTGTTCCGTTTGCCGGGAGGTTTTGGTTCTTTATCTTTACCTCCACGCCAAGCTCTTTTCTGGCACCGTTACCCCACGTCAACAACAAGTCATAAGCTCTTTTCTGGCACTGTTACCACTTGTATTTCACTCTCTCTTCGCCGAACTAGTGCACCTATACACCTGCCAAGTGTATTGGGTGTGTTGGGGACACAAGAGACTTCTTGTATCTTGATTGCAGGGTTGCTTGAGAGGGAATACCTTTGACCACTTCCTCCCTGAGTTCGATAAACCTTGGGTGATCCACTTAAGGGAAACTTGCTGTTGTTCTACAAACCTCTGCACTTGGAGGCCCAACAACTGTCTACAAGAATAGAAGTGCGTAGACATCAAGCTTTTTTCTGGCGCCGTTGCCGGGGAGGTAAGGTAAAAGGTACTCACATCCTCCGGTGTGAGTGCTCAAAGTTATTTCCTTTAGATTCTGCAATTTTGTCTTTTTGTTTCTTGTTTTCACTAGTTAGGCTCAATGGAAAACAACAACAAAAATTAGAGAGCTTTATAGTGTTTATCTTAAGCTAGGACATGAAGTGTTTGAAGAGAAAATTTAAAAACCTATGGAACTTTACTTGCATGCTAACAACAATGTTATTAGTATGAATTATTTGGACACCATTGTTGCTAATGCTATGGAAACTTCTAAGCTTGGGGAAGCTAGTTTTTATGAAAATGATCTTTTTAGTCCCCCGACTTTGGAAGATAGCTATTCTATTGGTTATGATGATACCAAACCTCCAATATATGATGATTACAATGATGAATATGATATTTTTAGTCCACCTACTATTGAGGAGGAAATTAATTGTGATTACAATATGTCTCATATATTTGATGATTATGGTGATGAGAATAGTAATGATAGCTATTTTGTTGAATTTGCTCCCACTACAATTAGTAAGAATGACTATGCTTATGTGGAGAGTAATAATCATTTTATGCATGTGGCTCATGATAAGAATGCTTTATGTGATAGATATATTTTTAATTTTATTCATGTTGCTACTGAAAGTTATTATGAGAGAGGGAACCATGTTTTTATGCATCTCAATAATATTAAGTTTCCCCTCTTTATGTTGAAAAATTTGAAGTTGCACTTGTTTTGCTTTCCTATGCTTGTTGCTTTGTGATTTCATGACTTGTTTATTTACAAGATTCCTATGCATAGGAAGTGGGTTAGACTTAAATGTTATTTTAATTTGCTTCTTGATGCTCTCTTTTACTTGAATTCATATTTTTTATGTGAGCATCTTCTCAAACTATCAAGCCTAACTTAAAGGCGTTAAAGAAAAGTACTTGTTGGGAGATAACCCAAGAGTTTTCTTGAGTCTTGGAAGTTATTAATTATGTAATGACCTCTACTTATCCTTTTTGTTTGCTTTTTTGTGCCAAGAATGACCTCTAATGAGAGGGAAGTAAGATTTGGGGAGTTGCTGTCCCGAAACAGATTTCTGTCCTCCACCAAAAAAATTCGTGAGGAGTCTCTGTAACTTGGTTTGGGCTCAACATTTACAAATAAATCCCCCAGTATGTTATCTAACTTTTTTTAGTTCAACACTTTTTTATTTGAGCAACATAAGATATTCTAAAAAATCGGTTTCTACCTGCTGCTCTGTTTTGACACATTTCTGCCATTATTTGCATTTGCTTCTTATTGATTCCTTTTTGGGTTGTTTTTGGGAATTTGAGCTTTTTGAAGGAGTTACTACAATAGCTTGTGTTTTTAGTGAAAAGTCTTGCTGTTCCAAAGCTTTGCCAGAGGTCTAATAATGAAGATTGTGTAAAGTTTTGTATGAAGGGAAATTTGCAGGTGTAGAGAAAGAATGATGTAATGAGATGAAGAATGGACAAAAGCTCAAGCTTGGGGATGCCACCCGGGTGTCACCCCGAGAAATATCCAAGAGGTACAAGCATCAAAGCTTGGGGATTCCCAAGGCATCCCCTTCTTCATCAATAAAAAGCTCAGGTCTTTCTAGACACTTCGTTTTTATTGTTTCATGCACATTTGTGTTGTTCTTGGAGCGTCTTAGTTTTCATTTTTGGTTTTCGTTTGCTTAGTTTGCTTGAGTGAGTTGGTTGGTTACACCACACTTGTTTTGGAGAGAGACACACTCTGTTTCCATTGCCTAGAACACACTAGTTTTCACTCTTATTGTTTTGTGAGTGTTCACTTTTGTTAGCACTGTGTTTAGCCTTAGTTTTCTTGTTCTTTCAGCTTAGAACTGTTTATTTCTTCTTTGTGGATTTGTGAGACAATATCACTGATCTTTATTGATTATTATCTTTGTGAGTTTTTTCAAATAAGTTGTTTGGTGTTGGAAAAGAGTAGGAATCTGCATGCTTATAGTGGTACAAAAGGGAGCTTGCTTTGAATGTGGCTTAGACTTTATCATGTCATGCTAGATGTTGTTTTGACCTTATACTTAGTGATTATTGTTGTAGCATGACTTGCTCCAAATCATTGAGAGTGTTTAGTGTGTCTTGAAAGAATCATGCGTTGTTTTAGCATACAAAAGCATAGTATTGTGGTATTCTCCTTTGATGCTTTGTTTGAGTTGACTTGGCACATTCTCACACCATGTTATGACTATGAACAAATCACCATAGCCTCTATGATAATTTAGTCCTTGACTTGTGGTACCACTCTATGCTTTGATTAGTAATGTTTTGTTGGTCTGCATGATTATGGCCATTATTGCTCTCTTAGTTGGTTGCTCCCAGTTTTTTGCTAGCCTCCACTTGTATGAGTAAGTTCTACTCATGCTTCCAACTCCCAAGAAACCAAGTTTTTTCAAAAGTGTCCACTATAAACTCCTATGCATGGTGTGTTACACCATTCCAAGTATATTCTTGTTTTCAGCTATCTTCCAATTAAAAAGTATTTTGTTATGTGAAAACTTAGTGATTAAAGCCCTCACGAACTTGATGGCACATTATATTCTTTGCCCCTAATAAACTTGAACCATTGTGACAACTTTGGTGTATATGCTTGCACTTATACGTTGGAATTAGCAGAACCGTGCTGTCACGGGGAACGTTTTCAACATTGCACTTGTACTTTGTACTCATTTGATATCATGCTCTTTTGTCTATGGATGTCACCGATGTGAAATAAAGAGGGAACTTGTAAGTCCATGGAGTTTGTATTTTGTGTTAGAGAAACGCCTAGGCCTCTATCCTAAGCCATGCCTAATCATGGTGGAAACTTGCAGCATCACCATAATGAGCTATCTATGAAGCATCCTCAATAAAAAGCTATGCATATTGTAAATAAAAAGATCGCTGAGATGTTCATTGTCTGCTTGCCTTGTCATTTTGGTTATGGGAAAGCTCTTGTACCATGTGCAAGGGGTACCCCGTTGGCGGTTCTCAATGATATGCAAATACTTACAGTGACAAGAACTTACCTGGACCCAAAGTTGAGTATACATGAGGTGTGGCCCTCATATTCAAGGGACTTGAGATTGCCAACCTATACTTCATCAAGCATATACTCCATCTTTGCCACTTTAACCTTAACCACTTCAAGATGCTTATGATAGGGGCAATGAGGGCTAAAAGCTAACAAGTACCATAATTTTTGGAAGCTCTTTTTGAAACTTGAAATCCCTGCTTCCTTTACAAAAGGCCTTTCTTCCACCATTATTTGAGTCTCCACCTTCTACTTTTAGGCACCATTAAGAGATCATAGTTGTCATTCTGTGTGTAGTGTCCCAAAGCTTATTGATTGATGCATATTGTGATATTACTTGTTCTTGTGCTATTTGTTTCTAGTCACCCTTGTGAACTTTGAAGGTGTACTATGCATCTATATTGCTAATCTATGAGGGACAAGCTTATTGCCACTATGCTATGTTTTCTGTGTGTGAAACAAACAAACGTTTTTCAATGCATGTTATTCATGATCTTTGTTTGTAGCCTTTCATGTTGCATGCATAGTTACTTTGTCCTATTGTTAGAACTCCATCTTTCATGCACATGTTTAGAGTTCTTTGATCCCATCTTTCAATGCTTGCAAATGGTTTGGTCTTGGTTTTGATGGTGCATGTCACCTCAAAAATTATTCTTTTTATCACTTACCTACTAGAGGACGAGCAGGAGTTAAGCTTGGGGATGCTTGATACGTCAGAAACATATCTATAATTTTTTATGCTCCATGCTTGTTTTGTATCTACTTTGCTTTGCTTTGTCTATACTTTGAGGTGTTTTTATATCTTTTCTGGAACTAACCTATTAACAAGTTGCCACAGTGCCAGTTGCCTGTTTTCTTCTGTTTTTGGTTCCAGAAAGGCAGAAAATCAATATTCTCAGAACTATATGGGACAAAAGCCAAAGTCATTATTTTTCCCGGAGCAACACGGAACCACGAAGCAGAGCCGGAGGGGAGCCACAGGGTGGCCGCACCCCCTAGGCGCGAGCAAGCCCTGGGGGCGCCTGGGGCGGGTGTGGGCCCCCTGGACCCCCACCGACCTTGCCTCCTGCGCCTATAAGAAGCTCCCGACTAAGAAACCATAAATAAACCAGAAGAAATCCACGAAAACCTCCGTAGCGCCGCCACCACCGAAAGGGAGATTCGGGGGACAGAAAGTCTCTGTTTCGGAACCCTGCTGGGACGGGGAAGTGCCCCCGGAGCCCTCTCCATCGATCTCCACCACCATCTCCATCACCGTTGCTGATTCCCATGATGAGGAGGGAGTAGTTCTTCCTCGAGGCTAAGGGCTCTATCAGTAGCTATGTGTTCATCTCTCTCTCTATGCATGATCTTGTGGTCATGAGCTTTGTAATCAAGTAGATCTACCTTGCTACTCAAGTGCTTCATTAGATCTCTTCTCTTCCCATGTGTGTGAAAGTGACAGCGTGCACGCCATGGTGGCACTTAGGTTTGAGTCTACATAAATACTCTTTGTGCTTTAATAGATCTATGCTTTTCCCCACGTCTGTGAAAGTGACAGCGTGCATACCGTGTGTGGCACTTTGGCTAGATTGAATATTTGTTATGAGTTATATTTGGAGTTGGATGTGTCTATGAAATTGTGGTGTTTGTTGGAACCATCTAGCGCTCAAGGTGACAGTGTGGGGTTATCTAGATTGGGGAAGGCGGACTTTGAGGTGTGCTGTTATAGCCCTACCATGGATTAGAGTGTCCAACCGGAGAGTAGTTAAGAGTAGTATCATGAAGAGAGTATATTTATATGAGAGAGTGTTCACTAGTGTAAGTATGATCCCTAGGCCTTGTCTCTAAGCATTGATACACCGTTTGCTACTAGATTTTTTGCATGTTTGCTTGCTTCCATCTTTGTTCCGTTTGCCGGGAGGTTTTGGTTCTTTATATTTACCTCCACGTCAAGCTCTTTTTTGGCACCGTTACCCCACGTCAACAACAAGTCAGAAGCTCTTTTCTGGCACTGTTACCACTTGTACTTCACTCTCTCTTCGCCAAACTAGTGCACCTATACACCTGACAAGTGTATTGGGTGTGTTGGGGACACAAGAAACTTCTTGTATCTTGATTGCAGGGTTTCTTGAGAGGGAATACCTTTGACCACTTCCTCCCTGAGTTCGATAAACCTTGGGTGATCCACTTAAGGGAAACTTGCTGCTGTTCTACAAACCTCTGCACTTGGAGGCCTAACAACTGTCTACAAGAATAGAAGTGCGTAGACATCACCTTCCTCTCTCAAAATCGTTGCAAGAGTAATATCAATCTCAGCCGCATGATTCCCAGAAGGATCTTCATAAGGTAATTGCAAACTATGCATATATTTCTCACACAAAGCATATTTCTCATATATGGAGTAGTTACGAGAATTCAAGAATAGTATAGGACTTTCTTGAGGGAGAGTATCATCACAACCAAAAAATAAATAATTATCAATTGTACCCTCACATATACTAGTAACCATTGTTTCACCTGGAGGATCGTCAAGCATAATAGAATCATCATCTAGAGCACTGTCATATAATGAATCAAGTTCAATGGGAATAATAGAACTACTAGAATTATATTCATTTGTTCCTAAAGTATTTTATACCTAATTACCATATGAATTTCCATAAAAATCATACGCATACTAAATTCATCAAGTATGGAGTCATCATCATATAGATAATCATTACTTACCATTACCTTTTTATCCACACATGCCATAGGCACGATTTAGCATGGGGGATATTTGATATGTAAATATCACCCCCATAATCATTACTATCTTGACTATCAATTTATTTTGTAGGAAGGAGTAAAGGAGAATCATCATAGATCATGTCTAACACATAATCTTCATCGTTTTTAAAACTATTATCAGCAATAATTTCACTAGGAATGTGTTGATATTCATCATGAGAACAAGGTCAATATGGATGTTCATGTACCTATTCTTCTTCATCATCCTTATTTTCTTATCCTGCAAAATATTAGGACTCTCCCTAACAGAAAAGAAATCTTCTATGATAATCAATGGAGAGGCATTATCACAAAAATATTTTGGCAGAGAAGAAGAGGTTCGAAACCTCATACCTCTCAGACCTGGCCTGGGGCGCAAAGATGGACTTGAGATTAGTGGTGATCTCAAAAGCACTCTTGTTCTCAAAGAGCTTCTCTAGGTCGACCTCCATGACATAGAGCATGTCATTCTAGACGTAGGAGTTATCATATGCCTTCGTCTTATAGACGTTCTTATCAGCTTGGGAGGCATTGGCATCGGGCGCATCACCTAGCTCGGCTTCTGGTACGTAGGAAAGCTTCTGGGCAACGAGGAGAATCCACAAATTATGGGACCAGGTGGTGAAGTTTGACCCGTCAATTTTGAGATTTTCTTTCTCAAGGAATGGGCCAAGGTTGAAGGTAGGGAGAGACATCTACAATGTTATTTGCAAAGTCATTAATCTTATGTTCATAATATGAGTTACTATTTAGTTAAAGTAAATTACCAGGAATCCCTCTTAAATGAACATCCCTCAATATTCGTTTAGTGATTACACGATCCCTTTACATTGTATCATCCCTGATCATCACAGCCTTTGATACAGCTGCCAGGGTGGACTAAACATGTCGCTCACATCATTATGTGACTCGTGCTTAACCTTTTGGTCACCTATGTTCCGAGATCATATTTGTACATGTCAGGCTCGCCAATTTTAACCATAGTGTATTGCAGTGCATACATGTCTTGCACCCACCATATGTGAACACCGATATGTCTAGCACCCGACCGTCACGTCTTGCTTCATAACGATGGACTTTCTTCGTGGTGCACACTAATGGGAGAACATGAACATTGGAATTATGTTTGAGGGATCATCTCATTAGGTTACCATCGTAAGTATAATACTAGCACACCAAGATGCAAAACAATTAACATCAAATGAAAATAGTTTATGCGATATGTGGTGGTCATCGCAACTTGATGATACGTCCAATTTGCATCACCATTCTATATCATAATTTGCCTCTATTCATTGATATATGTCTTATTTTGGGGTATTACTTATGTCTTTTCCTCTGTTTTTGCATGTTGGATGATTCTTGGAGGATGAACTGCTGGAGTAAGGTTTTAGGTGTTTTGATGCAATTTCGTGAAAATCAGAAAAATACCAGAAAAATCATGGAAAATTATATTTTCCTAGATGACGAAGGATGCCAGAAGGAAGGTGTAGCCAGGCCACAAGGGCCCACACCCCCTAGGCGCGGGCCCACCTTGCCCCGTGCCTAGGGCAGGTGTGGCCCACCCAGCCGGCTCCCGACTCCTCCCTCTCACCTATATCTTCCTCACGGAACCCTAATACCAGGGGAGCGACCACAGAAAGATTTCCGCCGCCTCTGCGGGGCGGAAAACACCGAGAGAGAAAGATATCTACGACAGACAGATTTCTGCCGGGGAAATTCCTTCCTGGAGAGGGGAGATCGTCGCCATCAACACTGTCATCAAGCTAAACTCCATCGGGATCATCATCATCCACACCATCATCTCCAACAGCACCATCATCACCACTCCGTCCCGTTGTAACAATCGTGTTGGATCTTGCATTAGTTCTTAGGGGAAACTTTCCCGGTGTTGATTACTATTGTAGTTGATGCTTGTGAGTGGAACCATTGGATTATTGTTTATGTTCAGATTGTTATCCATCACCATGTCATCTTTGATCTTGATCCATATGATGTCTCGTGAGTAGTTCGTCTAGTTCTTTAGGACATGGGAGAAGTCATGTTGTTAGTAGTGGATTAGTGTTGAGTTATTATTCAATGGTTTAGTATTTAAGTTGTGGTGATATTATTCTATTGGTGTCATGTGAACGTCAACTACATGATACTTTACCATTTATGGGCCTAGGGGAATGCATTGTGTATTTGGCTACTAATTGTGGGGTTGCCGGAGTGACAGAAACCTGAACCCCCATTAGGGCACCATTGCATAAGGGAGCGTAGGATCTCAGAGTTTAAGGCTGTGGTTAGGTTTATATCTTAATTACTTTCCTCTAGTTGCGGATGCTTGCAGGGGGTTTAATCACAAGTATGTATTAGTCTAAGTAAGGTCGGTACATTAGCACAGGTTCACCCACACAATACTTACAACACCAAAGAAGAGTACTCAGCTATTTGAAGCGAAAGCACTTGACAGAATTCCCACGTGTCCTCGAGAACGTTTGGTCCTTATAAGTATTTCCACCGGCTTGTCCTTTGCTAAGAAAGGATTGGGCCACTTGCTGCAGTTGTTCGTTGTCTTTATTACTTGCACTTTGTTTTTATTTATTTATCAGAAAACCCCTAAAAATCTGTTTGCTAAGTATTTACAGAGATGTCTTGCTCCGTACCACTAGTCAACACCTTCTGCTCGTCGTTGGGATCGACACTCCTATTTATCAAAAGTACTACGATACACCCCCTTTAATTTTGGGTCATCAAGACTATTTTCTAGCGCCGTTGCCAGGGAGTGAAGCGCTATTGAAGAGTGGAACTGGTAAAGGAAACTTCTACTGTGAGTATTTCTTTTTGTTTCTGTTTGTTACTTTGTTTCCAATATGGATAACCCACTTGGTTTTCTGTTTGGGAGAACTACTACCACTGTAAGGGTAGTAGATGAACCACCACCTGTTGAGATAGATCCTTTTAAGATACCTACAAGTATTGTTGATCGTGTTATGGATAATTATTATTTTAGGGTTTGATCTGTCCATCCTGGTGATCATTTGCTTTTTATCCATGAATTATGCAGATTGTTTAAGTGTGCATGTATCACAACTGAACATGTGAGAATAAGTTACTCTCTATATCCTTGAAAGGGAGAGATGAAGAATGGTATAAGCTGCTGAAAAATGGACAATCCATGGAATGGGAGGAAATGGCATCTCTCTTTTATTCTAAATTCTATCCTCCCAGTGAGATTTATAAGGATAGGAATCTGATATATAACTTTTGTCCTCGTGATGGAGAGAGTACAACTCAAGCTTGGGGGGGGGGGGGGATTGAAGTTACTAATGCTTAAATGTCCTATTCATGAACTCCCTAACAATATTATTATCAATAACTTTTATGCTAGGCTTTCTCTTCATGATAAATATTTACTAGATGCTTCTTGTGCTGGATCATTCACACGTATGAAGGAAGAAGCTAAATGGGATCTCTTAGACCGTATTCAAGAGAACACTGAATCTTGGGAGAATGACAAAGGAAGAAAGTTAGGTATAAACTATGATTATGAATGCATTAAATCTTTTATGGGAACTGATGACTTCCGTGATATTAGCAATGAGTTTGGTCTTGATTCCCAAAGGATTGCCAACTGTTTTAAGGCCTTTGCCTCTTACTCCCTCCGTTTCAAAATATAAAATGTTTTAGCTTTGTGAAGCAAATGTATCTAGACTACTTTTAGTATATAGGTTCACTCATGTTTGGAATGAATCTACACATTAAAAACAGTCTAGATACACTTTCTTCACAAACCTAAAACATCTTATATTTTGAAACAGAGGGAGTACATAGAAATTCCCAAGAAGAAGTGGAATAAGTACCATGCTCATTATAAATATGTTGTTAGTCATGTTCCTTTTAGAAGCACTGAAGTTTGTACTATTAATCATATTTTGCCTGAACCTTATGTTGAGAAAATCCCTTTCCCAGCTAAGGTAAAGGAGTATTCTATGATGATTAGTGCAAATAATAAGGGTATTAAGAAATCTGTGGAGCATGATGAGCAATTGAATATTGAACCTATGGTAACTATTGTGAAAGATCTTGACGCTAGAAATATAGATGATGAGCACATTGTCTTCTGTGAAGACGCTTCTAATATTATTTCTTATCCTAGTAAGGCTAGAAAATCTAGTGTTCCTGTGCTTTCTGTTAAAATTGGTGATCATTGCTACTATGGTTTATGTGATATTGGTGCTAGTTCTAGTGCTATTCCTTATGAGCTTTACAGGGAAATTATGCATGAAATTGGTCCTTGCGAGCTTGAGGACATTGATGTGGTTATTCACCTTGCAAATAAGGAAACCATTTGCCATATTGGTATTGTAAGAGATGTGGAGGTTCTTTGTGGTAAGATTAAGTATCCTGCTGATTTTCTAGTGCATAATTCAGCAGCTAGCAAAACTTGCCCGATCATTTTTGGTAGACCTTTCTTGAACACTTGTGGAGCTATTATAGATTGTAAGAAGGAAAAAGTTTTAACTAAGTTTGATTAATATTCTTACGAGTTTAACTTTTCCAAATTTGCTAAAGCTCCTTGTGAAAATAGCTTGCCTAATAAAGATTTCAGGATGGAATAACTTGCTTCTATTGATCCGGTTTATGACCTTGGACCTCTTTTTGATGACCGTAAGTATGCTTATTCTGATGATAAAGTTGTTTCCTGTGACAGTTATATTGTCAACTTTATTCAAAGTGCTACTGAAAGTTATTATGAGAGTGTTTGACACGAGAAAAACGTTCTGAAAAAGTCGAACGTAGGCTACTCAAGGGGAGAAGGATGGTAGCGTGTTTTTCTCATGCGCTGGGGTAAAGAAAATAAGTGCGGGCGTGCCAGTGTACCGTAGTACACAAGAAAAAGGTAGGGAAGATGCATTTCATTAATCTCTCATGGAGAAACAAAGTACATATTCCCAATACAGTGCGCTCCGTGGCCTACTTGCGCGGCCAGCCTGACTAGGGCGATTGCGATCTCATGGTTTCCGGGGCCTCGAAAGGCACCCGGTTAATTACTCCCGCAGGTTACGCCGCGAGACACCTCCGATTAAGCCGTGTGGTCGTCTTTGTCGTCTTCGCTTCGCGTTCTCCATGCATTATGTGGTGGTGTGTGTGTGGGCGGCGGCAGAGCCCGTGTCCTCGTCGGTACACGCGCCGCGAGTAGCGTGTCCTTTATTCCGGCCACGCCCGCCCTTGCCGTCGTGCCTCGTCGGTCTTGACGGCGTCGATGTAGTTGGAGTTGGAGTAGCATGGGTCCGCTCAGCTGGGACTTCTCGACGACCAGCAACCTCGTCGGGGTGCGCAAGGGGTATGCCTCGCAGGAGTAGGTGTTGGTGGAGATCGGCGTCGGTGCAAAACCGACGCACGCCTACAAGTCGGTGCAGCCGATGTGGTCGACACCTCATCTCGGTCCGACGCCGAGTTCACGGCTATCGTCCTAGACAAGAGCGTCGTCTCACGGGCTCGTGAAGATGAAGGTGGGGGTATGCCGCCGAATTGCGAGTCGGCAGTGCTTTCTCCCATGCCCGACGGCTTCACGGAGATGGAGCTAGCACCGGGCTGTCCGATGGACGCCCCGACGCTATCGCCTATGGCTCGCGGAGATGGATATGGCGCCGGCTTGCATACTAGCAGCCCGTCATCACTCGTCTTCGGCACGTCTCGCCGGAGTGAAGAAGGCACCGGGCTCGATGGGAGAAGAGATGGCGCCAGGCTGCGCGTCGGGCTGCCGTGCGCCCTCGGGGCCGTTGTCTTGTTAGCGTTCGTAGGAGGTGAAGAAAGGTTGGGCTACACGCCGGCAGCCCCGCCGCCGTCTTGGTGGCGATGGAGAGGGAGATGGCGCTGGGCTGCACGCCGGTAGCCGCGCCCCCTGAGTCCGTCGTCTTGGTGGCGGCGGAGATGGAGATGGCGCCGGGCTTCACGACGGCAGCCGCGCCGTCTAGGCCGTCCTCTTGGTGGCGTTGGAGATGGCGCCGGGCTGCACGCCGGCAGCCGCGTGCCCACGGGGCATCGTCCTAGTGGCGACGGAGATGGAGATGGCGCCGGGCTGCACGCCGGCAGCCGCGCACCCCCGGGTCCGTCGTCTTGGTGGCGGCGGAGATAGAGATGGCGCCGGACTGCACGCCGGCAGCCACGTGCCCACGGGGCCATCGTCCTGGTGGCGGCGGATATGGAGATGGCGCCGGGCTGCACGCCGGCAGCCTCACGTCCTCGAGGCCGTGCCCTTGGTGGCGGCGGAGATGGAGGTGGCGCCGGGCTGTACGCCGGCAGCCGCGCGCCCCCGGTCCGTCGTCTTGGTGGCGGCGGAGATGGAGACGGCGCCGGGCTGCACGCCGACAGCCGCGCGCCCCCGGGTCCATCGTCTTGGTGGCGGCACCTACAGACGCACGCCCTCGAGGCCGTCGTCTCGGGCGCGGCTCATGTGCATGTGTGCGTGTATGCTGTAGAGAGGAAAAGAGGAAAATAGAAAAAGAGAGAGATTTAACCATGATTCTCACCATTAGAAAGCTCCATGGCGCTTCTGCTCCCGATCGGGTGTACGTGTGTGTATGGGGTTTGGAGTTTGTGTGCGAGTGCTGATTGGAGTGCTATATTATGGGTGGATGAAGATTTGTAGATGGGTTCTGGCTATGGGATCCTACGTGCGTGTGGTTTCGGGATGGGTCTGTGAGCTCGCGTCGTCCGGCCGGACGCCTACACCTCCGAGGAAAGAGTATGAGCTATGTGTGGGTTTTTGATTGATGGGGTGTTTTTCATGTGTGAGCCTGAATGATCCTCCGTCCGTGCTTCTGGGATTGGACTCCTTTTATAGCCAGAAACGACGCCGTGGTGGATAGCGATGAAGTGCTGATTCTCCTCGGTTTGTTTGCTTGGATATGTTTATCTTATCGCCCGGCCGCAATCTGGTGAGCCGTTTCGGCGTATTTCAAGCTCTGACGTTTATCTTATTGCTGGACGTGTGTTGATCGTACCGGTTAGCCAACCAAGACTTGTACAATACATATACACGCTGCCGGCCGGCCGGCCGAACTACTTTATGTCTGTACACATATTCCTGCAAAATACACCAATTAATTAAGCTATAATCAATTCCCTTTTTCTTGACGTTGTTTAGGCGCCGGCGGACAAGCTGGCTGCCTTGAACGTGGACCTGCATAGACTCGTGTATGCACGTTGGAATTATCTCGGTCGTAGCTTGATGTTTCTAACTTCACGTAATTAACTAGTGCATGTATCGACATGCACTGTCTTTTTTTCTTTTATTTTCTTTTCACCACTTCTCTTTATATATTGCACAAGAGATTATGGTACAAAATCTTGTCGAACACATGCCCCCCGCCAAGTGGAGTTCGAGCGCAAAGCGAATCGGACTCGACTTGGCGAGAAACCAATTTGGCGCAAGTATTTCGTTGCTGCCTTGGTTCATCATGTAGAGGTGACGTGGGTAAATCCTTCCACTTTCATATACATTTATGAAATTTGCTGGGCCACATAGTAGCCATGGCGCCAACCAGCAAAACATTGTCAGTTCATCTCCATTGCACAAAGCAATATCACGCCGTGTCTCGGGAGGAAATTTATCGACCTAGTCGCGACCGCATAGCTGCAGCAGTGCCAACCGACTAGATCAAAGGGTTTCACAGATTCGTGTTAGCCGCACTGGCGCACTGCACTGCTCCCATCATGTGTCGGTGTAGATGAGACGCCGGAAAGACATCAGCGTCGACACCACCCTAGTGTTGCTATCTGGTGGAGACACTTGAAGTTGAAGGCGCCCGAAGTATCGCGTATGCCCATTCGCCATTCCGCTTGTACAATCATATGGCCAAGCATATGACCCGGTATTTTCTTAAGGAATAAAACCCACAAGAGCCAGAAAACACAAAATAGCGAGAAACATGGTTTTGGTTTTGGATTTTTAAAATGTTGGCTTTCCCATTATACACTAGCTATGTGCGTGATATCGGAAAAGGCCGCCGAAGGACTTGTCTTCGAGAATCGTCGCAAGACCATGACGATTACAACTTTGTCCTTTCGTGTACGTGTGTGGAGACGCCGTCTTCGGAGATGCTTCCAAGAGGCAGTAGAGAATCATACTCTAGCCCATCCTGGTATCGAGGATCCCCACGGCTCAGCCATGCCCCTGGCGCGATACCCCGCGAACCCAGAGACTTGGGCATGGTAAAACGAGGGAGTAAGGCTTTGGGACAACAGCTCTGAAACTTCTGCGCCTTATTGAGGGGTGGTGAACAGCTACCTTCCGCCTTCCTTCGAATGGTTCCCTTATGCTTGGGACGGTTTAGACTTGCTTCTTGGAGTTTATGTATTTTTTCCCTCCTACGGGAATGCTTGCGAGGTCCACTTGGGTGACCATGGACTTCATGAGATTGCTTGCACTCTTGGAGATACTTTTTTTTGTTTTTTGGCTTGAACTTCTAAGATTCTCTTCTTCTTTCTTCGCTTGGGGAGCCATCTTGGGAACGACCTCTTCTTCTTCCTTGACCGGTGCGTCGTCGATGGAGTTTTGGCGGTGAAGGCCATGACGTGACAGTTCCATGTCGTCTCGTGAAGAGACAGACGTAGCATGGCACGTGACTTGTGCGACGCCATTGAGTCCTCCTTCTTCTTCATCGTCGTGGCCACCCGGGTGGGTGTACCCAAGCCCGAACTTGGTCCGAGTCTTGCCATTCTGCTTGATGAGGTCCTCGGCTTGCCTCCACCATGCCTCGCAAACCGCGGGTGGCGGCGGTATTCTACTGTTTTGCCGAAGCGTGAACCCCGCCTTCTCCAGCAAGCGAGCCATCTTGGGCTCGGCCTTCATTGTGGATAGCGCTTCTTCTGTATCACCGCGAGGTTGGGGAAGCTCAAATATGGAGTCACAATGTTGTACCTGTGGAACTTTATAGAAAATGGTTTGGGTTCTAGACCCAGATGAACTTGGGATAGCCCAAACCTCCAATGGAGAAGCCGTGGATATGTAGAGGGATAGGGGCTGCATGACACGAGCTCCCCGCGCAGCTTCCTCTATCTCCTTTATTCTCCTCCTAACCACCCCCGAATGAGTGGGTGCACCTTCCACTTTTGGAGTGTTGCGCACCCGTAGTGTGATCGTAGGGGGCGCATCACTGCTACCGATCAATGCCCTCGGTCCTTCCTGGGCACCTCAACGTGATTGGCGTGGGCTTCTGGTACCTTGCCTTCAATAGCAACGGGGCTACCGGGGCAGGCGTAGAAGAGCTTGCCCCCAGCAATATCGGGGTAGAGCTCCCCATCCCGTCCTGGGGGAAGGGCTTGTAGTCGTGTTGCACAGTCGAGGAAGATCGCCTACGCTCAGGGTTCCTTCGGCTGCGAGAGGAGGAACCCCGTGCGTCCGCGGGGGAGCATGGTATGATGAGCTGTCGTGCTTCGGCGACTGGCGCAACACCCGGTTTGATTAAGACATCAACCGCTGGTGTTGTCCGCCCGACATGTTGGTCACTGTCTTCGACGGGGAAGTAGTACTTCGCATCTGCATGATGCGACTCTTGCACGGTGTAGGGGTTGGTGTTGCCGATGATGCGTTGTTGTGTGCCGTTGCCGTCGAGGAACTTTAGGCATTGGTGAAGGGTAGAAGGCACCACACGATACTTGTGGATCCAAGGCCTCCCTAAGAGAGCCGAGTAGGAGGTGTTCGCTTCGATGACGAAGAACCGCACCTTGAAGCTGAATGTAGACATCTGGATCTTCACCGTGATGGCCCCCAGTGTTGGCTTCCCTTGGTTGTCGAAGCCGCATATCATCACGTCGGTGGACTCCAGGTCGTCCACCGTGAAACCTGCCCGTTTCAAACTCCGAACGGGCAGTATGTTCACGGCAGACCCTAGGTCGATGAGGATCCGACGAAGATGCGCGGCCCCAATGTTTCCCTCCACGTAAAGTGGGCGGTTATGGGCACCATCTTCTATGAGATTGTCCTCTTCATCGAACGTGATCTCATTCACGAACAAGGGATTGGCAAAGAGACGATGCTTCGCCATGCACACTTCATAGATCTCTGGAGCCTGGAGCGCCTTGATGGGGGCTTCACGCAGGTTTGGCACCAGCATGAGCGCATCGTGCACACTCAAGAGCGCTGGAATTCGCTTGAGGTGGGCGATGATGTTGTAGTCGATGTCCTGTGGTTTCGCCTTCCCACCATCATGCGCTTCTGGTGCCTCTTCATGCAATGTTGCCTCCTTCTGGGCCGCCGGCTTGTCCACTCTCGTTTGCTTGGCCTTCAGGGGGTCGGGTAAGACCTTTCCCCCACGCAGGTTCATGTTCACCTCTTCCGCCTGCGGGTTCTTTGTGGCACTTTCGGCGTGGAACGCCTCGTGCTCTTCAGGAGTGAACATGTCGTCCGACTCGAAGCTGGGCACGTCCTTGTAGTCGAGGACGACGTTGCAACTCGCCATGTTTCGTGCTTGAGAGGAGCGAGCCTCATCTTGTACTCCTTCGACACCCTCCGTTGGCCCTTGGTCCCAACCATGGGGTAGGAACTGCGCCAAAGTGCGTAGTCCCCGCCCTGGTCGGGGGAATGACTCATCTCCCTCGGACTTGGGGACGAACCTCGGTGGGGGACGGCGTTGGCTTGGCTCAACTCGCCTTAGAATTGTTGGGGGAGCGCGTGTTGATGATGTTGGACGAGGGGGTCGAGTTGGAAGGTCCCTTGGGTATGGCTTCCGACGGACCGTGCTCCAAGGCTTCTCCATGGACATGGCTGGTGTAGAATCCTGTTGAAGGATAGGTAATGATGCTGTCGCCAGGACAAGGTTGGATAGTTGGCCCTCAACTTGTGAGAGGGGCGCCCATCCATCTTCATATTCATCGCCTTGCCTTGATGAAGAGGGCACAACTACGCTCACCATGTTCACAGCTTGGTAATCTGGATTGATAGCTTCCGGGTCCAAGTTGATCCTCTTTTCATTGACGGCTCTCTGGAGCCATTCCTTGAAGGCGACGCAGTCCTCGATGACGTGTCCCACGTACCTATGATATGGGCAAAACAAAGCATTATCTGTCATCCCCAGTTGATCGGGTCTTCGAGCTTCTGGAAGGTGCAAGGCTCGATGTTCCATCAGCTGGTTGAACATGTCCTTCACCAGCTCTCTGCGGAAGATGTATTGCTTCTTGAGGAGCTCTTGCATCGTGGGTCGTTGCCTTACTCCAGCTTGCTCGCCTCTCACGCCCAACATTGGCACATTGCCTTGGGGCGTGGAGGAGAAGACCCTAGTGGCGTTTGCCTCCGCCGGTGCCTTCATCTTGGCCCCATTATTGGTTGGCTTGGATGTTGATGCGAAGCGCTTGGACGGGTCGAATATAGTGGCGTTCTTGTATAGCTCCATGATCTGTGGTGATTTCTCGAACTCAAGCTTCGTTGCAGCCACTGCCGTGCTAAGAGCACTGAAGGTCCTAGGCTCGCGCCGAGAGACCTCGAGTGACCAATGTTGTTGCATCCCGTGGACACACATCTCGATGGCATCCTCAAGGTGCATCTCCCGAGCGAGCCGCACATAGCTGTTGCGGAAGCGAATGACGTACTCGTCGATGGACTCATCTCGTCGTTGACGAACCTGTGCAAGATCGACGACGGAGAAGTCCTTCTTCATGGCGACGAAGTACTTCTTGAAGACTTCCTTCATGCCTGACCAACTTTCGATGGATCCAACCGCCAGGCGGCTGTACCAGTGGAAGGCAGGGCCGGTTAACGACCCTGAAAATTGTCGAAGGAGAAGTGACGCGTTGTTTGCAGTGTCCCCGCACGCCGCCTCGAAGTACGCGAAGTGCTCCCTTGCATCACCCGTCCCGTCGAATTGACGAAACTTTGGTGGGTGCCACCCTACAGGGAATGACACCAGGTCGTGCCATGATTCATAGGGATTCTCCAGCTCGCTCCCCGTGGTGCGAGGAGCATTATCGACCTTTAATTGCTCGAATCTTTTGTCCACCATGTCTTTAAGCATGTCGTGGTAGCCTTTCAGCATGCTTTGTTGTGGCGTTGTGTCGGCTGGACCAGAGGGTCTAGCCCACTGGCGAGCATGTGTGCTTGTTTCTTCGTGTTGGCGCTCATGATGGGGTGGCGCACTTGTTAGAGCACCCGCCTGCAACTCCTCCACTTGTGGGTCTACCACTCCTTGTGGTACGCTTTGTGGCGGGACACCGCTGTTGTTATTGTTCATCATGAGCTCGATGAACTGGTCGAGTTTTGATGTCAATTGATCAATCTTCTGGCGCTGCTCCTTCATCTCTTCTTCCAGTGCAGCTTCTCTCCCCGCCGCTGCACTAGCCTGCGCGGATGCAGAGCCGTCGTTCTTTCCACCGTCTACCGCCATGTGGGCTGGTGCGGTATGGAGATCTTCAAGGCCATCTTCACAGTCTGATAGGACCGACGGGGCGAGCTCGTGGTATGGAGGGGAGTTTGTAAGTTTCTCCAACGAAGAGGTGGAAGAAGAGTCGGAGAAGCTCTCTTCATTGTCAGCGTAGTCGTTAATCCCTTCCTCTCCGGTTGATCTGTCAGCCACACCTTGAAGTGCGACAGACCTTAGCCGCGTCTTGGCTCCAGGTCGACTTGCACCCTGCAACAACTCGTCGGGATCTCGTGGGAGCCTTGAGGTGACGTCAGTGTAGCGTCGCGGCGAAATGTTCGGGTGATACCCCGAGCCTCCATCGGAAAGTGAGCCTTTCCCTGCCATGATGGGAAGGCATGGGGCAGTGGATCTTGCTCCCTCTTCCCTTGTGGAAGCGTTGGCCTTAGCCTCCGTGTCAGTGCCCTTGAACCATGAACGTACATGGCCGAGGCGTGGCAAGAAAGCCTTCTTGAAGTCAGCTTTGGGGTTCGGCACGATCTCCTCATCCGAGGGATAGCCAAACTCGTGGGTGACTTGAGGAGGTTGCCAACCGTCGTTTGGCTCAAGCCTTGGGCGCACTGCAACAGTGCCGCACAAAGCAAGGTTCTTCTTTGTTGCCTCCTTTTCCTTTCCATCCCCCTGCTAAAGGGCATCATCTCCAATCTTCTCGTCTCCTTGCGGAGAGGTAAGCGAAGGTTTCGTGGGAGGCATCTCATATTTTCCCGGGGCAACGGAGGTTGAAGCCCCAAGATCCGCCGCGGGGTTGGAGGAAGTGCGGCTGGAGTCTCCTCGACGCCCTCCATTGGCGTGGCTGTCGGTGCTGGTGTCTTTTGCCTTCGAGGAGGCGAAGATGACGACGTGTCCATCACTTGTTCATCGCCTTGTTGAGGATTTGCTGAAGGAAACGGTGGTGGAACCGCTTCGCCCTTTTGTTCAACAACCCCTAAGGGCATCTTGCGCGGTTTTGGAGCGAGGCGGCTGAGCAGGTAATTGTACCGCTCGTGCCGCTCCAGGTTTGGAGAGATGCGGAAGCCGATCCTGTCGCTTTCTTGAATGACCCCACCATCGGGTCGTACCCGAACTTGGGTATGGCGGAGCACCAGGGCTTCGAGTTCTTTGTATAGAACTTGGCGATTCCTCCGGCGCCTCTCGCGCTTGCGTTGGTTCTCTGTGAGGACCTGCCGGGTTCTCGAGGGTGCTGATGGAGTTGGTAGAAGAGGCGGTGCATCTTGTGGTGTTGATGTGGTAGGTACGTCCCTTGCAGGGCGCACTTGAAGTCGCTCTCCACGCCTAGGCGGGGATGAAGGCCGAGG
Organism: Avena sativa; assembly: GCA_916181665.1. Lineage (NCBI taxonomy): Eukaryota > Viridiplantae > Streptophyta > Magnoliopsida > Poales > Poaceae > Avena > Avena sativa. Next base: position 379,464,833 of record OV702282.1, read on the forward strand.
TGGGAGTGCATCTCGTGGAGGATCCCTAGGCCTCCACTGTTGAGTGGGACGAGGGTCCCTCTCCTCATCTTGATGTCGTGACCAATGGTTCCAACGTGGGGGCATGTTAGGATGCCCCCGGTGTGCATGTCTGATGGGTGAAGGTTGGCGTCGGGGCGCCAAGGTATGGCGCTCATGTTGCGGACGATGACTAGGGGCTTGGTGCCTAATCCTGCCCCCAGCTTGTGCTGATGAAGAACTTGGCGCTCCTTGCTCATGGAGCCGCCTCTGGATGCTATTCATTTGATCTTGCAAGCGGCGGAACTCCTGCCGTAGGTCTTCTCCGCATGGCGCAGGTACCTCGTTCCGCAGAACGGCGAACCTGTTGTCGTTGGGGATGGGGCGGCCATTGATCGCCGAAGTGTGGCAGCATGGTGCACACATGCTTATTCGAGGGTCTTCAAGTTTGATGGAGAGCGTTGGGCCCGGCAAGACGGACTCTTTTCGGGAGTACCGTTTCCAGAACTCCTTCATGATGGCTCTTCTCACCACCAACTTGACCTCTGATGGTTCAGTGCTAGTACATGTGAACACCTCGTCCGCGAGGTCCCTTGCGCCGAGGGACCAATCTTCCGCAAGAACCGTGCTCCTGGTGATGCGGGAGCTTAATAGCTGGTGAAGGCGTTGTACCTTACGGCACTTCCTCCTGTAGTTCCTTAGTGGATGCGGGCTTTCTGACAAACGGGCGTTTGCCATGAGTCTCCGCAGGTCACCGGAGGCGGCTTCCAAGCCTCCAAGCAGCTCCACTCCGGTGCGCCTAGGTGTCGGTGTCGGCAGCTCCGGGTGCAAAGGCGGGGTAGGGGCGCGAAGTGACACCGCTCCCGCCCGCTTGTCGGCGACATTGGAAGAGAGGCGTTGGGGCGCCCCCATGTCCCCTTTGACGTCATGGCACGTTGACTTCTTCAACAGGACGCGCGCCTCGAGCATCAACTCGCGGCGCTCCTTCTTGGCCATGGCGGATGCCCGCCTTTGTGCCTTCTTGGATCGCGCAGCTTGGAACTGCGCCGGCTCCTGGGCTTGGTGCATGAACATCTTGGTGCCGACCTCGACGACCACCATGGGCGGAAAGGATGATCCAAAGTGGATAACCCAGGGCTCCGCGTTGATGGCATGGGGGATTCCTCCTGCATGAAGATGACCTTTGATCAGCGGAGGTCCTCGCCGTTGGCTTGTCATGCAGGATGCTGTGTGGGTTGAGCGAACGGGCGAAGACTATTCTGACGACCACAGCGGAGCAAAGATGGGAGGAGAACCACGTCCCACCGGGCGTGCCAATTTTGTTTGACACGAGAAAAACGTTCTGGAAAAGTCGAACATAGGCTACTCAAGGGGAGAAGGATGGTAGCGTGTTTTTCTCATGCGCTGGGGTAAAGAAAATAAGTGCGGGCGTGCCAGTGTACCATAGTACACAAGAAAAAGGTAGGGAAGATGCATTTCATTAATCTCTCATGGAGAAACAAAGTACATATTCCCAATACAGTGCGCTCTGTGGCCTACTTGCGTGGCCAGCCTGACTAGGGCGATTGCGATCTCATGGTTCCCGGGGCCTCGGAAGGCACCCGGTTAATTACTCCCGCGGGTTACGCCGCGAGACACCTCCAATTAATCCGTGTGGTCGTCTTTGTCGTCTTCGCTTCGCGTTCTCCATGCATTATGTGGTGGTGTGTGTGTGGGCGGCGGCAGAGCCCGTGTCCTCGTCGGTACACGCGCCGCGAGTAGCGTGTTGTTTATTCCGGCCACGCCCGCCCTTGCCGTCGTGCCTCGTCGGTCTTGACGGCGTCGATGTAGTTGGAGTTGGAGTAGCATGGGTCCGCTCAGCTGGGACTTCTCGACGACCAGCAGCCTCGTCGGGGTGCGCAAGGGGTATGCCTCGCAGGAGTAGGTGTTGGTGGAGATCGGCGTCGGTGCAAAACCGACGCGCGCCTACAAGTCGGTGCAGCCGATGTGGTCGACACCTCGTCTCGGTCCGACGCCGAGTTCACGGCTGTCGTCCTAGACAAGAGCGTCGTCTCACGGGCTCGTGAAGATGAAGGTGGGGGTATGCCGCCGAATTGCGAGTCGGCAGTGCTTTCTCCCATGCCCGACGGCTTCACGGAGATGGAGCTAGCACCGGGTTGTCCAATGGACGCCCCAACGCTATCGCCTATGGCTCGCGGAGATGGAGATGGCGCCGGCTTGCATACTAGCAGCCCGTCATCACTCGTCTTCGGCACGTCTCGCCGGAGTGAAGAAGGCACCGGGCTCGATGGGAGAAGAGATGGCGCCAGGCTGCGCGCCGGGCTGCCGTGCGCCCTCGGGGCCGTTGTCTTGTTAGCGTTCGTAGGAGGTGAAGAAAGGTTGGGCTACACGCCGGCAGCCCCGCCGCCGTCTTGGTGGCGATAGAGAGGGAGATGGCGCTGGGCTGCACGCCGGCAGCCGCGCCCCCTGAGTCCGTCGTCTTGGTGGCGGCGGAGATGGAGATGGCGCCGGGCTTCACGACGGCAGCCGCGCCATCTAGGCCGTCCTCTTGGTGGCGTTGGAGATGGCGCCGGGCTGCACGCCGGCAGCCGCGTGCCCACGGGGCCATCGTCCTGGTGGCGACGGAGATGGAGATGGCGCCGGGCTGCACGCCGGTAGCCGCGCACCCCCGGGTCCGTCGTCTTGGTGGCAGCGGAGATGGAGATGGCGCCGGGCTGCACGCCGGCAGCCACGTGCCCACGGGGCCATCGTCCTGGTGGCGGCGGAGATGGAGATGGCGCCGGGCTGCACGCCGGAAGCCTCACGTCCTCGAGGTCGTGCCCTTGGTGGCGGCGGAGATGGAGGTGGCGCCGGGCTGTACGCCGGCAGCCGCGCGCCCCCGGTCCGTCGTCTTGGTGGTGGCGGAGATGGAGACGGCGCCGGGCTGCACGCCGGCAGCCGCGCGCCCCCGGGTCCATCGTCTTGGTGGCGGCACCTACAGCCGCACGCCCTCGAGGCCGTCGTCTCGGGCGCGGCTCATGTGCATGTGTGTGTGTATGCTGTAGAGAGGAAAAGAGAAAAAGAGAGAGATTTAACCATGATTCTCACCATTAGAAAGCTCCATGGCGCTTCTGCTCCCGATCGGGTGTACGTGTGTGTGTATGGGGTTTGGAGTTTGTGTGCGAGTGCTGATTGGAGTGCTATATTATGGGTGGATGCAGATTTGTAGATGGGTTCTGGCTATGGGATCCTACGTGCGTGTGGTTTCGGGATGGGTCTGTGAGCTCGCGTCGTCCGGCCGGACGCCTACACCTCCGAGGAAAGAGTATGAGCTGTGTGTGGGTTTTTGATCGATGGGGTGTTTTTCATGTGTGAGCCTGAATGATCCTCCGTCCGTGCTTCTGGGATTGGACTCCTTTTATAGCCAGAAACGACGCCGTGGTGGATAGCGATGAAGTGCTGATTCTCCTCGGTTTGTTTGCTTGGATATGTTTATCTTATCGCCCGGCCGCAATCTGGTGAGCCGTTTCGGCGTATTTCAAGCTCTGACGTTTATCTTATTGCTGGACGTGTGTTGATCGTGGGCTTATAGCTCCTATGCGACGTCTTTACATGGAATTGGAAGGAAAGCGACATCGTTGAAAAGAATAGCTCGCATGCGACGGTTGTGAGGCAGCTAATATCCCAGGGCCACACGGGCCTTAAAACGGTCGTAAGGACACATTTAACTTTGTTCCAATATTAGGGTTAAGCCAAACCGGTTGGTTGGGACAGCCAGTCAAACCAACCGTTTCCGACCGAGAGCGCGCGTAACACTGACTGTAGCTTCCCCGACGGCGGCGGCGGACCTCACCCATCGTTCTCGACGCCGGCGGCGGCGGCACGGCAATTAATTTAGGCGGCGACGCTTTCGTTCGACGACGAAGGTGGTGAGTGCCATTTGAAAGCTAATTCCTCTCCCATTCTTCTCAATTCGAGATCTGAGCGTGCCCATTGATGCTAGATTGTGGAGGCGAGGGTGTGCTGAACGGGGCGAGGGGGAACGATATGGAGCATGGAGAGGGGACTTCTAATCGGTATATCCCGTATCTCTGCACTTAATTTCTCTAAGTTTGAGCTCTTTGTTCGCTTCCGCTAGCTCACAGTGCCCGCCAAAAACAGGGGAGACGATGTTGCGCGCCAAACCTTCGAATTTCGCATCAATTTCTTTCCCTCTAGGGCTATTTTAGTTGATGGCAGCACGCAGATCATTGAGAGAGACACGGTTGTTAAATGGGAGGTGGAATTAGAACATGTTGATCCCCAAGAGCTAATAAACATGGGAGAGGAGGCAGTAAGGAAAATGGTGGAAAAATTGGGGATAGTGTGGTTTGGGGGCCAGAGCAAGAAGTTTCTTTGTTACGATTTGATGATTGCAAATGTGACTATGTTAGGGTTGAGACAGGGGAACATATAGTTGATGAAATCGATGAGAGAAACGGTTGGACAAGCAAAACTGTTCTGTTTTTAGCAGAGCTCATTGATCTAAAACCTGATTCGAGGGTTGGATATGTGGCCTCGAAGCTGGCTGCTCAGATGGTCGAGAATGATTGGGCTGCACAAAGGCAAGTAATGCCTATACTTACTGAGTTGGAAGTGTTAACAGTGGAGGATGATGATGCTAATGCACAAGGGGAGGCTGCAGATGGTAATGCACAAAGGATTGTAACTGTTGATTGGAATTCAGTTGAGATACATGACCGCACTGATTTGGTCATTGCACCAATAGATGACATTGAAATGGCAAAGCTTTTTGGCATTCCTATAGATGACAGAGACAAGGAGAAGAAGAGGGATGAAGCTGCAAATGATGGTGACAACCATTTAAGAGATGAAGAGGCAGATATAGATCTAGAGTTGTTGGAAAATGCTGCAGTTCATGTAGATGATGCACATGATGATGAGCTAGTAACAGTTTATGACAAAGAGGACCCAGTTATTGAAGTTGGGAGATTGTTTCCAAGCATGGATGAATTCAGGATGTGTTTCAGGACATATGCAGTCAAACATGAGTTTGCTACCAAGACTATGTGGACTGATAAAAAGAAGTTCTATGCAAAATGCATAGGTTATGATGGTGGTGCCAAGCCTTGCAAGTGGTATATATCTGCTAGACGCCAACCTGATGGAAGGACAATAAGAGTGAATCAAATTCCAAAACCTCATACTTGCATTACAAGTTCTCAAACAGTTACAAAGATGACATCACAATTATGGGTTTCAGAAAAGCTCAAGCCCATTTTAGCCACAACACCAAATAGCACTGCAAAGAGACTGAAAATAGACTTGGAAAAGCAGTACCCCATTAAGCTGAATTATACTACAGTGTGGAAGGCAAAGCAAAGGGCAATGAAAGAGCTATATGGTGATTGGGCAAATACCTTTCGAATGCTTTATAACTTCAAAGCAGAAGTAGAGAAGAGGTCACCTGGCAGTGTTGTGGAGATAGATACTGAGGTAACAGCTGATGGGAAAGTCTTCTTCTCTAAATTCTTCATGGCTTTAAAGCCTTGCATCAATGGCTTCAAAGCAGGTTGCCGTCCATATTTGAGTATAGACTCATCTTTCTTGACTGGAAAGTGGAATGGTCAACTAGCAGCATGCAATGCTTTAGATGGACACAATTGGATGTTCCCTGTAGCTATTGGCATGTTTCAGTCTGAGACAGAGGCATCATGGACATGGTTCATGATGCAGTTGAAAAGATGCATAGGGCCAGTCTCTCCATTGGCAGTGCACACAGATGCATGTAAAGGTTTAGAAAATGCAGTGAAGATTGTTTTCCCTCATGCTGAGCAGAGGGAGTGCTTCGGCCATATGTGGATGAATTTGATCAAAAAATTCAGAGGAGATGATTTTGGACGCATGTGGCCAGCAGCAAGATCTTACACCAGGCAGACACATTCATATCACCTTGAGAAGATTAAGGCGGCATGCTCTGAGGAGGATAGGGTCAAGTTTTGTACATGGTTGGAAACCTACCATTCTCTTTTATGGTACAGGTCTGGTTTTAACACTGCCATCAAATGTGATCATATCAACAATAATTTGGCAGAAAGTTTCAACAACAAAGTGAAGGAGTTAAAAGACTTGCCTGTCCATGACATGGTTGACCAGATCAGGATCATGATCATGAGGTTGTGGGAATTGAGAAGAAGGCTTGGTGATGTTCTTCAAGGAGATAAGCTTCCTGATATTGTGCAGCAGGTGGTCAACAGGAGCAGAAATCTTGCACATTTGCGTGTTGAGAAATCCTCATTGTGGGGTGCTGAAGTCAGAGATACAAAGACTGGCAGGAGGCATGTTGTTGACACTCAATTGCATGAATGCACATGCCTTGAGTGGCAACACACTGGGAAGCCTTGTGAGCATGCCATACTTTTCTTGGCCTCCAAACACAAGCTAAATATGCACCCATATTTGCATGAGTATTATTCTGTAGCAAAATTCAAGGCTGCATATGGAACACCAATTCCAGCACTTACAGATCAGTCTCAGTGGCCTGAAGTGGACATTCAGTTCTCCTTGTGTCCTCCTTTGATGAAAAGAAAGGCTGGCAGGCCCAAGCAGAGTAGATTCAAGGCTTGGTTTGAGAAAGGTGGGAGCAGCAAGAAGGGAAAGAAAGATGAAAAGAAAGATGCCAAGCCAAAAAGGGCCCAAAAAGGTAACAAGAATAGATGCAAACTCTGTGAAGAACTTGGACACCGAGCTGGCTCTACCAAGTGCAGATACACTGCTGAAAAGCCAAAGTATGTTCATCCAAAATCTATCCCATTTCTTGTTTATGATTTTTCTCCCCCAGCTAACTTGCTTGTTTTCAGGAGGAAGCGTGGAGAAAAAGGCCCACCTCTTGTTGTTGACGAATGCTGGCCAGTGAAAAGGGCAAGAATCAATGGCCAAAGAAAGAAGAGAACTAACCAGATCATGTTTGGTGCTGCTGAGGTGCAATCTGAACTTGTTTTGGAGGATGATGTGCAAACTGTTGAGGCTTTAGGGCACACCGTTTCTGATTTGGAAGCTCTGGTGCAAAATGAGGGGCAAAATGAGCCTGTTGTTGAGGCTCTAGTGCAAAATGAGCCTGTTGTTGAGGCTCTGGTGCAAAATGAGCCTGTTGTTGAGGCTCTGGTGCAAAATGAGCCTGTTGTTGAGGCTCTGGTGCAAACTGACCAAGTTGTTGAGGCTCTGGTGCAAAGTGACCATGTTGTTGAGGCTCTGGTGCAAAGTGACCATGTTGATGAGGCTCTGGATCATGATCATGAGGTTGTTGAGGAGGTGCAGGAGGTGAAGGAGACTCTTGGACGTGCTGTGGGGAGGCCAGATGGTAATGGTAAGAAAAAGAAGAGAATAAACCTATTGTGTGGTGTGAAACTTGTGAAGGAGAAGAAAACGAGGGGTAAGAAGAGCCAAAAGAAATAGACATTTGTTATTGTAAACATTTGTTATTGTTGTAAACATTTGACACTTGTTGTTGTAATAATTTGGCACTTGTTGTTGTAAACACTTGTTATTATAATAATTTGTCACTTGTTGATAATTTGGACCAAATTCAAATATGATGGTAAATTTGAATTTCAACATATGTAGCTATGTCACTTTTCTATGTTTGTATGAGCTTCCAACGTTTTTCTCATATGTACAATACAACTCATCCTCACCCTGATCCCTTTTGTGAAGTACAACTCACCCTCACCCAAAATGGGGTAGAAATGGGCTCCAAAGCTAGGGTAAACCACCCCATTTCTAAGCAAGTTTTTTTTCGACCATTTCTAAAACCAAGTTAGATATTTTTCCTCAGAACTATGTCACATAACATGACACCATGCGAAGGTTTTGTATTTTTTTGATTTTTTTTGAATTAGTTATGCACATTTGAATGTCTGGTCAAACTTGAAGGGTTTTCATAAATATTCTTAGCTAGGGGCTGAGGCTCGCAAAACTAGCATTGGATCTCTGATGAAATAGCATGTTGTGAACCTAAAAATTATTTTTACAAAAAATCATCAGCATGGAATCATGTACCTGTAGTTCATATCTTACCCACTTCCAGCCGATTCGGCAGGATTTGTCTTTTTCACCAGGGATGGAATAAAAGGTTTGAGATACTCAGGTTGGGAAATTGTACATTCTAGGTGGTCTAGTATTTTTGAAAAATAGGATGTTACCATTTTGAAACTTCAATTTGGTGGTTGCTTCACAAATCCCCCCTCTTTCGGCACTCAGAAAATAGAAAATGATTTTTCTGTGCGTCGAAAAGGAAAACTTTGTGCTACAACATTGTTAGTCATCCCATTATAGACATGCATGCCAAATATGGGCACATTATCACAAACTATGCCTTGATTCTAGCCATATCATTGGTCATTTGACCCGAAAGCCAGAAAACCTCGGAGGAGATAGGTCATTTTGTGAAGGGTTTTTTGAAATATGATCAATAAACCAAGTTTGATATTTTTCCTCACAACTATGTGACATAACATGACACCATGCGAAGGTTTTGTATTTTTTTGATTTTTTTTGAATTAGTTATGCACATTTGAATGTTTGGTCAAACTTGTGAAACCCCGTTGACTGCATCGTAAACCCCGCTAACCCTAAGGCCGAATGAGGAACGTAGATCTAACCCTAGCGCGACACTATGGCCGTCCGATCGCGTCTTCTAGAAGGATTCCGCGGGTGGCTCTGGGCGATCCGTGGAAGGGCTTGTTCTGCAACCTGATTGGTTGGCGTCTCTTAGAAGGATTTCGTGGCTAGCTCTTGGCGATCCGTGGGATGGATGATTCTGGAATCTGATTGGCTTCATCGTTTTTACGTGCAACAGCGTGGCATGCGAGGGCGCTGGGCGGGGCGGGCTGCACCATGCGGGCATGCAGCTGCCCCTAGCGTCGCAGTCTAGCTATTTTACGTCCAACAGCGCTGCAGCGTATTTACTCCCTCCGTCGCATTAAATAAGTTAACGTGTAACAACTTTCTCCAATCAAACTTACTCCCTTCAGGTTCATTGTAATAAATGAGACTTTGCATGATACTACATCTATGTTATTTTGCACTATGTAGTAGTAACTTAGACTAGTAACATATGCATGATACCACATCTATGTTTATTGCTTGTGGGCAACCCATAAGCTTGTAGGTCACCCTTAAGGAAAATCTTCTAAAGTAAACCTCCACTATATATATGGATAGCCATATGGACTACTTTTTGGCTTGTGGATAGCCTTATGGACTACATAGTGGATGCCCAAGTGCATTGGAAAGGTAGAAGTACATTTTTTGTGGACAAATTTTGAAGCCAAACGTACACTTATTTGTGGACAGAGGGAGTATGCATGTCACTATGATCAGCAGAAAAAATTATCAAAATCTAAAATATGTAATAAATATAACGTACAGCGTTGGCACACTCCAGACCGTTGGACCGAGCGTGGCATGCGAGGGCGCTGGGCGGGGCGGGCTGCACCATGCATGCAGCATGCAGGGTCGGGGGCGGCGGTGCAGGGGTTACAGTACGTCGCATCCTAGCTATTTTTTTCTCTCTTTCGCATTGATCACGCCCGCTTCCCACACGCAACGCAGCGCACGCGTCTCGTCTCGGCGTCTGGGCGGGCTGCACCATGCATGCAGCAGCTGCCCCTAGCGTCGCAGTCTAGCTATTTTGCGTGCAACAGCGCTGCCCCATTAAATAAGTGTACGTCGAACAACTTTCTTCAGTCAAATTTACTTCCATCTGGTTCATGCGCCATACAAAAAGTCAATATTACTCCCACCGATTTTTCTTGCGTGTGTAAAAACGAACGAGTACCTTGGTACTAGATTCCTGCATTTATTACCGAAGTAAATCAAGGCCAAATTATATTTTCCCTTTTATTTTTCACTGCCAATGAACAACTACCTTGGACGTTTTTTTCTCTCTTTCGCATTAATGCACATGCATGCATGCAGGGGCGGGGGCGTCGCATCCTAGCTATTTTTTTCTCTCTTTCGCATTGATCACGCCCGCTGCCCCGCTTCCCGTCTCTTTCGCATTGATCATGCATGCAGGGGCAACGCAGCGCACGCGTCTCGTCTCGGCGTCTGCGCCAACGCGACGCTGGATTCCCACGCCGCCCTTCACGCTCCGCCCTCAATAAATAGGCAAAACGCCTTTGCCTCCTCATCTCATCTTGCCCCTCATCTCTTCAACCTCGAGCCCGTCCCTTTGCCTCCTCCCAGCCGCCCCCCAAACACTCCAACCATGGCGACCTCCCCCTTCCGCCTCCCTTCCGACACCGAACTAAGCGACGAGGACAACCACCCGGACCACAAGCAGTGGTGGGAGCAGCGGGCGCCCACGCACCCCAAGCGTGGCAAGAAGAAGGAGAAGAAGTCCCCGCCCTGCCCCTGGGGAGACCAGGGCCCCATCGTCCACAACCCCGTCCCCAACCTCCCCGGCGGCGGCGACCTCCCCTCCGAAGCCTACTGGGCTAAGGCGGCGAAGGAGGAGGCAAGGCAGGAGGCTGCCATCGCCAGGTGGGAGGAGAAGGAGGCCCAGCGCTCCTTGAAGAAAAGGCGCAGACGGCAGGAGGAGGAGCAACGGGAGGCCAATGGCCGGGCCTTCCGGGAGGAGCAACGAAAGCGGGACCAGCGGGAGAGGCTGGCGGCGTGGAATGCGGCTGCACCGGCACCGCCTCCACCGCCGATGGAGTAGGGGGTTAGGGTTTAGGGGCTAGCCCAGGGTTTAGGCGGGGCGCCTATTCCGCCCCTTCTATATTATTGTACCTTTTTATTTTTATTGTAATGTTATCGATCCCCCCTATCTAATATAAGTAATGTTATCTGTGTTTTATTGTAATATTATTGCGCCTATTCCATCCCTTGTTTCATTGTAATCTGTGTTTTATTGTATTGTCATTTGTCAAAACACCCAAAACAACAAGTGTATAAAACAAAAGACACAAAAACAAGTTCATATAATACTCGTGCAATATTTATATATTTACAAGTGTATAAAACAAAAGACACAAAAACAAGTTCATATAATACTCGTGCAATATTTATATATTTACAAGTGTATAAAACAAAAGACACAAAAACAAGTTCATATAATACTCGTGCAATATTTATATATTTACAAGTGTATAAAACAAAAGACACAAAAACAAGTTCATACAACACATGGTTCATTTTCAAATAAGACATTTACATATTTACATAAGTTAAAGGAGCGCCCAAGTTATGTTAGTTAAATGGATGTCCTTAGACTTCATTTATATATTTACTTTTGCAAAAAAAAGATTGCAACCTGAGCACGAGTATCTGCAGATCCACACGTTCCTATTTAGATTGTAACGTGAGTACCATTTTTTCTTTGCCCAATCAACATATAGTTACTATTGGGCCTGGATACGTCCATTTTGGCATGGCTAAGTTATATTTGGGCCTGGCCTTTTTCAATCCTCGTCAATTGTTTTTTTACTTTTCAACCCCTCCCCCTCCCCTGCACACGGGCGCCCCCTGCACACTGATAAAAGGAACACTGACGAAACTGACGAAACTGAAGAAACACTGATTTCGAAAACAGAGCAGCTCAAAATTAGCCCGAATTTGTGTTGCATTTTATTCAAGCCAAAGACATAGACCATTACATCCATTACAAAGCATCACTCAAACACTGACTGCGCTGTCTAATGACTAACGATGAGGAGATAAACTAATCCGAGAGAAATTACACAAAAATAAAAAAAACCGGCCATCAGATTGTCCTGCTTCTTCAATTTGATGATTTGCCTTAGCTGCTTGTTCATCTTCTTTAGCTCGGCCTTCACTTCCGCATCCATCGTAGTACCAGCGGAAATGGGGTTGCCACATCCCAATTGCTCCACCACGGACGGGTTTTCGAGCTCCCGGGATGCTACCTCCACCCCAATTCGCTCGATGTACTCATCAAGCCACTCAAAATGCCCACATTTTGGCAGTTCCTGAAATCGCAGAGATGAACCCTAAATCCCAAATTCGATGAAATGCATGAAATTTCGAAAGAAAAGCGAGAAATTGGCGCTCGGAACACTCAGATCTCACCTTTCCCGGCTCGGGCTTGCTCTCACACTTCACAAATTCCCGACCAATGTTGCCGTTCTTGTCGGTGGATGTGACAAGCCGCTTCAGGGGCGCGGTACGGGGGCAATAGGGGCACCTCCTCATCGGCACCGCACCATACCGAGGCCATGAGCGGTGGGAGGAAGCAGAGCTCGACATCCCTCACCGGCGTTGCCGCACTTGCTCGCCGGAGAAGAAAACAGAAGGGGATGAGATGCTGGAACGGTGGCGGGAGTGCTCGGGTGCGGGGACGGATCGGGGCCAACGGCTCTCTTCAACCACAGGGTGGGTCCCACGATATGAGGTGGACATCAGGTGAGTTCCGCCGTGACGTGGAGAGGCTGTGGGTCCTACTGTGCTCAGCTGATTCGAATTCGTTAACGGTCTCGTGGGGTTAAGTGGAAGTGTCGCACGGGAGCTATTTGCCGCTTCAGAAGTGTCGCGTGCGAGCTATTCTTTTCAACGATGTCGTGTTCCTTCCAATTCCATGTAAAGACGTCGCATAGGAGCTATAAGCCCGTTGATCGTACCGGTTAGCCAACCAAGACTTGTACAATACATATACACGCTGCCGGCCGGCCGGCCGAACTACTTTATGTCTGTACACATATCCCTACAAAATACACCAATTAATTAAGCTATAATCAATTCCCTTTTTCTTGACGTTGTTTAGGCGCCGGCGGACAAGCTGGCTGCCTTGAACGTGTACCTGCATGGACTCGTGTATGCACGTTGGAATTATCTCGGTCGTAGCTTGATGTTTCTAATTTCACGTAATTAACTAGTGCATGTATCGACATGCACTGTCTTTTTTTCTTTTATTTTCTTTTCACCACTTCTCTTTATATATTGCACAAGAGATTATGGTACAAAATCTTGTCGAACAGAGAGAGGGAAACATGGTCTGATGCATCTCAATAATGTTAAGTTTCCCTGTTTTATGTTGAAAGCTTTGAAGTTGCATTTGTTTTGTCTTCCTATGCTAGTGGATTTTTGTTTCAACAATTTGTTTTCTCATGATACCCCCATGCATAGGAAGTGGGTTAGACTCAAATGTGTTGGTTATTTTCTTCTTGATGGTTCATTACAGATATTTATCTCCTTTGTGTTGGGGATATGCTATATGGGTATCCCATAGCATGTCTCCTATCCGGATAACCCGGGTGGCCCACAGTTGGTAGCATGGCCCATGGCCTACTGGGCGGCCCAGTTAGATGGATCCAGAAGGGAGGCCCATGCCGGATAAAGGAAGGCTACGGTGGAGTCACCAGCGTACCCGGAGCCTTGGAGTACAAGACACGCAAGACTAGTAATAGACGGTGTAGGACTTTGTAACCTGTCCGGCTAGGACTTTTCCCTGTAACCCTAGGACCTGGCGACTATATAAGTCGGGCCTATGGGAGCCTTTAGGGCACAACTTCAGACAATCTCATACAGCCAAGTAGCGACTAGCACACACTTCGCACAGCAAACCTATCTCTATAACTCGGCGTATTGCCATTATAGTGATTTATAGCAGGAGTAGGATTTCGCCACCGTTGTAGGATCTGAACCTGGGTAAGCTGTGTTACCTCGTACCCGTCAACCGCCCTCCTTCCCCCACGTCTCTAAACACGCACTGTGAGGACCCCTCCACGGCGTACTCGTCGGCAATACCACGACAGTTGGCGCCCACCGTGGGGCAAGAGGCGCTTCAGGCTCTTCAGTGGGCGAGGACCAAGATCTTCGCGGGAATCGGCAAAACCGTAGCCATCGGTCGTGTTCTCTTCTCCGGAAGCGTTCCGATCGTCCCTCCTGACGTGTTCTGGATCCCGGCGAAGACGAACCCTACGCGGTGTTCGATCGTTCCTATCGGAGACATCCACCTCTTCATTGGCGAAACCGACTCGGGCACTAGTTCCCCTGGGAGTCGGAGGAGCATCAAGACTCGCAGGGACCACCTACGGGCATGATACATTCACAGAAGGATCGATGTCGGATATCTCTCCTGAGTTTGCCGACAAAGATCGGAAAAATTCAAGGCCAACCCAAACCGCCCCTGTGCAGGATATAACGGTGGAAGATCGCTGCAAGTCCGCCGGCTTCGCCCGTGCGTCTGGACAGCAGAGATCCAAGTTCGTCGGCATGGTTACCATCTTCGATCTGGTGCATTGCGTTCAGAGAGAGGGCGAAAACCCCCGCGACTACCTGGCCAGGTGGCTCCGTATACGAGCCGATCTGGCCCACTACCCCAATGATGATGCTATGTATTACTTTGTGGAAGGACTGGACCATGGAACGCTTCTCCGGCATTCTCTAAGATGGCAACAGGCGTCGGGATGCCTTACCTTCGAAGGCATGGTGAGCACCATCAACAACTACGCGGAGGCCGAAGCGGCAGCTCAGATAGCGCTTGCGCTAATTGACGGAGCCCCTCCGATTCAGCCACCACCACCACCGCCTCCGGCCGCCATCGCCGCAGCTGCACCACCACCTCCAATCATCGTCGCCGCCGTTGCACCTCCACCCCCCGTCATCGAGGAAGTCCTGGCACCCTCCGACTCTGTGATTGACGCGCTATACGCCGACTTCGGTGTAGATTCAGAGGAGATAGATTTCAGCCCAGAGGAACTAGACTCCGCCATGCAGGAGATGGAGGAGGAGTACACGCGCGACGAGCAGGACAACAACGTCGTCACGTCTCGAGAGGTGTTCATCACCATTGGGACTGCGATGGATGAAGATCAACCCGGACGAGCTCCGCCTACATCCCTAGACAAAGGGAAGGGACCACCTGTTGCTGACGACATTGATCGCGCAAAGGTCATGCCCCCTCCGACTAACCCAGTGCAGCAGCCGCAGGAACTCGGCATCGGTCCAAGCAACAACAACAACACCGCAAACCCGCCACCTCCAGCATCTACGTCTACTGCTGCCCAAGTTACTCCAGCTGATAGAGTGATGTACGACAATCTCCTCGTTGAGCCACTGACCGTAGCTCATATCCGGAACGTGACTGCTGGAGGAAGCGCAGGCCATCGCGGAGCAAGGCGCTAAGCTAGATCGAGATCTGGTCAACGCGCAGAAATCCATAGAGAAAGCCAGAGCAATGGAGGTCGAGTACAAGACTCTGCTACGGCAGCAAAAGGCCAAGAAAGCTTCGGCTCGCGTCATCAACGATCCTGGTGTACGGCGAAACCTAGGATGGGCTCCCCCGAAGCCGGCACAAGCAAGCCATACATTGACAGTGAAGGCAGATAGGTGATGCCCACTCCACTCCTCAACCTCGCTGTCACCAAGACCCTTCTGGAGCAGGATAGATTGCTTGAGGCAGTGGAACAGGTCTATGACCTAGTGGCCAAGGCAGTAAAGCGGCAGGAAAAGGCCACCTCTCAGAGGCTTGAGTCTGACCCAGCGTTTTACCAGTCTAGCCAGCATAAGGCACCAAGGGACAGATTTCCTCTTGATGTCGGGTACCATACGGGTTCATCAGAACGAAGACGTAGGGATGCGCGCAATAGGAAGGATGCTATCCCCATATCCTCCGACCACAGAGAAAAGGCCCGACCTCGTCGCCCATCGCCACCGCCCCGATCCCCCGACATCACAAAGACCCCAAGGCTCACCATCGTACGGATATGCCCCCGCCAAGGCAGGGTGGCATCATCATCTGCGACAACACGGAGCAGACCCGTCATGACGGAGAGCACAACCAAGGACACAAGAGCAGGTCGCGCCATGACCCTCCGCATCCGGCAAGCAATCACGACAAGCGTGAGGCGTCGCAGGAGGGTAATAGCAAGAAGGCTAACCCACCGCCACCTCCGTCGCCTCCTAGCAGTCACCATGGTGGAGGAGGCCCGCGTCGTTCACGCAGCCCATCCCCTGTTGACAAGAAGAAGAAAAACCCGGAGCCGTACGGCGCACGTTCGCGGATCGATAAGATCCACGAGGCCCGGGAAGGACCATACCTGGGACCACGTTGCTTTGGACCTATATTATGGTCCGTAACTTACCCCAAAGGTTTCCAGATTGACAAGACCATCAAGCCCTATGACGGCATCGCCAAGCCAGCTACATGGTTGCAGGATTACGGCAACGCGGTGGAGATCGCCGGGGGTAACCCCAACGTCGCCATCAAGTACCTCCCACTAATGTTGGCGGGCATAGCCCGTCAATGGATTGATGACTTGCCGGAGAAATCCATCTGCAATTGGTTGGACATGCAAGAAGCAGTCACCAAGAACTTCGAGGGTACGTACAAACGTCCCTGCACTGTTGGCGATCTACAGCGGTGCGTGCAAGAGAAAGACGAGACATCTCGCGCCTACCTCTCCCGCTGGCTGGATATGAAGAATTCCTACGCAGGAGTGCACACTCAGACCGCCATGGCCGCCTTCATCGATGGGTTGGAAAGGGGCACGTTGCTCCGACATAAGCTGAAGCGCTTGCAGGACAATCACCAGCTTGACTTGAACCAGATGATTCAGTTGGCTAGTGAGTTCGCAGCTACCGACGACAATGCTCGCGGCTCTCTGCCGGCAACAGCCGTTCCAGCTCAAGCTCGAAGGAACAGCAGCACAAAGCGGAAAACCGCTCCAGAAGAAAAGCAAATTCCCGACATGGTCGCCATGACCTTTTCAGGACGAGGTGATGGTGGACAACATGGCCGAGGACAGGGAGCAGGTCGTGGGCAGCAGCGAGGAAGTGAAACTACCTCGGCAGCGCTCCGCGTTCCCCAAACCTATGAAGAGTACCGCAATATGTCGTGCCTCGTACACCTCGATGCCAACGGCAAGGCTACCCATACCAATCGACACTGCAAATTCGTCAACGACCTTAAGGAGGACCCAGAGTCTGGCTACAAGCGAAGTCGGAAGAACAGACCGCGAGGCAAGGGCAAGGGGAAGAAGAAGGAGGAGGAGTCCAAGGATTCAAGTGAAATGGACGAGGATGTTGACCCCAAGCACGCCGTCAAGAGCGACGACAAAGGCAAGAAACCCTTCGTGAAGAAGGCGCCAGTCTACCACACTTTCCTTGGCACCCCCACCGTTCGATAACAGAAGACCTCTATGAGGATACTGATGGCCACTCTACCCCCAGTTCCCCAGTACCTACGCTGGTCGGAAGTTCCAATTACTTGGGACAGGAAGGATCACCCAGACCTTATCCCTATAGAGAACCAATACGCCATGGTCATCAACCCCTTGATTAACGGCACTGAGTTCACCAAGTGTATGGTGGATAGTAGAAGCAGCATCAACATCATGTACCTGGATACACTGCAGAAGATGAACTTGACGGAGTCAAACCTAAGGCGGACCAACACCATCTTCCACGGCGTAGTTCCTGGTCGGGAGGCTCGGTCCCTTGGGTGCATCACACTTCAGGTTGCCTTTGGTGATGTTAATAATTACCGCCAAGAGCGCATGACCTTTGAGGTGGTCCCCTTCAAGAGCGTGTACCACGTCATATTTGGACGCGACATATTCCACACCTTCATGGCCAAGCCATGCTTCGTCTACAACAAACTCAAGATACCCGGACCGAACGGTGTCATCACTGTATCCGGAAGCTTTACCAAGGCAAGGGACTGCGAGATTAATGAAGCAGCCTTCGCGGAAGCTGTCCTCTACAACGAAGAATTCAATGAGATCCAGAGCAAGGTCGATGACTCAGAGATGCCTGCGTCGAAGAAACAAATCTTTGTTTCCGCTCCAGCATTCAAGTCCGCCATCGAGACCAAGCCGGTGGAACTTGTGGTAGGCGATGCCTCCAAGATCACCGCCATTGGGACGAACCTGGATCCCAAATAGGAAAGCGCGCGCGTCGAGTTCCTCCGTGAGAATAGGGACATCTTTGCCTGGCAACCTGTCGACATGAAAGGTGTACCTAGGGAACTTGCCGAGCACAGCTTAAACATTGATCCAAAATGCAAACCAGTGAAGCAACCTCTACGACGCTTTGGAGATGAGAAGAGACGCGCCATAGGCAAAGAGATAGATAGGTTACTTAAGGCTAGTTTTATCCGAGAAGTCCTTCACACCCAATGGGTGGCCAATCTTGTACTTGTCCCGAAAAAGGGAACCAAAGAATTAAGAATGTGCGTTGATTACACCGGCTTGAACAAGGCATGCCCCAAAGATCCGTTTGCTTTGCCTCACATTGACCAAGTCATTGACTCAACGGCTGGCTCGGAACTTTTGTGTTTTCTCGATGCATACTCAGGATACCACCAGATCAAGATGAGGAAGTCAGACCAATTGGCCACTTCGTTCACTACCCCATACGACACGTTTTGCTATGTTACGATGCCCTTTGGGCTGAAAAACGCAGGTGCTACGTACCAGCGGACAATGCAATGTTGCCTGCACGACCAAATTGGTCGGAACGTTCACGCCTATGTGGACGATATCGCGGTGATGTCTAAAAAGTCCAATGACTTAATCTCCGACTTAAAAGAAACCTCTGATAATCTATGGAAATACAACATGATGCTTAACCCTAAGAAGTGCGTCTTCGGGGTTTCAGCCGGCAAATTGTTGGGCTTCATTGTTTCCCAACGTGGAATCGAGGTCAACCCGGAGAAAATCAATGCCATCTTGAACATAAACCGTCCGTCATGCCTAAAGGACATTCAACGACTAACAGGCTGTGTTGCAGCAGTTAGTCGGTTCGTCAGTCGACTTGGAGAGAAGGCCCTGCTGCTGTACAAGTTGCTGAAGAAGGCAGACAAATTTACATGGACGGATGAAGCAGATGCAGCATTGAAGCGGCTCAAGGAGATTCTTTCCTCAGCGCCCATCCTTGCAGCGCCTGAGCCCGGAGAGCCCATGTTAGTCTACATGGCGGCAACCAACCGGGTAATCAGCATCGTCGTCGTGGTATAGCGGAAGGAACCAGGCTATGAGCACGGAGTTCAACGATTACCCGCACTACCATAAAATAGCTTATGGAATATTCCTTGCTTCTCGGAAGATGAGGCATTGCTTTCAGGAGCACCCAATCACAGTGGTGAGCAAAACTCCACTGTCCGACATTATCAACAACAGCGACGCTACAGGAAGGGTTGCGAAGTGGGGCATTGAACTTGCCGCCTTCGAGATCACCTATAAGAGACACGACGCTATCAAGTCACAAGCCTTGGCGGATTTTATCGCAGATTGGACGGAGATGCCAGATGCTACTCCGTTGCCGGAACCATTGAGTACTGGGTGATGCACTTTGACGGATCAAAGCTGCTCAACGGCTCGGGGGCTGGTGTATTGCTACAGTCACCAACTGGCGACAAGCTACACTATGTTCTGCAAATCCACTTCGAGGCTACGAACAACATAGCAGAGTATGAAGCACTCATTCACGGACTACACGTAGCCAAGAATATTGGCATCAAGCGCATAGTTTGTTGTGGAGATTCCGACTTGGTTGCCCAGCAGGTGGCTGGCACCTGGAATGCGCGGGACCCTATGATGGCGGCATATCGAGACGAAGTGGACGAGATAGCCAAGAGCTTCTTGGGCTACGAAGTCAAGTATGTACCTAGGGAGCAAAACGAGGCAGCTGATCTTCTATCTAACACTACTAGGAAACCAGCTATAGATAGACAGACCTTCTGTGGCGCATGGTTCTGACCATGCGCCACAAAAGTTGTCTAGTGGCGCATTTCATCAAATGTGCCACAAAAGTCTTCCAACTTCTGTGGCGCATATAGGAAAAATTCTGTGGCGCATATGTCCACATGCACCACAGAAGTTCCAACTTCTGTGGCGCATATGGACATATGTGCCACAGAAAGCTCGGGTGGACCCTACCACAGAATTCATTGACTGTACTCTGACCAACATTCTGTGGCGCATATGACCATATGCACCACAGAAGTTTATCTTCTGTGGCGCATATAGAGGCATGCGCCACAGAAGTTTCTGTAGGAAAAACATATTCTACCCCCCCCCCCCCCCCCCCATGGATCACCTTTTTAGCCTTGTAAAAAATAATATAAAATGAAAAACACTTCAAAAAATAAAATCCTTTTGACTTTTTATGGTCTAGTTTGTAGGAAAATTAACAAACATGCATTTCGACTTTTTATACAAAAAAAGTTTATGCCACGGTAAAACGGCCGTAACTTTTTTGCATACGATGCCGAAAAAATACGTATAATATACCAAAATGACGAGAACGAGATTTCGCATCCGCTTGCAACGACCATAGGTCATTTAGCGATTATTTAGATTTTAAAAATTCGAAAAGAGTAAAAAGTTTTAGCCAAAAGATCGTTTTTTCCTGCAAAAAAATAAAAAGGAGGACAAACTTCTGTGGCGCATTTCTTCCATATGCGCCACAGAAGTTTTGGGAGGGATTCAAATTTGAATCCCTCCCCCTTCTCCCTCTCTTATACTCTTCCACTCCTCCATCCTTCTTCTCCTCCACTTCTTCTCTCATTCTCCTCACCTTCTCCTCCTCCTCCTTCTCCTCCACCCCGGTGAGCTTCTCCTCCTCCTCCTCCTCCACCACCACCACCCCGGTGAGCTCCTCCCTCCTCCATCCCGGTGAGCTCCTCCTCCTCCTCCTCCTCCCACCTCCCTCCTCCTTCCACCTTCCTCCTACTCCCACCTCCCTCCTCCTCCACCCCGGCGAGCTCCTCCTCCTCCCACCTCCCTCCTCCACCCCGGCGAGCTCCTCCTCCAGCGACCTTCTCCTCCTCCGGCGACCTTCTCCTCCTCCTCCTCCGGCAGCCTCCTCCTCCTCCGGCGGTGGCCTCCTCCTCTCCTCCACCGGCGACCTCCACCTCATCCACCAGCGACCTCCTTCTCTCCTCCATCGGTGACCCCCACCTCCGGCGAGCACCACCTCTGGCCAGATCTGGCCGGCGTTTTTTTTGAAATGTGAAAAAAACTTCTGTGGCGCATATTGGCCAAATGCGCCACAGAAGTTTGAGATCTGGTTCGGGACTTCTGTGGTGCATTTTGGCCATATGCGCCACAGAAGTTTTTTAGACTTCTGTGGCGCATTTCAATATGCGCCACAGAACTGAACTTTAGTGGCGAGATAACAGTGGCGTATCCCATATGCGCCACAGAAGTACAAAAATGGTGCGCCACTGATGGGCCTTTTCCTAGTAGTGTAAGCTTGGATCAGGGCGCAAACGAATTCCGCCAGGAGTTTTCCTAGAGCATCTGCAGGCACAATCCGTGAAGGGAGCCGACATCGAAAACCCGGATAGAGTTGACTCTTTTGTCCACATGGTGGCAAAGGTCCCTCCGGCTTGGACAAAACCGTTCATGGAATATCTCGAACACGGAACTTTGCCCGACGACGAGGTCGAAAGACGGCAAATAGTACGACGAGCAAAGGGTTATACCATAATCAATGGACAACTCTACAAAAGGAGCACTACTGGTGTATACCTAAAGTGTGTTTCCCAGCTAGAAGGTATTGAAATCCTACGCGAAATCCATCTCGGAGATTGCGGGCATCACGGTGCTCCTCGATCGTTGGTCGCGAAAGCCTTCCGGTAAGGATTCTACTGGCTGACCGCGAAGGCGGACGCCGACAAGCTGGTTGAGACATGCATGGGATGCCAATATTATGCCCGACAACCACATGTTCCTACTGAAGAATTGCGAACAATACCAATAACTTGGACGTTTGCAGTCTGGGGGCTAGACATGGTGGGACCGTTACAAACGGCACCATGTGGATTTACACATCTGCTAGTAGCAGTTGATAAATTCACTAAATGGATAGAAGCTAAGCCCATTAGAAAGCTTGATGGGGCAACTGCCCTCAGGTTTGTTCTGAATCTAGTGGTGAGATTTGGTCTCCCATATAGCATTATCACCGACAATGGCATCAACCTGTCACTCGGAGAAGTGGAGGCTTATTGTTGGGAGAAGGGCATCCGAATTAACCTTGCATCTGTGGCACATCCACAATCCAATGGTCAGGTTGAGCGAGCCAATGGATTATTTTTGCAGGGAATCAAGCCACGTCTTGAGGCACCGCTACATAGAGCAGCTGGAGCTTGCGCGGAAGAATTTCCATCTGTGTTGTGGAGTTTACGAACTACACCCACCATATCTACCGGCTACACCCCTTACTTCATGGTGTATGGAGCAGAAGCCATCCTACCTTCCGACATACTTCAAGATGCACCAAGAGTCGCCGCCTACGACAAAGATGACGCTGAAGAATCTAGATGCCTAGATGTTGACCTTCTCGAGGAGGAGCGCGTTTTGGCATGCCAAATATCCGCCATCTACCAGCAAAAGCTACGCAGCTACCATAGTCGCCGCATTCGGCATCGCTCGTTTAAAGAAGGGGATTTGGTGCTCCGACTTAAGCAGAAGAAGTCACACAAATTGTCCCCGCCATGGGAAGGACCGTTCATCATAAGCAAGGCGCTACTCAATGGGTCTTAATACCTCGTTGACAATCGTGAACTGAAGGATAGACCCAATGAGGATCATAAGCGTAAGAGACGTGACCCGGATGATGACTACCCGGAGCTTGATCGGCCATGAAACATAGCACAACTATGTCCTTTTTACACTTAGCATTTTTTATCTAATTGTGTACCTCTTATATGATCAATGAAATAAATCTCTAGTGTTCATTTTTTGGATCATATAAAACCTTTATGCACAAGTTTTGCGATTGCACTTGTGAAAATTCCGCCTACGGGCGTTAGCTTAAGTTTTCTGTTCTACACGTTCTTTGTCGTTTTTATGTGGATTCTGGAGTAGTGACTTTTGGCACTTATTGTTGGTGATTTTATGCTTAGGTTATTGACGGTGCCATTGGGCATCATCACCTAAGTGCATGGTTCCGACAACGAGTCTTCCGACTCATGAAAACTCAAGCATAAGAACCAAAGTAATGGATAAGCCAGCACTTGCTTAAAAATATACATGCTGGAACTAGTTCTTAAGTAGCAGGACATACATCATTGTTTTACTCCTTAAGTTAATACATAGTTTTTTCCGCATACGCATCACAAAGGAAACAAATATTACAAATTGTTTTTCATTCCTTTGGTGTAGGCGACTTGGAAGCAGCGTCATCGGCAGCAGGAGAGTCACCCTCGAAGTCGGCAGTGTGAAGAGACTCGGAGGAGCTTTGGTCGCCGCCATCGATGGTATTCATCGGCACGAAGACGTTGACGTCGACTAACTCGGCAACTCTGGTGTCATAGCCCGCGAGTGACGACAAGATGGACTCATGGTTTATCTCCTTGCCATCGTCATCTACGTCGGGAATGCCAGAGGTTACCGTGTCGATGTCGGCATTCTCTTAGTGTGCCTTGACCATGGACAACGCCATCCTTGCACCTGCCCGTGCACATGAAGCTTTCCAGCTTGTGATACGCTCGGGGGCTCGGCGCAGGATCTCCGAGAACTTCGCCACAGAGTCCGATGCCTTGATGTTGATTTGGAGGGGCTTGGCAATCTCTTTGGCCTGCGCGATGGCGGTGTTGATGAAGTTGCTGGCAAGAACCATGCATTCCTTTGCCGCAGGAGGTGACCGGGTTAAACCCATAGGAGCTGCAAATTCCGACGAGGAGCACATGAGTTCAAAAATTCAAAGTATCCAGCTTATAGAAATCCAAGACGGAGAATCACTTACCAAAGATGCTAGCCTCGGCTTGCCAGAGGGTATCCACAAAGGAGTCCCGTTCTTGTTGGAGGAGCTTGTACGCTTCATGATGGCGTTGATTCTGCTCATCGACAGCTTCCTTCTGATCTTTTAAGATCGAAATCTCCTCCTTCAAGCGGTTCATCTCCTCGGTGGCGGAGTCCTGCAAGGCTTTCATTGATTCCTCATGCATTTTCAGCATGTCCTTCCTCTCCTGCTTAAGGATCTTGTTCTCGCTATCCATCTCTTGAATGTGCTTGGATTGCTCGACAATGTCCTTAGCCTTGGCAATGGTTTATGCAAGTCGGAGAAAGCAAAGTACCAGTGAGTACTCGAGAATACACAAGTTCAAGTCGGGATACGAAAAAGAAAGGAAAAACAGACACTTGCTCTTGATGATATGTTCCTTCAAGAAGGCAGTTTTACCCTTTTCGGCTTCCAGGTCCGCGTGCATCTTCTGGTATTTTTCGTTGGCCATGCCCCTCCGAGCATTTTCATTTTGTGGAAAAAAGAAAAGTTAAACGTTGTGTGGTCTACTTGGAGCATCTAGCCGGAAAATTTCCACCTAGACGCTCGGGGGCTACATCGAGAGTTTTTAACTTAGCAATATGCTTAGTCTTTCTTTAAGAATCTAGTCGGAACTAATTCAGTTTTCGGTTAGAAGCTTGGGGGCTACAATATAAAGTTTTTAACTAAGATATATGCATAGCTTCTCTTTAAGCATCTAGTCGGAACTAATTCAGTTACAACTAGAAGCTTGGGGGCTACAGTATTGAAATTTATAAACACTGCGTATGCTACTCTTAAAGCATCTAGTCGGAATAATTCATTCCACCTATATGCTTGGGGGCTATAGTGAGAAGTTTTCTAGCTTAGTCACTCTTAGAGCATCTAGACGCAAAGACCTATGGTTTTCCGTCTAAATCCTTGGGGGCTACAGTGGGATACTCATATGAAAAGCAAAAGGCAAATAAAACTTACAAGTGCAATGATCTTGAGGTTGGTAGCACTCTCAGCCAGCAGCTTGCCGAAGGATGCACTATTTCCTTGCAAGATCTCTACTTGTCGGAGAAGCTCCTCTAGACCGCACGTCGGAGATGTCGGCGCCATGCCAGGAACCAGAGCAGTGCTACCCGGTGTAAGTGCCGGATATACTATCTTTGGATACTCTATGGTTTTCTTGGGCACGAGGGCGCCGCCTTCGGCAGAAGTACCAGCTTCCACCACCGCCTTGCCGCAACCGATGGCATCCTTAGCCGGAGCTTCAGCCATTTGGTGTGCGGCACTCTCATGCGTCGCCTATTCGCCGACAACTGCAAGCTCGGTAGAGGCACCTGAGTCCACTTCCATGGAGGAAGGGCCAGCGGCTTCCTTAGTTTGAGAGCTTGTCGGAGCGGAAGAGGGCTTGACGGTGGGAGTGACAGGGGCGATGGAGGGAGACGCGTCGCGATGCAGCACGTCCTTGATGGTTCTAGAAGCCCCCGATGTTTTGGAGGTCTTCTTCAAGCTGGTCGTGGCTTTCTTCCTGAAACGGGCAAAATGCATAAGTACAGGAATAAGACAGATAAATAGACAATGTCGGAGAGAAAGAAGCTTACACAAGAGGGGGTGCTTTGGCAAAAGGGATCCCAGTAACCTTTCTTTTCTCCGCCTCCAGGGCGGCGGTAGTCTTCTTGGAGGCTCCACCCTCCGTCTGTAGGGGTTCGTAGCATGGAAAACAAAATTTTCTATCGCATACAAACAAACAAGCCAAGATCTATCTACTAGATTGTAGCAACGAGTCGATGGAATAACTCACCCTCGAAGATTCCAAAGTGTTTAACGAGAGCAGATTCTCGTGGGTGATGTAGTCGTACTCTTTCCGATCTCAAGATCGCGTAGACGATCCTTCCGGCGCCACGTTCCAGCAGCGCTCCCGCAGTCGGTCACACGTTCGGTACTCGACGAAGACCTTCCTCTCCCTTGTTCCAGCAGGCAGCGGAGGTTGTAGCACTCTCCTCGCGATTCCGGCAGCACAACGGCGTGGTACCGGAGGTAGAGGGGAGATCCCGCAGGGCTTCGCCTTAAGCCGGTGCGAGTATGGTGGAGCTTATGAGAGAGGCTATTAGTGGTCTAGTAATTAGACACACCAATTAGAGGGCTCTAAACCAATTAGAAGGCTCTAAACCAAATAGCTCTAAACCGGGGTTTAGATCTAGGGTTTAGGTCTAGAGGATAGGAAGTAGTGTTGTGTCTAGAGGAGGAGGCCCTGCCCCTCCTTTTATAGGTGGGAGGGCCGGCGCCATGGGGAGGAGTTCCTCCCCAACTCGGCCTAGGGAGGTGCGCCGGCCTAGGGGAGGAACCCTCCTCCAACTCGGCCTCCACCTCTCCTCCTCTTTCTCCACTTTCCGAAACTGGCAGTTTGACCGAAAACTGGCAGTTTGACTTTTCAAATTAGGATTTGAATTAACCCTTTATTTCGGACAGCGAGAACACTTAGTACATGATGCAATCATTCCAACATGCAATGACACATTCATGTATCCCTTCCCCCCCCCCCGGAGTGCCGGACATTCCGGGACCTTCTAGAATGTTCCCGATGAAAACACCGGAACCATTCCCCAACTCCGAAACGGGACTTTCCTTATATGAATCTTATTCTCCGGACCATTCCGGATCACCTCGTGATATCCCGGATCCCATCCGAGACTCCGAACAACATTCGGTCTCTTTCTCATAATACCATAACTACTCAAACAACGTCGAATCCTTAAGTGTGTCTCCCTACGGTTCGTGAATTATGCGGACATGATCGAGACACTTCTCCGAACAATAACCAATAGAGGAATCTGGAAATTCATATGGCTCCCACATATTTCTACGATTACTTTGCGATCGAATGAACCACTTACATACGATACCAATTTCCCTTTGTCTCACGATATGTTACTTATCCGAGGTTATGATCTTCGGTATCTCTGCATACCTAGTTCAACCTCGTTACTGATAAGTACTCTTTTCTCGTTCCCGTGATATGTGATCCCTTGTGACCCAGTCACATGCTTGCAAGCTAATTGGATGACATTTCACCGAGAGGGCCCAGAGAATATCTATCCGTCATATGGATGGACAAATCCCACTCTTGATCCATGTGTTTCAACCAATACTTTCCGAACACTCAATACCACCTTTATAGCCACCCTGTTACGGTGTGGTGTTTGATGTCATCAAAGCATCCATCCAGTAAAGGTGATATGCATGATCTCATGGTCGAAGGAATTAGGTTACTATGTATCAGAAAGCATATAGCAATTGAACTATTGAAATGACTTGATCTTTATGCTACGCTTATCTATAGGAGTATGTCCACCATATCATTCTCCTAACGATATGATCTTGTTGTTAATAACATCTCAATGTTCATGATAGGGAAACCACAATCATCTATTAACCAACAAGCTAGTGAAGTATAGAGGCTATACTAGGGACTTCAATTTAAGTTTACAATTCACACAAGTATTAATGGTTTCCTTGTTAATACTATTATAGCATGAATGCAAACATTTATCATAAACACAAAGATATAATAATAACTATATTTATTATTGCCTCTAGAGCATATCTCCAACAGTCTCCCACTTGCACTAGAGTCATCTAATCTAGATTACATGGTAATATACCGAACACCCATGGCAGTTTGGTGTTGGTCATGTTTTGCCCTCGGGAGAGGTTTAGTCAACGGATCCGCCACATTCAGATCTGTGTGTACTTTGCAAATCTTTATATCCCCATCCTGGATATGTTCTCGAATAGCGTGAAAACGTAGCTTGATATGCTTCAGCTTCTTGTGTGACCTTGGTTCTTGCGCATTGGCTATGGCGCCCATGTTATCACAGTAGATAGACATTGGGTCCAGCGCACTAGGAACCACACCCAGCTCTGTAATGAACTCTTTCATCCATATCGCTTCTTGTGAAGCCTCCGAAGCAGCCATGTATTCCGATTCAGTTGAAGATCTCGCCACAACGCTTTGCTTTGCACTCCTCCAGCTAACTGCTGCACCATTCAAAATAAATACGTATCCAGATTGTGATTTAGAATCATCCGGATCAGTGTTCCAACTAGCATCGGTGTAACCATTAACAACGAGCTGTTCATCACCTCCATAAGAAAGAACCATATCCTTAGTTCTTCTCAAGTACTTAAGGATGTTTTTGACCGCTGTCCAATGATCCACTCCTGGATCACTTTGATATCTGCTAGTTAAACTAACAGCATATGCAATGTCGGGTCTAGTACATAGCATGGCATACATTAGAGATCCTATGGCTGAGGCATAGGGAGTCTTACTCATCCTTTCTCTATCTTCTGCCGATGTCGGACTTTGAGTTTTACTCAAGGTCGTATTGGGCAACATGGGCAAGAACCCTTTCTTGCTTTCTTCCATTCCAAACTTCTTTAGAACTTTGTCCAAATATGTACTCTGTGACAATGATATTTGGCGTTTCGATCTATCTCTATAAATCTTTATGCCTAATATGTAAGCTGCTTCGCCAAGATCCTTCATTGAAAAACTATTATTCAAATATTCCTTGACACTATTAAGAAGGTCTACATCATTCCCAATCAACAATATGTCATCCACATACAGTATTAAGAATGCTACAGAGCTCCCACTCACTTTCTTGTAAATACAAGCTTCTCCATAAGTTTGTATAAAACCAAAACTTTTGATTACCTTATCAAAACGTTGATTCCAACTTCGGGATGCCTGCTTCAATCCATAGATGGACCGTTGAAGCTTGCATACCTTGTTAGCATCTTTAGGATCGACAAAACCTTTGGGTTGCATCATATACAACTCTTCATCAATGTCTCCATTGAGGAATGCTGTTTTGACATCCATCTGCCATATCTCATAATCATAATATGCAGCGATTGCTAACATAATCCTCACAGACTTTAGCTTCGCTACCGGTGAGAAAGTCTCATCGTAGTCAACTCCTTGAATTTGTCGAAACCCTTTTGCGACAAGTCGAGCTTTATAGACAGTAACATTACCATCAGCATCTGTTTTCTTCTTGAAAATCCATTTGTTCTCGACAGCCTTCCGGCCATCCGGTAAGTCCACCAAAGTCCATACTTGGTTTTCGTACATGGATCCAATCTCGGATTTCATGGCTTCTTGCCATTTATTGGAATCTGGGCTCATCATCGCTTCCTCATATGTCTCGGGGTCATCGGTGTTGTCCACCAACATGACATTCATAACGGAATCATACCAATCTGGAGTGGTACGAGTTCTCGTTGACCTCCGAGGCTCTGTAGCAACTTCAACCGAAGTTTCATGATCACCATCATTAGCTTCCTCTCTTATTGGTGCAGGCACCACAGGAACTTCTTCCGGTGCTGCGCTACTCGCAATTTCGAGAGAAGGTTCGACAACCTCGTCGAGTTCTACTTTCCTTCCAGTCACTTCTTTCGAGAGAAATTCCTTCTCTAGAAAGGATCCATTCTTAGCAACGAAGATTTTGCCTTCGGATCTATGATAGAAGGTATACCCAATAGTTTCCTTCGGGTATCCTATGAAGACGCATTTTTCCGCTTTGGGTTCAAGCTTGTCCGGCTGTAACTTCTTTACATAGGCTTCGCATCCCCAAACTTTAAGGAACGACAATTTAGGTTTCTTCCCAAACCATAATTCATACGGTGTCGTTTCAACGGATTTAGATGGTGCCCTATTTAAAGTGAATGCGGCTGTTTCTAATGCATAACCCCAAAATGTTAGCGGTAAATCTGTAAGTGACATCATAGAACGAACCATATCTAAGAGAGTTCGATTACGACGTTCGGACACACCATTACGCTGTGGTGTTCCCGGCGGTGTCAATTGTGAAAGTATTCCGCACTTCTTTAAATGCTCGCCAAACTCGTAACTTAGATATTCACCTCCACGATCAGAACGTAGAAATTTAATCTTCTTGTTACGTTGATTCTCTACCTCACTTTGAAACTCCTTAAACTTCTCGAAAGTTTCGGACTTATGTTTCATGAAATAGATATACCCATATCTACTCAAATCATCCGTGAAGGTAAGAACATAACGATAACCACTGCGCGATGCTACACTCATTGGACCACACACATCGGTATGTATGATTTCCAATAAGTCCGTAGCTCGCTCCATCATACCAGAAAATGGAGTCTTAGTCATTTTACCCATCAGACATGCTTCGCATCTTTCAAGTGATTCAAAATCAAGTGATTCAAGAAGTCCATCGGAATGGAGTTTCTTCATACGCTTCACTCCAATGTGACCAAGACGACAGTGCCACATATAGGTCAAGTTATCGCTCAATTTCAAACGTTTAGCTTCAATGTTATTAATATGTGTATTTCCACTATCGAGATTCAATATGAATAGACCATCTATTAAAGGTGCATGTGCATAAAACATATTACTCATATAAATAGAACAACCATTATTCTTAGATTTAAATAAGTAACCGTCTCGCAATAAACAAGATCCCGATATAATGTTCATGCTCAACGCAGGCACCAAATAACAATTATTTAAGTATAAAACTAATCCCGATGGTAGATGAAGAGGTAGCGTGCCGACCGCGATCACATCAACCTTTGATCCGTTTCCCACACGCATCGACACCTCGTTCTTCGCTAGCTTCCGTTTATTCTGCAGCTCCTGTTTCGAGTTACAAATATGAGCAACCGAACCAGTATCAAATACCCAGGCACTACTACGAATACTAGTGAGATACACATCAATAACATGTATATCAAATATACCTTTCTTCTTGATGTTGCCGTTCTTCAAATCCGCCAAGTACTTTGGGCAATTCCGCTTCCAGTGACCTTCTCCCTTGCAGTAAAAGCACTCAGTTTCAGGCTTAGGTCCAGCCTTGGTCTTCTTCGTTGGCATGGTAACTTTCTTACCACCCTTCTTGAAGTGTCCCTTTTGCTTAGACTTGCCTTTCTTGAATTTGGTGGTCTTATTGACCATCAACACTTGGTGCTCTTTCTTGATCTCCACTTCTGCAGATTTTAACATAGCAAATAGTTCTGGCAACTCTTTGTTCATGTTCTGCATGTTGTAGTTCATCACAAAGTTCTTGTAACTTGGTGGTAGTGATTGGAGGATGCGGTAAACCCCCAAAGTATTAGGAATCACTATACCCAAGCTTTGAAGTTTATTCGCGTGCCCAGACATTTTAAGCACATGCTCACTGACGGAGCTACCCTCTTCCATCTTGCAGTTAAAGAACTTTTCAGAAGCTTCATAACTTTCAATTGCCGCATGAGTCTCAAAAATTAATTTGAGATCCTCGACAATATCATATGGATCTGACTCTTCAAACCTTTTCTGAAGCTCCGATTCTAAACCATACAAGATAGCACACTGAACTATGGAGTACTGATTCTTCCGTGCAAGGTAAACATTCTTTACTTCATCGGTAGCATCAGCTGCAGGTGGGTCACCTAGCGGTGCATCCAGCACATAGGTCAAATTACCAGCTGTGAGGACAATCCTCAAATTGCGGAACCAATCCGCGAAGTTGCTTCCATTGTTTTTCAACTTTTCTTTCTCTAGGAACGCATTAAAATTGATGGTAGGGGCTGCCATTGATCTACAACATATTTGCAATAGTTTAGACTAAGTTTATGACAAATTGAGTTCAAATTAATTAATGAAATTAAACTAGGTGAACTCCCACTCAAAACAACATCCCTCACATTGTTTTAGTGATCACACGAACCAAATCTACTATATCAACACCGATCATCACGAGAGCCGATATAGTTTTAATGGCGAACAATCATCATGTTCATCATATCTACTATATGATTCATGCTTTGCCTTTCGGCGATCCGTGTTCCTGAGGCCATGTCTGTACATGCTAGGCTCGTCAAGATCAAACCTTAGCTACCGCATAAGCAAATCTGGCTTGCTTACGTTGTATTCACCCGCGGAATCAAAGACACCCGATCATCACGTGGTGCTTCGAAGCAACAAGCTTTGGCAACGGTGCATACTAAGGGTGAACACTTTAGAACTTGAAATTTATGTGCATGAGGGATCATCTTATAATGCTACCGTCGTCTACTAAGCAATACAAGATGCATAAAGGATTAACATCACATGCAATTCATAATATGTGATATGATATGGCCTTTCTTCTTTGTGCTTCCGATCTCCATCTTCAAGCACGAATATGATCTCCATCATCACCGGCATAGCATCAAGGTCAATGACGCTTCTTCATGGTTGTCGTCCACCAGCTTCAACTATTACAACTATTTTGAATAGACACGCAGGTCTTAACAGAAATTAAAGACAACCATATGGCTCCTGCCGGTTGCCAACTTACAATAAGGAACATTGCATACATCAAATATAATCACAATCATGGCCATATCACATCACTGCACACCCCTGCAAAACAAAGTTAGACGCTTCTACTTTCTTTG
The DNA here is from genome assembly GCA_916181665.1 of Avena sativa. Taxonomy (NCBI): domain Eukaryota; kingdom Viridiplantae; phylum Streptophyta; class Magnoliopsida; order Poales; family Poaceae; genus Avena; species Avena sativa. Next base: position 379,496,999 of record OV702282.1, read on the forward strand.
CATATTTTACGTGGTTTGGGGCTTTCCATAAGTGTCGTTCTAACCTACGAACAAGAACCACAACATTGATACTAGCATTGTTGATTACCCGTTGTAAATTGGATCTTTACTATGCTAGGAGAAACAGGCACCCGCAAAGCCACTTATGCAATACAAGTTGCATGTTAAGCGTGGAGCAAGTCTCATGAACGATGTCATGTAAGGTTAGCCCGGGCCGCTTCATCCCAACATACCGCAAGATGCAAAGTACACGCAAAGCAATCTACAATAAAAGCATCAACGCCCACAATGACCATTGTGTTCTACTCGTGCAACAGATCTACATATAGACACGGCTCTGATACCACTGTAGGGGTTCGTAGCATGGAAAACAAAATTTTCTATCGCATACAAACAAACAAGCCAAGATCTATCTACTAGATTGTAGCAACGAGTCGATGGAATAACTCACCCTCGAAGATTCCAAAGTGTTTAACGAGAGCAGATTCTCGTGGGTGATGTAGTCGTACTCTTTCCGATCTCAAGATCGCGTAGACGATCCTTCCGGCGCCACGTTCCAGCAGCGCTCCCGCAGTCGGTCACACGTTCGGTACTCGACGAAGACCTTCCTCTCCCTTGTTCCAGCAGGCAGTGGAGGTTGTAGCACTCTCCTCGCGATTCCGGCAGCACAACGGCGTGGTACCGGAGGTAGAGGGGAGATCCCGCAGGGCTTCGCCTTAAGCCGGTGCGAGTATGGTGGAGCTTATGAGAGAGGCTATTAGTGGTCTAGTAATTAGACACACCAATTAGAGGGCTCTAAACCAATTAGAAGGCTCTAAACCAAATAGCTCTAAACCGGGGTTTAGATCTAGGGTTTAGGTCTAGAGGATAGGAAGTAGTGTTGTGTCTAGAGGAGGAGGCCCTGCCCCTCCTTTTATAGGTGGGAGGGCCGGCGCCATGGGGAGGAGTTCCTCCCCAACTCGGCCTAGGGAGGTGCGCCGGCCTAGGGGAGGAACCCTCCTCCAACTCGGCCTCCACCTCTCCTCCTCTTTCTCCACTTTCCGAAACTGGCAGTTTGACCAAAAACTGGCAGTTTGACTTTTCAAATTAGGATTTGAATTAACCCTTTATTTCGGACAGCGAGAACACTTAGTACATGATGCAATCATTCCAACATGCAATGACACATTCATGTATCCCTTCCCCCCCCCCCCCGGAGTGCCGGACATTCCGGGACCTTCTAGAATGTTCCCGATGAAAACACCGGAACCATTCCCCAACTCCGAAACGGGACTTTCCTTATATGAATCTTATTCTCCGGACCATTCCGGATCACCTCGTGATATCCCGGATCCCATCCGAGACTCCGAACAACATTCGGTCTCTTTCTCATAATACCATAACTACTCAAACAACGTCGAATCCTTAAGTGTGTCTCCCTACGGTTCGTGAATTATGCGGACATGATCGAGACACTTCTCCGAACAATAACCAATAGAGGAATCTGGAAATTCATATGGCTCCCACATATTTCTACGATTACTTTGCGATCGAATGAACCACTTACATACGATACCAATTTCCCTTTGTCTCACGATATGTTACTTATCCGAGGTTATGATCTTCGGTATCTCTGCATACCTAGTTCAACCTCGTTACTGATAAGTACTCTTTTCTCGTTCCCGTGATATGTGATCCCTTGTGACCCAGTCACATGCTTGCAAGCTAATTGGATGACATTTCACCGAGAGGGCCCAGAGAATATCTATCCGTCATATGGATGGACAAATCCCACTCTTGATCCATGTGTTTCAACCAATACTTTCCGAACACTCAATACCACCTTTATAGCCACCCTGTTACGGTGTGGTGTTTGATGTCATCAAAGCATCCATCCAGTAAAGGTGATATGCATGATCTCATGGTCGAAGGAATTAGGTTACTATGTATCAGAAAGCATATAGCAATTGAACTATTGAAATGACTTGATCTTTATGCTACGCTTATCTATAGGAGTATGTCCACCATATCATTCTCCTAACGATATGATCTTGTTGTTAATAACATCTCAATGTTCATGATAGGGAAACCACAATCATCTATTAACCAACAAGCTAGTGAAGTATAGAGGCTATACTAGGGACTTCAATTTAAGTTTACAATTCACACAAGTATTAATGGTTTCCTTGTTAATACTATTATAGCATGAATGCAAACATTTATCATAAACACAAAGATATAATAATAACTATATTTATTATTGCCTCTAGAGCATATCTCCAACACCGTCTTCTTCTTGCCTCCATCGGCAGCGTCATAGGTGGAGCTCTTCCGCTTTCGCGCCAATGGAGCATCGTCCTCGGACACGAAGGTGACTTACTTCATCTTTGGATCATGATTTGAGGAGCCATGCTGTCCTCGTCTATGTCGCTAAGCTATTAAGGTGAAGAACCTCCATGTTAGATTAGATGGTAATGGCTAGACGTAAGAACTGGAGTATATGTCATATACGGAAGATAAAACATGTACCTTTGGGCACTTGATCTCTACGAAAATGTCGTAGGTGATGGCGAAGCCACGCTTCTTATCCTTCACCTTGACGATGTCCTTGCGGCGAAGCTTGAACGGAGTCGCTCGAGAAGTTGTCCACGGAGATGCGGAGGCTATCCCTTCTATCGTTGGTATACTCGTGCATCAGCTTCGAGTGGTGCTGCAGAGGCTGGATTCGCCTGATGAACTAGCACATGGCTAGATCCAAGCCGGTCAAACCCGTATCTACGAACCACTCTATCCGCCTCATAGCGCGGGAAGCGTCGATGTCGGAGGGAAGGGAGGCCTGGGATCTCCATGTCGAAGTTTCAGTGGCGGCTCCATCAAAAAAGTTTGGGTATGTTACTTCTTGGTTGGCCAGAGGGATATCTGGGCCATAGAAGTAAGTACGCTGCCAGTTCTTGCAGGACTCATGGCCAACGATGTCGGGGAAGCACCGCCCAGGTCGGATCTTGAAGCTAATAGTGCCACAATCTCTAAGTTCATCCCTGTTGGCTCCGGCTTCATGCTTGACGGTGAAGAAATATATGAAGAGATCTAGCCTAGGCCTAATCCCTAAGTAACCCTCGCAAAGAGCCGCGTAATTGCTAAGCGCTAGGATACTATTGGGAGAGAGGTTATGGGGCTGGACCCGGTAATGGTTCAAGATGGCAAGGAAGAAGTTAGAGATGGGCAGGGACACGCTGCGTACCATCTGTGCTTTGAGGTACACCTTTTCTCCAGCTTGGGGAGAAGGTGTGTAACACCCTCAGAATCGGACCTATGCAAGTTTCAGCGATTCCCGCCAAACCCGCATAGAAACGATTCAAAGGTGCCCACCAGGCACTTTCGTGCGGGTGGAAAACGAAGTAATAACATTACACAACAGTCCTCGATGGGACCCACAGAACAGATATATATATAACAGCGACTCCATGAGTCAAGAATACATATATAATATACAAAGATCCAAATCACCTTGAAAACGATAGAGAGTCCGACTACGGACAAGATGCAAATGGGGCTAAGAGCCCTGAAGAATAACCAATGGCGTCCATAACCCTGCCCAGGCCAAGCCGGAAGGGTAACCCTGCTAACGACGTCGATCTCAAAACCTGCTTAAACAAAAGGGGTGCCGACAAAGGGCAAAGGAAAAAGAAGGAGCGTCAGTACTGAGGCCAGTACATGGCGAGACTAGAATTCGGCGGTCCTCGCCTACAAAGGTATGGTGGACTGAAGCGGCAGCGGCAGCATGCACTAAACAACCTATAGAGACTCGATACAACGGGCGGCTATCAGAGAGGGGTAAGAAAGACCTATTCGGATCCAACCTGATACTACCATCAAACAAACCCATCCTGGTGTTTCCCCCTCGAGACCAAACGAGGAAGTCAACCGAGGAACTCACACAGTTGGCAATTTTATTTATTCGGTTATCGTTGCAGCAATTACTAGTCAGGTATAGATAATCATCCTGATAAAATAAGCAGTGGGCACTTTTAGTTAATCATTCCGTGGTAGTTGCAATAATTACTAATCAGATACAGATAGCATGAGATAAACCCAAAACCCAGCAGTAGTTGATACTTTTATTCAGCCATTCCGTTGTAGTTGCAATACTTACTAGTCAGGTACAATGGTCGCAAGCGACACTCCAAACAAGCAATTGTGGGCAGTATTAATTAGCCATTCCATTATAGTGGAGCTGATTACTAGTCATTATAAAGTCAAATTTATAGCAATAAACTTTAGTTATGCTTGTCTATGGTCGAGATACTGTGCTCCAAGTCGTCCATAACCGCGGACACGGCTTTCAGAAAGTTTTACCCGGCCGGGGTGCACCAATAGCAACACACACTCGATCAACCTCGGAAAAACCAAATCAAAACCCAACGAGGCCTTCACAACAAAGCAATCACAGGATTCAGAAATATTTCAGGGGGCCACCCCATTGAGTAGACCCGCAACGAAGTAAGCTAGCTCCGAGACGGACTCAAGGTCTGCGACAATGGCTGTAAACGACTGGGAACCCCAAACGGGGCTTGTCGATACCGCGAAAACATTCCGCTTACCTAAACAGTACAGTGTTCTATCCATCGCATAATCGTAAATAAAGCAGTAAAGCATGGCATAAGTACAGGATCGTAAATAAAACCTCAAACTAGTTTGTGGCCCCAAGAAATAAGAATGAATCAAGCTCTGGCTCAGGGGGGTCCCATATACCTCCCGGATGTGGATAGCGCGATAAATCAAGGAACAGGTATCAAGTACTCGGGGTCCTACGGGACACAAGTGGGCGTTCGGAAACCAAATATTATCTATCACCCACTGATGCCTCTACTTACTTCAATTTTAGTTGTTAAACAGGAATTAAAGTGAACGATAAGTAAAACTATGATCATCTCCAACATTCAACATGCGGCAATACATCAACAATTGTGGCACTGGACGACACGCAACAGCACTTGAGCAAGCGACTACGACGCGCAAGTCCAACTATCTACCAAACAACAGGGAAGTAGGGTGTGTCCAAGGCAAATATAAGGCTGCAAGGGATATCCGGGCACGGAAACTAGAGCATCGCAACACAGATAGCAATAGATCAACAGGAAGGAAGTAAATGCTATAAAATTAAGATAGGTAGAAAGGGGGAGATGCTCGCCTGAAAACATTGCCGAAAGGTTCATCCGAAGATCGGGGCGAAGCTCACATCAACTCAACGGCCTTATCCGCGAAGAACCAAAACACTAGAAGAAACACCGGATGCAATATTTAATACAACGGCAGAAGATCGGCATGATGCATGTATGATGCATGGCATGGCAAGGGTGCGATGCAATTAGGCAAGATTAAGTGGAACCGGGGTCCCGACAATTATTTAGGTGGTTCATGTTATTATCTACCCCGCAAATTAAATGTGGTTTTAACATGGCAAAAGATAGTATTCGGTTCGATGCACAATTTTAGATGAGACCAATATAAGGCTAGATTTGCCCGCATGTGGGCCCCATATTTAATTATTAGGTGAATCGGCATAAGGCCCCCAACCCACGCAAATATGCATGCGAGTATGACAATTTAATATGCATCAATTTGTTATTACTTTTATAAAATAGGGCTCGAGAAAAGGGTCACACATCGGGGTTCGACGGTCTTGGCTTCCGGGGGTTCGAGGTTCGGTCTCGGGGTTCAGGGTTCGACGGAACGGCGGGAGCGGAAGTAGTTCTTGGCGTTCGGGTAGATGAACTTGGCGTGGCGTCGGGGCGCATCGGTTTAACCCTGGACGGTGTCGTTCTTGTCGTCGTGCCGATCTTGTCGTCGATGGCGAACTTGAGTGGATCGGGTACCGGGGTCTTCGGATCCGTGAAGAAGATCTTGTCGCACGAGCGTCAATGCTTCCGGGAAGGAGAACTTGTCGGTCCATGGGGTCAGGCTTCGAAGCCAGGCAGGAGCTCTCGCCGTTCCGAGGAGAAGACCTTGTCGTCATATGTTGAGGTTGTCGGGTGTCGGTGCCGGACTCGGGTGTGGCGTCGATGGTTTACGTGGGCCGATGGTTTCAAGCTGGAGATTCCCGGGTGCCGCGGAGGAATTCTCGGGGTTCGGATGGAGATCTTGGCGACAGCTATCCTTGATGATCCTTGTCTGGTTTGTCGTTGCCACCGAGGAAGATCATGTCGGCCTAGCAGCTCGGAAGGTTCAGGGTTAAGACGCCGGGATCGGTCCTCGGATCGGGGCGATACACGGGGAGCTTGCGTCGGTGTGGTCTTGGCGATTCCGTGTCGAAGGCCCGCGGAAGATCATGGTGTCTCGTGACGTGGTTCTTAGCGGGGCTCTTGGCTCAGGAACTGTATATAACAAGAATACAGGGGCACACATGCACTGTCCGCGCGGAGCAGGGGAGAACGGCCGGAGGCGGAGCTCGGTGGAGGGGGCGCCGTGCCGCGGAGGCCAGACGAGGGAGGGGGACGGAGGCCGCGGCCGGAGCTGGCGGCGAGGGAGCTCGGGGCGGCGCGCTCAGGGCGGCCGCGCGCGCGGAAGACAGGGGGCCGGGCGACACCGGCGGGGCTCGGCCCGGACGAGGGCGGCGGAAGGTAGCGAGGTGGCGGGGAGCGGGGCGACGCGGTCGGCGGCGGTGGCTTGGAGGACGCTCGCCGGCGCGGTGAGCACGGCCGGGGCCAGAGCGGAAGGCGGCGGGGATGCGCGGGGAAGGCGGAGGCGGAGCGGGACCGGCGGAGGCGGTGAGCGGAGGGCGCGGAGCCGGCGAGAGAGGGCGAGGCGCGGGCAGAGGGACCGGCGGCGAACGGCGGCGTCGGGGCGAGGGGCTGCGCGCGGACGCGTGCGAGGCGGAGGAGAGAGGGAGAGAGCGAGCGAGGCGGAGGCGGGGCTAGCAGAGAGGCGGCGGTGGTCGACGGGGAGGGGAGCGGCCGCAGCGGCGATCGCAGCGGGGAGGAGGGGTCGCCGGCGGCGAGGGGAAGGGTGGAAGGCGGTGCAGAGGGAGCGACGGGGGGGGAAGAAGGTAGCGGGGGAGGGTGCGCTGGTGGCGGGCCGGGAGGAGGCGGCCGGGGCCGGGCGGGGTGGTCGCCGGCGGCGGCCGGGCGCAGAGAGGGGAGGAGACGAACGAGGGAGGAGGAGGGAGCGGGGTGCGGGCGAGAGGGACGCGGGGGCGTGGGGATGGGTCCGGGCGCGGAATCCCGAGGGAGGCTGTCGGTGTGGGGGCTGTGTGGGGCCGGGGGGCGTGCGTGGTCGACGTGTGCGTGGCGTGCGTGTGTAGTGCGTGTTTGTGTGGTGGGGCCAGGGGGTGAGCTGTGAGGGTATGAGGGAGAGAGAGAGCTGAGAGAGAGGGAGTGGCTGGGCCAAGTGGCGAGCTGGGATTGGGTAGAGGGGAGGGGAGGGTGAGGTGGCGGTCACGGATTGGTCCGGGTGAGGTGGCCAGAGGGGTGGGTAGATAGGTTGGTAGCTTTAGGATTTAGAAGGGCGGGTTAGGTGGACCGATTATATTTCTGGGGTGGTCGTTCGGGTCATTCGGCCCGTTCGACTGCCCCACTAAAAAATAATGTAATATTTTATTTGTTTTAAACGGGCCGTTTGCAAACCGATAGCAGCCAAAACAAAATAATCCGGAGACCCGGGTTTTGCATTTGAATTAAGATGGGGCGTTTGGAAAACAAATTAGGTTTTTCCGCAAATAGTTTTATGCAAGCAAATGCAAGATGATGACGATGCTCAAATGCAATGTGGCATGATGACATGAGCATGCGGTCATGATGATGCAATGCACAAAAACAACGCGATTTTCTAGTAGTGGTTTTGCGGGATGCCACAAGGTGTGACCTCGCCGGCCAGCGCCGCCCGCCAGGCGAGCCCCTTCGTCGCGGGAAGGTAGCCTTCGACGATCAACTCTTTAATGTCGCAGTCCGTGATGTCCGAACCGCGCTAGTCGCCTTTGTGGGAGTCGTTTTCCTCCTCCAGCAGCTCCAGCGCCGCTGGATTATGGTCGCCGCCGGTGGTCTCGACCACCGCAGAGACGGGGATGACCAGGCCCTCTGGAGGCACAACGATGGAGCTCGCCGGCTTCACTGCGGCTTCGCCCGACGCCGCCATCAAGGGAGAAGAACTTCTGCTGGCCATTGCGGGTGTTTGGAGGTGACTGGCGAGATTGGGAGTTAGGGTTTTTCGCAAGTTGCACGGAGAGCTCGAGGGGTCGCTCGCTGGAGGAAGATGATGCGAGGATAGAATGAGGTGAAACAGTAAATTTTCCACCGTAGTTACTATTTATGATCTCCAGCATCAAGATTCGTGCATCAAGAGACGACGTGTGTGGAGACGTGCGCGGAAATTTCGCCACGTACCAATCGTCGCTGCCAACGGTTCGTATCGCTCGCGCGGGAAAAGTGGACATGATTGCATTCTCTGCATGTGTGAGTTACGAGGCGTTGCTGACCTACGTCTACATCGTCCTAGCTGACATAGGCAGATGAACCATCACATCAGAAGATTCCGGCATGGACGGATCCAGTCCGGCTACGGAAGAGTATGATGGAAGATTCAGCAATTCTCCGACTTACAAGTTGAAGATGGAGAAAACCTTGCAGGGTTCTTTGGGAGGACTACAAGATATTGCTTGACGATTTGCCGACATCCATCTAGACGGAGCATTCCACATGAAGAGGCAAGACGGTGCAAGATCTCGGAGTTCTACGGGGGCTACTATTGGGGATATGCTATATGGGTATCCTCATAGCATGTCTCCTATCCGGATAACCCGGGTGGCCCATAGTTGGTAGCATGGCCCATGGCCTGCTGGTCGGCCCAGTTAGATGGATCCAGAAGGGAGGCCCATGCCGGATAAAGGAAGGCTACGGTGGAATCACCAGCGTACCCGGAGCCTTGGAGTACAAGACACGCAAGACTAGTAATAGACGGTGTAGGACTTTGTAACATGTCCGGCTAGGACTTTTCCCTGTAACCCTAGGACCTGGCGACTATATAAGTCGGGCCTATGGGGGCCTTTAGGGCACAACTTCAGACAATCTCATACAGACAAGTAGTGATTAACACACACTTCGCACAGCGAACCTATCTTTGTAACTCGGCGTATTGCCATTATAGTGATTTATAGCAGGAGTAGGATTCCGCCACCGTTGTGGGATCTGAACCTGGGTAAGCTGTGTTACCTCGTACCTGTCAACCGTCCGCCTTCCTCCACTTCTCTAAACATGCACTGTGAGGACCCCTCCATGGCGTACTCGTCGACAATACCACGACACTTTGTGAGCATCTTTGAAAGTTTCAAGCCTAACTTAAAGGCATTAAAGAAAAGTACTTGTTGGGAGATAACCCAAGAGTTTGGTTGAGTCTTGGAAGTTATTAGCTCAGTAATAACCGCTCCTTATCCTTTTTGTTTTGGTTTTTGTGTCAAGTTCAACTACTTTTGAGAAGTGGATAAGTTGTGAAAACTGGCTGTCCTGGGACAGATTTTTTGTGCTGCATTGTAAAAATTCGTGAGGGAGATCAGTACGTCAGATGGAGCTGTATTTTTCTGAGCTTGCTCTCTAGATTGTTACCCAACTTTCATTAGTTTTGCACTTTTTTATTTTAGCAACAGAAGGTTTTTGAAAAAAATCAATCTTTACCTGCTGGTCTGTTTTGACATATTTCTGTTATCATTTGCATTTGCCTCTTATAGAAGCCCTTGTTTTGATGGATTTCAGTTGAAGTGTGTACCTAAAGGCTTATTGTTTTTGCTAACACTAATATTGCATTGAAGTTTGTGTATTGCCTTGTGAGAAAAGGAAATTCCAGGAGAAGGAGGAACGGAGTCTGTAGAGTTCATCTTTGAATAGGTAAAAGTGGTGAAAACATAAGGTTCGTGAAAGCCTAATCTTTTTATATTTTTGAAGTTTTTATTACATAAGGAAATTTACGAGACGGAACAGAGGAGGAACCGGAGGCCGGGGTGGCCAAACCCACCCCAGGCACGGGCCCCAGCTGGCCGCGCTGATACGTTGGAAACGTATATATAATTTTTTATGCTCCATGCTTGTTTAGTATCTACTTTGCTTTACTTGTCTACACTTTGAGGTGCTTTTTACATGTTTTCTGGTACTAACCTATTAACAAGTTGCAACAGTGCCAGATGCCTATTTTCTGCTATTTTTGGTTTCAGAAAAGTTAGTAAAGAAATATTCTCGGAATTGGACGGAACGAAGGACAAAGTCAATAACATTTCGTGGGGAACAAGAAGTCCAGAGGAGATCCCGAGGGGCCGACCAGAGGGGCCAGACCCCCCAGGCGCGGGTGGGCCCTACCCCACGCCTGGCTAGGTTTTGGCCACCCTGGCCGCCTCCCGGTCTCGCCCCTTCGCCTATAAGAAGCCCCCGATGCAGAAACTCTGAGAACCCGATCAGAAATCCACGAAACTGTCTGTAGCCGCTGCCACCATCATCCCTAGATCGGGGGGATATGAAGCTCTTCCCGGCACCCTGCCAGAGGGATTCATCCCGGAGGCCTTCTCTCGGGTATGATTTGTGAGTAGTTCCACCTTGGACTATGGGTCCATATAGTAGCTAGATGGTTGTATCTCATCCTTTGTGCTTTCATGTATAGATCTTGTGAGCTCCGTTCATGATCAAGATCTAATCTATTTGTAATCATGCATGTTGTGTTTGTGGGGATCCGATGAATATTGAGATTATTATGTTGGTTTGATTAATGGTTCTATCTTTATGATTCTATCCTGTATGTGTTGTTTGTGACCTTGCATGCTCTCCGTTGCTAGTGGTTATCTTGGCCAAATAGTTGCTAGTGACTCCAAGAGGGAGTATTTATGCTCGATAGTGGGTCCATGCCTCTAGTTTCCAAGGGAAGTGACAATAATCTCTTCATCTGTAGATGTGTTGTTGCTACTAGGGAGAAAACAATGGTCTCTTGTTCATGGAACATGTGGACTGTTTACCTTACACACTCTGCTTAAAGCAGTTGTCTGTTGCTTGCAACTTAATACTGGAGGGGGTTCAGATGATAACCTGAAGGTGGAATTCTAGTCATAGATGCAGTTGGATTACGGTCTATGTATATTATTGTATTGCCCAATCAACTTCATAGGATCTTTCTGGCTAGTAATTGCATTATTATGCCTTGCTCAGTTCCTGTTAATTGCCCCGCTATAATTTGTTTACCCTTCATGCCATGTTGTTTATCTAAGGAGAGCACCTCTAGTGAACTATGGACCCCGGTCCAATCTTTAGCATTGATACATCTTCCACTGTTACTTGTTTACTTGCTGCAAATCATTACCTTCCACACCATACGTTTAATCCTTTGTTACAGCAAAACGGTGAGCTTGACAACCTCACTGATTCGTTGGGGCAGAGTCTTGAGTTTGTGTTGTGCAGGTCTCCAAGTTGTTTGCAACACCTGTGTGACGTTTCCTTCCTCCTTCTGGTTCGATAACCTCGATCTCTACTGAGGGAAGACTTGCTGCTTGTTGCTTCACACCTTGCTCTTGGGGTTTCCAACGAAGCGCTTCCACATCAAACACCAGGCGCCATCAAGCTTTCTGGTGCCGTTACTGGGGAATCTACTTCAACCTCTTCCACCTCGTCAAGCGCTATCACGCGCCTGGAGGGGGTGTGACCCCCCGAGCTTCGACTCTGCCTCGTTTTCTATTAGCACCTTCCTTATGCTTTGAAACTTCATAATATATAACCCCCTGGATCCCCCGAGGTTCGTATATCGTGTTCTCGTCGTGTTTTCGTTTCGATCTGTTTCTGTCAGGAAATCTTCTCAAGTTTAGAGCGCCATGGTCTCCGCCAACAACAAAGGAAAGAAGCCCGTGGAGGAAATAAAGTTGAAGGAACAAACCGCTGGAGGGACAAAGGCAAGGAAACCTACTTTTGTATGAGAAATTAACACTAGACATGCTTTTTCTCGTAACATGCAGGGGATCGTAGCCTCCGTTCCAGACTTTAGATCCTGCCCTGAGGTAGTGGAAGCTCTTCAAACCACTGATGAGTTTTGTGATAAGTACTATGCTTTGAGGATGAAGGTGGATATACTTCAAGAGGAGAATGATAGGCTTCGTGAGATGCTAGAGGGTTTTCTAACCCTAAACAAGGGAACACCACCACTACCAAAGGAGTAATTCGTCATCAGGTTTGGCATCCCCTTGGCTTGTTCCAAGCTTGGGGGAGTGCCGCGGTATCACCACCTTTATCTTTTATCTTTTACCTTTTTAGTGGATTCATGTATTTGGTAGAGAAGTTATCTTATAGGTTGGTTTGCATGTGGAAGCATCTATCCTTTAGTTGATTATCTATGTATCCCTTGGTGTGAGTGCCTTTATTGGAGTATTAATGAGAAGCTTCATCTTTTACTTTTTGCACTTATTATTTTATTTTGCAATCTCTCTTGTATGATTAATCTTGTTGATCAGTATTGGCATCACTTTGGGAGCATCAAGTAGATCTAAATTGGTTTTGGCAAACCAATCTCTGGTCATTAGCAACACTCTTTGAGGTTTGAAAGTAAAAGAGAAAAAGCTTACATGTATTTTGTATCATTTGTTTTCTTTCTTGATTGGCTCATAAGCTTAGTATTCTTTATTTAAGATCTTTTCTGTCTTCAAGGAAGATTGCATGTTTAGCTTTATCACTTGTAGGTTTGCTTGTTTCTTTCAACTCTTTTGCTTGCTACCCAGCCTTGCTAGCCAAAAACCTGTTTTGAGAAGGCATACTTCTCATGTTTCCAATCCCTTTGAACCAAACCTGTGTCATTTGTGTCCACCTTATCTATCTATTAGCACTATTGCTATTCCAAGCAAATTCTCAAGCTTCATCTATCTTTCGAATTAAAAACTATTTTGTTATGTGAAAACTAGTTAGTAAAGCTCTCACGAACTTGATGGCACACCTTATTTTCTTGCCCCTAATAGACTTCAACCATTGTGTCATCAAAGTTGTATATGCTTGCATCTATACGTTGGGATTAGCAGAAACGTGTTGTCACATGGAACGCTTTCAACATTGCACTTGTACGCTGTACACGGTTGATATCATGCTCTTTTGTTTGTGGATGTCGACGGTGTGAAATAAAGAGGGAACTTGTAAGTCCATGGAGTGATGTATGTGTGTTAGAGAAACGCCTGAGCCGCTAGCCTAAGCCATGCCTAATCATGGTGGAAACTTGCAGCATCACCATAATGAGCATTTTGTGAAGCATCCTCAATAAAAAAACTATGCACATAGTACATAAAAATACCGCTGAGATGCTCATTGTCTGCTTGCCTTGTCATTTTGGTTATGGGATAGCTCCTGCACCATGTGCAAGGGGTACCCCGTTGGCGGTTCTTTATGATACACATGTACTTACAATGACAAGAACTTACCGGTGACTAGAGTTGAGTAGCATGAGGAGCGACCCTCCTACTCAAGGGACATGAGATTGCCAACTTATATTTTGTCAAGCATATACTCCATCCTTGTTCACTTTAACCATAATCATCTCAAGATGCCTATGATAGGGACAATGAGGGCTCAAAGCTAGTAAGTACCATAATCTTTTGGAAGCTCTTTATGACTTGAATTCCCTGCTTCCCTCTATAAAGGGACCTTTCTCCCGTTTCTAAGTTGAGTCAGTAAACCTACTTCCTCTCTATCTCCAGCAAGCATTTGAGTTGTTGTGTTGCAAGCATTCATATGGTGATTTATTCAATCATGTTCTTTATTTTCCTTGTTTGCACAAGACTCTTATCTATTGAGTATTACTTTGAAAGCCTTCATTGTGAAAAACCTTTTTGAGCAAAGAGTGCTCCTGTTATAAAACTCCTACAAAAAGCTTTTTGTAAAACTGTTTGCCAGCTATTCTCTGACCAGGAACAAAAGTTTGCCAATACCAATTATGATTTATCTTTATGCATCTCTATTGTGACTCATGTACTTGTTGCAAGCTAAGTTGTATAATGGTGAGTTGCTTTCTTCTATGAGTTGTGTAATGGTAAGTGTGATGCTTCTTGTCCGTATTCTTTTATTGACACTTCACTCCATAAACATGTGGACATGTTTACTGAGCTCAGTTTTCGCTTGGGGACAAGCGAAGGTCTAAGCTTGGGGGAGTTGATACGTCCAATTTGCATCACCATTCTATATCATAATTTGCCTCTATTCATTGATATATGTCTTATTATGGGGTATTACTTATGTCTTTTCCTCTGTTTTTGCATGTTGGACGATTCTTGGAGGATGAACTGCCGGAGTCAGGTTTCTGATGGAAAAATAGGTATTTTGATGCAATTTAGCGAAGATCTGAAAATACCAGAAAAATCATGGAAAAATATATTTTCCCACATGACGAAGGATGCCAGAAAGGGAGGCGTAGCTTGGCCACATGGGCCCCACACCCCCTAGGCACGAGCCCACCTTGCCCCGCGCCTAGGGCAGGTGTGGCCCACCTAGCCGGCTCCTGACTCCGCCCTCTTGCCTATATCTTCCTCATGGAACCCTAATACCAGGGGAGCAACCATAGAAAGATTTCCACCGCCTCTGTGGGGCGGAAAATACCAAGAGAGGAAGAGCTCTCCGGTAGACAGATTTCTGCCGGGAAATTCCTTCCCGGAGAGGGGAGATCATCGCCATCAACACTGTCATCAAGCTAGACTTCATCGGGATCATCATCATCATCCACACCATCATCTCCAACAGCACCATCATCACCACTCCGTCCCGCTGTAACAATCGTGTTGGATCTTGCATTAGTTCTTAGGGGAAACTTTCCCGGTGTTGATTACTATTGTAGTTTATGCTTGTGAGTGGAACCATTGGATTATTGTTTATGTTCAGATTGTTATACATCACCATATCATCTTTGATCTTGATCCATATGATGTCTCGTGAGTAGTTCTTCTAGTTCTTGAGGACATGGGAGAAGTCATGTTGTTAGTAGTGGATTTGTGTTGAGTTATTATTCAATGGTTTAGTATTTAAGTTGTGGTGCTATTATTCTAGTGGTGTCATGTGAATGTCGACTACATGATACTTCACCATTTATGGTCCTAGGGGAATGCATTGTGTATTTGGCTACTAATTGTGGGGTTGCCGGAGTGACAGAAACCTGAACCCCCGTTAGGACACCATTGCATAAGGGAGCGTAGGATATCAGAGTTTAAGGTTGTGGTTAGGTTTATATCTTAATCCTGTAGTTGCGGATGCTTGCAGGGGGGTTAATCACAAGTATGTATTAGTCCAAGTAAGGTCGGTACATTAGCACAGGTTCACCCACACAACACTTAAAACACCAAAGAAGAGTACTCAGCTATTTGAAGCGAAAGCACTTGACAGAATTCCCATGTGTCCTCGAGAACGTTTGGTCCTTATAAGTATTTACACCGGCTTTTCCTTTGCTAAGAAAGGATTGGGCCACTTGTTGCAGTTGTTCGTTGTCTTTATTACTTGCACTTTCTTTTGTTTCTTTATCAGAAAACCCCTAAAAATCCGTTTGCTAAGAATTTATAGAGATTTTCTGCTCCGTACCACTATTCAACACCTTCTGCTCCTCGTTGGGATTGACAATCCTATTTATCGAAAGTACTACGATACACCCCCTATACTTGTGGGTCATCACTTTATCTCCATCAAGTGCGCCGGCTTTGCACTAGGTTCACGGTGCCACCTTGCCTTTGGATGTTCATCACATACACACTTACCTAGACCACACATATCACAAGCCCAAACAACACTTATCGGTAACGAGATTGAATAAGATATCATGATACCAATTATAAAATCTCGGAAAATCCAAGTATCGATGTAACAAAGGGAATTAGATTCAATGTTTATGGTTCAAACGACATCGAAATCGTGGAATGCACAGGGTTCATTATGGGTATCTGGTCCCGCTGATGAACGTTGATCCAAGAAGTGTCTCGATCATGTCTATGATGTTCCCGAACCGTAGGGTAACACACTTAAGGATTTTATGACGCTCGGAGATCGTTTTGGATTTATCGGAATCATAGGAAGAAAGATATGAGAATATCGGAAGTGTTCTGAGAGATAACCAGAATCATTCCGGGGGGATCCGAAGGAGTTCGGATTGAATCGAAAGCCTTTTGGGGTCAAAGATAATTTAATAATATGCATTGTATATTAAATATTATAATTGATAATAAAATAATATTTAAAATTCAATTTATTGGGCAAACTTCCCTAACGGTCCAAGTCCTAGAGGGAACAAGGCCCAAGAGGCAAGCCGCCAGGAGGCATGGCGTGGGTGGGGCCTATCCCAGTCGCTGGCCTCCCATGGGTCATGCGAGGGGCCCAACCAACCTGGCCACATGCCTCCACCTCCTCCCTTGGTTTAGTCCCACCCCGATGAAATGATACGGATGTCGCCTAGAGGGGGGTGAATAGGCGATTAAAACTTTTCCTAGAGTGGCTCAACAAAGGCGGAATAAAACTAGCGTTTACTTTGTCAAGCACTACCTAGAACAACTAGGGTTCACCTATGTGCACCAACAACTTATGCTAAGCAATATAAGCAACAAAGTGATAGCAAGATATAGATTACTTCAAGCACGAAGGCTATCCCAATGTAAAGTGCATAAGTAAATAGCTCGGGTATAGAGATAACCGAGGCACGCGGGGATGACGATATTTTACCGAGTTCCTCCCAACATGGAGTACGTCTCGTTTTGACAGGGGGTGGTATCAAACCACCAACGCCACAAAAGGCATCCCTTATTCTCCGGTGAATCTCACCCCAATGGGATAGATCCACGCTTCCACTATCGGTGCACTAGTCGGTGGCAACGGGAACCTCTCACAAGGTTGGGGTACTTCTCCACAACTTAATTGGAGGCTCCCAACAAACGCCACAAAAGGCCACAATGCCACCAAGGCCACAAAACCGTCTAGGGTTCCAAGAACCCAAGAGGGACAAGCTCCAATGAGTCACACGAACCAAATCCTCCAAGGATAACTCAAACCGATGCACCAAATGCAAATGGCAAGAACACCACAAAGGTGCTCAAATCCCTCAATCTCAAGTTCCAACAAAGATACTAAAGCTATTGGGGAACAAGAGAGGAGAAATCAAAGAGAGACACAAAATCCCCCAAAATCTAGATCCCCAAAGATACGCTCACAAAGAGATGAATCGGTTAGGTCAAAACGTAGATCTAGATCACCTCCAACTACCCCTCAAATATATACAAGAATCAATGGAGGGGTGAGTATAAATCAAGCTCAAAGAGTAAGGTGAAAGAGGGAAAAGCTTAGACAAAAGGAGGAGTAAGTAGCAACCTTAAAAGACAAAGGGCAAAGCTATTTAAAGAAACAGGCAGATTCTGCCCGTTAGGACGTTTTTTCTAGACGGACCGGTAGTACCGGATAGCGCCGGTAGTACCGGTCGCTCGCAACCAGAGCAGCCCAGAAAATCGGACAACAAGCGCGGCAGCAAGGGATCAAAGCAGCAGCGGGGCAGCGGGATCTGGGGAGATCAGCGCACGTCGGGCCAGCGCCAACAGCGCACGCAACGCACCCGGGCGGCAGGTGCATGCGGGCCCAGCGGCCAGCTGCATGCGCGGGCGGGCGGCAAGCGCGAGCGATCGAGCGCTGCGGGCGAGGCTGGCGCGTGCGGGGATTTGCAGGGCAGCAGCATGGTCCGCGCGGGGTCAGCGGGCGGCAGCAGCTCAGGGTGCAGGTGGGAGTGGGCTGCCCGTGGAGCCCACTACCCAAGCTCACATAAAAGGCTATGCGGGACACCCGAGGGTAAACAAGAAAACATGGTGGGTTTTCGTGGGAAGCCCACGATCGAGCAAACATCAAAAAAGTTATTTCGATCCAAATTAATATTTTCACATTTGTCTAGATTCAAATATATCTATCCATATTTAGTGTTAGATACATCCGAATCTAGCCAAATATGAGAACATTAATTTGGATCGAAAGGAGTAGAAATTATCCAATCGAGCAAATATTATGTCTAGTAGAAAGAATGGCGAGTCACTCAGAAAGTGGAAAAAATAATTAATACATTGAAGTGCTAAATGTTGATCGTATTATGTACTAAAATATTTTTATAAACATTATACAAGCAACAATTACAATAACGTATTTGCGGGTATATGTGGGCATACGTGGGATAGTGGACACCCACATAAATTTCGCGGTCTCCCGTGAAACACCCACTTAAATTGTGTGGGACTGGGCGGGCATATGCGGGACTCCCGCAGGCAGTCCCACCTGCACCCTGAGCAGCAGCGCGGTGGGGACCAGCGAGCGGGAGCGTGGGCGGGAAACGCGGTGGAGGCCCGCGGCAGCGCGCCTGTGCGAGCGGGGCTGTAGACTCGCAGGGTCAACGTGCCGCAGCAGGTGGAGCGCTGGACTGGAGTACATGGCCGGCCGGTAGTACCGACCCACCCGGGGGGTACTACCAGGCCAGCCCGGTAGTGCCGGACCCAGCAACCGGACAGGGCAGCAGATAAGCGCACGGCGCCAGGCGCGGCCGGTACCGAGTCTGGTAGTACCGGCCGGCCTAGAAACAGATTTTTTATTTTTCTTTTTAGAATCAAATCGGCGAATATTCAAACGACAATAACTTTTGATTGGTGATCGACCCGATTCCAATTGCGTTGGAAAGAGGACGACAACATCAAAGTCGCAACAAGATGCAAATGGAAGATCCGATTTTGATGACCAAGAGCTTGTTATTGAGATTACCACAAGCTCTATATCCTCAGATGTATAAGACCAAATAACAACCAAATACGATGATGCAAGTATGCAAAGGTTTGAGCTCTCTCCGAACGATATGATCGAGTTACTCATTCGAGAGCCCCTCTTGATAGTACGGTTATCTATCCTAAACCCGGTCTCTCACACACAACATGAGACCGGCAAAAGGGAAAACCTATCAAGACTATACCTTTGCCTTGAGCGTTCCACTTAAGCTCGATGTAGAAAAACTTGACCTTCTCAAGATGGAACGCCTTTCTTGATTTCTCATCATCGATCCATGATCACCGGGGATGGCAAGCATCAACATTGAGGTCTTCTATAGATGGCGCATTTTGAGCTTGCACATCACATCTTCTTCTCATTTCATCGACCTTGAAGCCAACACATGCTCCAAGTGATGCCAATGGACAAATCCTACAAGTATAATTTAATGCACACATTAGTCCATAAAGATTGTCATTAATTACCAAAACCACACATGGGGGCCTAACATGTTCTTTCACCCGGGACTTTTGATGGGGTAGCCTCTTTTTCCCTATATATAAAGGTGTATATAGGAGGAAAAAGGACACACAATATTCTCTAAGGCAATTTCCCTAGGGAAATTTCTCTCTCTTCTCTCTCACAAGTCCCAAGTAAGGACAACGTGCGTGGGACACAACTCTGTTGCGGTACGCTGTTGTATTGCAGGGACTCTGGCCATAAGATCTACTTCTACATCCCAGCTGGATTAGGGAGAATGGGAGTTTTCATCAAACATAGGACACGTGTGAGACCTCGGGGCACTGCCACTTGTGGCGATAGGAGATGTCATAAAAGGACTAGGAGGTGACAAGCGAGGAGCTTCGTGACCTTGAGATTGGTACAAGAACGACTACATCATCCATGTTCCTGCATGAGCGCTAAGTGCTTTCGTTCTACAAGTGTATGTTACCGAAGTGTCTCTCTGTTACAACAATACTCCTAGATAGATCTTGGGCATATTGGTGTTATGCTAGTCAGGAATTTTTTGTTTTCTGCTGTGAACCCCTTCACTTTTGTGGTCCCAACACCTCTCCAACATAGACATATATTTCTTGAAAGTGAACTACGGGAATTATATCTCTGTGTATCCTCTCTGGTTTACTTGTTCATCGCCTTTACTTCTTGTCTATATCGCATTTTTATCTTGTTGTTCTTTGTCCTTTAGGGCTTCTCACCTACTTGCATCTATAGCCAATCTTGTTTATTAAAAATCCTAAAATTGAAAAAGAAATTAAAAAGTGGTAGTCTCCTATTCACCCCCCTCCCCTCTAGCCCACCTAGTTGGTCCTTTCAAAGGTAAAGCTATTTATATCTCCTACTAGAGTGTCACAACTTTAGCTGTTTATGCACTAAACAAATCAAAGGAACAATGAATGTTGATTTAATGCAAGGAAATAAAGTTCAATAAAAAATGAATGTGAAACTGTCTCAATCTTCTAAATGCAAGAGTACACGATAGAGTTTTTACTTATGGGGACAATGGACCTGGGCTCATGGGTTCACTTGATCTCTCTCTCTCTAACAATGGTTGCGATCATGTTACAAATGATAAAGTATATACAATTTTCATGCTTTAATGGCTAACATTTATATGGGATACATGTCCTAGAACATGCCGTTGAGAAAGAGAGTTCCAAGACTGTGATGTCTCATGCAACATGCTATTCCTTTAACTTGGACACAAGTACTATTTTTTCCTTTTACCCCTAGATGCATGTATCCCAAATGATGTGGTGCTAGTTGTCACATAGCGGTACCGCTTATGTCACTCGACTACACCCTCCAATATCGCATACATCTACATAAATCAAACTCCTTTATTTAAGAACACACTACAACAATAATGCAAAGGTTTTATATATGGTGCACATCATGCACCCCTATCATCTACCTACACTCGGTTGTGTCAAACAACTCGTGATGTGGGCAAACAAGGCATTGCCACGATAACCTTGTATCGTGTAATAAACAAACCAATGCATTCAACATAATAATATATTCTGAGCATGAACAGCTATAAATATCCCAACACATGATACCTTCGATCCAGATTACGGATGTAGTATAGCTCTTTTTCCCTAGTAGACCTAGGTTTTATCGAATCCTCAGGAAGAAGAAAGCAAAGTGAGATTACTTAAACAGACCTTCGAGAGTTTTAAAATTCCTTTTTTTTATCGGACCAAGAGTTTGCGATCTTATTGTTGTTGTTGACGATGGAGAGAGAGAGCCTAGGGTCTTCGGTTTCACCAGTAGCTGTGCAAAACATCTGATGGGAATAAAAGATAATAATAAAGTGTGCATGTAATCGTTAGAGCAAGATAATTATATGCGGGCAGTGCATCCATAATTGTTATCGCCTGCGCAACCGCTTATAGCAATAACCTACTAGTCTCATCCATAGAAGAAAGAGAACTAATGATATGCATAGTGATGTCACCGTTTAATCCCAAGTAAATCCCTCGCATACAACTGTACTACCACTTCTATCACTGGGGTTCCCAACCTGCAGATCAGTCATTACTCACACTACCTATACCTGGATCAATCCTCGGGGTCTTGGGTACCTTACAAGTCCTTAGATTGAGGCAAGAGAGGGTACTACAATCATCATGTCCTACAAACTAATACATGATCCCATCTACGATAAACAACATGCATAAAAAGCTACATGGCTAGGCCGAAGCCCTTAGCCCAAGGAGAATTACTCACACATAGAGATGAAATCAACAATTATAAACATTGTAATAGAGATCATAAGATTGAAACCAAATAGTCTTACAATATATCCAATTGGAGAAGAGATATACTATTACAAGTGGTGGAGTATGGCTATGATGGTGGAGAAGTGTTTGGAGATTTAGATCTAGATCTATTCCTTCGGCGTGGCGGCTTCTGGTGGCAGGGAGAGTTGAGGTCAAAAATAAGCCCCGTTTCTCATCGCCCGAATCCTATTTATATAGGGGTCCCTTCATGAAATTTGTTCTATTTAACCTAATGGAGTCGATGCCAATTATACGGCCAGAATAAATTTCCCGCCGTATAGTTCGTCGTTAAGTCTTCTGGATCCACTTCACGGCTCCTGGTTTCTTTGATGTGTTGGAAATCTCATATCTTTGGCATTTATGTTGTGATTCCCATCATCATAAGTCAGTATCTGCGTAGGGAAAAATA
Source organism: Avena sativa (assembly GCA_916181665.1). NCBI lineage: Eukaryota > Viridiplantae > Streptophyta > Magnoliopsida > Poales > Poaceae > Avena > Avena sativa. Next base: position 379,518,934 of record OV702282.1, read on the forward strand.
GCAAGAAAGGATTGCATACCCCTTTGATCATTAGGCATTAGTGGCAGGGTTTAGAGAGATATTTCATCAAATATATGAATAATATCTAGTTTAAATGCGGATGTGGATGGATATATTTCACAGCCATCAACCTCCCCAAGCTTAAACTTGATCGTCCTCGAGCAAGAAACCAAAATCAAAAAGGAACTCATCATTTAAACTGAAATAATGAGATGATGATCTTACTCATGATTGGTAGTCTCATGTTTCCTCTACTTTATTAATCTGAAAAACTTCAGCATAGATAGAGTAATGGAAAGCATATCATACAGGTTTCATGAATCCTTATAGCGCAGCAAAATTATTGTAAGCATGGATGATTCAAAAGAGTAAATTTTATTCCATGTCTTGTAATCAACTCATAAGCTTGCCTTTGGACAATAAAGTATAATCATGTAAAATTGAGAGTGTGAGAGTTCGTCATGAAAAGCATATACACTAAAGTATCTCAATTCTCCCACAACAATAAATCAAGACTTTTCAAGCACTACTTTTATATTCATTGTCCTTCAAGAATTTTAGTTCTTAAGTAATTGAGAGCATGCCAACAAATTTCAGTAGTTTATTGGGTTGTGATGAACACTCGTGGCATCACCAAGGTTTTTGTTCCTTTTGCATAATGATTACTCATATCAGGTAGAGGAGTGATTCCATCATGTTTACAGTTGTCTGAGAGTGCCAACAATCTTACCCATCATTGCTGCTACATATGTTTAATCAACTCATAGCCGAAATCTAGGAGTTTCCTCCATGAAGATCGTTCGTAGGCTAGCGGAGTTGATGGCATCCCATGAAGTTTGACACGCATACAGCTATATAATTCTTATGATTCACAGGTCAAACTTTGGCATGCTCAAAAAAAACGCTAAACATTAATTCAATTGAACAAATCCTTTCAAAGAGAGCTATCAAGTCAATCATTATTTTTTGTGGTGTCAAGTGTCTCTAGGAATAAGCTTTCAAGACTAAACACTACAACACCTAAGCCTTCATTTGAGAGACTTTTTCTTATTTCAGTTGTTTAGCAAATTTTAGTCAAGACTTGGTTAACTACAAGAGCTAGAACAAAACATACTCAATTAAATACCCACGCAAACAAAATTTTACTTACAATATAGAGACTCAATCCACCGATATAACATCTTATCAATTACTACTAACTAGCATGGGTTTCTCAAACTTTAAAAGTGGGGAGTAATAAGGCACACCTCTCATGTTTGGTTCCACTTCTCTCTTCCCTTTTGATTTGTTTCTTGGAAACTCGAAGTTGGTCACTCTCCTGCAGAATATATGAGAACCTCGAGGCAAAAAGAAAATAAAGATAAACGGAGAAATATTTTTGTGGTTTTTGAGAACGGGAATACAAAGAATAGAAAATTGGCGGCAAAGCTCGGCTTGAAAATCTTGAAAACAAAATAAAATAACTAAAGATAAAGTGTTGGAGAAACCAACATGAGTGCTTATAAACTCAAATAAAAGCATAACCTCGAAAATAAAGCAAATGAATGCTAAATAAAAATAGATAGAAAAGCTCCCTAAGCTTAGGCTTTTGCAAGCCCTTCAAATCATTGAGGTGGGGGGAAAGTTGTAACTCTAGTCCGCAAATTGATTCGATAAGTTACTTGTTGTTTCTCGGAGGTTCAGGGCGAGATTATGCATCCCCTCCACAGTCCCTCCAAGTTCTTGGAAATCTTGATATGTAGCGAACTGGTTCGGTGGCTGCTCCACTTGATAAGGAACCTCTTGCTCCTCCTCTTGGTCTTCATCCTCCTCCGAAATCTCCTTCTCAGGTTGGTGTTGCTCAACCTGCAAGTCATATAGCACGCGTCCATCCTCGATAGAGAAAAGACCATTAGGTAGAGGAGCGGGGTAGAGACGCCCAGCTCCAGCAATATGCAGGTAATAAACACCACCTCTCCTAGTGAGCATTCCACAAGCCTTTAAAGTAGAGAAACCAACATGTCGCTCACCTAGCACTAGTTGCAACTCACCTAGGTTGATTCCCAGGGCATTGGAAAGCACGATGATGATGCCTCCACATGTGATTGGTCCTTGGCTTTGGAAGGATTGGTACTCCAAGTAGCGCACAAGAATTGCGCCTAAGTAGAGTGACAAGTTGTCATAGTTGAAAGCAGCTTTTGCGAGGACTAGGATGTCCTCCTCATTGAGTCTTGTAAACTCATTACGCGCCTGCAAGGTGCTAGCAATAACATAGAACAAGTAGCGAATAGCAGGATGTTGAATATTTTTCCCTTTGCTGACTCTAGAAGTGAAGCTCATTCTATTATAGCAGAGTTCAGGGGAAGGTTCTATGCTAGTAAAAGATGTGCGTAGAGAATTAGGATCATTGTTGGGTAAACCAAAACAATTGCACCATTCATCAAGTGATAAATAATAATTGTTGTTCATGAGTCGGAAAGAAATCCCATCCTCCCCATGCCATGTTTTAACGGTGCTTTTAAAAGAACTTAAAATTTCAATGGTTAATCAACGATAGGTAGGTGCATAATGAAATACAAAGTTTTACAGACCAACTCTATTGCAAAGTAAATTAAAGTCAACAGAAATACCGAGTTGGTTCAATATGACGGGGCAAGCCACTTGGTTGCCTTATATTCTCGGTTTTTGATCATGTCGAAATGATCATGGTGGGACTCGTTCTTGAATCGTATCCCCATGCATTCCTGAGCTGCAGCCCGGGAAGAACTAGAAGCGGCAAGAGCACGCATTTGGCTCCTCATGTTCATCTTCTAAAAATAAATAAGAAAGACAAATATAAAACTTTTTGATCCAACAATAATGGTCATAGCATATTACTCATCATAGCACACTAAAGAAACCCCTCAACATAATAATCTAGGCAAGAAAATCATGGCAAATAGTTCAAAATAAGTCTCACCCTAGATTGATAATGATAATAAACTAGAGATGAATTCGTGAAAAGTAATTGGAGGATCGGAGGAGAAACATATCGTAGATCACTTGTGTGCGAGGAAATTGAACGAAATTGAGTAGAGGTGAAGATCGCTTGAGGTTTTGAGAGAGTCTGGAGGTAGAAGATAGATGAGGATTGATGTTTTGATGTTTTGGGTACCACCCCGTGCGTTTAAGTGGTCAGACGCAACTATACAGTCACAACTATACGGCCAGAACACTTGTTCCCGCCGTATAGTTGGTATGTCGACAAAAAATTAGGGTTTATAGGGTTTCTTTCCTGGCGGCTGTAACTATATGGCCAGAACTTTTGTTCCTGCCGTATAGTTGGTCGTCAAACCTTCTGTATCTGAAGAAGAAAAATTATCGATGGCTCAAATAACTATACGGCCAGAACTATACGACTGGAATATTTATTCCCGCCGTATAGTTGGTCGTTAAAGGTACTGTATACATAAAAAAAATCTATTTCTTAAAGAATTACTTTTTAGACTGAAACTTAGCGAAACACCATGTTTTGATAGAAAAATGACAGACTAAGTTGTCAACCAACTTTGGCATGTATAAAACAGGAATTTTTAGTACCACTAAATATCTCCTTCTTACTTGAGTTTTCTTGCACTCTTTATTGAACATAAGACTTAAACTAAAACTTAAAAACTTTACTCAAACCTTTATTTCACATGGGTTGCCTCCCATGCAGCAACGCTCTTTTATGGTCAATAGCTTGACCTTGATGTTGCTCACTTAGGCCAGATGAGTGGAACACCCACTCCAAAATAGTTGTCCTTCAAAGTGATGGCCTCCTTATCATCTTGCTTGGCTTTCTTTTTCCTGGGGAAATGAATAACAAAAGGATCTCGTGAAGGCAATTGGAGATTCATGCTCCCTTCATGCAAATTAATCAAAGCCTTTATAGTTCTTAAGAAGGGACGATCTAATATGATAGTAGCAGTAGCATCTTCAGGCATGTCAACAATAACAAAATCAATAAGAGCATGACAGCCTTTAATGTACAGTAAGTTATTTTGTTTAATTCCTACTACTTGTTTGTAAGTAGAATCTGCTAGATGCAATTTTAACTCAGTGATTTCAAAAGATCCAAGATTTAACTTATTAAAAAGACTCTTTGGAATTGTTGAAACACTTGCACCTAAATCACAAAGTATAGCTATTTCATTAGTTCCAATTTAAACCTTAATATTAGGCTCAAATATATCATCAAGCTTAACAGGTAATTTTTCAGCAATTTTCTTATATTCTTCCTCAAGCTCACGTACCTTTATTGCTACCTGATTAACAAAGTTCCGATACATGGCTTTCTCATTTTATTCACTTACCGGAATCTTGATATTGATCCTTTTTACAAGGTCTTTAACTGTGTAATTTGGTGAAGGAGCATTGCTATAATCAAGTTCTTCAGGCCCCTCCCTTTAGATTCTTATCATCTTGAGGTCTTCCACTAGATTGGGCTCATCTTTACCTACAAATTTATCTAGAATGAGAGTTTGACTCTCGGTTATCTTACCTAGGTATGCCTCAACAATCCTTGTTCTTTCTTGGAGGGCCTGCAAATCATTCCTCAAACTAAAAGCTTGGTTAGATAATTTACCAAGCATAGCATCATGGTTTTCCGTTATTTTAACTAGGATATTGTTTTGCTCATTTTGTGAGTCCATAAAAGATTTAAGAGTTTCTTGGATACTACTATTATTTGATGCAATATTATTATTAGAGTTACTTGCAGGACTAGAATAATGTTTCTAAAAAATTGGATTATAATTCTTCTTCCAAGCAGGATTATAATCATTACGAGCTATAAAGTATATTTCTTCAATAGTTGGTTCGAGAGTAGCTTTTACCTGGGTTTCCTTACCTTTGACGGCTAATATGAGCTCATCCAACTTAACATTGAGTTCTTCATTTTCTTGAGGTTTGAAGGAGTTCACCTTCTTTATATTTGATCTTTCCACATGCCATTGGGCATGGTTATCTTGCAGTCTAGCAGTTGCTTTGCTTCGGTAATTTGTTTACCCATAAATATTCCTCCAGCTGTAGTATCGAGCATAGACTTAGACACAGGGTTAAGAGCATTATAAAATAAATGGAGAATTAACCAATCTTCCATCCCATGGTTGGGACAGTTTCTCATGCATTCTTTCATTCTCTCCCATGCAAGCGCTAATGGCTCACACTCTTCCTGTCTAAAACCAGTAATATTAGATCTTAGTTGCATAGTCTTTGTAGGTGGAAATAATTTAGTCATAAATAAAGAAGTACATTCCACCCATGATGCAATAGTATTTCTAGGCAAAGATAACAACCATTCTTTTACTCTTCCTCTAAGAAAGAAAGGAAATAAGCGTAACTTGACCGCGTCAGGGTCAACATCTTTCATGCGCATCATATCACATATTTCAGTGAGAGTATTTAAGTGCATACCTGCATCTTCAACAGCAGAGCCTCCAAATTGATTCTATTGAACCAAACTTAAATAGTGGGGTTTAATTTCATAATCTTCAGCAGCAATTGTTGGCTGAGTAATAGGAGTACGCAAGTAATCATTGTTGGGAGTTGCAAACTACCCTAGATTCTTTTCAGCCATACTTCCTATGTTTTTGGATTTTCTTAAACGAATGCTAACAATAGTAAAAACAAGAATTAAAAGACTAAATAATTTTTTTGGTTTTTCAAATAAAGACTGAAAGCAAACTAATAAAATTAAAAACAAGAATTAAAACTAGCAAGGTTCCTACTAACCTCACCAGGGTAGCTATTGCTTCCCCGGCAACGGCGCCAGAAAAAAGGTTGATACCTTCGATCCGGATTACGGATGTAGTATAGCTCTTTTTTGCTAATATAGCTAGGTTTATAGATTCCTCGGGAAGCAGAAAGCAAAGTGAGATTACTTAAACGGATCTTCGAGAGTTTTAGAATTCCTTTTGTGTTTTCACCGGACCAAGAGTTTGCGATCTTTTTGTTGTTGTTGACGATCGATAGAGAGAGAGAGGGCCTAGGGTCTTCGGTTTCACCAGTAGCTGTGCAAAACATCTGATGGGAATAAAATATAATAATAAAGTGTGCATGTAATCGTTAGAGCAAGATAATTATATGCGGGCAGTGCATCCATAATTGTTATCGCCTTCGCAACTGCTTATATCAATAAACTACTAGTCTCATCCATATAACAAAGAGAACTAATGATATGCATAGTGATGTCACTGTTTAATCCCAAGTAAATCCCTCACATACAGCCGTACTACCCCTTCTGTCACTGGGGTTCCCAACCTGCATATCAGTCATTACTCACACTCCCTATACCTGGATCAATCCTCAGGGTCTTGGGTACCTGATAAGTCCTTAGATTGAGTCAATAGAGGGTATTACAATCATCATGGCATACAAACTAATACATGATCCCATCTATGATAAACAACATGCACAAAAAGCTACATGGCTAGGTCGAAGCCCTTAGCCCAAGGAGAATTACTCACATATAGAGATGAAATCAACAATTATAAACATTGTAATAGAGATCATAAAATTGATAGCAAATAGCCTTACAATGTCGCTAATTGGAGAAGAGATCTACTATTACAAGTGGTGGAGTATGGCTATGGTGGTGGAGAAGGGTTTGGAGATTTAGATCTAGATCTATTCCTCTGGCGTGGCGGCTTCTGGTGGCAAGGAGAGTTGAGGTCGAAAATAAGCCATGTTTCTCGTCGCCCTAAGCCTCTTTATATAAGGGTCCCTTCATGAAAGTTGTTATGTTTGACCTGATGGAGTCGATGCCAACTATACGTCCGAAACTATACGGCCGGAATAAATTTCCCGCCGTATAGTTGATCGTTAAGTCTTTTGGATCCACTTCATGGCTCCTGGTTTCTTTGACGTGTTAGAAATCTCGTATCTTTGGCATTTTTGTTGTGATTCCCATCATCATACGCCATTATCTGCGCAGCGAAAAATAGCAAGAAATGATTGCATACCCCTTTGATCATTAGACATTAGTGGCAGGTTTTAGAGGGATATTTCATCAAATATATGAATAATATCTAGTTTAAATGTGGACGTGAATGGCTATATTTCACAGCCATCAACACACCACCATAATAATTACATATATAGCATTGTAATCATGTAAGGTAGCTCATATAGATTACTACAATAATAATACATGGAGATATTTTATCAATTTACCACCACAAATCCATAGTCCATGGGTGGACTACTACTTCCCCCTCATGATGGAGAGAGACTTGGAGGCATTTTTGAATGAGGATAGGTGACCGTAGGTGCTTCCGACAGTGGTTCCCCTCTCCTCTCTGTTAATGCCATATATCTATTAACCTCCATCTGTTGCAAAATAAAATACTAGGGGTATATATAGGTAGTTTTAGGTCAAAAAAATCCAGCAAGCGAAATATTGTGGTCGTTCGAGCATCAGAGGGCAGATATTCCCCCCATGGAACAACCAAAATAGGGTGTCGCGCCATGGCCCCTCTTGTCCAAACTGTTGGGATTTTGGTGTCCCACTTCGTCTTGTCAGATTCATCTCAAAAAGTTTGAAGTGTGCTCTTTGACGTTGTCCTTTTTCGAGTCTCGTAGCTCTTGGGAAGTCAAAAAATACTAATAGAAGGTTTTTTCATATAGAGTTAGATACCAAATAATGGGATTTCGTGGAAAATCCCATGAATCAATGAGAATAGTGATATTAACTACTAATATGATGGATAATGTCACAACAAACTTCAAAGTTCACATATGCATTTTATATGCATCACCCACATGAGGAGGATATCCCAATAGATAGTGCTTCAAGGGAGGTCCGGTGACCTGTCGGTAAAGATTTAGAGCTTTTGTATAAAATCATGAAAAGTTCCTATTGAGTTTGTGTCGAATATTGTGTACGAGTTAGATTAGGTTTGGACTTGTGTTGTAGTGTGGATAGAATACATATAGTGTTGGAGTGAGACACTTGTACCTTAGGCCTCTCATATAATATGGGGTGCCACACAATGTGATCTATGATGACTTCATTGCAACAGGGATGCATGGGAGTTAGTGATGTGCTGACTCTAGGGCGGCCAGGTGTTGCAGTGTCAAAAGGGAGGAGTGCCCATATTCATGCCCAATATACTAGGCGAGTTTATCAAACCGCGTTAACAAATCTCGATGTCTTAATCATGTTGTGATTGCTTGCTCTTTAGTCGATCAATTGTGCGCCTATGAAGATAACAAGTGGTATCAGATGGCGCGCATATGAGATCTTAAAGTCAGCAGTTCGTGGGTGAATTGATCATATATCATGGAGTCATGTTTGAAATGGATCGTATGGGAACCTAGAGGGGGTGAATAGGTGTTACTCCGAATTTTAATTATTTTTAAAATTCAGGCTTGAGACAGAGGTAAATTATCTAGATATGCAACTATGGTGAATTTCCCTATATGCCAGCCTAGCTACTAAACGAGTAAAGGCGGTGAGAGGAATGGGGTAACCAAAGTGAAGCACGCGGAGACACTAGATTTGTTTTACCACTGTTACTTCCTTGTAAAGGGAAGTACATCTGCATTGGAGGGGTGGGCGGTACTAAGACCACCACGCCACAATAGGCCTCACCCTGTTCTCCGATAGATCTCGCCACAACTGTCCTAGTCCACCTTTCCACTATACGGTACTATACCCTTCGAGGTGGGAACCGGTGCCTTTACATCGATATCGCGGCACACATCCACAAACGAATTGGAGGCTCCCGAGATGACAACAAGCTGCCACAAGAAACATGTTTATCAAATAACAAAACCGGGATCTAGAAATTCGAATGAAACCCTAGATCAAAGGGCCCTCAAATGAATGATGGAGGTAATGAATATCTTCTTCAGTGATGATGTAGATCAAGGCCTCCTCCTTCGATTCCCCAAAGATCAAGGCCTTCGGGTGGTTGAAAGTGAGATCTTGTGGAAAATTGATTTAAATAGTGCAGATCTTTTTCGTTAGATCCAAGAGGACTCGGAATGAAGATGGGATGGGGTATATGTACTCCCTCCCGAAATGTTCATGTTGGAGCAAACTGGGGTCGGATAATCCGGCCTAAGTGGGGGACGGATAATCTAGCCAAGGGCAAACATTCGGCATGAAACAAAATATCCGGACAAAATGCCCCCTCCTTCCAGAGCAACGTGCCTCAAGTCCTTAGTGAAAATTCCCTAGGGGCGGATTATCCGGCCAACTAGGAGGGGAAGATTATCCGGCCAAGGCAGAAGCTCTGACCTTGGTCAGAGAATCCAGGGAGAACTCCACCCCCCTACTGAGGGTCACGCCGCTAGCTCCTTCGATGATTCTTATAAGGGGCGGATTATCCGGCCCTTGGGAGGGGCGGATTATCCGGCCGGGGCCAAAACTCCAGCACCAGCCAGAATATCTGGGGGAAACTCTGCCCCATACTAAGATTCGTGCCACTGGATCCTTAGACGATTTAGCCAGGGAGGATAATCCGGCCCTAGCCAGGGGCAGATAATCCTCCCCTAGAGTTTTGCAAATTTGGGGAGAAGTATCTGCAGCACTCAATACACAATTAAATTGTTCTTGGTATTGTTAGCTAACACAATAAATTCTAGGGATCATGAAATGTTCTTTAAATGTTGAAGGTGGAACTAGAATATGGCAGAATATTCCACCTAGCTAATGAGGGGCTACAGTGTAAGGATCTAGAGAATCGAAGCATATATCAGCAGGAAGGCGAGAAGCATGTTGTTCAAACTAGAACTCAGGGTTCAAGGGTGCATGGAGCTCGGTATCAGTCGGTAAGAGTGATGGCTATCTCAAGTGGGGCCTGAGGTGGTGTGGGTGCATGATCCATTAGATATTGGCCAAGATTACGGATGCTCGACACGGTGATAGCAGCGAGACATGCGGTAAGCACATGACATAGTGATGGACCAGGGCATTAGAGGTCGGGCACACGGTACGCAAAGTGTGTAGGGGTGCTGGATAAGTGTTGGCGAGTGCCAGGTTCAAGTTCGTGGCTTGGGTCTATCGAGATTGACATCAAGTGATGAATATGAGTCAGCCATAGGAATTTGCGGAAGTGGTGATGAGACAACAGTGAATTTGATTCAAAATGACCTAAGGGCGATGGTGAAATTCCTTCAAAGTTTGAAGCACTTTCATGCAGATTGATGGTGTTAGATGAATAGAAGGGACAACAGTTGCAGGAGGGGTCACATGGAGTCTGGGAGTGGCAACGGAGCTCATGGAGACAACCAAGCTCGAAGTACATAGAAGTCGACATTTGGACGAATTCAATGTGGTGAAGAGTATTTGTCAGGGTGGAGTTTGTGTGGAATATTGTGTACTAGTTAGGTTAGATTTGAAGTTGTGTTGTAGTGGTGCCACACAATATAATCTAGGACGGTTTGATAGCAACATGCACATAGAAAAGCCGGTGGCATGTGTCGGTGCGAGGATGGCCAGGTGTTACGATATCAAAGGGGAGGCGCGCTATAAATAATGATCGTAAGTATGAAAGTACCCTTCTAACATAAATTCGAGGCTAGTCTGTACTACATAAAAACCCTACGAACCGTTAACTAGGATCAAGTGTACTATCCATATTCATTTCGAAGTCCATATCAGTTCAACCGTACTTCCTCCGACCTATAATGTGGAACGTTTTAGCAAACTAAAAAATGTTCTAAATTATGGAACAGATTTAGTATCTTTCAACAACATCAATGATGCACTTGACAACATGGTCGGGTGTAGAGAGCATTGCCATGTGATCCGCACCGTCGATCTCCATGACCTCATCCACCGGGTTGTTCGCCACCATCCATCTCTGGTGCTCCTCGGGAATGGTCTCATCTTGCTTGCAGACAATATAAACCTTACGCACTGATCCATAGTGGTCCTTGGAGAATGGCGGCTGGATTTGCAAGTCTTCCAGGAAGAGTGGGCAGATTCGCATGAGAGATTTCCCAAGTGTGAGGTCCTACAAAATTAGCGAAGTTCTTAGTCATGAGACCTACGGTAAACCATATTCTCATTTATGAAGATGCAGTTGCAGTATTTTTTTAAGATCACAACTGCAGTCCTTCTACTGACTAACTTGGGGCCGTCGGCTAGAAATTACCCAGCTTGCGCACGTACCTCAGGTGAGCATAGCTGATACAACATTTGTTCCGTGAATTGTGGCCCGAACATGAATGAAGATGGGAGTTTTCCATCTGCATCTTGGGGTTTCACCTCGTTGTCCAACGGAGTATAATTGTTGCGCACACCATTCTATAAGAAGGCAAAGGAAGAAAAAAAGAATGTGCCTCTTTAAATACGTGCTATCTTAGGCCTCTTTGATTTAAAGGATAGGAAAATCAAAGGAATTGGAAAGACATAGGAATAGGAAAGGATGGCATGTGTAATCCTTTGCCTTGTTCCTTTTGCAAAGGAATCAAAAAATGAGGTCTCATTGTATTTTTTGCTTCCTGTACTTTTGCCTTCAATCTCAGAGATGTAGGAAAAGTTCCTATAGTTTTCCTTTGTACCATTCCTATGAATCAAACATGTGAATAGTAACATCTTAGGAGTATTTTCCAATCCTTCACGTTTGCTCCATGTTTCCTCCAAATCAAAGGAGTCCTTAGATTTATCAAATTTGCTACCTACTGTACATCTATTTTGAGACGGAGGAAATGTTGGTGTATACGAAGCAGGGGCCAAGAATTTACCTGCAAAACCACATATGATGGTGGTGACACGCAGTCTGGCATGAAGGCAGCGAGGAACACCGCGGCGGCAACCTTCTTGGGGAACAGCTCCGCTGCTAGCACGACGCTAAGGCCCCCGAGGCTATGGCCGACGAGCACGGCCTTCTCACCCTCCGGTAGCGAGCGTAGCACGTCGAGCAGCGGCCTAGTATAGTCGTGGAACGTCGGCACCTCCGACAGCCGGCGGCCATCGACCCCCGAGGCAGCGAGGTCCGGGGCTGCGACGTGGTAGCTGAGCCCTGCCGCCGCTGATCGCAGCCGAGACGATACCTTGTACCAGCTCCAGCCTCCGTGGCACGCGCCATGGACGAGGATGATGTGCTTGGCTTTGCTGCTCCGACCTGCCTCCATGGATGCTTCCATTGCATGAACTATTCTATATTTCTATTGCTTCTTGTGAGCTCCGCCTCCCCGTCCCAACAACCGCGAGTGGCTACACATAATTTATACACTAGAGCGGCATGAGCTGCAGACTTTTTCCTATCTGAATCTCAATGGCATACCACATGCCAGGAATGGGAAACAGACAAATAACAACGATTTTCTGTTAAAATATTGGAATAGGTTTAGGCCCATTTAACAATTTTAGAAAAAAATCCTAAAAATCAATGCTGATGGCAAGATGAGTGGTAGGAGTTTAGTTCTACATGGCTGGTTGGAATATATTTTCATCAACATATAAGGTAATCTTTTCTCCCACTAGTATTAGTTGGTGTGAAGTGATAAGAGGTGTTTCACATGCGCGCTCCTTCTCCGCCACGTCATGACGCGTACCGCGGAAATCTCGCCGAGCCGATGTGTTCTTTTTATTACGCATGAATGGAATACAAGCGGTTGTAACTGACACATTTTGCATTAATAGAGAATGAATCCGCGCTGAAACGTTTTTGTATTAATGGCTTCAACTCGGTGCCTACATAGGGGAGAGGTCGCTCCTCTCTAGATCATATCAGAGCTCTGCTCTGCCTCCACTCGTATCTGTCCATTTTTGTTTCTTGCGATGTTGCTGCTGCCGAAGATCTCATCCCATCCACCGCGTACACGGCTGACGGAAGAGCAGACCTCTGAAACCCCGTCCCTCCAGATATTGTTCGGGAGAGGTGCAGTTAGATTTTTAGGGAGCGTCTTCTATGCGACTGCTCACTCTCGATCGACTGTATCCACTACTTCCACGCATTTTTCATCAGCATGGTCATCGACGCCGACAGGGCCACTGCCGAACAGGCCGCTGCTAACAAGAGGGCGGCCGACGAAGCTACCGCCGCCGCTGCTACGGCCAACTGGCCTACCGAAGGATATACTATGTTTATCTCTCCCCTACTTATTTCTATATGCACAGTACTAGTGATTTCTGTAGATGATTTTATAATCTGTCTAGTACTACATGATTGAATTATCAAATATCAGTATGTGCACGCCATGCTCATGATTTATTTTTGAATTAATATAATCGAAAAAATTCCTAGTTTCTTAACAATTCAAAAACCTAATAATTGTAGGAAATTTTTGATCCAAGGTTTTGCTACTACACTGAAACCTATCCCGTTTACGGGGATGTACTTTAAGCGTTGGAAAATCAAAACCACTTTATGGATCGCGGCAATAAATGTGTTCTGGGTCGCCGATGTTACTCACATTGGAACGATTATTCCTGAACAGGAGAAGGCGCTCAGGGATACCACCGTCGTCTTTGTTGGAGCCGTTCTGAGCGTGATCAATGATAAGTTGGTTGATGCATATTTACATATGCGGGTTGCCAAGGACTTGTGGGAGGCGAATCGAATCTAAGTTCGGTGCAACTCATGTTGAAAGCGGGATATATACTATTGAGCAGTTCCACGATTACAAAATGGCTGAAAACCATCTTGTATTGGAACAAGCTCATGAGATACATTGCATCACTAAGGAGCTTGAGATTCTTAAGTGTGATTACCGGGCAAATTTGCCATGAGATGCATAATCGCTAAGCTTCCTAATTCCTGGAGAAACTTTGCTACTACTCTTGTCACATCCTAAATTTTAGATTTGGTACTGCATATCATACATGTCATTGCATCATGAGCATCATTGCAAAATTTCAGTTCAAAAGCTTTTGTCAAGAAACATCACTTGCCTTTGCCTTTTGTCACCTACACTAGAATGCTCGGTTTTTATCTTGCATCTGCTAGAAAGATTTAGTTTAGTCTTTTGGTTAGCACAGGTGCATGGAGGGTTCTAACACGAACCCGTAGCACCTTGAATCGCCTCAATCGGAGCTTCGGAGCAAATTCTACGTCAATCTGAATTTCTGCTTATTCACAGACATTTCAGACAGTTCAGGTTCAGTCTAGAAATTACCCAGGAAAAAGAAAAAAAGAAGAACAAAAAAAAGTAGCAGCACCCGCGCAGCCGGCCGGCCGACCGGCCAGCCGCGGCCCACCCGGGGCCTGCCAGCATGCCTGCAGCACGCCCGCCAGCCGACCGGGCGGCATGCACTAAGTGTCGCACGCGCGCGGCTGCACCGCTAGCCCACCTAGCCGCGTCCAGTGCCAGGCAGGACCCACCTGCCAGCGTGGCGCCGCTGCTACCGCGTCTGGCACGGACGTCGAGGCGGACTCGGCGCAGAATCGGACGTCTCCCGAGCGCCGCTAGCACCGCCATAAAGTCCTCGAGCCCCTTTACGAAACCCCCCAAAATCTACCCCCTAAGGCGTCGCCATCGACGAGTGATTGCTCGCCGGAGTACGACGCCGCCGCCGCCTCCATTGACGCGGTACGGAGCTCCACTGCCCCGACCGGCTCTCCCCTCGCCTTGATTTTTCCCTGGGATTCTTCAGCACCCTCGACTGATTCTTCCCGTGCTTTTCCCGTGCCGCGCAGGGCCACCGCTGTCGCCAATGACCTCGCCAGAGTGCGCCACCGCCGCCCGCGCTCCATCTCGCCACCACCGTCGCCCGCGGACACGAGAGGCACCGTCGTCGCCGCCTTGAGCTTCATCGTCGCCTCCCGCACGCCATATGCCACCCCGCCGCCGCCGACGACCACCGGAGCAGCCACGCCGACGACCACCGACGCCGCCTGGTGAGCCTCCCCCACGCGATCACTCTCTGTCGTTGGATCGGCCACAAACGGCCTAGATCAGGCGTTTGACTAGTCAGTTGTTGACTGTGGACCAGTCAACTGTCCCGTCAGCGCTGACTTAGTGTTTGACTGGTCAGCCCCCTTTTTCGAATTAACTAAATAGGTTAAAATTTGCAGATTTAGGTTTAATATTGTAAAATCCATATCAATTAATCTACTGGGCCAAAAAATGCAAATAAGATATCGATGGATTTAGGTTTTCGCGTAGAATATTTCTGTACAATTGTTTCAGACATTTGCAGTAAGGTTTTTTCGTGAATAAATAAATAGTTTAATGGCCTATTTAGAGTAATAAATTCATAGGAAAAGTTATACAACTCAGAAAATTACAAATGAGGTGACCTGGAATCAGTAGAACAAGAGGAACCTGTTAATGAATTAAAAAGGTAGCCTTACAGTACTGGAAGTTGCAGAATCTATTAAAAGGATTTCTAGAGTATTTTATTTATTCAGA
Organism: Avena sativa; assembly: GCA_916181665.1. NCBI lineage: Eukaryota > Viridiplantae > Streptophyta > Magnoliopsida > Poales > Poaceae > Avena > Avena sativa. Next base: position 379,534,243 of record OV702282.1, read on the forward strand.
AAGTTCTACAAATCCTTTTTGAGTGATTCCAGTTGGTACTGGTTCAATTTTAGCTTGCCTATGCAGTGGGAATTTATCCCAGATTTTTCCACACAGCACACAACCTGGGATTATTATTTGCCTTAGAATCCACTATTTGGATCATTATTTTCTTATCAATTGATTTTATTGCATCAAAATTATTCCTTGCATGTCATTGGTAGTCATTTATATCATAGAACACATGTGAGCTACCGAGACTTGCATTTACATGCCATGCATGCGTTTGTGCATTTGTTTATGGTGGTGTTTGGTTTGTTTATGTGTTGCAATTGTATCGTGTAGATTGTGACGAGTGCAACGCTTGCTCATGTGAGGATTGTTTGTTCGACCGTTGCAGCCAAGGCAAGTAGATGCTACCTTGTTCATGATATTGTTCTACTATTTTTAATGCACTGTCGTGTATTTTGTAGATGCATATGTAGGAAAGTACTATCGCTATGTTATGTCCTATTATGTGGTAGGGTTCTCTTGTAGATGAGCCACCGTTGGTAGATGTGCTTAGCCATGCTATGATGAACGGGGCTAGGTTACATCACTGAAAGTTGTTTCTAAAAGTGTTGGTTTGTGAAAACTAAAAACAACTTAATCAATGAATCTCCTGGGTGTGATGGGATTGATATTTTTAGGTGGTATCATTGCGGAAAGGCACCCAGATCGAGAGAAAATGATTGGCTTCCTTATTTGGTAGCTTACGTGTATAACCATGTGCCAATAATGAAATGGGTGGTTGGCTGGATCTAGTAGGTTGTGGCAACTCGAACCCGCGTATCTAGAGATGTAGAATTTTGGTAGGTTGGTACAGTGCGTGTCGGGTTTGGGGAGTTACTTCCCGAACGGTCTCTTCTTGGACTTCTCCCTATCATCATCCAATATGAGAGTGGTGGTACGAGCTAGGCTGGCCAAGTCACATGGATAAAGTGTACTAACCCATGCAGGGTGTATAAACTAATCGATTAGCCATGTCCCCGGTTATGGACATCTGAGTTGCTTGATATTGAGTTCATGACATGTTTCTCGCTCATTCCAATTTCTTAATTGCTTTAATGTTGATGGGTTAACTTAATTGGGATCTTTTCAAAGAAAGATAAAACTATTTATGAAAGTAGGACAAAGGTATTTACAAATGCAAGCTAGTCACAGCTCCACTTGCCAAATATGCATATAGATGCTAGTTCTATTGTCTCCTTTAATAGCTCTACTTGCCATACATTCCATATATTTACCCTTCGGGGTTGCTGCGTTTCATGTTGCAGGTTATTCAGATTCTGAGTGATCGATTAGGTCGCGGTACTCCCCTCGGCACTTGTTCACTGTGGGCAATTTGAAGAATGGAGGAGTTATTTTATTTATGTTGCTATTTGAATAAGTTGAGCTAGACTAGAGCTAAGCCTTATTATAATAATGTTACTCTGGATCTTTCGTTATTTATGATACACGGATATTTGCTATGTTATTCATGTTTATTCTATTGTGGGTCAATGAACTGATCCGGGGATTGGCATATCACATAGAAGCTACAGTCTTTTCAGAACCGTAGTGTTACAACTCTGAAACATTAGGGGTATGAATTCTCAGTAGAAGATGTCATCGGCCATCTGAGTGTCAAGCAGAATTCGAGAGCAAAGGATTCACACGAAAAAGGGACCGAAGGGAGTTCTGTTGCCAATGTGGTACATAAGAACTTCAACTCTCCACAAGCCCAAGGGGAAGAATGGTGTCCAATATAATACCGACTTCAAGAAGAAGGGTAATAAGACCTTCAAGAAAGATAAGAAGAAAGGTAGTTGTTTCACTTGTGGTTTAGAGGAACATTGTGCTAACAAGTGCCCGAACAAGTTTAAGAAGGCAGAGACATGACACCAAGACTGTCAACAGTGAGCAACAATGAGAATGAGCCATCTAGGTACGGTAATTTGTTTACTGTATTTTCATTTTGTCAGTCTACCGATTGGTGGATTGACACAGGTGCAATATTTTATGTATGTGCTGACATCTCATTGTTTTCTTATTATCAGGCCATAGGGAACGGGTCCATATTGAGGGGGAATGGCCTGAGTGCTTCATGGTGTTGGACGGTCGATCTGTAGTTTACTTTGGCAAGGATCGTGTAACTCAAGAACGTGCAGCATGTCCCCGTCATCAAGAAGAATCTCATTAGTGGCTCCCTTTTCTGTAGAGAAGGGTTTAAGTTGGTATTCAATTCTAATAAAGTAGTTGTTACGAAATATGGATTGTTTGTTGGAAAAGTTTATGAATACGGAGGTTTGTTCCACCTTTCCCTCGCGTATTTTTGTAATAAAATCGTGAACAGTATTCATTCGAGTGTTAATGATACAGAAGTTTGGCATTCACGTCTTTGTCACATTGGTTTATATTGTATGACACAGCTAGAAAAGTTGAATTTAATCCTAAGTCTCACTTTAGCCAAAGGTTCTAAGTGCCATTCATGTATACAAGCAAAGCAACCTTGCAAGCCTCATAAGGCTGCAGAGGATAGACACTTAGCGCCATTAGAACTCATATATTCTAATCTCTATGATATAAATGGTGTGTTGACTAAATATGGAAGGCGATACTTCATAACCCCACTAGATATTGTTATGTATATCTGTTAAAAACAAAAGATGAGGCTCTACACTACTTTAAAATCTATAAGGCATTAGTTGAGAATCAACTTGAGACGAGTCCAATCAGATCGTGGTGGAGAGTATTTCTCTAATAAATTTTATTCTTTCTGCACGGAACATGGTATTATTTATGAGATGACGTCTCCCTATTTACCTCAGTCAAACGGTGGGATTGTCGAACAGAAAGACCGTACTCTAACAGGTTTGGTTAACGTCATGTTAGATATATCTGGTTTATCCAAGGCATGGTGGGGGATGCTATATTGACATCATGGCATGTCCTGAATAAAGTTCCGACAAAAGACAATGAGATCACTCCCTATGAGAAATGAGAGAAGATAAGAACGACACTCTCATACTTACGCACTTGGATCTGCTTGGTGAAAGTTAATGTGTCAGTCCCCAAAAAGCGTAAGCTGGGACTAAAGACCGTGGACTGCGTTAATTTTGGCTACGCTAAGAATACGTCGGCTATAGATTTCTAGTAGTGAAATCTGAGGTATCTGACGTAAAGGTCAGTACAATTATGGAGTCTAAAGATGCTACATTCTTTGAGGATATTTTTTACTATGAAAGATATGCAAATAACTTCTAGACAAGAATCTGAGGAGACTCCTGAGCCTACCATTCCTATGGAAATTATGAACAAACACATGATGAGAATCCTAAGGACGATGACGAGAAAACCCTTGGTAGGGGCGAGAGAGACAGAGGACTGCAAAGTCTTTTGGTGATGATTTCCTTGTGTATCTTGTATATGATACTCCCACTTCTATTTCAGAAGCTTATGCGTCTCCGGATGTTGTCTACTGGAAAGAAGCGGTTTGTAGCGATATGGATTCCAACATAGCTAACGGAACATAGGATATCACTAAACGTCCCTATGGCTGTAAACCATTGGGATGTAAGTGGGTGTTCAAAAAGAAGCTTAGGCCCGATGGTATGATTGAAAAGTATAAGGCTAGGCTTGTGTCCAAGGGTTATTTCTAGAAAGAAGAGGAAGATTTCTTTGATACTTATTCATATGTGGCCCGATTGACCACCATTCGAGTATTACTCTCGTTGGCAGCCTCACATGGTCTTCTCATCCACCAGATGGATGTTAAGACGGATTTTTTGAATGGAGAGCTAGATGAGGAAATCTGCATGCAACAGCCAAATGAATTATTAATATATGGTCAGGAAGAAAAGGTGTGTAAGTTACTGAAATTCTTATATGATCTGAAACAAGCACCTAAGGAATGGCATGATAAGTTCAATACAACTCTAACATCTATTTGCTTTATCATTAATAAAGATGACAAATGTGTATACTATCGCCATGGTGGGGACAAAGGAGTTATACTATGCATGTATGTTAATGACATGCGGATATTTGGGACCAGCATAAAAGTCATTGAGGAGGTTAAGTCATTTGTATCTTAGAATTTTGAGATGAAGGACCTTGGAGTGGCTGATGTTATCTTGAACATCAAACTATTGAGAGATAATGAGGGTGGGATTACACTTCTACAATCTCATTATGTTGAGAATATTTTGAGTCAATTTGGATATTCAGACTGCAAATTTCTCCAACACCATATGATCCCAGTGTGCGGATTCGAAAGTTTGAAGGCACAGCTAAGGATCAGCTAAAATATTCTCAAGTCATTGGTTCACTCATGTACCTAGCAAGCGCTACGAGGCCTGACATAATGTTTGTCGTGTGCAAACTGATCCGCTTTGTTTCTAGCCCGGGTGTTGTGCATTGGGATGCTGTTGAAAGAATTATGTGCTATCTAAAAGGTACTGTGAACTATGGACTTCACTATACCGGATATCTATCGGTGTTTGAAGGGTATAGTGTTGCAAATTGGATCTTTGATGCTGATGCGATGAAGGACACAACTGGATATATGTTTACCCTTGAAGGTGGCACTGTTTTCTGTAAGTCTTGCAAGCAAACGATCCTAACAAGATCGATAATGGAAGCAGAATTAACAGCATTACACACATCTGGTGTCGAAGCAGAATGGCTTTGAGATCTTCTGATGGACCTTGAAAAGCCAGTACCAGCTATCCTTATGAACTGTGACAATCAGACAATTATTGGCAAGGTTAAGAGTTCAAAGGACAACATGCAGTCCACAAAAACACATAAGAATGAGACTAAAATCTTTCAGACTTTTAAGAAACTCTAGAGTGATAGCGTTGGATTATATCTAATCGGCTAAGAATCTAGCAGATCCCTTTACTAAAGGGCTATCACGTGTTGTGATAGAAAATGCATCAAGAGAGATGGGTATGAGACCCACATGAATTTCCATGGTAGTAACCCAACCTATGTGATCGGAGATCCCGTGGAGTAGGACTTGGGAAAACACGCTAGTGGTTAACTAAGGAAAGTAGTTTTAATTACCCACTTTATTGGAGATGCATTACTTTCGAAAACTGTATGGCGGGTTGAATTTTGTATTAATGTGTTCCAAAGGTTGTATAAGTAAGATGCTATCTTACAGAGCAATCTTTAGAGGAACACACCTATATAAGCCTGACTGCTGGTCATGGTCTATAAGATTGGGGTGATCTCTAGTAAACTCATGAAAAGGCCATGAGTGTGACTAATATGCTCCACCCGAGGGATCATTCTTCGGCAACCTAGTACTGGTAAGACATTTGGTGAAACTACTTTACGTCAAACTGACAATTCAAGGTATAATCTATTGTTCAGTTGTGAAGGAGTGTAGTTATTTGCTCTAGGTGGATGTTCAAACTTAACGGGTCTCCACTAAAAATACCGGTATATCAAAACAATGTTTAGAACAGAGGAAAACAGTATATCAAAACAGTGTTTGGAACAGAGGACAACATCATGGACCTTCAAGATTTGGTGGGGGTTGTTAAAATATTGGAATGGGCTTTAGGCCCATTTAACAATTTCAGAAAAAATCCCTAAAGACCCATGCTGTCATGGAGAGGAGTGGTGAGAGTTTAGTCCCACATGGCTAGTTAGGAGAGATTTTCACCAACATATAAGGTGAGCTCTTCCCCCACTAGTATGAGTTGGTGTGAAGTAAGGAGAGGTGTTCCACACACGCGCTCCTCCTCCGTCGCTCGCCTTGTCATGACGCGACGCGGATTGCGGAAATCTCGTCGAGCCGATATGTTCTTTTTGCTACACAGAAATGGAATACGAGCGGTGATCAACCCTCCGAAATCCTGCCCCTCCAGATCCTGGGGAGTGTCTTGCACGCCGCTGCTCACTTTCGATCGACTGCATCCACTACTACTTTTATGCCTTCTTTATCACCATGGCCATCGATGCCGACAGGGCTGCTGCTGACTTTTAGGTTGGCATGCAGCCAAGAAAGGCAAAAAAAAGAATAGCGATAACGATGGTGAGGGCCTCTGGGAGGCGACTGGCCCTGGCGCCTGGGGCGTTGTCGCCGCCGGCGGTGGCTGGTTCGTCCGGTTCGAGGTTCCGTTGTCTCGGATCTGACTCCGAGGATGGAGCGGATGATTCGACAACGCGTGAAGCCCTTGAGGCGTTGGAAGATGACTCGGGCGAGCTTGGCTGGACGACGGTGGCGCGTCGTCGACGGAAGACCGATGATGAACTCAAGCAGGATTTCTGGGAGGAGATTGGATTCCCCACCCCAGCGTCGCGTTTCTAGGAGAGAAGATCGTCTTCGCCGCCGGCGTAGACCGATGATGCATCATCCCCGAAGGCTGCATCTGCGGCGTAGGTCGTCCTCGCCAGGGAGCCAGGGCGGGATCGTTTATTCGTCGGGAATGAGTTTGGCTAGGAGTAAGGTCAAGCCTTGGCGCGGTCCATTGCCCCCTCGACGATGCTCGGCACCGCCGGTCTTTGCTGAGTTCGCGGCGGCGGCGTTTGTTCGAGGGCAGTTCGATCGGGCGTCTGATCCGGTTTCCGCGCCTGGGTCCCGTGATTGCGCGAGCGTGGGCGGACTACATGCTGATGTGGCAAGTGGGGTGGGTCCTGGTCCGATCGGGCCTGGACTTTTTTCTCGTGGACAGCGATCGGGAAAAGGCTCGGTTCCTGGAGTCGATCGACGAGACCTCCCGAGAACCTCGTCAAGCCGCCGCCCCAACAGTCTTCGCCATCTGCGCCTCTTCTACCCCATCAGTCTTCGCCGTCTGCGCCCCAAAAGTTTTCGCCGTCGCTGGCCTCTGCCCCGCGGCGTCCGCCCGGTCGAACGTTTGCTTCGGTTCTTTCGTCTCCTGCAATGGCGGGACGGGGTCATGGTGCAAACGCTATGGGGACGACTTCTGCGCCTGTGTCGCACGCTGCTCCTGTACCTGCCGCCGGGGCAGTCCCCTCTGCTGTACCGAGGCCTCCGACGCCGGCGTCAGCTACTTTGGCGCACGCTGCATCGCCTGGGCAAGGACCTGTACATGCACCTGCCTCGACGCATGCGTACCAGCCAGCGCCAGGTCATCCGCAGTTCCCGCAGGGAGTTCAATTCCGGCCTCCTATGACGTACTTCAATGCTCTTCAAGCTATTCCGCATCAGCCTTTGCAGCGCCCATATCGCGGGACGTCGACCCCGTTCGTCGGTCAGTCGACCGCGACTTTATGCAGGGCGCACCTTCTGCTCCTTTGTTCAATGGTGGCTACAATGGCCATCAGGCGGTTGTGGTTCCGTCGCAACCCCCGCAGAAGTTTTCTGTAGGTGCGGGAGCTACGCCATCTGTTGTTCCTAAGAGAAAGAAGAATAAGAAGCAGACACAGCAGCCACAAGTTAGTGGGTTTCAGCCACAGGTTAGTCATGTTCAGTCGGATCGGCAGGTTCATCCTCAGCAGCAAGGTTTCCAGCAGTATGGGGTTCCACAGATGCAGGTGACTGGTTTTGTACCTCCCTTCTCACAGCAGTACATTCTGCAGGAGAGTCTGCCGCCGGTTGTCACTGCACCAATTTCTGAGGTTACGGCTGTGGCTGATGTCGGTAAGAAGAATAAAAAATTCGTTCGTTGTTAGAAGTGTGCGGTTAATACTCATGCGACCAAGGATTGTAAGGCGGTTCATTATTGCTATATTTGTGATTCCGTTGCACATCCCACTTTGAGGTGTCCTATGCTGAAGCAGCCACGCTTGACTCCGTATATGGCTGGTATTGGCAGTGACCAGACTCTGTTCACCCAGATTCCGGATGCAGTGACTAGGGATCATCTTGAGCGCAGTCAGACCCCTATTGCTCTGGTACGAGTTTCTGGCCCGATGGTTTCAGCAGAGGTTGTTCAGAGGCAGGTTGCCAGATGATTCCAGGTACATGTTCAGTGGAAGTGGGAGGCGGTGCCTCATGGAGATTCTGCTTTCTTAGTGAGCTTCCCGACGTTTGAAGATTTGGACAGGGTGGATGGAATCCTGATGACCGTTCCGCTCAGTACCGCTCAACTGACCTTCTCGGTTTACAGGATGGAGGAGGTGCCACATAAGCTTGAGATGCAGCAGGTTTGGCTACATGTGGAGGGGGTACCCCATATTCTGCGATCCTTTCAGGGCTTGTGGGCTGTTGGAGGACTCATGGGGAACACTCTTGATGTGGATTTATTCATTCTGCGGAAGCGGGGGGTTGTCCGTATTCTCGTGGAGATGTTTGATACGAAGATCTTTCTCAAGGAGAAGGACTCCCTTGGTCATTTTATTGTGTCAGATGCCGTGGTAAAGCACAAGGTATTTGAGTTTCGTTTCCGGATTGAACCTGAGGGTTATATTCCGGAGCCAGAGTTTGTTCCTTTCCTGTGGAGAAAAGGAGATGATGACGCGGATGATGATGCCAATGGGAAGCAATTTGAGGATGCTATGGATACTTCTGAGGTTGCTGCTGCCACTCAGGGGGGCAGGTTCTGGATCTTCCTCGGCTGTGCAGGGTACTTATGCGTCTACATCTTCCAGTCAGGGAGTGCAGAGGGTGTTTGCTGTCACCCCATTTAATGCTAATCCGGTTACTCCTCGGGGACGACAACTGTTGGATGCTCTTCCTTTGGATTCCCCTCTTCGCGGGAAGGGTTCTACTTCGGCGTCCTGCGTTTCTCCAGCTTAGTTACAGGAGGCTCTTCGTTCCGTTTCCAGTCCGGTGCTGAGAGCTTGCTCGGCGCCAGCGAGATCCAGAACGCATATTTTGGGTAGATCTATTCCTTTTCCACTCCTGTACTTGAGGAGGTTGTTCCTTCAGTGTGTTTGCGGAAGCTGGCCCAGGAGGGGTCGGCTGACCGCGACGTTCGTGACCAGCTTCAGGATGCTGCTATGCTTGGTCCGACCCAGGTGGGGTTGGACAACCTTGTCGCGGTGGGTGACTGCGCCTCCCTGGTCAGGGAGGACCTGCGGACCCTTCTGGACGTCTCGCCTACGTCGGTGGGGCAGGAGACTTCGGTGGTCGATGGGGGCGACCGGATCCAGGACGGGTCTGGGTTGCCTCAGTCTCTAGCACGGGCTTCTTCTCCAGGTGACGCGCCGCTAGTCACTGTGCAGGGGTGTGGTACTCCATTCAGGCGGAGCACGCATCATGGAGTCGATGCCTCTGGAGCGTCCGTGACTGATGAGGATTCCATGCTCAAGGCCATGCGGCGTAAGGCGGAGAGGAACTTGGATTCGCCAGGTATAATGAATACTTCGAAATCTTTTTTGTCATTTTCTACTCCTGTTATTTCTTCTAAACTAGCCAATGTTGGCATTAGTTTGGGTAGCTCTGTACAGGAAATATCCTTTTCTTCTAATGTTTTGCGACACATGGAGGTTGAGAGTCTAACGGTTACTTCTAAGGTCGGCGTTTTTCCTGATGCTTCATTAACTGAGGAGGAGGAGGAGGAGTTGCATGCCACAGTAGATGGTCAACTCATTTCTCACTTAGTCGGTGAAGTGTCGGAAGTGGACTTTGATGAGACTAGGCTTGCCTCTATGTATGAGCTAAAAGCTTCTAGTCGAAAATCAAAGAGCCAGCGGTCGCGTAAGAGATCCCGTTTATCCAAATCTCCTATAGTTTCTCAATGAATGGAATGTTTTCAAATAGCAGAGGTCTTCGGGACTTGGCTAAACATTTATTCTTTGCTGATTGTGTGAGAGACCATAATTTGGATTTTCTGGGTATTTCTGAGACTGGTAGACGGGATTTTTCACAAGCTCTACTCAATCGCCTTTCTGGTGGAGTGGACTTTACGTGGATATCACGTCCGCCGCGTGGTCGATCTGGGGGGATCCTGTTAGGCGTTCGAGATGAGACTATGGAAGTTTTAGCTAGTTCGGTGGAAGATTTCTTTATAAAACTCCATATCCGTAACAAGGCTGACAATTTCACATGGTCTTTAGTCGCCGTATATGGGGCCGCCCAGGATGTTTTTAAGGCTGACTTTTTACGCGAGCTTGTGAATTTGGAAAAGGACAATCCATATCCTATTCTTATAGGAGGGGACTTTAATTTGCTCAGATTCCCTCACGAGAAAAGTCGAGGCCGGTTCGATGAACATTGGCCTTTTCTGTTCAATGTTGTGATAGACAGTCTGGACTTGAGAGAGGTTACAATGTTAGGAAGGCAATTTACATGGGATAATAGTCTTCCGGAGCCGACATACGAAAAACTAGATAGAGTGCTTATGGATACTGACTGGGAACAAAAGTTTCCTATGGTAACTGTTCGCGCCCTAGAGCGTATTGAGGCTTTGTCGGATCATGCACCTTTACTTCTATCTTTTGGATCACCGCCACGGAAGTCTATGAATGAATTTAAATTTGAACTCGGTTGGATGATCCGTGATGGTTTTTACGAGATGGTTAAGGCTATTTGGGAGAAACCGGTAGGTGGCCAAACGCCTATCCAACGATGGAATAACAAAATGCGTACTTTACGCAAGTTCCTTCGGGGATGGGCCAGGCACACAGCGGGTATCCTTAAAAACAAAAAATTACGCCTTACATCTATAATTGATGACTTAGAGGCTTCCGCGGAGGTAAGGCCATTAACTGCACAAGAAATTGAGCTGAAAAGCCAATCAAATGCAGAGATAGCTTGGCTTCTGCGCGAGGAGGAACTCAAATGGTACCAACGCTCTAAAGCAAAATTCATACTGGAAGGAGATGCGAATACTAGGTACTTCCATGCAGTTGCCAATGGCAAGCATAAGAAGAAACTTATTCACTCTCTGGTTCAGGATGAAGGTATGATTGAGGGACAAGAGCATCTGAAGTCATATATTACTACGTATTATAAATCCTTGTTTGGGGCCCCAGTAGAAAACTCTATATCTATGGATGAGTCCCAAACGTCCGATATCCCCCAGGTTTCTGATGAAGAAAATAGCTTTCTAACTGCCTCATATACCGAGGAAGAGGTCAAGGAAGCGGTTTTTCAAATGGAACATAATAAAGCACCAGGACCTGATGGCTTTCCAGCGGAATTTTACCAAAAAATCTGGGACGTTATCAAGGAGGACCTGATGAATTTGTTTGAGTTTTTACAGGTCGGACAATTGGATCTCTTTAGACTCAACTTTGGCAATATAATTTTAGTGCCTAAGGTTAATAATGCAGAACGTATATAACAGTATCGTCTAATCTGCTTGCTTAATGTTAGTTTTAAAATTTTCACTAAAGTTGCTACAATTAGACTAAACTCAGTTGCTGACAATGTTGTTAGTCCATCTCAAACTGCGTTCATGCAAGGAAGAAATATCCTAGATGGTGTTGTAATTCTGCATGAAACAATCCATGAACTACACTCAAAAAAATTAAATGGTGTACTGTTCAAGATTGACTTTGAGAAGGCATACGACAAAGTTAATTGGTCTTTCCTTCAGCAAACACTCCGTATGAAAGGTTTTTCTGAGGAGTGGTGCGCTCTTATTCAGTCGTTTGTGTCTGGGGGCAGTGTTGCCATTAAAGTAAATGAAGATACTGGCAATTACTTCCAGACCAAGAAAGGACTGAGACAAGGGGATCCACTATCGCCTCTACTATTTAATATAGTGGCTGATATGTTGGCTATCCTTATCGAGAGAGCAAAGGCTGATGGTCAAGTTGAAGGAGTAGTTCCACATCTTATTGATGGTGGACTTTCTATTCTTCAATACGCCGATGACACAATTCTTTTTATGAAACATGATCTGGAGAAGGCTAAGAATCTGAAATTAATACTATCAGCATTCGAGCAGCTATCTGGGCTTAAAATAAACTTCCATAAGAGTGATTTGTATTGTTTTGGCGAGGCCCAAAACGAGGCCCACCTATATGCTGAACTTTTCGGCTATGGTCAGGGTCAGTTTCCAATCAATTATTTGGGAATACCGGTTCATTATTGGCGTCTCACAATTGCTGAATGGAAACTTGTTGAGGAAAGGCTGCAAAAACGTCTTAATAGTTGGAAAGGAAAGTTGTTATCCCTTGGGGGAAGACTAGTACTCATTAATTCAGTACTTACTAATATGGTACTTTATATGATCTCGTTTTTCCAAATGCCAAAAGGGGTCTTGAACAAAGTGGATTATTTCCGTTCAAGATTCTTTTGGCAAGGGGATAGTGAGAAAAAGAAATATCGACTGGCCAAATGGAATGTGGTTTGCCGCCCGAAGGAGTTTGGTGGACTGGGCATACACGATTTGCAAGTCAAAAACACCGCGCTTCTAGGCAAATGGCTTTTTAAACTACTTACTGTTGATGGTGTTTGGCAAACCATGTTATGGAGGAAATATGTAGGGTCCAAAGCTATGTCTCAAGTGGTCTGGAAGCCCGGAGATTCACATTTTTGGACAGGCCTTATGGCCACCAAGAAACATTTCTTTCGTTTTGGTGCTTTTGAAATTAAGGATGGATTACAAATTAGATTTTGAGAAGATAAGTGGCTTGGCCAAACTACTCTTCGCGAACAATATCCAGCTCTATATTCGATTGTTAGACACAAAGGGGATACAATTGCCACAGTGTTGGAAGACTATCCTCCTAATGTGTCTTTCAGAAGAAGTCTCATCGGACCTAGACTTTTATCTTGGAACAATCTATTATTAGGGTTATCCATGATACAATTGTCGGACGGTGTTGACGTGTTCAAATGGAAATTACTGGAAAGTGGTAAATTTTCTGTTGGCTCACTATATAAAGCTTTGGTCCAACCTGATTTTCCGGTCGATGATAATAGTAAAATTTGGAAAATGAAAATACCCCTTAAAACGAAGATATTTGCATGGTATCTACGGAAAGGCGTAATTCTAACAAAAGATAATCTTGTAAAGAGGAATTGGCATGAAAGTACTCAATGTGTTTTTTGTCATCAAGAAGAGACAATTCGCCATTTATTCTTTTATTGCAAATTTGCTCGCTCTATATGGTCATTTATCCAAATAGCTTCTGGTTTATCTCCTCCACGTTCAGTAACCAATGTTTTTTGTAATTGGTTGCATGAAATTGTTGATAAATACAGAACTTTGTTTAGGGTGGGAGCGTTTGCCATTATATGGTCGCTATGGCTTTGTAGAAATGACAAGATTTTTAATAACATTGTGTCTTCTCCTCTACAGGTTGTTTATCGAGCAACGGCTATTCTTCGATCATGGAATATTCTAAAACGCATGGAGTTTCGCGACTTATTTATGAAGGGATGTACGCGCTTGGAGGACACGGCGAGGGATATTTTCTCCCGACATGGATGGCCGCGTGATCAGAGGATTGGTCTATCTTAGATTCTAGAATTTTATTTTGTACTGCATTTTTGTAATGCTGGTCTATTTTTTGTCTTAGTCGGTCGTTCGAGTGGCTGTGTGCATCTTGGTTATACAGAGGCAGGGTGTAAACATTAAACAATTTAGTTAATAAATGCGTCCATTTCCAAAAAACAGGCTGCTGCTGACAAGAGGGCGGCCGAGAAAGCTGGTGCCGCTGCTGCTACAGCTATGTTTATCCCTCTCCTACTTATTTCTATATGCACGGTACTAATGATTTCTGTAGATGATTCTACAATCTATCTAGTACTACATTGCCTAGTTTCTTAACATTTTCTTGTAGTGACGACTTTACCAATGAATATGTCATATGTGTATCACAATTCAGCTGAATCACAATACGGTCATCGATCCTACACCGCCCGAGCCCGAGCCAAAACATAACAGGGAAAGCAGTCACTCTGCTGTACGAATTGCAATGGCATACCTCACGCGGCAACATCATTGCTCATGTCAGCGATTATGAATATATTTTGTCTGCTTCACTTCGTACTTGCTCATGAACAGGGACGTCATTTGATTGATTTCTAAATTTAATTTTTATTTGGTACTCCTTCTGTTTTAAAATATAAGATGTTTTAACTTTGTGAAACAAATATATCTAGACTACTTTTAGTACATAGGTTCACTCAAGTTTGAAGTGAATCTACACACTAGATACATTTTTTTCACAAACCTAAAACATCTTATATTTTGAAACAGATGGAGTACATGAGAAGAGGGAAACAAATCGGCCTGACGAAATCAAAGAGAAATACTCCGAAGTTATCACTTATTTTGGGACAAAGGGAATACAACTCGGCACACAACATATAACAATCACAATCGGCAGCAGTCTAACTATATCTTCAACATAGGATATCAAAACAATGAAAACTACATAAGAGATTCAAATTTGGACACGCGTGTCCTAACACTTGTGGTGGAGCTGTTGAAGAGTGGAAGAAGCTTTGCATGAAGCAATCGATGAAGAAGTGAACCGAGGGGTCATCATCAGCGACAGTGCGGACAGAGTTGAAGTATTAAGTGAGCTTGAGGCACTCCAACTCTTGACAAGCAGTGGAGACAAGGTCACTGGAGCCTGGAGAGGAGAACATGGGCCTGGCCACCTGGGAATGAATGAAAATATTGAAAAAATGAAGTAATTGAAAAACCGACGAATTGAAATAAATATTGCAAAAGGTTTACTTTGCAAAGGCATTGATGGAACCTTTACCTTTCCATTTCTTTGTAGTTGTGCATCCCAATCACAGTTCATATGAGTTCCTTCCAGCGGATATGCGCAATCTTTGGCCAGCTTTCTCCATCAGGTGCTCGGCAGCTCTGATTCAAGCGTTTACAGTTCCTAACATGTATGTGTTGGAGGGAGGATGGCAGATCTGGTAAAGATGATATGTTTGGACAGCCATAAATCTCAAGTCTCGTCAGACTGGAAAAGCACTTAAGATTTCCTGGCAGGGATCTCATTTCACACCCACAAAATTTCAGGCCCTTGACAGATGAGAAATTTGGAGATTCCTCAAATGAAACGGATGGGTCCTTGCAGTTTTCAAGAGAGATATATGGTGGAACTGTAAAACCTTCAGCTGAGAGGATGTGGTTGAGCATCACAGGGCTGCTAACACAGAGTGACTTCTGCACTCGAAACTGCGTGATGCACACTACAGTTAGCTTCGGAACATCTGTCAAGCGTACGTTGTGAAGTTGCAGGGAAGACAAGCCTTCGAGAAAACACAGATCTGGAAAACCTCCTACTGCTAATGATTCAAGGCAGGTCAGATGACCAATCGATAAGGATGCAGAGCTTCTGCAGCCAAACATGGAAATATTGTTCAGGTGCAGAAAATCACTGCTGAAAAATTTAGCTGCAATCACACACTCGTGTATACAGAGCTTCTCAAGAGATAATGGCATCAAATTTGTTCCGCTTGAGAAGTCTAAAGAAGGGAAGGAAATCAATCTAACCTCCAAAAGAGAGGTAGCAGCTTGTAAGCCCACTAATGACCTGAGACACCAGCAAGATTTGATGAACAAGAAGTCAAGCTTTCTCAAATGTTGGAGGACATCTTGCGATGGAAGTGCAGTTAAAGTCATGATCTCCTCTAAGGACAAACGTCTCAGTGAAGTTAGACCATCAAGGCAAACAGCTAATGCCCCATCTGTAATACTGCATGAAGAAAGATGAAGTCGACAAAGTCCTGATGGTGGAACAAGAGGCAGCCCGATGTTCCTTCTATAGATGAATCTTATCCTCTTCTCGTGGCAACATATCCATGCATTGATGATATCCTCTTTTAGCATTACTTCATCTTTCTCCCTTTCCACAGCATTTGCAATGGTTTGAAGATGTGTCATGTCAGAACCCATGGTCAACATCAACTGCTTCAGAGATGAATGTTCTGACAACAATACTTGCCTAATTCCCCTTCGAGAATCCACCTCCCATATCGAATCAAGTTGTGATGCCAAGTGGTCTGCCCTCACGATGTTCTCCCACTGATGATGTTGTTCTAGTTCATCACTGGAAACAAATACAAGCAATGGGCACTTGTTTATTGCTAGCATTTTAAGGCCTGCTGGAAGACAAGGTAATATCTTCAGGTTTGGCACATTCTCGAGACTAAGTGAGCAGCAATTCCCAAAGAGTTCGGAATTGGATGGCAGGCCTTCTAACCCAGTGCAATTGACAATCTTTAAAGTTTTCAAATCATCAAAATATGAATCCACAAGAAACCAGCTGGGATATTTTGCCGAAGTATAACCTTCGATTGTGAGGCCTTGAAGTTGAGGCGGTGGCATCAGGCCTTCCAGAATCTCCAAATGTAAACTATCAGCTGCATTTATGTCATTCTTATAACTCCATACAAGGCGCAAGCTTTCAAGATGAGTTTTGTGATGTAGCTTTGACTCTAAAGCTTCATTTTTTGAAGTGACATTTTCAAGATTTGTAATATTCAAACAGCCACCAAGATCGTTCATGTCCCTCAGCTGCCACAACTCATATCCCTTCTGCTTGTGCACACAGAAATTCTGAAGTTGTTGGAGCGAAGTTAGCTTGCCTATGTTAGGATAATCTAATCCGTTATTGTGCCCTTCAAGATACCGCAACTTACTTAAATTGCAGAGTTTGTCAGGCAGCCTCTTAACTTTCTCATTGAACTGAAGTAATTGCAGGTGGTAAAGAGTACACAATGATCTCGGCAATTCAGAAATCCATGTTTGCACTATGTTTAGATACCGAAGATGCTTTAGCTCACCAATAGATTCTGGCAACTTGCTACTGTTGTAAAATGATAAATGCAGTACACGCAACTTCTTAAAATTCTGAAATATTTGATTAAAAACATCACTTACATCATCCATTAGTGGTTCAATGCAGATAACAGTCCGTAAATGACGTAGCTTGCATATGTTTAACTTATGCTTTATCATACTCTCAACACGAACAGATAAGTATCGAACAGTGCATGGTATTTCTGCCACCTTATCTTCTAATCTGAAGCAGTCTTCTTTAGAGAGCAACTGTGCCAAATCATGAATAAGATCATGCATAGCATAGTGGCTAACACGGTACCGTCTGTAAACTGGTTGAAAAAATGAAAAAGAGACCATCTCATTAAAGCAATCCCTTCCGATATCTTCCATTCTCTTCTTCACGTTGCCCGAATCAACAAGTCTCTCTGCCATCCACAAGTGAACCAGTTCATTAATGGTATACCTGTGTCCTTTAGGAAATAAGCTGCAATAAAGAAAGCACCTCTGCAGACTTGGATCTAACTTCTCATAGCTCCACAACAAGGCTTTGATGGGCTCGCTCAAATCCTCAATCTTCAAAGCCACTTTTGCTTCGGTCCCCCCCCCCTCCTCCCTCCTTCTTTTCAAACTTTGACAAACAAAAACTCATACCAATTGTTTTCAGGACCGTACGAACCCACCCGAAGTCCATATGGTCCTCTTAGACGTATACTCCCCGTACACGAATACTCATGTGCCTGCAGAAGCGAAAATTGTAAGTTATATAACAACAACAACAAAAAAAATTAAATATGACATGCAAAGACGTAGATCGCGATAATAAGAGGTGGGATCAGCCGTCCAGGACATGGATTATACTTAGTTCGACCGAGTACACATATACGGAGATATACGTGGCCTCGATATGAGTTTCGACGGGTCAAAGAAATAAAATTACCCATAAAACTTAAGTTTAGGGGGGGGGACTGAAGCACACTTGTCACGCAAGTTTTTTGGCAAGCTTCTCTGCGATCTCTTCTAGCTTGTCACGCAACCACTGATCTCCAACTTCTGCTCCAGAGAAGGCATGGCTTTTGAAGAGCGATAGGAACTCAGTAGCTGCCATGTTTTCCAGAGGAACAATTTTGTTATAACAAAGAGCAACTGGAAGTATATTCGATCGAGAAGTCACCAAAATTTTGCTTCCCGTTTGCTGAGAGACAAGAGGAGCTAGCAATCTTTCCCATTCCAACTCACCATCGGATTCTTCAAACCAGACATCATCCAACACAAGCAGAAATCTCTTTGATTTTATCAGTAAGTCTCTTAATTTGCACTGTAGAGTATCAAGATTATCAATACGTGGGCATTCCCCATATGCTGCTGATTCGATAATCTCCCGTGTATGACGGTGGATATCAAGTTTACGTGAGATGCACACCCACATCCTGACATCAAAATGTTCTTCTACCCTCTTGTCATTGTAAACATGTTGTGCCAAAGTTGATTTCCCCATGCCTCCAATTCCAACAATGGCCAAACTTGAGTACCTAGCTGTACTAGACTCAGCAGAGTCCGTCTTGGTAAGAAAATCTACTATACCATCACAATCCTTGTCACGGCCAAATATCTTCAGAGGTGGTAGTGATGTGACCCGAGGAACAATGGTTGCTGGTACAGCGCGAAATTGAGCAATGCTACCAGCTGGTAAGCAAAGAAGTTCACGAAACTCTTTGCCTTTCGCCAAAACAGCCTTCAGTTCCTTAAGCTGGCCAAGTAGCTTCCTGTTATTAGAGCGCAGATTAGACAACCAGTTAGACGCAGGACTTGAAGTGCTGATGGAGGAGGCATGTGGTGGCGACGGACCCTTCCCGCTCTTTGCTTGGCGCTCTAAGAGGTTGTACTCATGCATGTCGAGCAGGTCTTCGGCTTTGTATAAGGTTTCTTTGAGCTCTTGGACCCATTTGTCCAACTTGACCCTGTGGTTCCCCTTGTCAGCTGCTTCAATCATCAGCTCGAGCTGCGGCATGATGGTGATCTCCAATTCACGGAGCTCACTCGCCATGTCAACACCAAGGTACGTGGAAGCATCAGCAAGGAGCTTCTTTAGAATCGGCGATGCCGCCAATCATAAGCCAGCCAGTGCTAATTCCGCCATGGAAACTTAAGAAGATTTTAATGGGCAAACGATGGGAAAGAGGCGAAATAACTCCAAAGGCACAAAAGAACTCCAAGGTTGAAGAAGAGTTTATTGAGGGGGCAAGGGCCAAATATTAGCAGCTAAATCACGGTAAACAGGAGCAAAAACATTGTCCCTCTTTTTTCTGGCTTTTTGCTCCCTTTTTTGGGTATGGAACGACCACAGGAAATGAAAAGTGAGCAATCGAAGTGCTTGTGAAGCGCAGACAAGCGACAAAGGTAGCAATGGATGAAAAACCTGCAGAAGTGTGAAGCGACGAGGTAAATTAGTAATTTGCAAATGAGAAGAAACACAGAAAGGGGGGGGAATAGAGTTGTTTCTAGAGGAAAATAGATGAGGAAGCCTAACAAGTTAAGAAAGCAAAGGAATGGTCAGAAAGCTTACACAGATGATGAACCTCGGAATCAGAGTTAATGGAACGGCACAGCGACGACGAAGGAATCAAGGTTGCCCCAGATGCAGATGGGAGCTAGTGTGGGATTGCAAGAGGAATGAGATGCAGAACTCACCAAGAGCACGTCAACAAGACAACTAGCTGATATTATCCAATGTACCCCACTGACCCAGCTAGTTGCCTTTTCTTAATTCAGCTGAGCTGTACCACTGAAAAAAATTAACCAGTAACCACTATGATAGCACGGATTAATAAAAGATATGCAAGTAGCCTAAGCCTAATAAAAACAAGTGGCAGTTCATTCCTGTTATGAAATTACTCAATTAACGAGCATATGTTGACATAATGGAGTATACTGTAACAAGGCTCCAAGATCCAACAGGGAATACATATCTCTTGGCAGATAGCAATACTTGGGCTCTACAAAAACGAGAACAGACCTTGCCCATGCTAATCGTTGAAGCTTCACCAGTTGGAATCACATCCGTCTGCATACCATTTAGGAGTCAAAGAACTCAACAACTATCATCTGATCATGATACGCCTCTTGTTAGCACATCAAACCAACAAAGTCAATGAAATGGTGGGTTAGGTTACATGCTCCTATTTTATTCTCCATCACAATCACTGGCCTTCCACACTTCCCAAGGGTCATCGAGTCAGTATAAAATATGACTATATATTGGTCTTCAATCTGCAGGATATTCATGAAAAAGTATAATTTGCAAACGGATAGCATGATTTCCATCAAACTGGGATCATATGAGCTCCATCAAATTGGGTCTGTGTATTACATGGAAAAAATGAAGACACCTTTGTGGCGTTAATCCTGGAGAGGAAGATGACCAAAGAACAATGAAGAGAGACGATGAGTCAATGACAATGCTAAACACAGGGGAAGGAGATATAAGACTGGGCTCAGTCACAACAATGTCCTTCCAATCATAATCTCAGAATTACAATTAGTTCTTTTGTTTGTAGAAGCTTTACAAATTTCAGAGAAATTACCCTATACTCCCATCTCTTTTCCCCCTCCATCATCACATGCATTTTGTGCTTTACGGGCTACGTACCATCCATTAACATCGGAAAGTAATGGTTAAGAATCAAATATGACAATATGACATCATTGGTATTTGATCTACAGGAAGCCCTTGAAATATATAACTGCAAACAGGTAACATGATTTCGATCAATTCGAGTTCATATATTACATGGTCATCAAAACTATCCTCACCTGCCTAAATACAATGAAGATTTCAGATAGAAAGGCATATTCAAATAGTGAAAACATAGGAAGTGGTCATGTGCAACTATAGTTCATACGGCTTTTGACCCATGCAAACGAAATATCAAACATATTGTGTTATGGTTCCAACCTCACATGAGTAATAATGTTTCTCAAGATATACTTAAACTTCACTTTTAAGTAATTAGTATGTATATAAAACTAATACTCCCTCCAACCCATATTAGTTGACTTCAAAATTGTCTATATACGGATGTATCTAGCACTAAAACTTGTCTAGATGCATTCATATCTAGACAAATCTAAGTCAACTAATATGGGTCGGAAGGAGTAGAATAAACTGATAAGGCAGCACACGCGAAATGATGCCTCCAAAATACAGGAATTTTCTCAAATATTGAGTGAAATCATGAATGAGATTTTTTTATAAGCATACTGCCTACTTCAGATTAGGTAACTGCCTCCAGGGAATTTGAGTTTTATTTCTCTCTGCATATCAGTAAAAGGGGGGCATTTATCAGGGTGGTATACTATAATAGTGGAACACGTCTTCACAAAACTATCTATCCATGTTGCAATTTTGTTAGCCCCAAGTGCAGACAAAACTATCAATCCATGTTGCAATTTTGTTAGCCCCAAGTGCAGACAAAACTATCAATCCATGTTGCAATTTTCGCATATGTGTGCACCAGTTCAAGGTAAGCTCGTGCACAGTTACAACATCAATACAATCAGTCATTGCTAGAAAATGGAAAAATTGCAAGATCCACTACACCATCTTCACGAGATAATTAACACTTATTGCTTAATATCATCCAGACAGAAACATATGAAGATAAGCAGCGCCTCTGCAAGCATTCTACCATGTACATAATATTCGTGCAATAGAATCCACTTACAAGGGGTAACATTTCACCAAAACGGTACAGTGTTCGATAATTCCAATATAATACAATGCAAATTATACAGACCCATAACACCACAGTCGTGATCCAAAGACAAGAGCACAATAAAAATGAAAGCATATCAAGTCCCGGTTTTCTGATCCAAACCCTGCATATTTTTGTTCCAGTTCATGATCAAGCAAACACACAGACTTGCAGCATCAACAGAATCAGCTTCACCTGCCCTAAATTCAAATAATTCTTCCCAACAGAAAGATCAAATTACCTAACAGGAGATAACACTATCGAAATGTTCCCTAAAAGTACACATCCGAATAAGAAGGGCATATGCAAGGACTTTACCCTTAATGGATATAATACATGAACAAAATGATGTATATATCAGGTGTCCCTACAATCAGTATGACACAACCAATTTATAGGGGGCAATTTTTCAACAAGAATAGCATTGCCATTCACAAACAGTATAGCGCAAGTCAAATCCAAATTGGATCATTCTTCCCATCCAAAATATCAAAATGCCTCACACTAACTTCTTCATTCCTCATATAATTAACAGAGAAGAGACGTATCCAAATTGTCCCCAAAATTGCATATACGAATAACCAGGGCATTTGCAAGGACTCTATCATGAACGGACATAGTAGATGTATATACTGTCTGGCCTTACCTATGCAGAAGTGGGACAATTGGGACAAGTGGAATACCATTTTTAGCTACTAGACTAACTCAAAACTAAGTGGGCTAAATAGGATAAGGTAGATTTGACATATCTCACTTATCCCACCTAAATTAGAGTTAGTCTAATCTATATCTATATCTAATTATAAAGGAAGGAGCGTTTCTTGTAGTACCTACACTTTTTTGGACGGCTTTACCCCTGCAGTAAATCATATATTACCCACATGCCACCCCTAAGTGGAAAAAAAACAAAGAAACGCTCATATTATCTATACCTAACCTAATAATAAAGGAAGGAGTGTTTCTTGTAGTACCTACACTTTTTTAGACGACTTTACCCTTTGACCAAAAAATAAATTACCCACCAATGCCACCGGTAAGTGAAAAAGAAAAAAAAATTACCCACCAATACCACCGATAAGTGAAAAAGAAAAAAAAACACTTTTTTGGCATGTTACTTGTAATACCTACACTTTTTTGGACGACTTTACTCCTTATTTTTTAAATAATATTACCCACAATAAGAAAAACCGTACCTTAAAAAAACACTCTCTTGAACAGGTGAAAAAAAAGGAAGCAAGCAACCACGGATGAACACTTCACTCTTGCCCCGTTTGTGACCAGGAAAAGTTTTTTCTAGGCCCCAAAGCACCCCATAGCTTTCTTGGGAGAGTTGCCGGTGGCGCGGTACTTGGCGGCCGTCTCCTCAGCTTTGAGGATTTCTTCGCCGCGCTTCGCATCAACCATCGCTCTCTTCTCTTCAGCTTCCTTGTGGATGAGTGCAGCCTTGTTCTTCATCTTCTCTGCGTATTCAGCCTTCTTCTTTTCTAATTGCTCCTGAAGGTGTGCACATACATAAGCTTTAGTAACAAAGGATGCCGTATGAAAATAGTGCCGAGTGGGGCGCCACCGGAGGGAGATAGCGAGGAGCGAGAGGGCTTTGACCTCTTGCTGCCGAATCCCGTTCCACCCGGCCCCGTTGTTCTTCGCCTGGATACGCAGCACCCGTGTTCTTCACCTGCATACGCAGCGCCGCCCCCAAACTCGAGCATGACACGGCGGAGAGGAGAGAGCCCTGCCGAGATGCCGCATCTGAGCTGGCCTTGCACATGCAATGCCTCTGGAATTAACCTTCCCGTGCGTGTCCACATGCAGCCATGCTTCGACACTCCGCCTCCATCCCTAAGGTCCTCTTGCCGAATTTCTCAAGCCGTCTGGTGTTGTTGTCAACAAGCTCGTGAATTGGGACCGCTGCGATTGAGAATCAGCATCCCAGGTCTTGGTCCTGGCTGGCCAGTTAACGTCCTCCCGGCTCTGTCGCTCCTTAATTCATTCAAGTGTTGTTGTTTCTATGTTTGGGGTCACTACATCATATGCGGTGGCTAAAAGTGGGGAAAAAGGAGATGATAAAAAAGTTGTGTGTGGTGGATAATAATCTGTTTTTTCTTATAAAATACTAGATGTCAAAGAACAAATTTGACCAGTATATGGTGCAACGATACTTTAGATTTCTCCTCTTTTTATAAATCATTGATTTTGAGAGGAGATTAAACACTTTCTATATATGTTTTAATAAATGACAACTGCATACCACTGGTCGTTTTCTTCTTATTTGTCAAGCCACTTCGTGCGTCAAAAGGGCATGTACGCTGTGATGCACGCACACCATCGCAGCCAAGTGAGCCGGACATTTTTGGTTTGGGCCAGACTGAGATGGTCGAAGAGAGGGCTTCTATCAACGATGGGGTAAATGCGCATGAGGAAGCCTTGGACGTCCGACAAGGTGGCGACGGGATCCTGGCGACGGAGCTGGCGAGATGGTGTAGCAATCGGAGCTCGACACAAAGAGAGCAGAAGGGGGCATCTGTGTAGAGTCGGCAGGCGGAATGTGACGAACTATCAGGGGCACCCTGTGTGGTCCTTGTGACGAGGGAGCGCGGAGATGGGAGGACAAAAGGTAGGGGTGGCACGGAGAGGGGCAAGCTGGTTGGCGAAGCTGGCAGGAACAAACAGAGCAGATGACTGTAGGCGTTGTGATGATGAAAACTGGACAACAAATATTGTTTTATTTATTTTATTTTTCACTTAAACTATTAATGTTTTTATTTTCCGGTGCAACGCACGGGCACTTTTGCTAGTAATAATAAAGGAAGGAGCGTTTCTTGTAGTACCTACACTTTTTTGGACGGCTTTACCCCTGCAGTAAATCATATATTACCCACATGCCACCCCTAAGTGGAAAAAAACAAAGAAACGCTCATATTACCACATATTATCACACTCAATGACACCAGTAAGTAATAAAACGTTTCGTTAGAAGTTCGGTAGGCCGAGTCAAGCCCCGACGCCGTGCCATCACACCGATCTGGCATACAGCCGAGTAGAAGCCATTGGTGTTTGATGCATGCGAGTAGAAGTCATGCCCTACTCATATTACCACATATTATCACACCCAATGACACCGGTAAGTAATAAAACGTTTCGTTAGAAGTTCGGTAGGCCGAGTCAAGCCTCGACGCCGTGCCATCGCACCGATCTGACATGCAGCCGAGGAGAAAAAAAATATTATGTCACCGATCAAATTAAAAACTATCTATACTACAACATGCCACTGATTTAAAAAAACTCACCGCTGGCACAACAAAGACGCGGACATTTTGTTAGTAGTTTAAAAATGGTATCCCACTCATCCCGATTGTCACACCTCTGCATCCCGGGCTTATAGCTCCTATGCGACGTCTTTACGTGGAATTGGAAGGAAAACGACATCGTTGAAAAGAATAGCTCGCATGCGACGGATGTGAGGCAACTAATATCCCAGGGCCACACGGGCCTTAAATCGGTCGTAAGGACACATTTAACTTTGTTCCAATATTAGGGTTAAGCCAAACCGGTTGGTTGGGACAGCTAGTCAAACCAACCGCTTCCGACCGAGAGCGCGCGTAACACTGACTGTAGCTTCCCCGACGGTGGCGGCGGACCTCACCCATCGTTCTCGGCGCCGGCGGCGGCGGCACGGCAATTAATTTAGGCGGCGGCGCTTTTTTTCGACGACGAAGGTGGTGAGTGCCATTTGAAAGCTAATTCCTCTCCCATTCTTCTCAATTCGAGATCTGAGCGTGCCCATTGATGCTAGATTGTGGAGGCGAGGGTGTGCTGAACGGGGCGAGGGGGAACGATATGGAGCATGGAGAGGGGACTTCTAATCGGTATATCCCGTATCTCTGCACTTAATTTCTCTAAGGTTGAGCTCTCTGTTCGCTTCCGCTAGCTCACAGTGCCCGCCAAAAACAGGGGAGACGATGTTGCGCGCCAAACCTTCGAATTTCGCATCAATTTCTTTCCCTCTAGGGCTGTTTTAGTTGATGGCAGCACGCAGATCATTGAGAGAGACACGGTTGTTAAATGGGAGGTGGAATTAGAACATGTTGATCCCCAAGAGCTAATAAACATGGGAGAGGAGGCAGTAAGGAAAATGGTGGAAAAAATTGGGGATAGTGTGGTTTGGGGGCCAGAGCAAGAGGTTTCTTTGTTACGATTTGATGATTGCAAATGTGACTATGTTAGGGTTGAGACAGGGGAACATATAGTTGATGAAATCGATGAGAGAAACGGTTGGACAAGCAAAACTGTTCTGTTTTTAGCAGAGCTCATTGATCTAAAACCTGATTCGAGGGTTGGATATGTGGCCTCGAAGCTGGCTGCTCAGATGGTCGAGGATGATTGGGCTGCACAAAGGCAAGTAATGCCTATACTTACTGAGTTGGAAGTGTTAACAGTGGAGGATGATGATGCTAATGCACAAGGGGAGGCTGCAGATGGTAATGCACAAAGGATTGTAACTGTTGATTGGAATTCAGTTGAGATACATGACCGCACTGATTTGGTCATTGCACCAATAGATGACATTGAAATGGCAAAGCTTTTTGGCATTCCTATAGATGACAGAGACAAGGAGAAGAAGAGGGATGAAGCTGCAAATGATGGTGACAACCATTTAAGAGATGAAGAGGCAGATATAGATCTAGAGTTGTTGGAAAATGCTGCAGTTCATGTAGATGATGCACATGATGATGAGCTAGTAACAGTTTATGACAAAGAGGACCCAGTTATTGAAGTTGGGAGATTGCTTCCAAGCATGGATGAATTCAGGATGTGTTTCAGGATATATGCAGTCAAACGTGAGTTTCCTACCAAGACTATGTGGACTGATAAAAAGAAGTTCTATGCAAAATGCATAGGTTATGATGGTGGTGCCAAGCCTTGCAAGTGGTATATATCTGCTAGACGCCAACCTGATGGAAGGACAATAAGAGTGAATCAAATTCCAAAACCTCATACTTGCATTACAAGTTCTCAAACAGTTACAAAGATGACATCACAATTATGGGTTGCAGAAAAGATCAAGCCCATTTTAGCCACAACACCAAACAGCATTGCAAAGAGACTGAAAATAGACTTGGAAAAGCAGTACCCCATTAAGCTGAATTATACTACAGTGTGGAAGGCAAAGCAAAGGGCAATGAAAGAGCTATATGGTGATTGGGCAAATACCTTTCGAATGCTTTATAACTTCAAAGCAGAAGTAGAGAAGAGGTCACCTGGCAGTGTTGTGGAGATAGATACTGAGGTAACAGCTGATGGGAAAGTCTTCTTCTCTAAATTCTTCATGGCTTTAAAGCCTTGCATCGATGGCTTCAAAGCAGGTTGCCGTCCATATTTGAGTATAGACTCATCTTTCTTGACTGGAAAGTGGAATGGTCAACTAGCAGCATGCAATGCTTTAGATGGACACAATTGGATGTTCCCTGTAGCTATTGGCATGTTTCAGTCTGAGACAGAGGCATCATGGACATGGTTCATGATGCAGTTGAAAAGATGCATAGGGCCAGTCTCTCCATTGGCAGTGCACACAGATGCATGTAAAGGTTTAGAAAATGTAGTGAAGATTGTTTTCCCTCATGCTGAGCAGAGGGAGTGCTTCGGCCATATGTGGATGAATTTGATCAAAAAATTCAGAGGAGATGATTTTGGACGCATGTGGCCAGCAGCAAGATCTTACACCAGGCAGACACATTCATATCACCTTGAGAAGATTAAGGCGGCATGCTCTGAGGAGGATAGGGTCAAGTTTTGTACATGGTTGGAAACCTACCATTCTCTTTTATGGTACAGGTCTGGTTTTAACACTGCCATCAAATGTGATCATATCAACAATAATTTGGCAGAAAGTTTCAACAACAAAGTGAAGGAGTTAAAAGACTTGCCTGTCCATGACATGGTTGACCAGATCAGGATCATGATCATGAGGTTGTGGGAATTGAGAAGAAGGCTTGGTGATGTTCTTCAAGGAGATAAGCTTCCTGATATTGTGCAGCAGGTGGTCAACAGGAGCAGAAATCTTGCACATTTGCGTGTTGAGAAATCCTCATTGTGGGGTGCTGAAGTCAGAGATACAAAGACTGGCAGGAGGCATGTTGTTGACACTCAATTGCATGAATGCACATGCCTTGAGTGGCAACACACTGGGAAGCCTTGTGAGCATGCCATACTTTTCTTGGCCTCCAAACACAAGCTAAATATGCACCCATATTTGCATGAGTATTATTCTGTAGCAAAATTCAAGGCTGCATATGGAACACCAATTCCAGCACTTACAGATCAGTCTCAGTGGCCTGAAGTGGACATTCAGTTCTCCTTGTGTCCTCCTTTGATGAAAAGAAAGGCTGGCAGGCCCAAGCAGAGTAGATTCAAGGCTTGGTTTGAGAAAGGTGGGAGCAGCAAGAAGGGAAAGAAAGATGAAAAGAAAGATGCCAAGCCAAAAAGGGCCCAAAAAGGTAACAAGAATAGATGCAAACTCTGTGAAGAACTTGGACACCGAGCTGGCTCTACCAAGTGCAGATACACTGCTGAAAAGCCAAAGTATGTTCATCCAAAATCTATCCCATTTCTTGCTGATGATTTTTCTCCCCCAGCTAACTTGCTTGTTTTCAGGAGGAAGCGTGGAGAAAAAGGCCCACCTCTTGTTGTTGACGAATGCTGGCCAGTGAAAAGGGCAAGAATCAATGGCCAAAGAAAGAAGAGAACTAACCAGATCATGTTTGGTGCTGCTGAGGTGCAATCTGAACTTGTTTTGGAGGATGATGTGCAAACTGTTGAGGCTTTAGGGCACACCGTTTCTGATTTGTAAGCTCTGGTGCAAAATGAGGGGCAAAATGAGCCTGTTGTTGAGGCTCTAGTGCAAAATGAGCCTGTTGTTGAGGCTCTGGTGCAAAATGAGCCTGTTGTTGAGGCTCTGGTGCAAAATGAGCCTGTTGTTGAGGCTCTGGTGCAAAATGAGCCTGTTGTTGAGGCTCTGGTGCAAACTGACCAAGTTGTTGAGGCTCTGCATCATGATCATGAGGTTGTTGAGGAGGTGCAGGAGGTGAAGGAGACTCTTGGACGTGCTGTGGGGAGGCCAGATGGTAATGGTAAGAAAAAGAAGAGCATAAACCTATTGTGTGGTGTGAAACTTGTGAAGGAGAAGAAAACGAGGGGTAAGAAGAGCCAAAAGAAATAGACATTTGTTATTGTAAACATTTGTTATTGTTGTAAACATTTGTTATTGTTGTAAACATTTGACACTTGTTGTTGTAATAATTTGGCACTTGTTGTTGTAAACATTTGTTATTATAATAATTTGTCACTTGTTGATAATTTGGACAAAATTCAAATATGATGGTAATTTGAATTTCAACATATGTAGCTATGTCACTTTTCTATGTTTGTATGAGCTTCCAACGTTTTTCTCATATGTACAATACAACTCATCCTCACCCTGATCCCTTTTGTGAAGTACAACTCACCCTCACCCAAAATGGGGTAGAAATGGGCTCCAAAGCTAGGGTAAACCACCCCATTTCTAAGCAAGTTTTTTTTCGACCATTTCTAAAACCAAGTTAGATATTTTTCCTCAGAACTATGTCACATAACATGACACCATGCGAAGGTTTTGTATTTTTTTGATTTTTTTTGAATTAGTTATGCACATTTGAATGTCTGGTCAAACTTGAAGGGTTTTCATAAATATTCTTAGCTAGGGGCTCGTCTGACTGGCATTGGCTTGCAAAACTTGAAGGGTTTTCATAAATATTCTTAGCCTGGCCTGCTGCTCGGTGAGCTCGTCTCCAGCCCCATCTTATGCAGCTTTGCAAGCCACTCGTTCACGTTGACCTTCCCCTCAAAGTCCGGCGGCAGGACAGTGCCGAGCTTCCCCATAGAGGTAGAGAGGTCATGGAGCAGGGGGGCGGACCTGGTCATTGGCGAGCATATTGAGCTTGACGGCGTCCATGGCGGTGATGAAGCTCGGCACGCACTGGGCGATGGCAGAGCCGGAGGCCGGCGCGGAGGAGGACGCGGTGGCGGCGCGAAGCTCGACGGTGGCCGGGACGCCGGACTGGATGAGGCGGTTGAGGGCGATGGGTCAGTCTATGCGGCAGGCCTGGAGAAAGCGGCCCCGGCCGCCGGCGAGGGAGGAGGATAGGACGGTGAACTGGGAGATGGGCTTGAGGCAGTCGGCCCCGGACCCCTTGTTTCGGTTCCAGTTCCAATCTGAGCCAGCCAATCCAAGCAGCTGCCGTACTCAGCGGAGGAAGTGAGCGGTGGCTATCCTGAACCTCTACAAAGACAACCTTCAGTCTTCAGGGAACTCCAAACATGAACTGCAGAAGTTCAGCTACAGATTATATGAAATTATGGAGCTTAGCCCTTCAGGAGTGATCCGTACATGGTATCTCTCAGCACACAACGGCTAGCAATTACAACCGGCACCAAATCTCTAAGTATCACACAGGATATAAGAAAACAATGACAGCAACTGTATAGAAGATTCCAATTCACACACGCGGCGTGTCCCAAGTCCCCAACATATGCGGTGAGGCTGTCAAGATGGAAGAACCATATGCATGAATCAATCGATGAGAAAGTTAACCAAGGGGCCATCATCAGCGACAGTGTGGGCAGAGTTGAAGTATAAGTGAGCTTGAGGCACTGCAACTCTTGACAAGCAGTGGAAACGAGGTCGCTGGAAGGGAGAGCATTGGCCTGGGAATGAATGAAAATTCTTAAATAAAGAAGTATTTGAAAAATCGAAGAAATGAAATAAAATATTGCAAAAGGTAATCTTTGCAAAGGCATTGGTGGGACCTTTTTACCTTTCCCTTTCTTTGTAGCTGTGAATGTGAATCACGGTTCATCTGAATTCCTTCCAGCGGATATGCGCAATCTTTGGCCAGCTTTCTCCGTCAGGTGCTCGGCAGCTCTTCTCCAAGCGCTCACAGCGCCAAACACATATATGCTGGAGGGAGGATGGCAGGTCTGGTAAAGATGATATGTTGGGGCAATCATGGATATCGAGTCCTGCCAGACTCGAGAAGCACTTCAGATTTCCTGGCAGGGACCTCATTTCACACCCACATAATCTCAGGCACTTGACTGATGTGAAATTTGCAGATTCTTCAAATGACGCAAATGGTTCCTTGCATCGTTCAAGAGACAGAAATGGTGGAACTGTAAAACCTTCAGCAGAGAGCATGTGGTTCAGCATTGCAGGGCTGCTAACATATAGTGACCTCTGGACTCGAAACTGTGTGATGCACTCCACTGTTATCTTCGGAACATCTATCAAGTGTACGTGCTGAAGCTGCAGGGACGACAAGCCTTCAAGAAAGCACAGATCCGGGAAACCTCCTA
This sequence comes from Avena sativa, assembly GCA_916181665.1. Taxonomy (NCBI): domain Eukaryota; kingdom Viridiplantae; phylum Streptophyta; class Magnoliopsida; order Poales; family Poaceae; genus Avena; species Avena sativa. The sequence continues at coordinate 379,565,009 of OV702282.1, forward strand.
GTGATAATGATTCGAGGGAGGTTAGATGACTGATGGACAAAGATGCAGAGCTTCTGCAGCCGTACATGGAAAGATTTATAAGGTGCGGCAAGTCACTGCTAAAGACATCAGCTGGAACCATGCACCCGTATATACAGAGCTCCTCAAGAGATAACGGCATTAAATCTGCTCCACATGCCAGTCTAAAGAAGGGCAGGAAATCAATCTAACCTCCGAAAGTGAGGTAACAGCTCGTAAGCTCCCTAATGACCTGAGACACCAGCAAGATTTGATGAACAAGAAGTCAAGCTTTGTCAAATTTTGGAAGACCTCCTGCGACGGAAGTGTAGTTAAAGTCATGATCTCCACTAAGGACAACGATCTTAGTGAAGTTAGACCATCAAGGCAAACAGCTAATGCCCCATCTGTAATGCTACATGAAGAAAGATCAAGTCCACGAAGTCCTGATGGTGGAACCAGAGGCAACCTGATGCTCCTTCCAAAAATGAGCATTACCCTCTGTTCGTGGCAACTTATCCATGCCTTGATGACATCCTCTTTCACTGATACCTTATCTCTTTCTAGAGCACTTTCAATGGTTTGAATACGTGACATATCAGCATCCATCAATGTAATCAAATGCTTCATAGATGAACATTCTGACAATAGTATGCTCCTAATATCGTATTTTGGATCCGCCTCGCAGATCAAAGCAAGTTGTGATGCCAAGTGGTCTGTCCTCAGGATGCCCTCTCTCTGATCATGCTGTTCCAACTCATCATCAGAAATAAATATAAGCAGAGGGCATTTATCAATTGCTAAATCTTCAAGGCTTGATGGAAGACGAGGTAATGTCTTCATGTTTGGGATATTCTTGAGGCTAAGTACAGAGCAATTACGAAAGAGCTCGCTATTGGATGGTAGACCCTCTAACCCAGCGCAATCAACAAGATTAAAAGTTTCCATATTCTCAAAACATGAACCACCTAGTAACCACCCTGGATATTTCGCAGCTTTGTAACCTTCGAGTGTAAGGTGCCGAAGTTGGGGCGGTGGCATCAAACCTTCTAGAATCTCCAGATGTGAGTTAACATTTGCTATCATATCATTCTCGGAACTCCAGATAAGGCTCAAGCTTTCAAGATGACTTTTTTTGTGTAGCTTGGACACTAAAGCTTCCTCCTTCCCAGTAACATTATTGAGATATCTCACATTTATACTGCCAGAGAGCTCATTCATGTCCCTCAGCTGTCGCAACTCATATCCTTTCTGCTTTATCACGGCAAATTCATCAAGTTGCTGGAGTGAAGTTAGCTTGCCTATGTTAGGAATTTGAGGCAAAGCTACTTTGTGAGACATATATATCCTATCATCATACCCTTCAAGATGGCGTAACTTAGTTAAGTTGCAAAGTTTTACAGGCAAACTCATAACTTTGTGATTTAACTGAAGTATCTGTAGGTGATAAAGACTACACAGTGATCTCGGCAATTCAGAAATCAATGTTTTGATGATGTTCAGATACCGAAGGTGCTTTAACCGACCAACAGATTCTGGCAACTTGCTACTGTTGTAAGCTGACAAGTATAGCACGCGCAATTTCTTCAAATTCTTCAGTATCTGGTTAAAAACATCACGTACATCATCCATTAGTGGCTCAAGACAGATTACAGTGCGTAAATGATGTAGCCTGCATATACTTTGCTTATGTTGTTTTATGCTCTGAACACGGACAGACAAGTGTCGAACAGTGCATGGTATTTCTGTCACCTTGTCATCTTCTAATCTGAAGCAGTCTTCTTTGGAAAGCGATTCTGCCAGATCGTGAAGGAGATCATGCATAACATAGTGTGTACCAATGTATTTATGGTATACTGGTTGAAAGAATGAAACAGAGACCATCTCATTAAAGCAATCCCTTCCAATATCTTCAATTCTCTTCTTCACATCACCCGAATCAACAAGTCCCTCTGCTATCCACAGGTGAATCAACTCTGTCATGATATACTTGTGGCCTTTTGGAAATAGGCTGCAATATAGAAAGCATCTCTGCAGACGTGGATCTAACTTCTCATAACTCCACAGCAGAGCTCTCCTAGGTTCACTTAAGTTGTCGATTTTTATAGTTACAGCATCTTTCCATGCAGTGATACTTGTTTTTCCTTTCAACTGGGAACCCACGACTTTTGCAGCCAAAGGAGATTGTCCAAGCATGTTAGCAATCTTTTCTGCCATGTCTTCTAACCTTTCACGCAACTGAGCATTTCTAATTTCAGGTCCAGAAAAAGCATGGCGTTTGAATAGTGCTAAAAAGTGAGTCTCTTCCATGTTTTCAAGATGAAACACTTCTTCACAGCAAAGAGCAGCTGGAAATGTATCCCTTCGTGAAGTTGCCAAAACTTTGCTTCCTGTCTGCTGACAAACTAGAGGAGCAAATAGTTGGTCCCATTCCATCTCATTGTTGGAATTATCAAACCAAACATCATCCAACACAAGTAGGAATTTCTTTGATTTTTGTAGTATGTCCCTCAGTTTGCACTGGAGAATATCAAGGCTATCAACGCGTGGGCATTCTCCCTTGGTGGTAGACTCGATAATCTCCCGTGTATGACGGTGGACATCAAGTCTGCGTGAGATGCACACCCAAATCCTGGCATCAAAATGTTCTTCTATCCTCTTGTCATTGTAAACATGTTGTGCCAAGGTGGTTTTTCCCATGCCTCCAACTCCAACAATGGCCAGACCCGAGTACCTAGCCGTGCTAGACTCGGAAGCAGCCGTCTTGGTAAGAAGTTCTATTATATGATCACGATCCTTGTCACGACCAATCACCTCCAGAGGTGGTATTGATGTGGCCTGAGGAACAACGGATGATGGTACCATAGAGCCCTCTACACTGTTACCAGCTGGTAAGCGAAGTAGTTCACGGAAATCCTTCGCTTTCGTCAGGATGACCTTCAGTTCATTCAGCTGGCACAGTAGCTTTCTGTTCTTCGGGCGCAGATTAGACAGTCTGCTTGAGGTAGCACGCAGAGGCTTCAGAATACTAATTGCTGGCAAGGAATTATTCCAACTTTTTGCTTTCGACCTGAGGAGGTTGTACTCATGCTCATCCAGCAGATCATCAGCCCTGTACAAGGATTCTTTAAGCTCCTGAAGCCATATGTCCAGCGTGACCCTATGGTTGCCTCTGTCAGCTGCTTCAATCACCAGGGCAAACTGTGGCATAATGGTGGTCTCTAATTCATGGAGCTCACGCACCATGTCCACACCAAGGTACAATGAAGCATCAGCGAGTAGCTTCTTCAATATTGGCGATGCAGCCAACCGTAAGCCAGCCAGTGCCACCCCTGTCATGGAATTGCAGGATACTTTTTGTTGGCTACTGGGAGGGGGCTTCTGTTCAGTGAAAAAGATCTTGGTTGTTGTGTAAAGCTAGAAATTAGGAAGATCTTAAGAGGAAAATTCTGAGACACAGGTTGAAGAACTTTAATGACATACTTTCCTTTGTTGTTCCTTTTCCAAAATCCCTTTTTCTTTGGTGGAGATTGGGGGTTGGAAATAAAGAGAAGAAGCAGGTGTATCCGAAGGTAAAATGGGAACAAAATCGAAGGGACGAAGATACTAAATGGTAGAAACCGACAAAGGTGAACAGGTAAACAATGGTAACGGAGTGAGAACTCTAAAGCCCTGTTCAACGAATTGTCTTTGATTTTTCCTTTTTTATTTTTTTGGCATAGAATGACCCGAGTAGATGTAGGCAAGCAATGGAAGAGAACTTCCTGAGGTGGGAATCAACCGGTGAAGACAGCCATGGATAAAGTAGCTGCTGGAGTGGGGAATGATGAGATAAATTAGTCAACTGCAATATATCAAAAAATAAAAGATAAAATATATCCCAGCAAAGAGTTTTGTTTCTTCTTTAGTGTGGACGAAAGTATATATACAGGAGAAGATGTTAACACATCAAAGGAGGTTGGGATGCTTACAGAGATGAAGGAGTGACGAACGACGGAAGCAGCGTCGCTGGCGCAAGCACGGCGATGGAGGAATTCGAGGTTGCTGGAGAGGTGGAATGGAGCAAGTGTTGTGAACTTGTAGTAAAAGAGAAATCAGAGGCAAAGCTGTCCAAACAGCAAGACATGAGACAACAAAATATCTGATCCACTGGTGCACTGGAAGCGGGTAGTCACCTTCACATTCTACATCACGATTGTAAGGCCTTTGATGTCAGAAATCTGTGGCCAAGAATAAACTATGGCCTGACGGGTCTTCTATTTACAGGAAATCGAAAAACACAGATGATTTCCACCGGACTTGGTCAATATATTACATGGTCAAAATGAAGGTGCTTCTCGTATTACATTCTAGGAAATTTTGATGGCGAAAGAAGAACAGTTAAAGAGACTGACCCTGAGAAAAAGGGAAACGAAAAATAAGAAATGAGACTGAACTCCCTCCTAATCTATCTGAATAATGGTGATTATTTCAGGTAAAATGCCTCTTTTCTCTTATTTGAATGATCAAAACACAGGCAGTGGTCATTACTAGAGAGTCATAAGTAGCGATCTCCTTACCATCCAAGGGAAATCCTGTAATGGATCCAGGAAAATGGCTGCAATGCACTGCCAATCATGTAGTGATGTTAACCAGCACAAGACAGCACAATGAGTACATGTGGATAAGAGTAACTTCCTGGAACAGATTTAAAATCACCAAATTTATAAGAGAGATCATGTAATGGATCCAGGAAGATGGCTGCAACGCACTGCCAGTCCTAGTAATCAAAACTAATTTGACAAGCATAAGAGAAATCACCAAATATACATGTAAATGTAACAGATATATAAATAATTGGAATACATCCTAACTGATGATAGGGTGACTCTGCCTCGTCAGTGTAGTCAGTAAATAGGGCATTGCCATGACGGAATCATACAACCATGTTGGAACACACTATCATTACAGCGCTATCCAATAAATGTGGCAATTTGGTTAACTTCAACCACTAAGACGGCATTCTTGCCAATCTAAAGATCCAAATACCTTATAGGAGACACCAATGTAACTCACACTCATTTCTTCATATATATGCGAGGATTCGGCCATGAATTGGCATAATAGAGGAACAAAATATTTTGTAGAATCAAGGGTCCTTATAATCAATATAAAATATTCAACTTGTAAGTAAGAAATCGTGTTGTTAAGGAAAGGCACAAGGTAAAATAGAGAAAATAGTCTTCTCTTATTTTTTTAAGAGATCCCTTAGCTAAGCACTCCCTCTGTCCCAAATTACTTTGCATTTTGGGTTTAGTCAAACTCAAACTTTATAAACTTTGACTACTTCTATAAGAAAAAATATCAACATATAAAATATTTAATAGACATACTAGACATGCCATAAAACATAGTTTTATATTATATGCAATTGACATTATAAATGTTAGTATTTTGTTAAATATGTTTAGTCAAACTCTTTGACCAAACCTAGAATACAGAGTAATTTAGAATAGAGGAAGTAAAGATAATCTTCTCTTTCTTAATTCTCTCTTCCAACTAAGCGAAAATTTGATGCGACAACTCTAAAGAAAGACTGACGTCACCCAATTGTACATGCCCGGGGACAACTTTCCACGAGATTGGCATTGTTATTGACAAAAAGAATAGCATGAGCCAAATCACACATCTGTATAGGATTGAATTACTGATGCAAAGACAAAAGGGCAAAAAAACAGAAAAGGACCAAATCAGAACCAAGACGGTCCTTGGTCATAGGCCAGCAGTGGGCAGCGAGGCCAATATAGGCCATGAAAAAACGCTTACCGTAGGCCGAATCCAGGTCAAAGTTGAGCTGCCTGGCCTGCTACTCGGTGAGGCACGCGTTCACCTCGAAGTCCGGTGGCAGGACGGTACCAACGGGGGGGTCGTTGGTGAGCATATTGAGCTCGACGGTGGCGAGGACGCCGGACTGGAGGAGGCGGTTGAGGGCAACAGGGGCAGTCAAGGCGGTTGACCTGGACGAAGCGACCCGGCGAGGAAGGGGTAGAGGGGGTTGAACCGAGAGGTGAGCTTGAGCCAACCCCCCACGCTTTTGCTGAATCACACTGTAACTGCTTGAGCTTTTCAGTGTACCGTAGCCTGATGCGAGGGCTGCTTCACATGGCACCTTGAGGAAATTCACAACATATAAGCTGCAGAAGTTTAGCTACAGATTATATATACATTGAGCTTAGCCCTTAACTTACATCTCTTCAACACTCAAAGATGCTAATTGCATCTCAAAGCACAACCCAGAACACAACAGATGATAATCACAACCAGTGGCAATCTGAATAGTATGTAACATACTAAAACAAGTCTCGATACATTTGCTTCACAAAGCTAAAACATCTTATATTTTGAAACGGGGGGAGTATCTAAATATCTCTTCAACACAGGATAACAAAACAACGACACCACCAAACTATAGAAGACATTACGTGGAGCGGCTGAGGATGGACGAGCGATGCATGCAGCAACCGATGAAGAAGGGAACTGAGCGGCAAGCACCAGCGAAAATGCAGAGAGAGTTGAAAATGTAAGTGAGAGGCACTCCAACTCTTAGACAGGCACTGGAGACAAGGTCATCGCTCGAGGGGAGAACATGGGCCTGGGAATGAATGAAGAAATTGAAAATGAAGTACGTATCTAAAAGTAGAATAACTGAAATAAATATTGCAAAAGGTTATCTTTGAAAAGGCAATGGTGGATACTTTACCTTTCCATTTCTTTGTAGCTGTGCATCTGAATCACGGTTCATCTGAATTCTTTCCAGCGGATATGCGCAATCTTCGGCCAGCTTTCTCCATCAGGTGCTCGGCAGCTTTCCGTCAAGGTTTCACAACCCCATAGGCCGAAGTGCTGGAGGGGGGATGGCAGATCTGGTAAAGATGATATGTTGGGGCAGTTGCGGATCTCGAGTTTTGTCAGACTGGAGAGGCACTTCAGATTTCCTGGCAGGGACCTCATCTCGCACGACCCTAACCTCAGCCACTTGACCGATGCGAACTTTGAAGATTCTTCAAATGAAACGTATGCATCCTTGCATTTTTGAAGAGAGAGATATGGTGGAAGTGTAAAACCTTCAGACGAGAGCATGATGTTGAGGATCACAGGGCTGCTAACATAAAGTGCCTTCTCTACTCGAAACTGTGTGATACACTCTACAGTTAGCTTTGGGACATCTGTCATCTGTACGTTGTGAAGTTTCAGGGAAGACAGTCCTTAAAGAAAGTACAGATCAGGTACACCTTCTAGATATAATGATTCGAGGGAGGTCAAATGACCAATCGACAAAGATGCAGAGCTTCTGCAGCCCGACATTAAAAGAAGTTTCAGGTGCGGCAAGTCAGTACTGAGGAAATTAGCTGCAACCACACACCGGTATATAATGAGATTCTCAAGAGATAACGGAATTAAATCTGCTCCACATGCCAATTCCAAAAAAGGGCAGGAGATCAATCTAATGTCCAAAAGAGAGGTAGCAGCTCGTAAGCCCCCCAATGACCTGAGACACCAGCAAGATTTGATGAACAAAAAGTTAAGCTTTGTCAAATGTCGGAGGACATCTTGTGACGGAAGTGCAGTTAAAGTCATGATCTCCTCTAGGCTCAAATTTTTCAGCGAAGTGAGATGATCAAGGCAAACAGCTAATGCCCCATTTGTAATACTGCATGAAGAAAGATCAAGTTGACAAAGTCCTGATGGTGGGACCAGAGGCAGCCTGATGTTCCTTCCATAAATGAATCTTATCCTCTTCTCGTGGCAACATATCCATGCATTGATGAGATCCTTCCGCATTCCTTCATCTTTCTCCCTTTCCACAACATTTGCAATTGTTTGAAGATGTGACATGTCAGAACCCATCGACATCATCAACTGCTTCAGAGATGAATGTTCTGACAATAATGCTTGCCTTATCTGGTTTTCAGAATCCACCTCCCATATCGAAGCAAGTTTTGATGCCAAGAGGTCTGTCCTAAAGATGTTCTCCCACTGATGATGTTGTTCTAGTTCATCACTGGAAATAAATACAAGCAATGGGCACTTGTAAATTGCTAGCCATTTAAGGCCCGCTGGAAGACAAGGTAATGTCTTCAGGTTTGGCACATTCTCAAGCCTAAGTGTGCAGCAATTCCCAAGGAGTTCGGCATTGGATGGTAGGCCTTCCAACCCGGTGCAATTAACAATCTTAAACGTTTCTAAATTCTTAAAATATGAATCCACAAGAAACCAGCTGGGATATTTTACCGAACTATAACCTTCGATTGTGAGGCCTTGAAGTTGAGGCGGTGGCATCAGGCCTTCAAGAATCTCCAAATGTAAACTATCATCTGCATTTATGTCATTCTTATAACTCCATACAAGGTGCAAGCTTTCAAGGTAAGTTTTCTGATGTAGCTTTGACTCTAAAGCTTCAGTCTTTGCAGTGACATTTTCAAGATTTTTAATATTTAAACAGCCACCAAGATCATTCATTTCCCTCAGCTGCCACAACTCGTATCCCTTCTGCTTCTGCACCGAGAAATTCTGAAGGTGTTGGAGCGAGGTTAGCTTGCCTATGTTAGGTGTTTCAGGCTGAGGATGCTTGGATGGATAACCTATCTCACTGTTGCTCCAAAAAAAATAACCTGTATCACCGTGCCCTTCAAGATACTGCAACTTACTTAAATTGGAGATTTTGTCAGGCAAACTCTTAACTCTGTCACTGAACTTAAGTAACTGTAGGTGGTAAAGAGTACACAATGATCTCGGCAATTCAGAAATCAATGTTTTGATGATATTTAAATACCGAAGATGCTTTAGCTCACCAACTGATTCTGGCAACTTGCTACGGTTGTAAGATGACAAATATAGTACACGCAAATTCTTCAAATTCTGCAATATCTGATTAAAAACATCACTTACGTCATCCATTAGTGGATCAATGCAGATAACAGTGCGTAAATTGTGTAGCTTGCAAATGCTTTCCTTATGTTGCATCATACTCTCAAGACAAACAGATAGGTGTCGAATAGTGCATGGTATTTCTGGCACCTTATCATCTTCTAATCTGAAGCAGTCTTCTTTAGATAGTGATTCAGCCAAATCGTGAACAAGATCATGCATAACATAGGATACACCTTTGTGTCTCAGATCTGCTTGAAAGAATGAAACAGAGACCATCTCACTGAAATAATCCCTTCCAAGATCTTCCACTCTTTTCTTCTTGTTGCACAAATCAATAAGTCCCTCTGCTATCCACAGATGAACTAACTCCCTAATGTTATAGCTATGGCCTTTTGGAAATAAGCTACAATATAGAAAGCATCTTTGCAGGCGTGTATCTAACTTCTCATAACTCCACAGCAGAGCTCTCATGGGATCGCTCAAGTTGTCCATCATTAGAGCATCTACCCATGCAGTGACATCCTTTTTCCTGCTCAACTGCGAACCCACAGTTTTTGCTGTCAAAGGAGATCGCCCTAATCTTTTAGCAAGCATCTCTGCAATCTCTTCTAGCTTCTCGCGCAATCTTTGGTCTCCGATTTCTGCTCCAGAAAAGGCATGGATTTTGAGGAGTGTCAAGAACTCAGTATCTTCCATGTTTTTCAAAGGAACAATCTTTTTACAGCAAAGAGAAGCGGGAAGCATATTTGATCGAGAAGTTACCAAAACTTTGCTTCCCATCTGCTGAGAAACTAAAGGAGCCAGGAGTTGCTCCCATTCCATCTCGTTGTCAGATTCTTCAAACCAGACATCATCCAATACAAGCAGGAATTTCTTTGATTTTTGCAGTATGTCCCTTAATTTGCACTGCAGAGTATCAAGATTATCAACACGTGGGCATTCCCCCTTGGACACGGATTCAATAATTGCTCGGGTATGACGATCGACATTGAGTCTGCGTGAGATGCACACCCACATCCTGACATCAAAATGTTCTTCAACCCTCTTGTCATTGTAAACATGTTGTACAAGGGTGGACTTTCCCATGCCTCCAACTCCGACAATGGCCAAACCTGAATATATAGCTGAATCAGCGTTAACACCAACCGACTCGGTAAGAAGATTTATTATATCATCCCTATCCTTGTCACGACCGATTACTTTCAGAGGTGGTAGTGATGTGGCCTGAGGAACAACAGCTCTCTCTACGACAGGCTCCACTGCACTGTTGCCTACTGGTAAGCGAAGAAGTTCACGGAACTCCTTAGCTTTCGCAAGAATGGACTTCAGTTCATTCAGCTGCCCAAGTAGCTTCCTATTCTTGGAGCGCAGAGTAGACAACTGGCAGGACGCAGCATGCAGAGGCTTCAGAATAGTGCTGACCGTGGAAGTATGTCGTGGGGAGGTGCCCTTCCCGCTCTTTACTTTGCGCTCGAGGAGGTTGTACTCATGCATGTCAAGCAGATCTTCGGCTTTGTAGAAGGCTTCTTTGAGTTCTTGGAGCCACTTGTCCAGCTTGGCCCTGTGGCTCTTGTCAGCTGCTTCAATCATCAGCTCGAACTGTGGCATGATGGTGGTCTCCAGTTCATGGAGCTCACTCGCCATGTCAACACCAAGGTAGGTGGAAGCATTAATGAGGAGCTTCTTTAGGATCGGCGATGCCGCCAATTGTAAGCCAGCCAACGCCACCTCTGCCATTGAATTGCAGTTCTTTTGAGGGGGGGGGGGGGGTAGGTTCAGCTAATTTTGAGAATTTGAGAATGCTTGGGTCTCAGCTGTAGTGTAAAGACACGAAATGGTGTAAATTTTGGAAAACGTCTACAACCAAATGGTGGGGATTACTTGGATAGTTGGTTGCATGAGGCGATGAAGAAGCGTTTACTGAGGGGGACAGGTAAACAACGGTAAACCGGAGCAAAAACTTTGCTCCCCTTGGCTTCTAGTTCTTTTTTAGGTGTGGAATGATGTGAGGAGATGGAAAACTAGCAAAAGAAGGGAAAGGCAGACATGGATGAAAAACCTGTAGAAGTGGGAACGACGAGATAAATTAGCGAATTGCAGCGGCGAGCAAGAGCACAGCCCAAACAGCAGATTTTTCGTTCTTATTTTTTGCGACGACAAAAGTATTTTTGGAGGAAAATAGAAGGGAAAACCTACGAAGTGAAAACAGCAAAGGAGTTCTGAAACTTACACGGATGATGGACCTCAGAAGCTGAGTTATTGGAGCAGCACGGTGACGAAAGCGGCTGCAAGATTGCCAGAGATGCAGATCGGAGCTAGTGTTGTATTGCAATGAGATGTAGAACTCCCCAAGCAACAGGCCTCCAAGACAACCCTAGATCTGATCCAGTGTACATCGATCTGATCCAGCTTGTTGCCATTTCTTAAATCTGGACTCGTTGGAAAAATTAATTAGCAACCATAGTGGATAGCACACTAACCAATAAAATATATGCAAGTAGCCTAAGCTGACAGCTCATTCCTGTTATGAAATTACTCGATCAACGAGCATATGTAACAAGGCTCCAAAAGCCAACAGGGATACATATCTATCGGCAATGAGTAATAAGGGTGCTCGCCCCACAAGCAGAGACAGGAGAAGGCATCATGCACCACAAGTGCCTGAGAAGCCTTCCTGCCTCTCACGCTTAAGCAACTAGATAATATATAGAAACACCGAAGCTTCACCAGTTAGAATCACGTCTGTCTGCATACCATTTAGGAGCCAAAGAACTCAAGAACTATCCTCTTTGTGATAGACCTGCTGTTAGCACATCAAAACCAACAAAGTCGATGAAATGGTGGGTTAGGTTACCTGCTTCTCCTATTTTATTCTCCATCACCATCACTGGCCTTCCACACTTTCCAAGAGCCATCGTTTCAGTTGTGAAAGCTATTAGCAAGAATAAGCTATGACTATATGGTCTTCGATCTACAGGATAGTCATGAAAACGTTAAATTTGCAAACGGGCAACATGATTTCGATCAAACTGGGTCATATGACCTCCATCAAGTTGGGTCAGTGAATTACGTGGTATAAAAAGGAGACACTTCTTATACTGTGTTAATCCTTCAGAGCAGTATGACCAAAGAACAATGAAGAGAGACGATGACAATGCTAAACACAGGGAAGGAGAGATATGACTGGGCCTGGTCACAACAGTGTCCTTCCAAGCACAATCTCAGAATTATATTTAGTTTTCTTGTTTGCAGAAGCTTACAAATTTCAACGAGCTTTGAGGATTATATTCAGATTGCATGTAATATCCGACAGTTACACTTCTTCCAAAATTCAGAAAAATGCAGGAAACACACCAAAAGATCAGAAAAAGATGTTCGCAGGGCATAATTGTGCTTAGGCCTTAATGTCCGTGAGTGTGTATCTGAAAAAAGTAGTACTCCCTCCGATCCATAAAAAGTGCCGTAGATTTAGTACAACTTTACACTAAATCAGCAACTCTTATTATGGATCGGGGGGAGTAACAAACACGCTACAAACCTAGTCCAGTGAACTTTTAAAGATCACCCATGTTCAAGTTACAGAAAAAGCTGCATTGCATACATAATTCTATTATTTCCCATATCCATGTTTTCTTTTAGATTGCAACAAAGCTAAGGTGGAATTGATAGAACCCGTCCGACACCCTCTGCAGTCTAATTGGACCATACTTGCGAACTGAAAGATCAAAAGATCTATTGGGTTTGGGAGAGAACAAACATTACCAAATAGCAGATATATGCGAGCATTCTACGATGAATGGACATCACACAGGACCATTGCACATTTGCAATGTACATAGCTATGATGCAACATAACCCATTGATAAGAACCATATTTCCAAGAAAATGGCACCTTTATCATTTACAAACAGTGTATAGTACAATCCAGATTCAACTCTCTATGGCACTGAAGTACTAATCCAAAGACAAGACCATAACAAAGTACTCAGATAAAGGAACCTGAAAGCCAAAAAAAACAATGGAGATGAGCCTAGGCCTGGTCAGTGATGTCCTCCCAGCATCACGCTGGGTTAAAGTATCACCTCCTTACCTGCCTGAATGAAGATGATGGTTTAAGATAAAAAAAGATAATTGAATGGGGAAAACTGAAAACACAGGCAGTGGGTAATGGAAGTTTATAGGTAGTAGTCACTTAATCCAAGCAAACAAAATATCAAAGATTTTGTTGTTATGGTTCCAAAAAGATACATAGAAAATGATATAAATAGAACATAAGTAAATGTTCCAAAAGAGAGATCGAAAACACTATTTGGATTAAATCTTCAAAACACCAAATCATGTTCAGCGCAGCTTCTGGGCTGCGAGTGAACTATGCCAAAAGCTCAGCCACTCTGCTAACTGTCAGACGACGCCGTGAGCGTCTTGGGGTTCCTTGACTGCTAGATCACTGAGCTGCCTTTGACTTACCTGGGCATACCACTAACTGTCAGGCGACCTACCAGCACCCAGCTGCAGCTGCTGGTGTCCAAAGCTGCAGCCACTACCTGGAAATCGTGGCTGGTGAACAGATCCGGCAAGGCTGGCGCTGATCAAAGCCGTGCTCTGCGCCATCCCAATTCACCAAATGATGGTGCTCGCACCCCCAAAGAAGGTACTCAAGCTTTTTGAGAAGATCGAGCGCGTGTTCCTTTGGGAAGGCCACACCGCCACCAATGGAGGACACGGCCATGTCAATTGGTGAGCCATCAACCGTCCAATCTCTCATGGTGGACTGGGCATACAAGACATGGAGCGGACTGGGCTTGTGCTCGGCATGCGATGGCTTTGTTACAGCAGGACTGATGCCGGCCGCGGCTGGAGCGGCCTCGACTTTCAATTCTCCGTGAACGAGCAGCCCCTGTTCTTCGCCTCCACCTTCTTGATCGTGGACAACAGGAAGACCTGCAAATTCTTGGAAGATCGCTGGATTGACGGTCACTCCATCAGCGAACTGGCGCCACAGCTCTACGCCTACATCCTAAAAAGAAGGAAGGTCAGAACTGTCGCCGATGGACTGCACGGCCACTCCTGGACTCGTGGCATCCAGGGCACATTTGGAAATTGGAATTCACGAATTGGGGCAATACCTGACAATTTGGCGCAAGCTCGAGCAAGTCACCCTCTCTGATCAGCCTGACCAACTGATTTGGAAGTGGGATTCGAGCAGAACCTACTCTGCACGCTCCTGCTATCTAGCCTCCTTTCAGGGCTCCATCAGGTGCAATGCCTGGAAGCTGATCTGGTAGTCCTGGGCACCACCACTCATCAAATTCTTCGCTTGAATTGCCAACAAGAACAGATACTGGACGGCCGACAGGCTACGCCGGCGCCGCCTGCACCACCAGCCCCGCTGTGTCCTATGTGACCAAGAGCCAGAGACGATGCATCACCTGTCCCTTCTCGAGACAAGTATGGCACGAGACGCACGAGACGTCTCGTGGCTGCAGCTAACATACAGGCCACCTGACCACGACGACTCTCAAAATGACTGGTGGCTTGGTGCACAAAAGGCCACACCCAAGCCAATGCGCAAGGGCCTCGCCTCGGCGACCCTACTGAAGACCTGGATGATTTGGAAGCAGCGCAACACCTGCGTCTTCGACAGAGAAAAGCCCTCGGTGGCCCAGCTAATGCAACAAGATCAGAACTGAAGCTGCACTTTGGGCTCGTGCTGGAGCCGCTGACTCTGGGTCCTCATCCCTCCCACCTGGGATGTACACTAATTTCACTATAATGAATTCGTTGTTCCTCTTCGGAGGCTTGTAACCCAAACTCTCTCTTTGCAAAGTCTTTGTGTTTTCTCGAAAAATGAAGTGATGTTAACCAGCACAAGAAAGCACAATGATGACATCTGACTAAGGGTGTGACATCTTGATGATCCAACGATTTCGATGAGCACACTGCCTACTTCAAATGTGACTAACCCCTAAACTTAAATTGGGCATATTATAGCATTGACTTAATCCTATGTAAAACTAGGTTAACCAACTGCCTTAAGGCATTTAAACCTTTATTTTCTCGGCATAATCATCAAATGGAACATTTCTCAGGGTAAGCATAACTATCAAATCCATGATGCAATTTGGTTAATCCCAAGAGTAAGCATAAATATCATGGCTTGATTTCAATACCAGAAACCTCTATGTATTTATGCACCAGTCCAGAATAAGCTAGTGCACAAACTGAGAACAAAAATTACACCTTGACTAAATTTAAAACTGGATCATTCTTGAAACCGAGCGATTATAAGATCCACCGGGACAGAACAATAAAAATTACCTCTTATTGCTCGATATTAATGACAGTAAAGAAGCTATCTGAGGGAAAGGACATAAGCATTCTACCATATGAATGGACATAACAGAGGAACACAATACTGTCCCTGTAATCAGTATGAAGCAATCAATATATAGGGGCAACTTTTCACAAGATCGGCATTGTTATTGACAAACAATATAAGTAGGCCAAAATTACACATATTACACTGCATTAGTGATGCAAAGACAAGAGAAGAGCAAAACCAAAAGAAAGGAACAACTCAAATGCGCACCCATAGTTGCTTACAAGCCAGCAGTGGGAAGCGAGGCCATGAAAGCACTATACGCGGAATCCAGATCAAAGTTGAGCTGCCTAGCCTGCTGCTCGGTGAGCTCGTCCCCGGCCCCCATCTTATGCAGCTTCGCTAGCCACTCGTTCACCTTGACCTTCCCCTCGAAGTCCGGCGGCAGGACAGTGCCGAGCTTCCCCATAGAGGTGGAGAGGTCGTGGAGCAGGGGGCGGACCTGGTCGTTGGCGAGCATATTGAGCTTGACGGCGTCCATGGCGGTGATGAAGCTCTGGACGCACTGGGCGATGGCGGAGGCGGAGGCCGCGGTGGAGGCCGGCGCGGAGGAGGACGCGGTGGCGGCGCGGAGCTCGACGGTGGCCGGGACGCCGGACTGGACGAGGCGGTTGAGCGCGGCGGGGCAGTCGAGGCGGTAGGCCTGGACGAAGCGCGGGATGGTGACGACCCCGGCGAGGGAGGAGGAGAGGGAGTTGAACTGGGAGATGAGCTTGAGGCAGTCGGCCTCGTAGTCGGCGGCGGAGACGAGGTCGCGCACGTAGGCGCGCTCCAGCTTCTCCGTGGCCTTGATGATCGCGTACAGGTCCGCCAGGCTCTCCAGGAGCTCCCGCTCCCGCTTGTCGTTCCACAGCTTCACCTCCATCGGCGCCGGCGAGCGGATCGACGGGCTAGGGTTTCGCCGTGCCGCGCGGGATTGGGGGCGAAGGTGGGGAGCGGGGAGGGGAAGGACCGGAGTGTGGGGCGAGTTTGATTGGCTGAAGAATCTCGAGGGGTTACGTGTAAACTGTACAGACTGCTTCTCCGCACGCGTTCGTTTGTCCTGCCTGCCTTGCTTTGTTCTGAAGTTTCCTCTCGTTGCCAGCTCTCCGCGCGAACCAAACGCGACGACGAAAGAACTGCACGGCAACTTCTACAGCTTCGGAGCATCTTTAGCACTCGCGCTATATTTTAGCACCGTAAACATCGCTGTATAGGTGTTGTATAATTTTAGTATGCAGCGCGTACTGTTTTTCTTTACCGGACGCTGCGAACTACAGCGCTAGCGCGACCGCAAAAAAAAGTCTTCCACCAGGTCTATAGCGCGCGGCCGCGCTGGAAACAACATTCACTCAGCGCTATGCAGTTAACAAGATCAAATACTTAAATAAATCATCAACCAAATGATCTACTACCATAGTTCATCACATAGTTCAACAAACACGCACAACATATTAAATGGACGCAAAGTGCAACATTGCATTTGCATATGACAAACGCAAAAGAGAATTTCACACTTGCTCATCATCTTTTGCTTCTTCTTTTTCTTAAATCTCACCTTGGCTTGATGGAGGAATAGAAGGATCCATAGAGCCCACGAATTCTTCCGGTGGTGCTCCCATGGATCCATAGACACCACTCACCGGTGTTCACATGGTACCTCCGAAGACTTCTCCATAGCTTGGTCCTCCCATGCCGGCCATGCCCCATGCCCCCCATGCCTCCTCCAAACATGGCCATGCCTACTCCAAACATTCCTCTTCCAAACATGCCGGTCGTGGGTGTGTTCATGTTGGCCACCAACATTCTTTTCTTTGCCAACGCTTTGTCGCGAGCAAGGTTGATGTACTCCTTTTGCCTCTCATCCAAGTTGGAAGTTTCCATCAAGAAGAGCTTCCTCTCTTCCTCCACTAGGCGTAGGTGCTCCTTATTGGCGAGCTTCTTCTCCTCCAATGCCAACTTCCTCTCTTCGTTGGCGGCAAGCCTCTCCTCCAAAGCGGCTCTCCGAGCCTCAATAGCCTCCATAGACTTTTTCTCCAAGTCTCGTGCCACCTTCCTATCTTCATTTGATTGCAACCTTGCTTTTGCAATCATATCCATAGCAATCGCTATATCATTATCTCCGGCCTTCTTTCCCTTCATCTCTTTGGCGGCCTTCCTACCAAGCACATTCCTCCTTGTGTTGGTAACCGAGTGAGGAGTGGAGCTTCTCTTCTTATCTTCGTCACTTGAGCCATCATAATCGACGATTGTTGCATCACCGGTTGTATTGGCGGCCATGGTTGCCGCATCCAATTTTCCACGGGTCTTCCACTTCTCTCCATTCACTAGCACATCATAACAATGATGCATGGTGAATGGCTTGCCAAGAATCTTGTTGTCTTTCTTGTTCTTTTTTCCCACATCTCTGAACAATCCTTGAGACATGGAGTTCTACAAAGCAAACAAAAGAGAATATATGAGCCATATAGAACAACCGTGCATATAGATGATCAACAAAGTAGTATAATTGCTTCCCCTATCAAAATCATTTGTGCCACTTGGGTTAATAACATCAACATTGGCTTGCACGCCCGCCCACTTTTGACAATTGGTGTTGATACCCGACCAACGAGACCAAAGAGAACGCACGCTCCGCTCATTCCCACTTGTGTTGTTGGCGTCGAAGTACTCTTTCATCCTCATCCAATAAGTCTCTCTAGTTTGGTCGGAGCCGGTTGTTGGATCCATTTCAATTGTCAACCATGTCTTGCAAAGCAACTTGTCCTCTGCTATGGTGTAGTTTGCCGACCGACCGGTATGGCGTGGTTCAATCAACCCCTCTCCTTCCTCGTCGACATCCTCATATTCTTTCTCTTCAACAATATCTTCATGGACGAACGAAGAACCAACATTCATTGCGTCCATGAAAGCATCATCATCGACTCTACATTGCAATAAAACTCATGGCTCTCCGGCATTGTATGCATCTAAAACTAAAAAACATCGACTCTACATTGCAAGAAATGTGTTTTACCTCTCCGGCATTTCATTGAACACCATGTGCGCGCTGGTTTGGTCGGCGGATGGCGGCGGTGGTGGATTGCTCCTTGGAGCCGGCGGAGGAGGTTGTTGCACGCGCCTAGCTGCGGATGCCTTCACCTTCTTCTGCACCGGCTTGTCGGCACCCGCCGCGGCCGACAGGAGCTTGTGGACGGGCACCTTTCTCTTCGCCGGCGGCGGCGCTTGTCGGCGGCCTGCACGGTGGCCTCCTCCGCGGCGGCGACGCTCATGTGCACCGTCGGACATGGCGGGACGAAGAGGGCTCGGGCGACGCTGCTTCCGGCATCGGCGGCGTCGCTAGGGTTTGGGGCGACCATAGGGTTTGAGGCGGCGGCGATATGTGGAATGGAGTAGGGAGGCGTCGGAGGGGTGTCGGAGGGCGCGTCCATCACCGGAATTCCGCCGAGGGCCGCGCGGAGGGGAGGATTTGGTGCTGGGAAAGGGATAAAATTTCAGCGCGGGTTTTCTTCGCTTTGTCGCGAGCGATAGAGCGCGCTGCAGCCAGAGCCCAAAGTATAGCGCTCAGGATAGTGCAAGGCGACCCGTGTCCAAAAAAATTACAGCGTCGCGCGGTTTATAGCATCTGCTGGAGAGATTTTTTGCTCCGCACGCTGAATACCGGCGGTTTTTAGCGCGCGGCCGATAGCATGCATTCGGCAACCCACTATTTTCAAAGTTTTTTTCAAGATATTTTGGTTTCTAAAGATGCTAGAGCTTAAATACTTTAAGATGTTTGGCTGTAACAAATATTGTAGTTGTGAAAACCGAAGTATCTCTAAAACTATTTGTCCGATGTGTGAGGTTAGGGCAATGGTCCAGGCATGACCACCCCCTTCAGCAAAGTTGTAGGCGTTGCAACAACTGCCGTTAGCGGGATGACTTTGGATTGATCCACAATAATGCTTGCTGTTAGTGCACGTACAACCGGGACGCTTACGCGGAGCGCCAAGACAAGATTCCTGACCGTTACGATTGATTCCGGCCGGATCCCAAGAATTAGCTAGACGTCGACATAAACTTAGCAGTCGAGCGCTTCAGTTTTTTTCTCCCGCATGTTGCCCAGGGACGGAAGCGATGCATACGCTGGAAAAGAAAAACTAGCGTCTCAACTAGCGTCTTCCGTTGGATTCCGGGACTCTTAGGTTAATTCTTTAGCTGAATTAATTTTTTTTACAACACAAGCGTCTACGTAAGAGTCTAGCATTAAACATGCCCTTAGCGAGAAGTTTTATAGACTTTTTAAAGTACATGAAAATATAAAAGCCTACTCTTCGACATTATTTCACCAATCGTTTAGCTCCCGCGTTAATCCGCATACGGGTCTCCTTAATTCTATCTAGAACCGCTAGGGGAAAGCGTATGCTTGCTGCAGAATACTCTGGCGTTTCTTTCGTTCCAAATCTCACAAGCGGTAAGCAATGTGAGCGAAGCCATTTTGCCTTGCGGTTTGGGACTCTGGCCTCTTCGAGGGCATGGACCACCAAGATTTTGATGTTAAGATCCGCCCATTGAGAATGTTGGAGTACATGAAGACCCGCTCAAGCTTTAATGTATCACCAGCAGGTTCTAATTGTGAAGCGGCGTTCGACAAAGAGATGGGAGATAGATTCAGTCGTTTGCTTGCAACTGGGCAGCATTTTTCACTGCACAAAATCATGTTTACTGTACACTGTGTTTAGATGCCGCAATTGTCTGAGATGCTCCTGGGGTATTCCACCACAAAGGCACAAGCTGTGCACTGTAGGCTCATCTCCATTGGGATGTTGCACGCTGGTTTCTTCTGTTCGGTGTGCCTGAATTCCGAAATCTTTGCTGCATTGCTGAATCTGGGGACACCGTTCCACGCAACCACATAGTAGGAGTACTGTTGTCCCGACCTTGTTGGCAGTTGGCACGTTGCTAGGAATACTGTTCGGTCGTATATCGACGGCAGTGAGTCAAGAGCAACACTGATCTGTTCTTTCTCTGCAGCAGCAGCAGCAGCAGCAGGAAATATATAAATAAATAGATTGCTACTTCTACACTAGTACTTGCAGACTCTACTGCTAGCTGCAAGGACATTCAGGCCCAGAAAGGCCTATTTGTGTACTAGTGTAGAGATAGGCTGGAGCTGGACCAGGTTTGCAGCCTAAGCCCATCCTTCGGCCAATAATGCCATCCACCAACAACCTGAACAGTGACCCGTGGTTTTCAAGGTCTTGAGCCTGTACAAAACAAGTACTCGCCCGTACCATTCGTCTCTGATCCTTCAACCGCGGAAGCATATGCTCTGCGTGATGGACTGAGCTGGGATGTAATAGACTCGAGGTGAATTCAGTCAGTTCTGATGTGATCGAAGTTATTATGGAACAAGGAGGCAACTCACCCGGCCCGGCGGCAGCGATATACGAGGAGTGCACACTTCTTTGTCGTAATTTTACCGACGTTAAGTTTTCTCTTTTTTTTTGCCAGGAAAGAGAGTTTTTATTTAAGAAATGATAGGGTTACAATCTCTAGTAATGTATGGACAAACTTCTTGTGGAAAGTTGCTCAACCATACTGCCGTTCTAGGTTCTCCTCTACCATACTTAGCTAGTTCATGACTTACAATATTTGCATCTCTGCTAATTCTAGCAATGGTGGTATCTCTCTCCCTCATCAACTCTCTAACTCCCCTTACTCGTGTGGAGTACATGGAGGTATTGGGTGTCTTCTCCGCAATCAACAGACACGCCTCCGCACAGTCCGTTTCTACTACGATTGGTAGCGGCGTCCAGTGGAGAGCCAGGTTAAGGCCTTCCTCAAGGGCTGCCAATTCCGCTTCTACAACGTCCGTGCAGTTGAACAATTTTCGGCAGGCCAAGAATATGACGTCCCTCTTGCTATCCCGCAGGATCATACCTGTGCCCGCTGCACCATCTGGGGTGAAAGAGCCATCTACGTTCAATTTGGCCTGTCCTTGCACCGGGGGTGTCCAGCTCGCTTTCCTCTTTGCTTGCCCGGCGCTTCTAGTCCCAGGTCTGTCCATATCTCGCTCATGCGACACCACCTCCTTCCCTTTGATCGGATCTGCATTAGGATGTTGTTTTAAGAGAGTTAGCGAATCAAGGTAGCTCACTAGAAAGCGTCGCGATCCTTCGACATGGGGCATTGGTTTATCATGTGTGATTTCGTTATGGACAAACCAAATGCGCCAACAGATCATGAGTATGCGGGCCCACGCCGTCTCCGTTTGGCTTTGTAGCAGATGTAGCAGCCATTCGGTGTCTGTATGTACTATTGTCATAGCATCAGGGAGTTCCCAATCCACAGACTTCTAGCATGGGGGCATCTTATGAAAACAGGGTACGTGTCTTCATCCTCCTGCCCACAGATGAGGCAGATGGGAGGGTTTTGATGCCAAGCCTGTTTTTGTTGGATTGTGTCGCCAACGCATTCCGTGCAATTTTCCATGCCAATGTTCTCACCTTCGGCGGCACCGGGCATTGCCAAATAAGCTTCCAGGACAGCCGCTCTCCTCCTGGCCTTGAACTTGTAGCACCGACCTCCAGCGCATTCAGATGCTCCTCCATCGCTACCTGGTAAGCGATGTGAACTGTAAATATTCCACGCTTGTCAGGCTGCCAAACAATGAAGTCAGGTTCATTGTGTCTCGACGGCTTAATTTTTAGGATCGCCTCCACATCCACTGGCAGGAAATATCGCTCGAGGCGCTGAGTATCCCATGTTCTATCAGGCCTAATGAAGTCCGAGACCCACTTGTACCTGCAGTCACGTGGTTTCTTAGTGATGGGTTGATAGACAGTCTTCCTCGGGATCCAGGGGTCACGCCAAGCTCGGATGTTGGAGTATGTTCCCACTCTCCAGATTGCTCCCTTCTTAAGTAGCTCAAGACCATATTCAATCGCACTCCATGTAGGGGATTTACCACCTACAAAGACTGTATCAAGCAAGGAACTGTGAGGGAAATATTTTGCTTTCAAAATTTGTGCACAAAGGGTGTCAGGAGAGTGGACAAGGCGCCAGGCCTGCCTTGCAAGCATCGCTTGATTGAAGACTCGCATGTCTCGAAAGCCGAGGCCCCCCCTGACATTTTGGTCGCCCCATTAGATCCCAAGCAAGCCAGGGCATTTTTCTTTTCCCATCTTCTTTCCCCCACCAATAATCCCGGATCATTTGCGTGAGTTCATCACAAAGCGCAAACGGAATTTTAAAGACCCCCATAACATACAGTGGTAGAGCTTGTGCCACAGCCTTGATAAGTATTTATTTTACTGCTTGCGTAAGGTGGTTGTTGTAACACCCTCAGAATCGACCCTATGCAAGTTTCAGCGATTCCCGCCAAACCCGCATAGAAACGATTCAAAGGTGCCCACCAGGCACTTTCGTGCGGGTGGAAAACGAAGTAATAACATTACACAACAGTCCTCGATGGGACCCACAGAACAGATATATATACAACACGACTCCATGAGTCAAGAATACAGATATAATATACAAGATCCAAATCACCTTGAAAACGATAGAGCGTCCAGCTACGGACAAGATGCAAATGGGGCTAAGAGCCCTGAAGAATAACCAATGGCATCCATAACCCTGCCCAGGCCAAGCCGGAAGGGTAACCCTGCTAACGACGTCGATCTCAAAACCTGCTTAAACAAAAGGGGTGCCGACAAAGGGCAAAGGAAAAAGAGGAGCGTCAGTACTGAGGCCAGTACACGGCGAGACTAGAATTCGGTGGTCCTCGCCTACACAGGTATGGTGGACTGAAGCGGCGGCGGCAGCATGCACTAAACAACCTATGGAGACTCGATACAACTGTCGGCTATCAGAGAGGGATTAGAAGGATCTATTCGGATCAAACCTGAATCTAACACCAAACAAACCCATCCTGGTATTTCCCCTCTCGAGACCAATCGAGGAAGTCCACCGAGGAACTCACACAGTTGGCAGTTTTATTTATTCAGTTATTGTTGCAGCAATTACTAGTCAGGTATAGATAGTCGTCCTGATAAAATATGCAGTGGGCAAGTTTAGTTAACCATTCCGTTGTAGTTGCGACACTTACTAGTCAGATACAATTAGCATGAGATATCCCAAAACCCAGCAGTTGTTGGTACTTTTATTTAGCCATTCCGTTATAGTTACAATACTTACTAGTCAGGTACAATGGTCGCAAACGACAACCCAAGCAAGCAATTGTTGGCAGTTTTATTTAGCCATTCCATTTTAGTGAAGCTGATTACTAGTCATTATAAAGTCAAATTTATAGCACTACTTTAGTTATAGTTGTCTATGATCGAGATACTGTGCTCCAAGTCGTCCATAACCGCGGACACGGCTTTCAGAAAGTTTTACCCGGCCGGGGTGCACAAATAGCAACACACACACGATCGACCTCGGAAAAACCAAATCAAAACCCAACGAGGCTTTCACGACGAAGCAATCACAGGATTCAGAAATATTTCAGGGGGCCACCCCTTGGAGTACACCCGCAACGAAGCTAGCTGACTCCGAGACGGACCCGGGGTTTGGGTGGACGGCTGTGAACGACTGGGAACCCAAAACTGGGCTTGTCGACACCGCGAAAACGTGTCCCGATCCTAAACAGTACAGTGTGCTATCCATCGCACAATTTAAATGAAGCAGTAAAGCATGGCATAAGTACAGGATCGTAATAAAACCTCAAACTAGTTTGTGGCCCCAAGAAATAAGAATGAATCAAGCTCTGGCTCAGGGGGGTCCCATAATTCCCCGTATGTGGATAGTGCGAATATTCAAGGAACAGGTATCAAGTACTCGGGGTCCTACGGGACACAAGTGGACGGTTAACAACCAAATAACATCTATTGCCCACCTGTGCCTCTGCTTACCTACTTCAATTTTAGTTGTTAACAGTAATTAAAGTGAACGATAAGTAAAGCCATGATCATCTCCAACATTAAACATGCGGCAATGCTCCAACAACTGTGGTACTTGACGACACGCAACAGCACTTGAGCAAGCGACTACGCCGCGCAGGTCCAACTATCTACCAAACAACGGTAATAGGAGGTGTCCAAGGCAATATAAGGCGGCAAGGGATATCACGGGTACGAAAGCTAGAGCAACGCAACACAGATAGCAATAGATCAACAGGAGGGAATAAATACTATAAAAGTAAGATAGGTAGAAAGGGGGAGATGCTCGCCTGAAAACATTGTCGAAGGTTCAACCGAAGACCGGGGCGAAGCTCGCATCAACTCAACGGCCTTATCCGCGAAGAAGCAAAATACTAGAATAAACACCGGATGTACTATTTAATACAACGGCAGAAGATCGGGCATGATGCATGCATGATGTATGACATGGCAAGGGTGCAATGCAATTGGGCAATATTAAGCGGAACCGGGGTCCCGACAATTAATTAAACGGTTCGAGTTATTTAGAACCCCCGCAATTTAAATGTTGTTTTAACATGGCAAGATATATCACCGGTTCGCTACACCAATTTAAATGAGGCCATTATAAGACTAGATTTGTGCGCATATGGGCCACATATTTAATCATTAGGTGAATCGGCACAAGGCCCTCAAACCACAGACAAGGATGCATGCATGAACAATTTAATATGAGACAAGTTGTATTATATTATAAAATAGGGTTTCGGGAAGGGGTTCACACATTAGGGGGTCTCGACGAACTTGGGGTTCCGGGGGTTCGGGGTTCGACAGGGGCTCTGGGTTCGACGGAAGCGGTCTCGGCAGGAACATTCCCGTACAACGGGGCAGATCTTGTCGCATCCGGGTTCTCGGCAGACTCGGTGTCCGGAAAGGAGTACTTGGTTCGGTGTCGGGGGCGCATCGGGTTCTTCCGGGTCGGTGTCGTTCTTATCGTCGCGAAGACCTTGTCGGGTCCGCGCTTCGGATTCCGTGAGGCGATCTTGGCGTCCTTCCGGTTCGGGTTTTGGCGTCCGAGGGTAGTACTTGGCGTTCTGGGGACGATCCTGTCGCATCCGCGGTCGTCGGGTCGTGCCGACGGTCTTGTCGCCTCAAGGCGGAGATCTTGGTTTCCGAGGGTCTTGTTGTTCCTTATTGGAGATCTTGGGGTGTGGCGCCACATGCCCGTGATGGCGAACTCGGGGCTCCGTGTCGACGGCATCAGGATTCCGCGGGTTCCGGGGTTCGGCCTACGGAAAAACTCGGCATGGGGACGGTCATCCGGGTGGTTTCCACAGCTCTCACAAGGGCATCCCCTCTAGAGGAAAAGGACGCAGACGCAGACGACCGGGAGGGGGCGGGGAACCGGGCTGCAGGGGCGGAGTCCGCGGCCGGAGGTGGAGAAGAGAGCCGCGGAGCGCGCGGACGACGGAACGGCGGGCGGCGGATGTCGGGTCGAGGCCGGGGCCGGCGGCGGCGGAGGCGCCTCTGGGTGGGGGCCGGGGCGGAGGAGCTCTTGGCGGCGGCTGAGGCGAGGTCGCTGGCGGTGGAGCACGGGCGACGAGGGGCGGCCGACGGGCCGGCGGGGTCGGGGAGGCGACGGGGGAGCAGACGCGGGGAGGGACGACGGGCCGGCTCCAGGCGGCGGAGCACGGAGCCCGACGGGGAGGCGAGGAAGGGGGGCGTCGCCGGAGGAATGGTGGCGGCAGAGAGGGCCGGGCCGACGAGGAGCAGAGGCGGCGGGGCGGAGCTCGGGCCGGAGCGGGGCGCGGCCGACGGTGGCGGTGGAGGCGGCCGGCGCGCGAGGCCGGAGGAGCAGGCGGGCGAGGGAGATAGGGGCGCCGGAGGAGGGGGAGGCGAGCAGGCGCCGGCGACGGGGAGAGGAGGGCCAGGGGCGGCTCGGGCTTGCAGGGAGAAGAGAGGAGGCGGGGCGCGGCGCAGAGAGGGAGAGAGAGAGGAGGAAGGAGCGGGGCTGGTGGGTCGGGGTGGGGCCAGAGGGGACAGGTGGGTGCGGGTCCTGGGTGGGGCCACGCGGGCAGGTGGGAGAGGGGGCAGGTGGTGGGACCCGGGGGACGGTTTGTGGACAGAGAGGGAGAGGTCGGTCTGGGGGAGGTGGGATCCGAGGGGGAGATGGGCGCGTTGGGTGCTGGGGGGTGAGAGAGGAGGGAGTAGTGACGTGGCAGCTAGGGAGTGGTGGAGGGAGGGAGAGAGGTGAGGTGGCGAGAGCGGATTGGGTGGGGTGAGGTGGCTGGAGGGGTGGGTAGATTAGGACTAGGTAGTTTAGGGATTTTTGGGTGGACCGATTTTATTCTGGGGGTGGTCGTCCGGGTCGAATCGGCCCGTTCGACTGCCCCCCTAAAATAATTAAAGATTTTATTTATTTCAAACAGGGCTTTTGCAAACCGATAGCAGACAAAAATAAAATAATCCGGAGACCCGGGTTTGTGTTTGAACAAAGACGGGGCGTTGTAGATAACAAAATAGGTTTTTCCGAAAATAGTTTTATGCAAGCAAATGCAAGATGATGACGATGATCAAATGCAATGTGGCATGATGACATGAGCATGCGGTCATGATGATGCAATGCACAAAAACAACGCGATTTTCTAGTAGTGGTTTTAGCGGGATGCCACAATTCGACACCACTAACAAGGGATCTCGCCCTCGAGATCCGCCCCATGGTACCGGAAGGAAGGTCGGCGATCTGCGTCTTCTCGCTTCGTGTAGATCCTCGCGACACCACTAACAAGAGGTCGTTGTCCGTGATCGTCGAGGGAACACTCCGGAAACAAAAGGGCGAAGGTAGAGGTATCCACAAATAAAGCCACCTCTAACTTCGATAGAAGGTGAGAAAAGATGCGGCCTATCCCACTTCAATGTACGAGAGCGAATAGAAAGGGTAGTCGGCATGGGGGCCAATCCATCACGCACCCAAACTATTACTCCGCACAATCAGTGGAAAAGCGTGCACCCATTCTCGGAATCAGACTGAAGATCTCGACCAACGAGGTTCAGAAGCAAAGGAGTGATGCAGACTCTGCATCGGATCTGGCGTAGATGACGTCGTCGCGTCGGAAAACACCGGAAGGCACAAACAAGGAACAAAGAATGGCACCACAGTAGACGGATTCCTCAGACAGCATGAACACCAGATGGCAGAACACCGTTAACAAAGGAGGAAGTGAAACCCTGAAGGTACGACGGAAACCCAACCACGAGAAGTCCTGGACTCGAAGAAAAGATAAGAGGTGGATTCAAAACGCGTAGAGGTAAGAGGAGAATAGCAGAGGGGTAAGGAGTAAAACCAGACCTAATCAGAACTATCCAACCGATTTTGCAAAAATAGTTTTGACACTCTACTTCGGCCGTTAGCTAGGTTATCCTACATGCTGGACTTGTGGGGTATCGCAACTGCTGAGCTCTGATACCACTCTATAACACCCTCAGAATCGACCCTATGCAAGTTTCAGCGATTCCCGCCAAACCCGCATAGAAACGATTCAAAGGTGCCCACCAGGCACTTTCGTGCGGGTGGAAAACGAAGTAATAACATTACACAACAGTCCTCGATGGGACCCACAGAACAGATATATATACAACACGACTCCATGAGTCAAGAATACAGATATAATATACAAGATCCAAATCACCTTGAAAACGATAGAGCGTCCAGCTACGGACAAGATGCAAATGGGGCTAAGAGCCCTGAAGAATAACCAATGGCATCCATAACCCTGCCCAGGCCAAGCCGGAAGGGTAACCCTGCTAACGACGTCGATCTCAAAACCTGCTTAAACAAAAGGGGTGCCGACAAAGGGCAAAGGAAAAAGAGGAGCGTCAGTACTAAGGCCAGTACACGGCGAGACTAGAATTCGGCGGTCCTCGCCTACACAGGTATGGTGGACTGAAGCGGCGGTGGCAGCATGCACTAAACAACCTATAGAGACTCGATACAACTGTCGGCTATCAGAGAGGGATTAGAAGGATCTATTCGGATCAAACCTGAATCTAACACCAAACAAACCCATCCTGGTATTTCCCCTCTCGAGACCAATCGAGGAAGTCCACCGAGGAACTCACACAGTTGGCAGTTTTATTTATTCAGTTATTGTTGCAGCAATTACTAGTCAGGTATAGATAGTCGTCCTGATAAAATAAGCAGTGGGCAAGTTTAGTTAACCATTCCGTTGTAGTTGCGACACTTACTAGTCAGATACAATTAGCATGAGATATCCCAAAACCCAGCAGTTTTTGGTACTTTTATTTAGCCATTCCGTTATAGTTGCAATACTTACTAGTCAGGTACAATGGTCGCAAACGACAACCCAAGCAAGCAATTGTTGGCAGTTTTATTTAGCCATTCCATTTTAGTGAAGCTGATTACTAGTCATTATAAAGTCAAATTTATAGCACTACTTTAGTTATAGTTGTCTATGATCGAGATACTGTGCTCCAAGGCGTCCATAACCGCGGACACGGCTTTCAGAAAGTTTTACCCGGCCGGGGTGCACAAATAGCAACACACACACGATCGACCTCGGAAAAACCAAATCAAAACCCAACGAGGCTTTCACGACGAAGCAATCACAGGATTCAGAAATATTTCAGGGGGCCACCCCTTGGAGTACACCCGCAACGAAGCTAGCTGACTCCGAGACGGACCCGGGGTTTGGGTGGACGGCTGTGAACGACTGGGAACCCAAAACTGGGCTTGTCGACACCGCGAAAACGTGTCCCGATCCTAAACAGTACAGTGTGCTATCCATCGCACAATTTAAATGAAGCAGTAAAGCATGGCATAAGTACAGGATCGTAATAAAACCTCAAACTAGTTTGTGGCCCCAAGAAATAAGAATGAATCAAGCTCTGGCTCAGGGGGGTCCCATAATTCCCCGTATGTGGATAGTGCGAATATTCAAGGAACAGGTATCAAGTACTCGGGGTCCTACGGGACACAAGTGGACGGTTAACAACCAAATAACATCTATTGCCCACCTGTGCCTCTGCTTACCTACTTCAATTTTAGTTGTTAACAGTAATTAAAGTGAACGATAAGTAAAGCCATGATCATCTCCAACATTAAACATGCGGCAATGCTCCAACAACTGTGGTACTTGACGACACGCAACAGCACTTGAGCAAGCGACTACGCCGCGCAGGTCCAACTATCTACCAAACAACGGTAATAGGAGGTGTCCAAGGCAATATAAGGCGGCAAGGGATATCACGGGTACGAAAGCTAGAGCAACGCAACACAGATAGCAATAGATCAACAGGAGGGAATAAATACTATAAAAGTAAGATAGGTAGAAAGGGGGAGATGCTCGCCTGAAAACATTGTCGAAGGTTCAACCGAAGACCGGGGCGAAGCTCGCATCAACTCAACGGCCTTATCCGCGAAGAAGCAAAACACTAGAATAAACACCGGATGTACTATTTAATACAACGGCAGAAGATCGGGCATGATGCATGCATGATGTATGACATGGCAAGGGTGCAATGCAATTGGGCAATATTAAGCGGAACCGGGGTCCCGACAATTAATTAAACGGTTCGAGTTATTTAGAACCCCCGCAATTTAAATGTTGTTTTAACATGGCAAGATATATCACCGGTTCGCTACACCAATTTAAATGAGGCCATTATAAGACTAGATTTGTGCGCATATGGGCCACATATTTAATCATTAGGTGAATCGGCACAAGGCCCTCAAACCACAGACAAGGATGCATGCATGAACAATTTAATATGAGACAAGTTGTATTATATTATAAAATAGGGTTTCGGGAAGGGGTTCACACATTAGGGGGTCTCGACGAACTTGGGGTTCCGGGGGTTCGGGGTTCGACAGGGGCTCTGGGTTCGACGGAAGCGGTCTCGGCAGGAACATTCCCGTACAACGGGGCAGATCTTGTCGCATCCGGGTTCTCGGCAGACTCGGTGTCCGGAAAGGAGTACTTGGTTCGGTGTCGGGGGCGCATCGGGTTCTTCCGGGTCGGTGTCGTTCTTATCGTCGCGAAGACCTTGTCGGGTCCGCGCTTCGGATTCCGTGAGGCGATCTTGGCGTCCTTCCGGTTCGGGTTTTGGCGTCCGAGGGTAGTACTTGGCGTTCTGGGGACGATCCTGTAGCATCCGCGGTCGTCGGGTCGTGCCGACGGTCTTGTCGCCTCACAGCGGAGATCTTGGTTTCCGAGGGTCTTGTTGTTCCTTATTGGAGATCTTGGGGTGTGGCGCCACATGCCCGTGATGGCGAACTCGGGGCTCCGTGTCGACGGCATCAGGATTCCGCGGGTTCCGGGGTTCGGCCTACGGAAAAACTCGGCATGGGGACGGTCATCCGGGTGGTTTCCGCAGCTCTCACAAGGGCATCCCCTCTACAGGAAAAGGACGCAGACGCAGACGACCGGGAGGGGGCGGGGCACCGGGCTTCAGGGGCGGAGTCCGCGGCCGGAGGTGGAGAAGAGAGCCGCGGAGTGCGCGGACGACGGAACGGCGGGCGGCGGACGTCGGGTCGAGGCCGGGGCCGGCGGCGGCGGAGGCGCCTTTGGGTGGGGGCCGGGGCGGAGGAGCTCTTGGCGGCGGCTGAGGCGAGGTCGCTGGCGGCGGAGCACGGGCGACGAGGGGCGGCCGACGGGCCGGCGGGGTCGGGGAGGCGACGGGGGAGCAGACGCGGGGAGGGACGACGGGCCGGCTCCAGGCGGCGGAGCACGGAGCCCGACGGGGAGGCGAGGAAGGGGGGGCATTGCCGGAGGAACGGCGGCGGAGGAGAGGGCCGGGCCGACGAGGAGCAGAGGCGGCGGGGCGGAGCTCGGGCCGGAGCGGGGCGCGGCCGACGGTGGCGGTGGAGGCGGCCGGCGCGCGAGGCCGGAGGAGGAGGCGGGCGAGGGAGACAGGGGCGCCGGAGGAGGGGGGGCGAGCAGGCGCCGGCGACGGGGAGAGGAGGGCCAGGGGCGGCTCGGGCTTGCAGGGAGAAGAGAGGAGGCGGGGCGCGGCGCAGAGAGGGAGAGAGACAGGAGGAAGGAGCGGGGCTGGTGGGTCGGGGTGGGGCCAGAGGGGACAGGTGGGTGCGGGTCCTGGGTGGGGCCACGCGGGCAGGTAGGAGAGGGGGCAGGTGGTGGGACCCGGGGGGCGGTTTGTGGACAGAGAGGGAGAGGTCGGTCTGGGGGAGGTGGGATCCGGGGGGGAGATGGGCGCGTTGGGTGCTAGGGGGTGAGAGAGGAGGGAGTAGTGACGTGGCAGCTAGGGAGTGGTGGAGGGAGGGAGAGAGGTGAGGTGGCGAGAGCGGATTGGGTGGGGTGAGGTGGCTGGAGGGGTGGGTAGATTAGGACTAGGTAGTTTAGGGATTTTTGGGTGGACCGATTTTATTCTGGGGGTGGTCGTCCGGGTCGAATCGGCCCGTTCGACTGCCCCCCTAAAATAATTAAAGATTTTATTTATTTCAAACAGGGCTTTTGCAAACCGATAGCAGACAAAAATAAAATAATCCCGAGACCCGGGTTTGTGTTTGAACAAAGACGGGGCGTTGTAGATAACAAAATAGGTTTTTTCGAAAATAGTTTTATGCAAGCAAATGCAAGATGATGACGATGCTCAAATGCAATGTGGCATGATGACATGAGCATGCGGTCATGATGATGCAATGCACAAAAACAACGCGATTTTCTAGTAGTGGTTTTAGCGGGATGCCACAGTTGTCATCCCACTCGACCAGTTTCTTTGCTAGATTGGCCTTTAAACTTTTGAATTTTTCTTTACTCATTCTCCCTTCCGGGGTCGGTAGTCCTAGGTACTTTGCCTCGAAAGCTTCCTTTGTCACCTGAAGCACCCGTTTCACCTCTGTTCTTGTGTTATCTGGACATAGTTCCCCAAAGAGGATAGAGCACTTCTCTAAGTTAAGTACCTGCCCCGTACTCTTAGCATAGCTGTCCAAAATTTGCTTGACTGTTGTCGCCTGCTGGGAGCATGCTTCAAAGAACAATAGACTATCATCTGCAAATAATGTGGCGGGTGCATGTGATTGCCAGTAGATCGGAGGGTTCACGATCCACTGTTTGGATTGATAATCCTCCTGCTTATCCTATGCATATATTGGCGGATAAATCTGTATGTGATCCCCGATTAATAAATCTGTATGCTCTGATTCTCGCGGTCAAGAAATGCCAGATTTGTCAAAGCACGGCATCGATGTGTGCCTTGCGGCTTGCCCATCATCATCTGTTTGCCCAAAAGTGACCGCCAAATAAACGGTGCGGTGCAGGCGAGGGTATGTACTACAGGCACGGGACATCTCGATCAGGAAATGTTGCTGATGGCTGGAGGGATTAGGCAATGATGATGCGATTAATTAATAAACACCGCCAGTAGTACTCCACTAGACTGCCACGGCGCTGAAGTCTGGGAATGGGGACAACCTAGAAGATTAACAAATGAAGATAGACCGACGGTATGGTACACTCACCTCCTCCTGGGAAGCTGCTTGGAGACTTGTTTAATTATCTTTCTGACTATACGGCGGGGAATCTAGGGCCGATTTGTTTACGTAGGAACTCTCTAATAACTTAATAATGGAAAGAAGACCAAGTCTACAAATGATCGATTCATCAGTTCATCGTTGTGCAATCTAGGAGTATCTTTAGCCGCGCCTCCCGAACAGAACCCAAAGGAAACCACGCCCGCGCCCAGCCACATGCCCCCTACTCCCCTAGTAGTGTTATCGAAACCCTCACAAAGGAATGAACTCTGTCACTGTACCTTCAACTTATATATATACGTCCTCACATGGACCACACACTCGTGGCACGTAGTAGGACTCCACACCCATGTCAATTCAGATGTACATCGGAATGGATACTACTAACCCTTTAAAAGTACGACCCAATAGGTTGATGACACCCAAGACACGACTGGGTAGCAAGACTCATACATAGACCCAAAGTATCCGTCTCAGGTCACGCGTGGCTACTCAGAATGAACCGTTCCTAGGGGATTTATTTAATCAACTAATTCATGTCAGATTATGGTTGGGTCTGACTTCGTATGAACCTGTTGGATGGGACTTGCAAAATTGGAATAAGTATACCCTCAGGTATAGGAATCGTTTTAGTCTTTGTTGGAAGTATTTTACCCCGATTCATATTCGACATGATAGCAACACAAGTCAATAAAATTAGCAACAATAACCGTACCTATGCATTAAATTCTTGTTGGAAATTTATGATTTGTGGTAACAACATTGAAAGTAACATCAACAAAGTAAACAGGACAACAGCCGGAAATCCCTTTTGGCTCACGGGTGCATTTGCACTCATTATGAGAAAACATATATTAGAATATATAAAAAATGAAAAAAATGTATACATGTACATTCGAACATTTTATGTTCGTTCACAAGTTTTCGGGATGAAAGAACATTTTATTTGTTATATATAAAAAAATAAAAAATATCACGTGAGTACGACTATTCACTGAATATTTTTTGTCTTTTTTTGCACGGGACAGGTAGAATGTTATCTCACCCCGAAAACTTGTGAACGAATGTATATGTAAAAAATTTATTTTGTTTTTTTTGAAAATTTAAAAATATTTTTTCTCACAATGGGTGCAAATGCACGCGTGAGCCAAATAGCCACCTCCGGACAACAGCAGGTTACAGTTGCTCACTGGAAAGTATGAATTAGTACATTAGATGTGATTAAAAACATAGTCATGGGATGATCACGAGGACGTTTCATGGATGTGATCAATCATATAATAATAATAGTAATAATAATAATCACGCCGACATTGCATATAGTCCTAGTTCTATCAAAATGCAGATATATATTCCATATATAGTTGCATGTGCTACTAGAGAACTTGCACATTTTCTATTGTCCTATTTTCTCATTTAACCGATGTCATGAAGGAACTAAGTATAATTATAACTTTTTCAGTCACCCGGAGCAATGTATTAACACATTTGTGAACACATGTAAATCTTCAAGTTGTGGCATTCCCCAATTATATCCCTTATTTGTCACTTTTGGGGGAGGTGGTTCCAACTATAACTGATGATACAACTTGAAGGAGATACCAAAAATATGTATGCTAAAACATATAAGGTTTAGATATGAGATTGTGTCGCTCGGGTCCTAGTAACAAACATTATGCGAAGCAAAATTGCATGAACATCACAACAAGTACTTCTTGAAACTAGACGCCAATAATTTTTACCACTACATGATTGATGTCATCCAATATTTTCACCCTATGTAGCTACAGAGAACTAATCTCGCATGGAAAAGAAGTATGAAGACCTAGCGATGGACATTGGCTTGGGGATGAGGGAAGTGGAAGCGACATCGAAATCCCTCTCTCCGATGTGGAGAGGGGACCAAATATGGCCCCTAAAATAAAGACTATGATGGCGGCGGTGAACTATCATGTCATTTTGATATAAAATTTGACAAACTACTTTGTCGAGTACAACTTGTAGGAAGGAGGTGTTAGCTCCTTCGAGCTTGAGTCAAAGAGTGTTACATGGTCGTGACAACACTTAGAATCCAAGTTTTTTTGTGAAAATACCACCGATCTATTAATAATCATCAACGATAGTACAAAAAGTCCCAAAATTAATAAATTTTACAAATATGTCCTTGGACAACCTAGCGACGACTATGGACACTAGGGCAAGCCGAAGGCGTGCTGCCGTCCTTGTCCCTCCAT
The DNA here is from genome assembly GCA_916181665.1 of Avena sativa. Taxonomy (NCBI): domain Eukaryota; kingdom Viridiplantae; phylum Streptophyta; class Magnoliopsida; order Poales; family Poaceae; genus Avena; species Avena sativa. The sequence continues at coordinate 379,599,917 of OV702282.1, forward strand.
CATCGGAGTCTGGCAAAGCTTTTTGTACTCGAACTTGCTATAGTAAACAAATGGGAAGTCATCGTGCTAAGGTCCTAAAGGATCAGCGCACCAAAACATCAACCATCGCCAATGACAATTACCATAGATCGGAAAAGATTGAACTAAAACCACACCAATGAACACAAAGTCGAAAGGATCCTAAGAGATTTGTCGAACACGGGAATCCACGCGCCCTCCATTGACGCTAAACGCACCAATGGAGCGAGGATAGGATCGGGAGGACATTATTCTGTCTCACGATGTATCTGTCTCCTGCATCTCGAAGAAAAAAAACCTAAATAGAAGAACGGAAACCCTCCACACCGGTAAGGGGCCATGATCCGCCATGTCTCCAAGACGCCAAGGCCACCGAAGGTGGCGCCAGCAGAGGGAACGAAACCCTAGATGGGCTTTTAGCAGAGCCTCGCTCTCGCCTCTCCTAGAGCGTCACGTCATGTACCGGTTAAAAGTTCACTCGCTTAACATCCAAGTTAATGTGTTCGAACTTAGCTTTTGAGGTGTACATATATGTTGGAGTTGTACTATGAACTTAATTTTAGGGCGAAGTACTTGAATCGTGCTTGAATCCAAAAATATGTTGGTTTTTATGCTATATAATATGCTAACATCCACTTTTGTTTTATGAGAAGTTGTGTTATGTGTGCTATAAGTCTTTTATCATACATGGTGGAATATACAGAATCCATGCACATGGGGGTTTGTCAACGACGATCATAGGAGTCACTGATTGGTGTCATGTTTGGTATAACATAGCACGACATATATTGGTGTTGGTCGGGTTGTAGTTTTCTCGTCGCTTAAGTTGCATCACCATTGATCTATCGCAAAGCAAATGCTAAGTGTCATGTCAAATATTTTGCAATGAATATAGCAAACACGTCTCACAGGACAAACAACTCCATTGAAAATTATAGATTTGTCTCCTTTCCTATTTAAAAGATATACAGAGTAATATTTTTAGTTGCAAGTACTCCCTCCGTTTTAAAATATAAGATGTTTTAGCTTTATGAAGCAAATGTATTTAGACTTGTTTTAGTGTATAGATTCACTCAATTGTGGAGTGAATCTAGACACTAGAACAAATCTAGATACATTCCTTTCACAAATCTAAAATATCTTATATTTTAAAACAGAGGGAGTAGGATGTACACATAATCTCCTGGAGAAAACTGCTACACCGTATATATGTGGTGCAACTAAACAATAAATCTATACGGAAGTCATGTGTTTTCAGATCCTACATGAGTAACACGGCATTATACGCGTGCCTACATTTTCAGAATCAAAAGAACCAAGAGACCCTAGAAGTATGAGTTTTATACTATGCATAAAACGACAACATTTGGAACCAGAAGGAGGACCATGCATGGCGTATGCTTGGTGCGAGTCCAAGAGTGCCCTGCCAAAAAACAAAATAGCTAGTCAACACCGGAAGAAATTAGTTAGTCAAAAAGTTGGTCATAGTTTTGCTTGTCAACGATGTGGCGCGGGCCCGATGGAGATACTACCTCAGCCGATCTCTCCGCCGATCCTTCTGTGTGGATGCGAAACGAGACTCGCGCGTATACACACCGTGCAACTCCGCGCTCGCGCGGCAGCTGCTTTTACGCTGTTCGGGCTGTCACTCAAACGTGCTCCATCCGTCACCAAGGTGACCGACGAGAGATTAAATACGGATAACATTATTTATTACAGTATTATTATACTCACCCTGACACATTTGCAAATTGCTCCTCTTGTAGACCTTTCCGGCATGTGTGCTTGGTTCTTTGCCTTTGTATATAGAACAAAAATACGACAGCGGGCAGAACTTGAAAAGCAGTAGAAACTTGCATAATAGCATCTCCATGTACTTTCCCATATTTTGGGTTAGCAAAATGCTTTTGGGTAAAGAGAGAAAAGTTTGGTTAAGCAGATAATTTTTTCTTTTTCATCTTACCCATATATGGACACTCAAAAGTTGAATTGCTTTATTTGTGCTTTTGTTTCTAATTGAGCATATGCTGATCGAGTCACCATATAATTACTTCAAATTGACTAAAATAAAATTTCAAAAAATAAGAAACAAATAGTACATAGTTTTTATAACGCAATGTTCATCATTCAAACACGAAGTTAATGCATCAAATCAGAAATTTCATGGAAACCGAAATAGTAAACATATAGCAACCGAAATACAAACTCAATGATCATGTTGTCCATTCCAAATTCCACCACTCATCCACGAGATCTTCTTTAAGTTGTCGATGATTGTCCACGTCTCTCATTTCGTCTTCATCACATTCATCTTCTTCTTCCGATGATAAGCAGTAGCCCAATTCTTCATCAAACCGACTCATCCACACACAAAAAAGTCATAAATCCAAATAGCTAATAAATTTTATCTTAGTTTGAAGCAAAAAAAATTAACAAAAAAACTTTGCAGGCCAATGGACGAGCGCCTTGCGGGCATTGGGTGTCGGTTTCGACCGAGGACCCCGGGGACGAGGCCGTGGCGACGACATGCTCATCGAAGACTAGGTTGGGTGGCGGCGAGGTCCGTGAAGACTGTGGACGCCGAGCTCGGCCTGAATCAACGCTGATAGTTGGTCCTAGGGACGAGGTCGACGGAGGCGGCGGACCTCGGCTAGGCCGAGCGTAGGCAGGCCATCCACTGCCGAATCGACCACGGCGATCTGTTGCGGGACCCGAAGGTTGTGGCAGATGACCTACGTGGCGGCGGACGGCCCCGGCGGCGGAGAATTTCCGGCGTATCTACACAACGCGTGAAATATTTTTTCGGGAATTCTTTCGATTTTAGTGTTCGGATCATGAGTACCCATGTCCATCACAGTATTTCCGCTCGTCATAGCACAAGCAACGTCCGCTGACACTTTGATGCATTTTTTCATAGTTCACATGGTACAGCTGCATGCAAACAACATGCCCAGGAGCCAGCGGGCATTCTTCGCGGTTTCGCGTGAGTGTGTGTACAACAAAACCGCAGCAACACGGTCCACGGCGTTTCTCCCGCACCCACCCACACACGGTCCACGCCGACTACGGTACACGTCCGTGCGCGGTGCACGGCCCGTGTAGATTGTCAGGATCATCCACCGACGCGCACGTTCGCAACGGCGAACACGAGGCAGCCCGGCGAGGCGACCGAGAAGCGGATGAAGGCCAGCGGGAGACGCAACACGGCCGGGGCAGGCGCAGCAGCCAGCAGGAGCAGGAGCAGGGCCGCAGCACTGCCAAACCCGACGGAAAACGCCCTGGCTCGCGACGTCACACGCAGCACACAGGCGGGTCATACGGCACGCGCACGGCGCGACGAGCCGCGCAGTCGCGTCATAAAAAAGATCGTAAAATCTCCACGCCGCGCCGCGCCGCGCAGCTCTCGGGCCCGCCAAGCCAGCCAGCCTCCGCGTCACCTCTCCTCTGGGAGTAGGGGCGCTCACTCACAGGCGCGGGCCCCGGCGACACGCGCCCTTTTTGCCCTCTTCCGCCCCACCGTATCAGGATCCAGCGTCGAGGCGGCTTCAACCTGGCCAGGGGCTCCCCACCGCCGCCCCCCCATCGCAACCAACCATGGCCGCTGCCTCGTAGTCGTAGGGCCGTGGAATCGCTTCGGGTCGGGGCCTTGTAGCACCTTTTCTTTTGCGAAAATGTTCCACCAATAGGAAAGAAAATGCGTGCTACGTACTACTAGGCGTGACATGTGAGGTGACACGCCCACTGGATTTTTAAAATTATCTCAAGTGGCAGATGAGCCCTTTTATCCGGTAACTATACTACTCAAACATCAAGAACTTCCAGAAAAAGAAAGCTACTTAAACATGACTAATAGACGCTAACAACACTCTAAGAGCATTGGTAAGTGACATTAAGACCACATACGCTCTTGAAAAATAATAATGCGGTATGAAAACCCTAGTACTAGCTTATAATCTTGCATCTCTTTCACAGATGGAAACAACGAATTCCTAGCATGTTTTTGTATGATAACAGAGTCTTGGGGTATCTAACTCTTCTGCATTCTTGGTTCATAAGAAAAGTGTAGGAAAATAATGAATGTGGAAAAATTAGATGTTGACACTATTTATATGTATGGTCCAGAAAGGATGAAATGAGGAGAAAAACGAAGCAAAAAAATGCTTTGATGGCGTGTCCTCTTTATAGAATTGCTATGCATGAAGCAAGAGGCCATGATCTCCGGTGGCATGATAACATTTCATGCCATCATGTACTTTGATTTGATTGTACTTGTTAGTTTCACACTGTTTTATTAGGATATATCTATTTTTTCTATTTCTACAAACTAAACGCACATGCTTATAAAATTCTTGCTTTCTCGAATTACTGTTTTGCACATGCATTCATACCATCTTATTTTTCCCATCCCATAATCATGCAAAACCGGTAAATCCCTAGCATTGACAACAATCATCGATGAGTATGATCTGACATAGAACCAAAGAAACAACAATAACTTGGTACTCTTGTTTCATTACCACCTTTAATTCTTTTAACATAAACAAATGGAAACGTCCCATGATATCAATCACCTTTAGTTTGATCTAAAGACATGGGAAGCCACCCTTCACATATGGTTAATAGTGTAAGACTAATGTCCAAAATTATCAAGTATTTACATGTCCATAAGAGTTATCCAGCATAGAAAAAAATGTGAAACAATGCAAAGATGGAAATTGATAGCTAAATAAAGAATGACAACTTTCACCGTCTCATCAAGAAGAGATCGAACCAATGTTATGTCCTTCTTTAAGAAAAAACCTAGTTTGGCCTATTGATACTCCTGACCTAGGTCTAGTGGATTTGTGGGAAGTATATGTTAGCAAACTATGGTTGATGTATCACAAATTTACTTGAGATGAAATTTGGTCTTATATACATAACAAGTCGTCGTGGTCCATTTGTGCTAGCGTGAATTCGAGAATATAAGCATTTAGTTCTTCTACATTGTTATCCAATTAGATTTCTAGTGGAAGTAGTTCGCCGTTTCCGACTTAGTATAGTGGGCCTCTTACTGGACCGCGTAAAACACAATATGTTATAATATAATGACCGAGGGCCCATATATGTGGGCCAGCAAACCCTAGAGGATGACCATACCCTAGGTCAGGCTTGGTACCCTTACTGTTTCGCAGATCCGCAGCTGCTGCCGCCGCTTCCGGCTTAACATAGTGGGCCTCTTACTGGACCGCTTGACGCACAATATGTCCCAATGTAACGAGTTAGACCCCATATATGTGGGCCAGCGAACCGAGAGGATGACCGTGCCCTAGGTCATGCTTGGTACCCTTACTTTTGTGGATCCTCTGCCGCCGCCGCCACCTTCTTGTCACACATTTAACCGCAAAAAAATCTGTCGAATAATTTTTTCAGAACAATATCAATTTTTTCTTAGCTATCCTCAAATCCTAGTTATTTCAATCTATTAGCACCTTTTTTTACGAATTACCAATGAACAGTTCCGAATAGCAATAATGGATAACAGTAGAGGCACAGTTGATGAATAGCGAGGGCTCGTGGAGAAGAGACGCACACAAACATAACCATCCTCCCATCCGTCCATAGGTTAAAAGCCCAGCACCAGCATACGCCAGAGCTCCATCTCCTATCCTCCTCCTCCTTCTCCCCACTCCTCCCCCTCTTCCTCCCCCTCCCCTCCCTCTCCAAAGCCCCCACAGCCATAGCCATCGAGAGGGGTGGAGTCGGAGCAGGAGGCATTCCTTGAAGCCTGGGGGCCCCTCATCCAGATCCGCTTTTTCGGGTCGTTTCTTGGGCGATCTGGAGCAAGCCCCCCAAATCCCTTCTCCGAGAAAGGAGTCGCCTTTGCGCAGCTAGCTCTTCTTGCCTTCTCTGCTTGTTGTTCTTTGCCTAGGATCATATCCCCTTCCAGGAAAGAGGAGCCGCCTTTGCATTTATTCTTCGCTGGGCCTTTTGGGAGATCGCTCTCGTCAAGATTTGGTGGGAACCCAATTCGCCGCGGTTCCTTGTGGAAAGGCGCCGCTTTGGTTCCTGTTCCTCCACAGTTTCCCACCTCTATATAACTCCATCTCCTGTCCACCTACTTGCCTAACTTCCTTTTACTTTGATCCACCGGTTTTGCCTTCCCCCGTATCGTCATCTGATCGGTGTCTAGTAGTTTCTTGATTTGACGCGGGCCAGATCGCTTTTCTGCCCTTCTTTTTTTTCCCGAGTTGTCAAGAGTTTGTTTCCTGTCCTTTGTGGGAGACATGGCTGCGGCGAACGGAGGAGGGGCGGTGCTGTTCAGCGAGGAGGAGCTTCGGGAGGTGACCGGGGTGCGCCTGGGCGAGGGCTTCGTGGAGGTCATGTGCGGATGCACCAGCCGCCGCTACGGCGACGCCGTAGGCCGCCTCCTCATCTACCCCTCTGGCGAGCTGGAGATTAGCTGCGATTGTACGCCCGGCTGCCGTGAAGGTTCGTGCCCCACCACCACCACCATACAAACCACGTCTCTTGTTTATTGTTTTCTTCTTCTTGATTTCATGTCCGTGCATCGATGCACTGACGGTGTTTGGTCTTTTGGTCACGGCCCAAGTCGATCTGCATGCAATGCCGGTACATGCGCGTCGGCGCAGCTCCTGGGCGGCGTCGCCTGACCTGTAGTACTACTTGGTACCATGCATTGTTGCTCTGGCTCGATGTTCTTGCTCTGGATCGTGTCAGGATATCTGTAGCGAGTAATGTCGCCTGCACTGCATCATTCCTTCGGTTTACCTGAACCTTCATGCTGCTACCTCTGCAGGTCCTCTAGTTAGCACATGTACATGGAACCGTTTCTTCCGTGGTACTACTACCTGATGCACGTAGTTTGCATCGTGGTACTCTCTGCATGCTGGTGGTGATGATCGGATTGCCTTCTCTGTTCATTCAGTGCACATCATTCAGACAAATACGCTGTTACTGTCTCTGCTTATTTTGATGCCTCCTTTTGCATGTATGGGCTGTAGTAGTAGCATGTTGCGTTTCGCTTAGGCCATGTTCCTGGCTTGGAGCTGCATGTAGTTGACTTCTGTGTCTATCACTGGAAGTCTGGAACTGACATCGGATGCTTGAGTGTTGCATTTAATGGGATGGAAAGCTTTACTTCTGTCTCTGTTCTGTGTATACCTGATCGCCGTGACATTTATTTCTGGCAGACGTTATTGATACATTTTATTTTCCATATCTGATGTATGTCTTCCCGTGTATCCGTACTGACCTTGGTAGACTATGATCATGCTAGCACTGAGGGTTTTACTGTACACTGCACTATAGATCATTCTGCATTGTCTGCATATTCGTAGGAGTTCAGAGTCTGCATACATAATTCAGTGCCTGCCACCCAAAATAGTAACAGCACAGTTTAACAGCCATTGTCTTATCTTTCATCAAGTGTGGGTCTTTATTTGATCTTGCCTTGTTCTTAGCTTTCATGGAACAAATGTGTGAAATAGCATACATGGAAAAGGAAGGGATTGATAGCATCCCTTACTACTTGCCATATGCTGCCACCTTCCAGCTTTCAAGGATTTGTTTATGAAATCTCGATAGAAGTGTGATTTAACAAAGCTGGAGGCTCATATGACGGTGCCCTTCAGTAAGATGTCTGTTCATATGAGTACAGCCATGGGGTGCTCCTTGCTAAAAAAATCACCCATCATCTTAGCAAGTTACTTATGTAAACGTGTAAAGTGCTCTCTTTGCTGGAGTGACATATCACACATGTTGCTCCCATGGAGAAGACATGTTTCTTAAGATCATTGCATCGCAGAACTTGCTTTTACTGTTTTAAATATTTCTGATACCACAATTAATTATTCTGGAGAATTGTCAATTAAGTTTGTACTTTGAAATTTCAGACAAGTTGACTCCTTCAGCATTTGAGAAGCACTCTGGAAGGGAGACTGCAGGAAAGTGGAGGAACAACGTGTGGGCCATGGTTCAAGGAGAGAAGGTTCCACTCTCAAAGACAGTTCTGCTCAAATACTACAACCAGTCACACAATGGTTCAAACAAAGGCCGTAATGGACGCCTGTCGCACCGGGATGAGTTCATCCGTTGCACTAGATGTGACAAGGAGAGGAGGTTTAAGCTTCGGACCAAGGAAGAGTGTCGTGTTTACCATGACGCTCTTGCAAAGGTTAACTGGACATGTGCAGATTTCACAACTGACAGGTATGTGTGTTGCACCTGGAGGACAAAGGCTACATTTTTTTAATGTCAACTTGATTGCTTCTGTGCTCTTTTCCTTGGAGTAGTGTGACCTGTTATTTTTTTATTGGTGTTATCCGGTCATTCTCATAGCTGCTATTTTTATATGGATTTCTTGGTAGATGAATTGATGTCAATTGATAAATACTAGTGGCACGGTGGATTCCCTTTGTAGGCCCAACTTTGTAGAAAGTATCTTTGAGATGGTTGTTTGTCTCAACTGTGGAAAGTGACACCAAGTTAATAATAGTACTCCCTCCGCTTTTCAAAATAGATGTTGGAGATTTGTCTAGGTTCGTATATCTCTAGTGTGCGAATTTAGACAAATCTTCGACATTTATTTCGAGATCCAACTTTGTAGAAAGTATCTTTGAGATGGTTGTTTGTCTCAACTGTGGAAAGTGACACCAAGTTAATAATAGTACTCCCTCCATTTCAAAATAGATTTGTCTAGGTTCATATGTCTCTAGTATGCGATTTTAGACAAATCTTTGACATTTATTTCGAGGTGGAGGTAGTAGTACTACTAATCCATACCATTATTACTGATACCGCCTGCTGTGTGCCGCAGGCCGCTGCAACCTAATATGCTATACCTGTGTTATTGCAAAAAATCATAATTAAATCACCTTCACTAATTTTGCTAAGTAGGAATTTGCACTTAGCTACCAAGTATTTAGGCAACTTCAAACTAAAATACAAATGACTGCTTAGTAGTCTCTCTAGGAACTTGGAAGTAGAAACATAAACTGCTGGCTTGTAGTGCATGTTGTGCAAGTTTCTTGCCTGCAATGTCAGTTCTCTGCACAGTGCACATCCATGTGGCCTGTAACTGCAATACACGTTCATATAACAGCATACTATATAAGAAAAAAAAACATGAAGGATGGTCTGTGGTCTATCATTTTCCTTTTGCTTGTTTTTATTCTAAAAGCCAGATCATTTGATTTGTATGATCTTAATCCTAGACACAGCTTTTTTATTGGTTACCTGTATTTCAATCTTATGAACTTGTCAAGTATGTTTCATATTAGTTCCCATCTGACTATCTCTTTGGTTGACACCACCAGGATGAGCTGCGATGACGATGAGGAGCGAGGCAGCCGCAAGGTGCTGAAGGGCTGCTCCCGCGCGGCGTCCTGCACTGGCTGCATGAAGTGCGTCTGCTTCGGGTGCGAGATGTGCCGCTTCACCGAGTGCGGGTGCCAGACCTGCGTCGACTTCTACCGCAACTCCAAGGAGTAGGGTCGATGATCCGCCGCGACAACCCATTCGTTCCATTCGTTGAGACGAGACCACCGAAATCAGTTAACTCCTTTGCCGAGGCTGCCAATAACTGGCGATCCGGAGGGAGGACGGCTCTTTAGTTATTATACCTTGGCTTCACTGGGGTCCCCTATTCCGAAACATTGTTCCTTTGTTCTATCTGTGGCTGGCTTCCGTTTCCATGAAAACAGACCTGGGGAAGCAAGCCAGTGTTCGTTAGCTGGATAAAATTTATCAGACAGTTTATTTACATTGAATTGCGTTCTAAAATGTCGGTGCTGTGCTTTGTTCGGTATGACAAACTATCGTGCTGTTGCTGACATAGCGAGATGCACGGGCGAAAATTCATCTGTGTTCTTGAGCAACAGTGAGCCTTTTTTCTCTCTCTCTTGAAATTTGGAGCTGGCTGCCGCAAGTACGCGATGTGTTTGTGCAAACGCCTGTGGCATGCCCTGCGTGTAACAGGTGGATGGGGGCAGGCTGCAGTAGTTTGGAGGGAACCTGCTGCCGCGACAGGACAGGGCACAGGGCTGAGCGTGCGCGCTCGGTGGCCACTCGGAGTCGAGCAGCGGCGCACAGTGGCGACCGAGCCCCTGTGCTGTGCTGGGTGCCCCGCCGCGACCGGCACCAGCACGCACGGCGAGCTGCGCCTGCGCCTGCGCGCGGCCTACCTAGTGGCCCCGTGGACCGTGGTGTGTGTTGGATGGTATGCGGCCTGTCGACCAACCAGGAGCAGCTACCATTGCAGCAGTGACTACGTGGTAGTAAGTGGAAGAGGTGAGGCAGGGTGGATCCAGCCAAGAGATTCGCTCGCAGCGTGAATGCGACGAAACTGGCAAACATGAGAGGTGAACCCAGCTACAGCTAGAGTGCTGTACGACGCAGAGGGGCTGACAGAGCTTTGTGGCCGAGAAAAGCAAACAGCCTCGAACGTAGTAGCATGCATGCATGCGTTGTAGACGTGATTCTGCGCGCTTGGCATCTTTTGCACGGCTTACTCCAATCTGCCAGCTGCTGGTTGGTGCCGGCTATTTTAAGAGCATCTTCGACCGCATCCTCTAACCTGGCTTGAATTGAGTTAGGACTTAGGAGTGTAGATAAAAAATCGGTCCACAACGAAGGCCTCAATCGTTGTCGATAGATTAACCATCCCACAAATCTGTTTGGCACCTCCTTGCTTGGGCTGGGGCTACAAGCAATTCACGTCACACTCGAAAGGCCGCGTTGGGCCCTTTGCAAGCGACCCAAGAAAAACCCCATCTGCTTCTCTTCGTCCCTCCTTTCTTCCTTTTCCACCGGTATCGCCCACCTAGTGTGTCGTTTATTCCCTAGCAGTAACCCACCTGGTTCTCGCCGCACTCTCGCCGTCGATTCAGCGCCACCGACGTTGCTACCGGGAGATCTCCTGCCACCGGCCAACAACGTCATGTCGCCGCTCTCGACAGAGTGCGTCTCTGCATCGCTGAAGCTATCTCTGGGGCTAGAAGGCGCACCCCTCTCGGCCACGAACCGCGTCAAGCTCGACGCGCAAAGAAGGGAGGTGATGAATGCTTGCGTGATCATGCATAATATGATCATTGAGAGTGAGCATGATGCTCTAATGGCTGATCGGTTGCCCTTTGACGGCATGGTCCTTCTTGCTGAGGTCGATCACGAGATGACAGCTAATTTTGGGGCCTTTTTTCGCCATGCGTCAAGAAATCCGCGATGGCCAGGTGCATAATCAGCTACAAGAAGATCTCGTCGAGCATTTGTGGGCGCTCATAGAAAATGCACCTCAAACCCCTCTAGCCAACGAACTTGTTCCTTTGAAACATTATTTTTTTTGTAATAAACTTGATTTTATTTGAATTGTTGTGATAAACATTCCCCCCAATTATGTGATCCTTTTCAAATTTAGGCATTTTTATCCACGACGTGATCGTTGGGCGCGATCATTGGGGGGCGTCGGTGTGGGGCTGCTTCCCCAAAGCACCAGCAGTTTGGGTGCCAGCCCCCATAGTCTCTATCGGCGTGCTTGGCGGCCATCCTTTGGGAGGCGTCGGTGGAGAGCATCTCTATGGGCACGTCTCAAATCGTCGCCGGCAGTAGCACCGGCAGAGCGCTCTGGCGGATCCTGAAGTGGCAGCCTAATGTTGGGAGGGCCTTCCCACAACAGTGTGCCAAATGCGGCCGGACCTAATACGTAAATTCAGCCAAGAATAAAAGAAACAAGGTGATTCATTGAAATTTGTACAAAGTCTGCACAGATTTCATGAAAATTACACAAAAAGTTCGGCATTTGAACTAAACCCTAATCTATTGGTTGTGGAAGATGCTAAATGATAGTCCGTCATCCTCGCCGCCGATGTCGTCGTCTTTGCCTGATGCCTGGTTGAGTTGTCATTCTCCAACTTTGGCCTGGGCGCCACTACTGGCATGGGTGACGGCGACGCTTTTCTAGCGCCTCTGGAGCGACGACGAGGTCGATGATGTTGCCATTGTCCTCCGCGGACCACCATTGCACGAACTCGTCGGTGGCTAACAGGATGGTATTGTAGGAGGATGACACATCAGCGGCATCATTGGGGTCCGCGTAGGCTGTGTGGAGCTCTAGCTCCACCCCACCACAGCATCTCCTTCTTCGAAGACAACGGTGACGACTCCCTCTCCTGCTTTGGCCGCTAGAGAGACAGGTGGTTGTGTGGCGGTGACGGTTGCTTCTCCTCCTTCGGGTGAAGCATCAACGTCAACGAACCCTTCCCCCATGAACCTAATTCACGGTTGAGAATGCTCGGTCCAGCAATGAGGAGGGTACAGTGTCGAGCACAACAACAAGTGTGAGGAATATGAGCACGATGGCCAGCACGAGGGTTCAGTGGAGAAGAAACGCATGCGCAAAAGACAATGCGGAGGTGGTGGGCGTAGCCATACTAGCCAAGCATGTTGATAATGTCACGCTCGTGCCACCATGTGGCCGCCCCACAAGGTTTAACTGGCCGATGCAGGGGCAGTAGAGGCGGGCGAGCTCCGCCTCCGGCTCTTGTTGGAACAGGGGAGCTAGAGCGTCGAGTCACCCAACGTACAACCCTCCTTCGCCTGCTGCGCCAACATCAGCAAACCGCGACTCAAGTTGACACAGTCCGTGAGCGCTTATCCCTTTTGGATAGGGGAACAACATAGCCGACGACGAAGATTTTCTACTTGTGTGGTAGGCGGTGGTCCGATGACACCAGGTGGCCATTCTCATATAGCACCACCACCTATTATTGGTTGAGGTTATGTGTGCGGGGGTCGTCCTCCATGCTGGCTTTTCCCTTGCGGAGCCTCCAACCACATAGTTGTGCGCCATTACATACGAGGTGACGTAGTGAGGGGATAAGAGGTGGTGTGAGAACGACAGTGTGCGAGAGGGAGGGGTATGGACGGCAGGCAAGCCGAAGGAGCGCCATTGATTTGGCGTCAGGAGAAACACCAACACACGTCGGAGGCGATGAGCCTTTAAGTCCTCTAATCGCCTATTGTCTCGCTGCCAACTAGGGTCGGCTCGTAATATCTGAAGTGGCGGGACATGCCGGCGCTCCCTTATAGGGGTTAGTAGCATGGAAAACAAAAAAATTATCGCATGAACACACACAAGCCAAGATCTATCTATTAGATTGGAGCAACGAGTCGATAGGGTACTAACCCTCAAAGATCCAAAGCGGTTAACAAGATCGGATTCTCGTGGTTGATGTAGTCGTTCACTTGCCGATCTCAAGATCGCATAGACGATCCTTCTGACGCCGTGTTCCGGCAGCGCTTCCACAGTTGGTCACACGTTTGGTACTCGATGAATACCTTCCTCTCCCTTATTCCAGCAGGCAGTGGAGGTTGTAGATCTCTCCTCGCGATTTCGGCAGCACGATGGCATGGTGTCGGAAGTAGAGGGGAAATACCGTAGGGCTTCGACTAAGCCGTAGCGGGTATGATGGAGTAGAGAGATCCTCGGCGATCTAGAGTTTAGAGGGCCGAGGGGTGGAGGTAGCCAGCGGCTAGGGATTAGCTAGAAGGGGGCTGTTTAGAGGAGATCTAGGGCGGCTACAACTAGAAAGGGGGGCGGAGGCCGACCTAGGGTTTCAAGTGGGGGAAAGGGGGTGCCCCCTCCCCTCTATTTATGATAGGGAGAGGCGGTTTGGGGGAGGGGAGTCTTCCCCAAACTCCACCTTGTGGCCGGCGACAAGGGAGGGAGGGAATCCTTCCCTAAATGCGATTCCTTCTCTCCCTCCACTAGGCAACCATGTTGGGATTTGACTTTTTCAAATTGGCGTTTGACTTTCAAAGAAGAGTTTGATTTATCTCTTCCCATTGCCCAACCAAGTGACCTAGGACATGATGCAACCATTCCACTTTGTCATGACACATCAATGTACCCTTCCTACTCCGGATCGGTGGACCTTCTAGACCCTTCTAGAACATTTCGGTGAAAACACCGAAACCATTCCCGAACTCCAGAATTGGACTTTTATTATATGAATCTTATTCTCTGAACCATTTCGGATCTCCTCGTGATGTCCTGGATCCAATCCGAGACTCCGAACAACATCCAGTCTCTTAAGTCACATTCCATATCTACTAAACAACATTGAATCCTTAAGTGTGTCTCCCTACGGTTCGTGAATTATGCAGACATGATCGAGACTCTTCTCTGATCAATAACCAATAGAGGATTCTGGAAAATTCATATGGCTCCCACATTTTTCTATGATGACTTCATGATCGAATGAACTATTTACATACGATACCAATTTCCCTTTGTCTCGCGATACTTTACTTATCCGAGGTTTGATCGTCGGTATCTCTGCATACCTAGTTCAACCTCGTTACCGATAAGTACTCTTTACTCGTTCCTGTGATATGTGATCCCTTGTGAGCTAGTCACATGTGAAAGGATACAGATGCCGACTAGAGGGGGGTGAATAGGCGGTTTAAAACTTTTCCGAGAGTGGCTCAACAAAGGCGGAATTAAACTAGCGTTTACTTTGTTAAGCACACAACCTGGAACAACTAGGGTTCACCTATTTGCACCAACAACTTATGCTAAGAAAGACAAGCAACTATGTGATAACAATATATATACTTCAAGCACGAAGGCTATCACAAAGTTGTAGGGGTTCGTAGCATGGAAAACAAAAAATTTCTACCGCATGCAAACAAACAAGCCAAGATCTATCTACTAGATTGTAGCAACGAGTCGATAGAGGAACTCACCCTCGAAGATTCCAAAGCGGTTAACGAGAGCAGATTCTCGTGGGTGATGTAGTCGTACACTTGCCGATCTCAAGATCGCGTAGACGATCCTTCCGGCGTTGCGTTCCGGCAGCGCTCCCGCAGTCGGTCACACATTCGGTACTCGATGAAGATCTTCCTCTCCCTTGTTCCAGCAGGCAGCGGAGGTTGTAGCACTCTCCTCGTGATTCTGGCAGCATGACGGCGTGGTGTCGGAAGTAGAGGGGAGATCTCGCAGGGCTTCGCCTTAAGCCGGAGCGAGTATGGTGGACTATGAGAGAGGACTTGGCGATCTAGGGTTTAGAGGCACCAAGGGAGGAGGCTAGCCGGCGGCTAGGGTTAGGGTTCACCCCAACTCGGCGAGTTGGTGGTGCCCTAGGCGGCAGCGGCAGCAGGGGTGGTGGCGCCGGCGGCTTAGGGTTAGGGTTTCGGGGTGTGAAAGGTGTAGGCTAGAGGGGCAGCCCTGCCCCTCCTTTTATAGGTGGGAGGGCGTGGCCAAGGGGGAGGTAGTCCTCCCCCAAGTCGGCCTCCTTGGCCGGCGGTGGAGGGAGAGGAACTCCTCCCCAAGTAGGTTTCCTACTCTCCCTCCACCAAGCAAAACTGTCGTTTGACTTTTCAAATTGGCGTTTGACTTTTCAAACTAGGATTTGATTTATTCCTTTATTTTGCTCATCCATGATACCTAGTACATGATGCAATCATTCTATATTGTTATGACACATTCATGTACCCTTCCCCTCCGGAGTGCCGGACCTTCCGGACCCTTCTAGAACATTCCCGATGAAAACACCGGAATCATTCCCCAACTCCGAAACATGACTTTCCTTATATGACTCTTATTCTCCGGTCCATTCCGGATCTCCTCGTGATATCCCGGATCCCATCCGAGACTCCGAACAACATTCGGTCTCTTACTCATCATTCCATAACTACTCAACAACATCGAATCCTTAAGTGTGTCTCCCTACGGTTCGTGAATTATGCGGACATGACCGAGACACTTCTCCGATCAATAACCAATAGAGGAATCTGGAAATTCATATGGCTCCCACATATTTCTACAATTACTTTGCGATCGAATGAACCACTTAGATACGATACCAATTTCCCTTTGTCTCACGATAGTTTACTTATCCGAGGTTTTGATCGTCGGTATCTCTGCATACCTAGTTCAACCTCGTTACCGATAAGTACTCTTTTCTCGTTCCCGTGGTATGTGATCCCTTGTGAGCCAGTCACATGCTTGCAAGCTAATTGGATGCCATTCCACCGAGAGGGCCCAGAGTATATCTATCCGTCATATGGATGGACAAATCCCACTCTTGATCCATGTGTCTCAACCCATACTTTCCGAACACTCAATGCCATCTTTATTGCCACCTAGTTACGGTGTGGTATTTGATGTCATCAAAGCATCCTTCTGGTGATGGTGATAAGCATGATCTCATGGTCGAAGGAATTAGGTTACTATGTATTAGAAAGCTTATAGCAAATGAACTATATTAAATGACTTGATCTTTATGCTACGCTTAACTATAGGAGTATGTCCATCACATCATTCTCCTAATGATATGACCCTGTTGTTAATAACATCTCTATGTTCATGATCAGGAAACCATGATCATATATTAACCAACAAGTTAGTTTAACAAGAGGCTTTACTAGGGACTCTTTTATGTTTACATCACACAAGTATTAATGTTTCCTGTTAATACAATTATAGCATGGTATGTAAACATTTATCATAAGTATGAAGATATGATAATAACCACTTTATTATTGCCTCTTGGGCATATCTCCAACAGTCTCCCACTTGCACTAGAGTCAATAATATAGTTTCAAACCTTTGTGTATTCAACACCTATGGCTTTCTGGTGTCGTATGTACACGATTGCTAGTGGTCAACTGATCTCCGGATCTGACACTTCCAGATCCGTGTGTAATTGCATGTCTTTGCGTCTCTACACATCACTCATTCTCTAATGAGATGGCTTTGTACAAATTTGGTCCTTTGGTGTGACCTTTAGTTCTTTGGGTTTAAAACATGTTGATAATATTGTCGTACAATATATCTTCATAGTATTATCCTTGATGTGAACTACACTTAGTTTGATAACAAACTACTTGACACAAATGCCCTCTTTTGCTGCTATAACAGCAGTTATATACTTAGCCTTTTGTTGTAGTATCTGTCACAATGTCTCAACTTTGGAACTCATCCAAATCCATTATGGAACTTACTTTCCATCATATTGTGCCACCCTTAGTTTAGATTGAGATAAACTTAATTTGTACTTTGTGACAAAACTAGTATCAATGTAATTCATTTACAATGAACTAACCATCTATTTGTCACTTCTACAAAATAATATATTCTTATTTCTTTTACAAGATCATAAGAATATCTTTACTATTGTCCAATAATCATCTTATGAATCATTCTGGTATACACTCATAAAATTTAGAGCATAGGACATATCTGTATTTGTACACATCACAACATGATTGATAAAATACTCTTTGTGATTTTATACATCAAGTATCAATCTATACTTGAATCTTTGTTTCACTTACCAACTGTCAATACACTTGAATATATCATCAATATTGAACTCATTCAATCCTTTCTGTGCGACAAGAACCTTTCTTGTAGTTTCTATATTGAACTCATTCAATATATCATCTATGTACTTTTGGCACAACCATATTAGCGTGTATTGATGCCAAATATTTGGGTTTTGCCTAAGTCTTTCATCGAGATGAAATTCTTATCCTGTGTTAATAAAAGATACATTATTTCCAATCAACAATATGTCTTCCACATAATGTATTATAAACATGTCTTAGCGCTCCCACTTAATTTCTTGCAAATGCAAGCATCTTCATTGTCTCCGATGAAATTAAACTCTTTTAACAGTTTCATCATAGTGAAGATTCCAACTCCGCGATGCTTACTTCAACCATTGAAGTTTGCATATGCTTTTAGCATCCTTTGAATTAACAAAACCCTTTGGACCGTGTCATGCACACGTCCTTGGTAACCATTCTATTAGAAGAACTTGTTTTGTTTATTCAACACATAACAAAATTATATGTCGTGGTTGCTACATTAATCTGTCTAGACTAAATATCGCTATGAAAGATCAGATCTTATCATAGTCAACCTTTGAACATTGTTGTGAACTCTTTCCCAACATGTCGACTATTTCATAGATGTGAAACATCCATGTCTATTTCTTTATAAATCCAAATACGACTGTAAGGTCTTTTACCTTTCCAGAGGGTCTTTCAAGTTCAAAGCTTGATCTCTCGTATATGGAACCATCACGGATTTTATGGCTTCAAGCCATTTGACGGAGTCAGGGCCCATCATCGCTTCTTTGCATGTAGTCGGATCATTATTGTCAAATAATGATTTAACTCTCAAATTTTGGTATTTGATTGTTTACCCGACCTACTTGTTTCAATAGGAACTTATATCTCCGTGACCACAACCTTTGAGGCACGTGAGCCATGAGCATTGTTGCTGCCTCCGGAACACTTTTCGACGCTGCGCAACTTTGCACATATAGCTAAGGTTCTTTTAACCTTATCAAAGTTCTATTGTCCTCCCACTTAACTTTTCTTGAAAAATTCCTTCTCTAAGAAACTTGACGTTTTAAGCGACAAACATTTTTGTCTCCGATGTTATGGAGGAACAGTTATTCGAAATAACATGCAAAGACAGGTTCATCCGACTTTGGTTGCAAACATCTTTCTTATGCATAGCCTACCAATGTTTAATAAAGGACAACTTGGGTTTTATCCCAAACCATAACTTTATATGGTGTCAATTCAACGGATTATGATGGAGCTCTTTTCAGTGGAAAAACGGTAGTCTCTAAAGCTTTTAATCTTTAAAATATAATGGCAGTTTTATGAATTACACCTTTGATCTTACCATGTCAAACAAGGTTTAATTACAAATCTCGAATGCTCCATACTCTTATGGTGTTTCTAAAAATGCAAATCCACGGAATGATTCCTTAAATCTTAGGTATTATGGTAAACTTGTAACTCAAATATCTTCCTTTATGATCTTATCATAAACTATTTATATTCTTGTTACAATGATTTTGCACTTCATCTTGAAAGTCTTTGAACTTTTCAAATGTTTCATACTTCATCCTTATTAAGTAAATATTCATATATTCACTCAAATTTTCGGAGGAAGCATATGAAGTTGAAATCCATCGCTCTTGACTACACATAATGGACTTCATACAACAATATGTACAAGTTCTAATAAGCTAGTCATTTGTTCCCTTTTGGTCTATGAACGAAGTTTTAATTATCTCTAGGAAAGTTTCACATGCATCATTTGATCAAAAATCAAAAGACTCCAAAATTCCATCCACATGGAGTTTCTTCATATTTTCTTTCCAATATAATTTAAACGGCGATGCCACTTCCTAAGTGATCTTTCAATCAATTTGTCTTTCGACACTTTTAGCACTAGTTTTATGGATGTGATTTCTCCAACGGGATTTGTGAATCATCAATCTTTTATGGATTACGGCAATTATTTGAACAACCCTTTTGTTCTCATAATACCTGATAAAACAAATCTTGAAGGCAAGCTTTGATGTTTAACAAGCAGCACAATAACCCTTTATTTGTTCTCGATGAACATCATCACATATTCTTTTGCTAGTTACTTAGGACATTGTAGTTCATGAATTCAGTTGTTTCGTATGACGATTCATACCAACAAATTCAGTATCCAATACTTAAGAACCACATTGTTTAACAAGCAAAGAATATAGCCATAACACGTATATCCTTTATATACCTAAACTGAACAATTCTAGCCTTTTCTTTTCTGCCATATATTTATGAGATTCTCTTTAGTATTTCTTTTTCTGTTTGAAAGAATCTATCAACATCAATAGTGAAGCCATACACATGACACATAGTCCAAAGCGTGTATAGTTAAATACCAATGTCTTTGTACTTGCACTTTGAAGTAGATTACCATCATCAAATGTTTGGTGTTCTTTCAAATTCCTTTCTTTAGTAATCTCTTGGCATAGTAAACATTTTACCTACATCAAATATTCACCCTTATCATGGAATCATCCATGATCAAGCTACTTTTAGCTTATAACGGTGAATCACGAGTATAATGTTGCTCTCCAAAACCTTTTGGAGGTTTAGGACAACTAGTGTCTCCAACCTTTTGCAAATTCTCATCAAATATGAGAACATGACTTTTGCCATATTATACTCTATCATGTTGCAACCAAAACTTTGTTTCAGATATCACAATATCTTCCACACATCATGGTTTCTGAATCAACTCTTTCAGATCCTAGATAACCTTGATATTAAGACAATCCTTTGAATATCAAGAATCATGAAGATAAACATGATACTTATATACTAACACTGGAATTGTTACTCTTGATTTAATACCAACTATTAAATTTCACGGAGTAATCGAAACTTACTGAAAGTTTGCAATGGGACTTTTAAACTTTAGATTAACACTTCAAAACAATACGATACCAGTTCGTAAAGTAACTAACCAGAATTCTATAGTTATATCATCTCAATTATAACTAAGCGCAAGGTGGTAAACGGATGCCAATGACTACAACAACTATGCAAATTCACTTTGATTTAATTTATGATAAATAGTGTTCAACTTTTAATCATATTGCTGTTGAACTCCCACTCAAAACAATATCCCTTACATTGTTTTAGTGATCACACGAACCAAATTCACCACATCAAAACCGATCATCACGAGAGTTGCTGTAGCTTCAATTGCGAACAATCAACATGTTCATCATATCTACTATATGACTCATGCTTTACCTTTCGGTGATCCGTGTTCCGAGACCATGTCTGTACATGCTAGGCTCGTCAAGATCAAACCTTAGCTTCCGCATGAGCAAATCTGGCTTGCTCACGTTGTATACACTCGCAGAATCTAACACACCCGATCATCACGTGGTGCTTCGAAACAACGAGCTTTAGCAACGGTGCTTACTAAGGATGAACACTTTAAAACTTGAAATTGTGTGCTTTAGGGATCATCTTATAATGCTACCATCGTTAACTAAGCAATACAAGATGCATAAAAGTATTAACATCACATGCAATTCATAATATGTGATATGATATGGCCTTTCTTCTTGTGCTTCTGATCTCCATCTTTAAGCATGAACATGATCTCCATCATCACCAGCATGGCGTCAAGGTCAATGGCGCCGTTTCATGGTTGTCGTCCACCAGCTTGAACTATTACAACTACTTTGAATAGACACGCGGATCTTAACAGAATTTAAAGACAACCATATGGCTCCTGCCGGTTGTCAACTTACAATAAGGAACATTGCATACATCAAATATAATCACAATCATGGCCATATCACATCACAGCACACCCCTGCAAAACAAAGTTAGACGCCTCTAATTTTATTTGCATGTTTTACGTGGTTTGGGGCTTTCAATAAGTGTCGTTCTAACTTACGAACAAGAACCACAACATTGATACTAGTATTGTCAATCACCCGTTGTAAATTGAATCTTAACTATGTTGGGAGAAACAGGCACCCGCAAAGCCACTTATGCAATAGAAGTTGCATGTCAAGCGTGGAGCAAGTCTCATGAACGATGTCATGTAAGGTTAGTGTTGGAATTATGCCCTAGAGGCAATAATAAAGATGTTATTATTATAATTCTTGTTCATGATAATGTTTATATTCCATGCTAGAATTGTATTAAGCGGAAACTTTAATACTTGTGTGGTTTGTGAACAACACAGTGTCCCTAGTACGCCTCTATGGACTAGCTCATTGATCAATGATGGTTAAGGTTTCCTAACCATAGACATGAGTTGTCAATTGATAATGAGATCATATCATTGGAGAATTATATGATGGACAGACCCAAACTAAGCGAAGCAATTAGATCGTATCATCGTGTTCATCTTTGCGAAGCTTTTCCTATGTCAAATATTGTATTCCTTAGACCATGAGATAATACAACTCCCTGGTATCGGAAGAAAGCTTTGAGGTCATCAAACGTCATCCTATGAGAGGGTGATCATAAAGGTGTCTCTCAGGTGATCGGAAAGTATCTGTTGGGTTGTATGTATCGAGATGGAATTTGTCCCTCCCAAGTCGGAGAGATATACTTCGGGCCCACTCGGTAATAGATATCAACACCGCTTGCAAGCATGTGGTTAAGGAGTTAATCACAAAGTGATATCGGATTACGGAATGAGTAAAGTACTTGCTGTGAACGAGATTGAACTAGGTATGACGGTACCGACGATCGAATCTCGGGCAAGTAAAATATCGCGAGACGAAGGGAATATATATGGGATTGTTTGAATCCTGACATCGTGGTTCATCCGATATGATCATCGATGAATGTGTGGGAGTCAATATGGATGCCCAGACCCCGATGTTGATTATTGATAGAAGATCATGTCTACATATTCTCGAACCCGCAGGGTCACACACTTAACGTATTTCGACGCTAGGATAGATTGGATAATTGGTTTATGAATTTTTTTTCGGAGTCTCAGATGGGATCCGGGATATCACGAGAGGTTCCGGAATGGTCCGGAGAATAAGATTCATATAAGGCAATGCAGTTTTTGGAGTTCGGAATTGTTCCGGGTTAATCGGTATTGTACCGGAAGCTTCTAGAACCTTCCGGAAGGGGACCAACGTGGCCCCACCTTCCGGGAGGGGGCATGGGCCTATGAGGGAGTGTCCTGGCCGCATTGGGCCAGGGGCACAAGGTCCCATAGGGCCCAGCCGATCCTAGAGAGTTTAAACTCGTTTAAACTAGAGATAGGGTTTCTAGAAGGGGGAGAGTCCTTGCCCCCCACTTCTCCCTCCCTTGGCCGCCGGCCCAAGGCTTGGAGGAGGGGCAAGGGCTGGCCGCCCCCCTCTATATATAGAGGGCTGGTGCGCCCCCTCCCCCTACACCTTGCCTCCAAACCCTAGTTGCCCTGCTACCCTTCCTCTCTCCCTCCCGACTGTTTGTAGGCGAAGCCCTGCTGCAGAAATTCTCCACCATATACACCACGCCGTCGTGTTGTAGATCCAATCTATCTCTCCACCATACTTGCTGGTCCAAGGAAGGAGGAGACGTCGAGGTGCTGCACGTGTGCATCTCACGGAGGCACCGCCACTTGTGGTGCTAGATCGGATCGGATCGCGAGGAGGAGAAGCGAGTACGACTACATCACCCACGTTCCGACGAACGTTCCGCTGTGCGAATATTCAAGGGTATGAAGATCTAATCCAATCTCTCTCGTTGATTGCATATCCTAGATTAGATCTTGGCTTTCCCTCTGTTCGCATCCGTAGAAAATTTTGATTTACTATGCCGCGAATCCCTTCAGTGGTATCAGAGCTAGATCTATGCGTAGATGTGTTTCACGAGTAGAACGCAACATGGTTGTTGCGGGCGTTGATGTTTTCTGTTGCAAGCCTCTTGTTTGTGTTCTTCTTATGACGCGGGATAGTGAGATTGAAGCGGTCCAGGCCAACCTTACGCGACGTCGTTCACGAGACCGGCTCCGCACTTGACGTGTGGCTTGTTCCACACATGCGGCTGGTGGATGTCAGTTTCTCTCACTATAGTTGTCATGGGATTAACACCGGAGTTTGGCAACCATAATATCACCGTTGTGGCTTTCCATAGGTAATAATCGTTCTTAGAATCTACTCCCATAAGCCACGTAAAACATGCAACAACAAAGTAGAGGCGTCTAACTTGTTTTTGCAGGGAGTGTTTTCTGTGATATGGTATGGCCCAAGATGTGATGTGTATATTGTATGCGATGATCATGTTTTGTAATGTTTTCATGACTTGCATGTCGATGAGTACACAACCGGCAGGAGCCATATGGTTGTCTTTATAATTGTGTATGACCTGCGAGTCAACTTCTTATACGCCATGTAATAGCTTTACTTTATCGCTAAGTAGTTAGCAATAGTTGTAGTTGCTATTCATGGTGGAGGCAATCATGGTGGAGTGATGGAGATCATGCCGGAACGCACAAGATGGAGATCATTGCGCGAGGATTGGCTATACCATGTCACATAAAGTTATATGCATGTGATGTTTATCCCTTTATGTATCTTATTATGCTTAGATCACGACGGTAGCATTATAAGATGATTCCTCACTTAAATATCAAGATAAAAACTGTGTTCTCCCCAAGTATGCACCATTGCGAAAGTTCGTCGTGTCCAAGCATCACGTGATGATCGGGTGCTATAGACTCTACGCTCACATACAACGGGTGCAAGCCAGTTTTGCACACGCAGAAATACTTGGGTCTAGCTTGACGAGCCTAGCATGTACAGACATGGCCTCGGAACACAAGAACCGAAAGGTTAAGCATGAGTCATATGAATGATATGATCGACACTTTGTTGTCCACCATTGAAACCACATCTCTTCTCGTGATGATCGGATTAGGTGTGGTGAATTTGGATCGTGTTCACTAAACAACTTGAGGGATGTTGAATTTAGTGGGAGTTCATCTAGTAATTTGATTAAGTTGAACTATTTATCATGAACATAGTCTAAATTGTACTTGCCAATACTGTAGATCACATGGCCAAGTCCAACTTCAACTTCAACGTTTTTGCTGAGAAGGAAAAGCTTAGAAACAATGGGTCTAACTTCACCAATTGGTTCCGCAATCTAAGAATCATTCTGTCTGGCGGACAAAAGAACTATGTCCTTGGGAAAGCGTTAGGTGACCCCCCTGCTGCAACTGCGCCGGCTGATGAGAAAGCTGTCTATCAGTCGCGCAAAGATGATTATGGTGTGATTAAGAGCACCATGTTGTTTGCTATGGAACCGGAGCTTCAAAATCGTTTTGAAGAGTATCCCGGGCCCTTCGAGATTCTCGAGGAGCTGAAAACCATGTTTCAGACTCAGGCCCGTTCTGAGAGATATGAGATCTCCGAGAAGTTCTTTAACTGCAAGATGGAGGAAGGGAGTTCCGTTAGTGAGCACGCCATAAAGATGACGGGCTACACTCAACGCCTTGAGCAACTGGAATGCACGATTCCAGAGGAGCACAAGATTGACAGGGTTCTGCAATCACTCCCACCCAGCTACAAAAGTTTTGTAGTGACTCATAATCAGATTGGTTCCACTGATACGATCACCGAGCTCTTCGCAAAGCTGAAGGCTGCGGAAGTGGACATCAAGAAGGATAATCATGTGTTGATGGTCAACAAGCCCTCCTTTAAGAAAGGTAAGGGAGCAAAGAAGCCCTTCAAGAAGGGCGGCGGCAAGCGCAATGCCCCTGCTGAGAAGAAGCTCAGGTCTGGTCCCAAGCCGGACACTAAGTGCTTCTATTGCAAGGACAAGGGTCACTGGAAGCGCAACTGTCCAAAGTACTTAGCGGACAAGAAGGCTGGCACCATCAAAGGTATATTTGATATACATGTTATTGATGTTTTCCTTACTAGCCCTCGTTGTAGTGCCTGGGTATTTGATACCGGTTCAGTTGCTAATATTTGTAACTCGAAACAGGAGCTACGGAATAGACGGCGGCTTGCGAGGGATGAGGTGACGATGCGCGTTGGCAACGGATCAAGAGTTGATGTGATGGCCGTCGGCACGCTCTCCTTAGTTTTACCTTCGGGATTAGTTTTAAACCTTAATAAGTGTTATTATGTGCCTGCGTTGAGCATGAACATTATTTCTGGATCGTGTTTATTGCAAGACGGTTATTCATTTAAATCGGAGAATAATGGTTGTTCTATTTATATGAGTAACATCTTTTATGGTCATGCACCTCTTGTAAATGGTTTATTTCTTCTAAATCTCGAAAGGGATGAAACACACATCCATAACATTGAGGCTAAGAGATGCAAAGTAGATAGTGATAATACTACTTATTTATGGCACTGTCGTCTAGGTCATATTGGTGTAAAGCGCATGAAGAAACTCCATTCTGATGGACTTTTGGAGTCTCTTGATTTTGAATCATTTGACACATGCGAACCATGCCTCATGGGCAAGATGATCAAAACCCCGTTCTCCGGTATGATGGAGCAAGCAACGGACTTGTTGGAAATCATACATACCGATGTATGCGGACCGATGAGTGTTTCGACGCGCGGGTGGATATCGCTATTTCCTCACTTTTACCGATGACTTAAGTAGATATGGGTATATCTATTTAATGAAACATAAATCTGAAACATTTGAAAAGTTCAAGGAATTTCAGAATGAAGTGGAGAACCATCGTAACGGAAAGATTAAGTTTCTACGATCCGATCGTGGAGGTGAATATTTGAGTTATGATTTTCTCACGCATCTTAAAGCAAGTGGAATCGTTTCACAACTCATGCCACCCGGAACACCACAGTGCAATGGTGTGTCTGAACACCGAAATCGAACCCTATTAGATATGGTCCGATCAATGATGTCTCTTACGGATTTGCCGTTATCATTTTGGGGTTATGCATTAGAAACCGCTGCATTCACTTTAAATAGGGCTCCATCTAAATCCGTTGAGACGACACCGTATGAACTGTGGTTTGGTGCTAAACCTAAGTTGTCGTTTCTTAAAGTTTGGGGATGCGAAGCTTACGTCAAGAAGTTGATGCCGGACAAGCTCGAACCCAAAGCGGAGAAATGCGTCTTCATAGGATACCCTAAGGAAACTATTGGGTATACCTTCTATCACAGAACTGAAGGCAAAGTGTTTGTCGCAAAGAACGGTTCCTTTCTTGAGAAGGAGTTTCTCTCGAAAGAAGTGAGTGGGAGGAAAGTAGAGCTAGACGAGGTTGTTGAACCTTCTCTTGAATTGGAGAGTAGCGCAGCACCTGAAATTGTTCGAGTGCCGCCTGCACCAACAATAAAGGAAGCTAATGACAAGGATCATGAAGCTTCGGACGATGCTGCTACTGAACGTCGCAGGTCGACAAGGTCGCGTGCCCCTCCTGAGTGGTACGGCAACCCTGTCTTGACTGTCTTGTTAGTAGAAGACAGTGAACCTACGAACTATAAGGAAGCGATGATGAGCCCAGACTCTGAGAAATGGCTAGAAGCCATGAAATCCGAATTGGGATCCATGAGCGAAAACCAAGTATGGACTTTGGTGGACCCTCCTAGCGACCGAAAGGCCGTTGAGTGCAAATGGATCTTCAAGAAGAAAACGGACGCGGATGGTAATGTTACCGTCTATAAAGCACGGCTTGTCGCGAAAGGTTTTCGACAATTTCAAGGTGTTGACTACGATGAGACTTTCTCTCCCGTAGCGATGTTTAAGTCCATTCGGATTTTATTAGCAATTGCTGCGTTTCATGATTATGAAATATGGCAGATGGATGTCAAGACTGCGTTCCTCAATGGCAACATTGATGAAGAGTTGTATATGATGCAACCCGAAGGTTTTGTCGATCCTAAGGATGCTAGTAAAGTATGCAAACTTCAGCGTTCCATTTATGGACTGAAGCAAGCATCTCGGAGTTGGAACCTTCGTTTTGATCAAGTGATCAAGAGCTTTGGATTTGTTCCAAATTGCTACGAAGCTTGTATCTACAAGAAAGTGAGTGGGAGCTCGGTGACGTTTCTGGTACTATATGTGGATGACATATTGATTATCGGAAATGACATCAACATGCTTAACGATGTGAAGAGTTATTTGAACAAGTGTTTTTCAATGAAAGACCTAGGTGAAGCTGCTTATATATTGGGCATCAAAATCTATAGAGATAGACAAAGACGCCTGATAGCTTTAAGCCAGAGTACATACCTAGACAAAGTTCTGAAAAGGTTCAGAATGGATAAGGCAAAGAAAGGTTCAGTGCCTATGTTGTCAGGTAAGATATTGAGCAAGGCTCAGTGTCCAGCTACGGTAAATGATAGGGAATCTATGAGCAAGGTGCCTTATGCCTCGGCCATAGGTTCCATCATGTATGCCATGCTGTGTACTAGACCGGATGTGTCCAATGCTCTTAGTTTGACGAGCAGATATCAAAGTGATCCAGGCGTGGAACACTGGACAGCCGTGAAGAACATCCTAAAGTACCTAAATAGGACTAAAGAAATGTTCTTAGTCTATGGGGGTGATGAACAGCTTGTCGTAAAAGGTTACGTCGACGCTAGTTTTGACACCGACAAGGATGATTCCAAATCTCAGACAGGATACGTATATTTTGAATGGAGGAGCTGTGAGCTGGAGAAGCTGCAAGCAAAGCGTGATCGCGGGATCTACAGTGGAAGCGGAATACATGGCTGCTGCAGAAGCGTCAAGTGAAGGAGTTTGGATCAGAAACTTCATCACTGATCTTGGCGTGGTTCCAAGTGCATTGGACCCACTGGAGATATTGTGTGACAACACTGGCGCCATAGCACTCGCTAAGGAACCAAGATATCATCCAAAAACCAAGCATATCAACTGCAAGTTTCATATAATCCGAGATTATATTGCAGATGGAGATCTGAAGATTAGCAAAGTACATACAGATCTGAATGTCGCAGATCCATTGACTAAACCTCTTCCACGTGTAAAACATGATCAACACCTCAGTGCCATGGGTGTGAGATTGTTGCCAAATGTAAACTAGATTATTGACTCTAGTGCAAGCGGGAGACTGTTGGAATTATGCCCTAGAGGCAATAATAAAGATGTTATTATTATAATTCTTGTTCATGATAATGTTTATATTCCATGCTAGAATTGTATTAAGCGGAAACTTTAATACTTGTGTGGTTTGTGAACAACACCGTGTCCCTAGTACGCCTCTATGGACTAGCTCATTGATCAATGATGGTTAAGGTTTCCTAACCATAGACATGAGTTGTCAATTGATAATGAGATCATATCATTGGAGAATGATATGATGGACAGACCCAAACTAAGCGAAGCAATTAGATCGTATCATCGTGTTCATCTTTGCGAAGCTTTTCCTATGTCAAATATTGTATTCCTTAGACCATGAGATAATACAACTCCCTGGTATCGGAAGAAAGCTTTGAGGTCATCAAACGTCATCCTATGAGAGGGTGATCATAAAGGTGTCTCTCAGGTGATCGGAAAGTATCTGTTGGGTTGTATGTATCGAGATGGAATTTGTCCCTCCCAAGTCGGAGAGATATACTTCGGGCCCACTCGATAATCGATATCAACACCGCTTGCAAGCATGTGGTTAAGGAGTTAATCACAAAGTGATATCGGATTACGGAACGAGTAAAGTACTTGCTGTGAACGAGATTGAACTAGGTATGACGGTACCGACGATCGAATCTCGGGCAAGTAAAATATCGCGAGACGAAGGGAATATATATATGGGATTGTTTGAATCCTGACATCGTGGTTCATCCGATATGATCATCGATGAATGTGTGGGAGTCAATATGGGTGCCCAGACCCCGCTGTTGATTATTGATAGAAGATCATGTCTGCATATTCTCGAACCCGCAGGGTCACACACTTAACGTATCTTGACGCTAGGATAGATTGGATAATTGGTTTATGAATTTTTGTTCGGAGTCTCGGATGGGATCCGGGATATCACGAGAGGTTCCGGAATGGTCCGGAGAATAAGATTCATATAAGGCAATGCAGTTTTTGGAGTTCGGAATTGTTCCGGGTTAATCGGTATTGTACCGGAAGCTTCTAGAACCTTCTGGAAGGGGACCAACGTGGCCCCACCTTCCGGGAGGGGGCATGGGCCTATGAGGGAGTGTCCTGGCCGCATTGGGCCAGGGGCACAAGGTCCCATAGGGCCCAGCCGATCCTAGAGAGTTTAAACTCGTTTAAACTAGAGATAGGGTTTCTAAAAGGGGGAGAGTCCTTGTGTGGCATCCCGCTAAAACCACTACTAGAAAATCGCGTTGATTTTGTGCATTGCATCATCATGACCGCATTCTCATGTCATCATGCCACATTGCATTTGAGCATCGGCATCATCTTGCATGTGCTTGCGTAAAACTAATTGCGGAAAACCTGTTTTGTTTTCTAAATGGCCCGTCTTTATTCAAACGCAAAACCCGGGTCACCGGATTATTTTTGTTTTGTTGCTATCGAGTTGCAAAAGCTTTGTTTTAAACCAATAATATATTTAATTATTTTAGGGGGGCAGTCGAACGGGCCGATTCGACCCGAACGACCACCCCCAGAAAATAAAACGGTCTACCAAAATCCTAGTCTACCCTGTCCTAGTCTAACCACCCAGCCTCCACCTCACCCCACCCAATGGCATGTAGCCACCTCACCCTCTTCCCTTCCCCTAACCAATCACAGCCCGCCACTTGTCCACAGCCCTCTCTCCCTTCCCTCTCTCTCTCAGCACCCAACACGTACCCACACAACACACACACACACTCAGCACACCCTGTCCCGCTGCCACCTGGGCCCCTCCTCCCTGGCCCCACGCGCCCCCCGCACACACCCGCCAGCCGCCCTCCACCCAGCCCCGCGCCCACGTTCTCTCCCTCCTCCCTTTCTTCCTCCTCTGCCCCTCCCTCTCCTCTGGTTCCTCCACCGCCGCCGCTCGCCGGCCCTCCCCATCGCCGCTTCCGCCTCTCTCCTCTCCCCGGCCGCGCGTCCCCGACCGCGTCCGCTCCCCCTCCTCGCCGCCTCCTCGCTCAGTACCCGCCACCACCACCGCCCATCGCCTCCGGCTCGCGCCCCCACCCCTTCCCCTCCTCTCCGGCGCCCGCCCCGCCGCCAAGCAGAGCCCCGCCGGCGCGCCATCCTCCCCTCTGCGCCCGCACCTCCGCGCCCGCACCTCCTCGAGCTCGCCCGGCCGCCTCTCTGTAACCGCCTCCCCGTCGCCTCCTCCCCGTCGCGTCGGCCTCCGTCCCGCCCCTCTCCTCGCGACCCCGACACTCCCCTCGCCCCCGATGCGGCCGTCGCCCTTCCGACCTCGCCGCGCCGCCAGGCGTCGCCGTCAACACCGCCTCCGGCGCCTCCCGCCTCTGCTCCTCCTCGCCAGCGGCTCTGCGACCACCGCCGGCCCGAGCTCCGCCCCTCGGCGCTCCCTCCGCCCGCCGCGGCCGCCCGTCCCATCTCTGCATCCGGCCTCGTCGGCGACCTGCACGCCCCATGTCGCCGTGCCCCCGTCCTCCTCCATCAACCCCCAGGTCGAGTACCACGGCCCCGAGCCACGAGCCGCGTCCGCTGTGTCTCGTCGCTCAACACCGCTCATGCTCGCTGCCTGCATACCGGTGCTGACGGTACTACAACGGGCTCGTGAAGACGTGTGTGATCAAATCAAGAACGGCTATGTGCACTGAGGAGAAGAGGTTGTTGCGTGTGTAATCTACTCGACGGCTTCATCCTTTGGTGCTTTGTTTCGTCAAGTTGTCGAGTGGGCACCGACGACCCCGGTCTCGAGGATCCGATGCCCGGACGTCAAGACCGCCACATGGAAAACCCAAAGAACCCGAAGACCCGTTCCCGGAGGTGAAGACCGATCCCGCCGAACCCCAAGATCTTCCCCGACACCGAGGACGCCTACACGGAACGACAAGATCTCCACACGGACGCGAACCCAAGACCCCGATGCCCCGATCCGAAGACCGATCCGAAGCGCCAAGGCCTCCGACATGGAATCAACAAGATCATCACGAAACGTCGAGTACTTCTTCCCGAACGCCATGATCGTCGACATGACCCGAGAACCCGGATGCGACAAGATCTGCCCTGTTGATCGAGAATGTTCCGCCAAGAACGAATCCGTCGAACCCTGAACCCTGAGACCGACCCCGAACCCCCGGAACCCCAAGACCGTCGAGACCCCTCAATGTGTGAACCCCTTCCCGAAACCCTATTTTATAATATAATACAACTTGTCGCATATTAATCATTCATCTCACATGCATATCATTGGTTTGGGGGCCTCATGCCGATTCACCTAATAATTAAATATGGGGCCCATATGCGGGCAAATCTAGTCTCATATCAGCCTCATTTAAATTGATGTAGCGAACCGGTGCTATATTTTGGCCATGTTAATACAACATTTAAATTGCGGGTTATCTAAATAACTTGAACCGTTTAATTAATTGTCGGAACCCCCGGTTCCGCTTAATATGCCCTAATTGCATCGCACCTTTGCCAAGCCATACATCATACATGCATCATGCCCGATCTTTTGCGTAGTATTAAATATTGCATCCGGTGCTTCTTCTAGTGTTTTGCTTCTTCGCGGATTGGGCCGTTGAGTTGATGTGAGCTTCGCCCCGATCTTCGGACGAACCTTCAACAATGTTTTCAGGCGAGCATCTCCCCCTTTCTACCTATCTTACTTTTATAGTATTTTTTTCCCTCCTGTTGATCTATTGCTATCTGTGTTGCGATGCTCTAGTTTCCGTACCCGTGATATCCCCTGCAGCCTTATATTGCCTTGGACACATCCTATTACCGGTTGATTGGTAGATAGTTGGACTTGCGTGTCGTAGTCGCTCGCTCAAGTGCTGTTGCGTGTCGTCAAGTACCACAGTTGTTGGAGAATTGCCGCCCGTTCAATGTTGGAGATGATCATGGTTTTACTTATCGTTCACTTTAATTCCTGTTTAACAACTAAAATTGAAGTAAGTAAGCAGAGGCATCGGTGGGTGATAGATAATATTCGGTTTCCGACCGCCCACTTGTGTCCCGTAGGACCCCGAGTACTTGATACCTGTTCCTTGATTTATCGCGCTATCCACATCCGGGAGGCTTATGGGACCCCCCTGAGCCAGAGCTTGATTCAGTCTTATTTCTTGGGGCCACAAACTAGTTTGAGGTTTTATTTACGATCCTGTACTTATGCCATGCTTTACTGCTTTATTTACGATTGTGCGAGGAGCACACTGTACTGTTTAGGATAGTGGCACGATTCCACGGTGTCGACAAGCCCAGTTTTGGGTTCCCAGTCGTTCACAGCCGTCCCCACAACCTTGAGTCCGTCTCGGAGCCGGCCGGCTTCGTTGCGGGTCTACTCTAAGGGGTGGCCCCCTGAAATATTTCTGAATCCTGTGATTGCTTTGTCGTGAAGGCCTCGTTGGGTTTTGATTTGGTTTTTCCGAGGTTGATCGAGTGTGTGTTGCTATTGGTGCACCCCGGCCGGGTAAAACTTTCTGAAAGCCGTGTCCGCGGTTATGGACGACTTGGAGCACAGTATCTCGATCATAGACAACTATAACTAAAGTAGTGCTATAAATTTGACTTTATAATGACTAGTAATCAGCTTCACTATAATGGAATGGCTAAATAAAACTGCCAACAATTGCTTGTTTGGAAGTCGCTTGCGACCATTGTACCTGACTAGTAAGTATTGCAACTATAACGGAATGGCTGAATAAAAGTACCAACAACTGCTGGGTTTTGGGTTATCTCATGCTAATTGTATCTGACTAGTAAGTGACGCAACTTCAATGGAATGGATAACTAAAACGGCCCACTGTTTATTCTATCAGGACGATTATCTACACCGGACTAGTAATTGCTGCAACAATAACTGAATAAATAAAAATGCCAACTGTGTGAGTTCCTCGGTTGACTTCCTCGTTTGGTCTCGAGGGGGAAACGCCAGGATGGGTTTGCTTGATGTTAGCTTCAGATTGGATCCGAGTAGGTCATTCTTATCCCTCTCTGATAACCGACAGTTGTATCGAGTCTCTATAGGTTGTCTAGTGCATGCTGCCGCTGCCGCTTCAGTCCACCATACCTATGTAGGCGAGGACCGCCGAATTCTAGTCTCGCCGTGTACTGGCCTCAGTACTGACGCTCCTCTTTTTCCTTTGCCCTTTGTCAGCACCCCTTTTGTTTAAGCAGGTTTTGAGATCGACGTCGTTAGCAGGGTTACCCTTCCGGCTTGGCCTGGGCAGGGTTATGGACGCCATTGGTTATTCTTCAGGGCTCTTAGCCCCATTTGCATCTTGTCCGTAGCTGGACGCTCTCTCGTTTTCAAGGTGATTTGAATCTTTGTATATTATATCTGTATTCTTGACTCATTGAGTCGCTGTTGTATATATTTGTTCTGTGGGTCCCATCGAGGACTGTTGTGTAATGTTATTACTTCGTTTCCACCCGCACGAAAGTGCCTGGTGGGCACCTTTGAATCGTTTCTATGCGGGTTTGGCGGGTTTCGCTAAAACTTGCATAGGGCCGATTCTGAGGGTGTTACAGAGTGGTATCAGAGCTCAGCAGTTACGATACCCCGCAAGTCCAGCCTGTAGGATAACCTAGCTAACGGTCGAAGTAGAGTGTCAAAACTATTTTTGGAAATCGGTTGGATAGTTCTGATTAGGTCTGATTTTTATTCCTTACCCCTCTGCTATTCTCCTCTTACCTCTACGTGTTTGAACCCGCTCTCGTCTTTTTCTTCGAGTCCAGGATTTCTCGTGGTTGGGTTCCGTCGCACCTTTAGGGTTTCGATTCCTCCTTTGATAATGGTGTCCTACCATCCGGTGTTCGCGCTGCTTGAGGAATCCGTCTAATGTGGTACCATTCTTTGTTCCTTGTTTGTGCCTTTCGGTGTTTTCCGACGCGACGACATCCTCTACGCCAGATCCGATGCAGAGTCTGCATCACTCCTTTGTTCCCGAACCTCGCTTGTCGAGATCGTCAGTCTAATTCCGAGAACGGTTGCATGCTTTTCCACTGATTGTGCAGAGTAATAGTTTGGGTGCGTGATGGATTGGCCCCCATGCCGACTACCCCTTCTATTCGCTTTTGTACATTGAAGTGGATGGGAATGCATCGGTTCCCTCTTTCCATCGAAGCTAGACGTGGCTTTATTTGTTGATGCCTCTACCTTTGACCTTTTTGTTCCCGGAGTGTTCCCTCGACGATCACGGACAACGACCTCTTGTTAGTGGTGTTGCGAGGAACTACACGAAGCGAGCAGACGCAGATCGCCGACTTTTCCTTCTGGTACCATGAGGCGGATCTCGAGGGCGAGATCCATTGTTAGTGGTGTCGAATTGTGGCATCCCGCTAAAACCACTACTAGAAAATCGCGTTGATTTTGTGCATTGCATCATCATGACCGCATGCTCATGTCATCATGCCACATTGCATTTGAGCATCGGCATCATCTTGCATGTGCTTGCGTAAAACTAATTGCGGAAAACCTGTTTTGTTTTCTAAACGGCCCGTCTTTATTCAAACGCAAAACCCGGGTCACCGGATTATTTTTGTTTTGTTGCTATCGAGTTGCAAAAGCTTTGTTTTAAACCAATAATATATTTAATTATTTTAGGGGGGCAGTCGAACGGGCCGATTCGACCCGAACGACCACCCCCAAAAAATAAAACGGTCTACCAAAATCCTAGTCTACCCTGTCCTAGTCTAACCACCCAGCCTCCACCTCACCCCACCCAATGGCATGTAGCCACCTCACCCTCT
Organism: Avena sativa; assembly: GCA_916181665.1. Lineage (NCBI taxonomy): Eukaryota > Viridiplantae > Streptophyta > Magnoliopsida > Poales > Poaceae > Avena > Avena sativa. The sequence continues at coordinate 379,635,078 of OV702282.1, forward strand.
TCCCTTCCCCTAACCAATCACAGCCCGCCACTTGTCCACAGCCCTCTCTCCCTTCCCTCTCTCTCTCAGCACCCAACACGTACCCACACAACACACACACACACACTCAGCACACCCTGTCCCGCTGCCACCTGGGCCCCTCCTCCCTGGCCCCACGCGCCCCCCCGCACACACCCGCCAGCCGCCCTCCACCCAGCCCCGCGCCCACGTTCTCTCCCTCCTCCCTTTCTTCCTCCTCTGCCCCTCCCTCTCCTCTGGTTCCTCCACCGCCGCCGCTCGCCGGCCCTCCCCATCGCCGCTTCCGCCTCTCTCCTCTCCCCGGCCGCGCGTCCCCGACCGCGTCCGCTCCCCCTCCTCGCCGCCTCCTCGCTCAGTACCCGCCACCACCACCGCCCATCGCCGCCGGCTCGTGCCCCCACCCCTTCCCCTCCTCTCCGGCGCCCGCCCTGCCGCCAAGCAGAGCCCCGCCGGCGCGCCATCCTCCCCTCCGCGCCCGCACCTCCGCGCCCGCACCTCCTCGAGCTCGCCCGGCCGCCTCTCTGTAACCGCCTCCCCGTCGCCTCCTCCCCGTCGCGTCGGCCTCCGTCCCGCCCCTCTCCTCGCGACCCCGACGCTCCCCTCGCCCCCGATGCGGCCGCCGCCCTTCCGACCTCGCCGCGCCGCCAGGCGTCGCCGTCAACACCGCCTCCGGCGCCTCCCGCCTCTGCTCCTCCTCGCCCGCGGCTCTGCGACCACCGCCGGCCCGAGCTCCTCCCCTCGGCGCTCCCTCCGCCCGCCGCGGCCGCCCGTCCCATCTCTGTGTCTGGCCTCGTCGGCGACCTGCACGCCCCATGTCGCCGTGCCCCCGTCCTCCTCCATCAACCCCCAGGTCGAGTACCACGGCCCCGAGCCACGAGCCGCGTCCGCTGTGTCTCGTCGCTCAACACCGCTCATGCTCGCTGCCTGCATACCGGTGCTGACGGTACTACAACGGGCTCGTGAAGACGTGTGTGATCAAATCAAGAACGGCTATGTGCACTGAGGAGAAGAGGTTGCTGCGTGTGTAATCTACTCGACGACTTCATCCTTTGGTGCTTTGTTTCGTCAAGTTGTCGAGTGGGCACCGACGACCCCGGTCTTGAGGATCCGATGCCCGGACGTCAAGACCGCCACATGGAAAACCCAAAGAACCCGAAGACCCGTTCCTGGAGGTGAAGACCGATCCGCCGAACCCCAAGATCTTCCCCGACACCGAGGACGCCTACACGGAACGACAAGATCTCCACACGGACGCGAACCCAAGACCCCGATGCCCCGATCCGAAGACCGATCCGAAGCGCCAAGGCCTCCGACATGGAATCAACAAGATCATCACGAAACGCCGAGTACTTCTTCCCGAACGCCATGATCGTCGACATGACCCGAGAACCCGGATGCGACAAGATCTGCCCCGTTGATCGAGAATGTTCCGCCAAGAACGAATCCGTCGAATCCTGAACCCTGAGACCGACCCCGAACCCCCGAAACCCCAAGACCGTCGAGACCCCTCAATGTGTGAACCCCTTCCCGAAACCCTATTTTATAATATAATACAACTTGTCGCATATTAATCATTCATCTCACATGCATATCATTGGTTTGGGGGCCTCATGCCGATTCACCTAATAATTAAATATGGGGCCCATATGCGGGCAAATCTAGTCTCATATCGGCCTCATTTAAATTGATGTAGCGAACCGGTGCTATATTTTGGCCATGTTAATACAACATTTAAATTGCGGGGTATCTAAATAACTTGAACCGTTTAATTAATTGTCGGGACCCCCGGTTCCGCTTAATATGCCCTAATTGCATCGCACCTTCGCCATGCCATACATCATACATGCATCATGTCCGATCTTTTGCGTAGTATTAAATATTGCATCCGGTGCTTCTTCTAGTGTTTTGCTTCTTCGCGGATTGGGCCGTTGAGTTGATGTGAGCTTCGCCCCGATCTTCGGACGAACCTTCGACAATGTTTTCAGGCGAGCATCTCCCCCTTTCTACCTATCTTACTTTTATAGTATTTATTCCCTCCTGTTGATCTATTGCTATCTGTGTTGCGATGCTCTAGTTTCCGTACCCGTGATATCCCCTGCAGCCTTATATTGCCTTGGACACATCCTATTACCGGTTGATTGGTAGATAGTTGGACTTGCGTGTCGTAGTCGCTCGCTCAAGTGCTGTTGCGTGTCGTCAAGTACCACAGTTGTTGGAGAATTGCCGCCCGTTCAATGTTGGAGATGATCATGGTTTTACTTATCGTTCACTTTAATTCCTGTTTAACAACTAAAATTGAAGTAAGTAAGCAGAGGCATCGGTGGGTGATAGATAATATTCGGTTTCCGACCGCCCACTTGTGTCCCGTAGGACCCCGAGTATTTGATACCTGTTCCTTGATTTATCGCGCTATCCACATCCGGGAGGCTTATGGGACCCCCCTGAGCCAGAGCTTGATTCAGTCTTATTTCTTGGGGCCACAAACTAGTTTGAGGTTTTATTTACGATCCTGTACTTATGCCATGCTTTACTGCTTTATTTACGATTGTGCGAGGAGCACACTATACTGTTTAGGATAGTGGCACGATTCCACGGTGTCGACAAGCCCAGTTTTGGGTTCCCAGTCGTTCACAGCCGTCCCCACAACCTTGAGTCCGTCTCGGAGCCGGCCGGCTTCATTGCGGGTCTACTCTAAGGGGTGGCCCCCTGAAATATTTCTGAATCCTGTGGTTGCTTTGTCGTGAAGGCCTCGTTGGGTTTTGATTTGGTTTTTCCGAGGTTGATCGAGTGTGTGTTGCTATTGGTGCACCCCGGCCGGGTAAAACTTTCTGAAAGCCGTGTCCGCGGTTATGGACGACTTGGAGCACAGTATCTCGATCATAGACAACTATAACTAAAGTAGTGCTATAAATTTGACTTTATAATGACTAGTAATCAGCTTCACTATAATGGAATGGCTAAATAAAACTGCCAACAATTGCTTGTTTGGAAGTCGCTTGCGACCATTGTTTATTCTATCAGGACGATTATCTACACTGGACTAGTAATTGCTGCAACAATAACTGAATAAATAAAAATGCCAACTGTGTGAGTTCCTCGGTTGACTTCCTCGTTTGGTCTCGAGGGGGAAACGCCAGGATGGGTTTGCTTGATGTTAGCTTCAGATTGGATCCGAGTAGGTCATTCTTATCCCTCTCTGATAACCGACAGTTGTATCGAGTCTCTATAGGTTGCCTAGTGCATGCTGCCGCTGCCGCTTCAGTCCACCATACCTATGTAGGCAAGGACCGCCGAATTCTAGTCTCGCCGTGTACTGGCCTCAGTACTGACGCTCCTCTTTTTCCTTTGCCCTTTGTCGGCACCCCTTTTGTTTAAGCAGGTTTTGAGATCGACGTCGTTAGCAGGGTTACCCTTCCGGCTTGGCCTGGGCAGGGTGATGGACGCCATTGGTTATTCTTCAGGGCTCTTAGCCCCATTTGCATCTTGTCCGTAGCTGGACGCTCTCTCGTTTTCAAGGTGATTTGAATCTTTGTATATTATATCTGTATTCTTGACTCATTGAGTCGCTGTTGTATATATCTATTCTGTGGGTCCCATCGAGGACTGTTGTGTAATGTTATTACTTCGTTTCCACCCGCACGAAAGTGCCTGGTGGGCACCTTTGAATCGTTTCTATGCGGGTTTGGCGGGTTTCGCTAAAACTTGCATAGGGACGATTCTGAGGGTGTTACACCTTGCCCCCCACTTCTCCCTCCCTTGGCCGCCGGCCCAAGGCTTGGAGGAGGGGCAAGGGCTGGCCGCCCCCCCCTCTATATATAGAGGGCTGGTGCGCCCCCTCCCCCCTACACCTTGCCTCCAAACCCTAGTTGCCCTGCTACCCTTCCTCTCTCCCTCCCGACTGTTTGTAGGCGAAGCCCTGCTGCAGAAATTCTCCACCATATACACCACGCCGTCGTGTTGTAGATCCAATCTATCTCTCCACCATACTTGCTGGTCCGAGGAAGGAGGAGACGTCGAGGTGCTGCACGTGTGCATCTCACGGAGGCACCGCCACTTGTGGTGCTAGATCGGATCGGATCGCGAGGAGGAGAAGCGAGTACGACTACATCACCCACGTTCCGACGAACGTTCCGCTGTGCGAATCTTCAAGGGTATGAAGATCTAATCCAATCTCTCTCGTTGATTGCATCTCCTAGATTAGATCTTGGCTTTCCCTCTGTTCGCATCCGTAGAAAATTTTGATTTACTATGCCGCGAATCCCTTCAGTTAGCCCGGGCCGCTTCATCCCACCATCCCGCAAGATGCAAAGTACACAAGAAGCAATCGACAACAAAAGCATCTACGCCCACAATGACCATTGTGTTCTACTCGTGCAACAGATCTACATATAGACACGGCTCTGATACCACTATAGGGGTTCGTAGCATGGAAAACAAAAAATTTCTACCGCATGCAAACAAATAAGCCAAGATCTATCTACTAGATTGTAGCAACGAGTCGATAGAGGAACTCACCCTCGAAGATTCCAAAGCGGTTAACGAGAGCAGATTCTCGTGGGTGATGTAGTCGTACACTTGCCGATCTCAAGATCGCGTATACGATCCTTCCGGCGCTGCGTTCCGGCAGCGCTCCCGCAGTCGGTCACACGTTCGGTACTCGATGAAGACCTTCCTCTCCCTTGTTCCAGCAGACAGTAGAGGTTGTAGCACTCTCCTCGTGATTTCGGCAGCACGACGGCGTGGTGTCGGAAGTAGAGGGGAGATCTCGCAGGGCTTCGCCTTAAGCCGGAGCGAGTATGGTGGACTATGAGAGAGGCCTTGGTGATCTAGGGTTTAGAGGCACCAAGGGAGGAGGCTAGCCGGCGGCTAGGGTTAGGGTTCACCCCAACTCGGCGAGTTGGTGGTGCCCTAGGCGACGGCGGCAGCAGGGGTGGTGACGCCGGCGGCTTAGGGTTAGGGTTTCGGGGTGTGAAAGGTGTAGGCTAGAGGGGCAGCCCTGCCCCTCCTTTTATAGGTGGGAGGGCACGGCCAAGGGGGAGGGATTCCTCCCCCAAGTCGGCCTCCTTGGCCGGCGGTGGAGGGAGAGGAACTCCTCCCCAAGTAGGTTTCCTACTCTCCCTCAACCAAGCAAAACTGTCGTTTGATTTTTCAAATTGGTGTTTGACTTTTCAAACTAGGATTTGATTTATTCCTTTATTTTCATCCATGATACCTAGTACATGATGCAATCATTCCATATTGTTATGACACATTCATGTACCCTTCCCCTCCGGAGTGCCGGACCTTCCGGACCCTTCTAGAACATTCCCGATGAAAACACCGGAATCATTCCCCAACTCCAAAACAGGACTTTCCTTATATGAATCTTATTCTCCGGTCCATTCCGGATCTCCTCGTGATATCTCGGATCCCATTCGAGACTCCGAACAACATTCGGTCTCTTACTCATCATTCCATGACTACTCAACAACATCGAATCCTTAAGTGTGTCTCCCTACGGTTCGTGAATTATGCGGACATGACCGAGACACTTCTATGATCAATAACCAATAGAGGAATCTGGAAATTCATATGGCTCCCACATATTTCTACGATTACTTTACGATCGAATGAACCACTTACATACGATACCAATTTCCCTTTGTCTCACGATAGTTTACTTATCCGAGGTTTTGATCGTCGATATCTGTGCATACCTAGTTCAACCTCGTTACCGATAAGTACTCTTTTCTCGTTACCATGGTATGTGATCCCTTGTGAGCCAGTCACATGCTTGCAAGATAATTGGATGACATTCCACCGAGAGGGCCCAGAGTATATCTATCCATCATATGGATGGACAAATCCCACTCTTGATCCATGTGTCTCAACCCGTACTTTCCGAACACTCAATGCCATCTTTATAGCCACCTAGTTACGGTGTGGTGTTTGATGTCATCAAAGCATCCTTCCGGTGATGGTGATAAGCATGATCTCATGGTCGAAGGAATTAGGTTACTATGTATCAAAAAGCTTATAGCAAATGAACTATATTAAATGACTTGATCTTTATGCCTTAACTATAGGAGTATGTCCATCATATAATTATCCTAATGATATGACCCTGTTGTTAATAACATCTCTATGTTCATGATCAGGAAACCATGATCATATATTAACCAACAAGCTAGTTTAACAAGAGGCTTTACTAGGGACTCTTTTATGTTTACAAATCACACAAGTATTAATGTTTCCTTTTAATACAATTATAGCATGGTATGTAAACATTTATCATAAGTATGAAGATATGATAATAACCACTTTATTATTGCCTCTTGGGCATATCTCCAACAAAAGTAAAGTGCATAAGTAAGAGCTCGGATATAGAGATAACTGAGGCACGCGGAGACGACGATATTTTACCGAGTTCCTCCCAACATGGAG